>JAREIS010000099.1:2400000-3600000 GCA_030060385.1 Muscicapa striata striata | reverse complement strand
AGATTGGATTGTATAGGTAATGGAGCTAGCTTTGTTCCAGTGTTAACCAACTCATTAGCCATGCATGGAAGTGTGCAACTACAAAAACACTGAACTCATATTTTTATGGGGTACTTTTTTGCAGGTCATTCTGTATTCCATACTGCCATCACTACCTAAACAACTGGCTATGTTGTTATATCCCTATTTAAGGTATGATAACAGTGTAATCAATGTATTCAGTATCTAATAATTGTCTCCGTGTCTTTTATTTGGTGTGTTTTTAAACCATACTCTTTAAAATTTAATAAACACATTTTTTCAAAGAAGTGAAAACACAAAATTACAAAAAATAGAAAAATAGAAAAATAAAAAATAGAAAAATACAAAAATACAAAAATACAAAACCACAAAACTCTCTCATTCTATTCTAGGATGTGCTTTTATTTTGATTTTCTAGGAGTTGTACTAGTTTAATTTATTTTGGTTAATGGTCATTCGTTCTAAGTAGATTAGTTTATTCAAAGGCCATCTCATCTAAAGCCAGAATTGAAAGAATCTTAAGTGACTGAAAGAGGATATAGACTAGAGGTTCAGCATTAACTTGGGCAGATGAAATGACCTCAGTATTAGTGTTCTCCACAGCACTGATATTCAGTTAGTTGAAAAAAATGCCATTTGGTAGCTATCCATATTTCATTGGCAGGAAAAGGTAAAACTGCAGATGAGATGCTATAGAAATATTTCTTACATTTGGCTCAATATTTCCTTCATCTTGAATAATGGTATACTCCTGTAGAAACTGTGAATGACCAAAAGCAGGGAAAGGCTGTGAGCACCAGGGAGAAAGCAGGATTTGAATTCAAATGACCTTGACAAATCCACAGACTAACTCTATAGTAGAACTGTAACACTGAAAAAAGGGCAAAAAATCACAAATACATAACAAATTACATTTTATGCTGTCTCACAAACAGGAGTTGTTCCAATGGAACAAACAGTAGAGCAGAATGACAATGAAAATTAAGCCAAGATGTGAACTAAAGAGTCAAACACTGTGAATGCAGGAAAAGGAGTGGGAATACATAGGACCATGAGAAATCCATTTTCTATTTAGAAATAATAAGACTTCAGTTATAATAAAAAGCATTTCTAAGCACTAGAATTTTACTGACTGTATTGGCATCTGATCTCAGATATACTGACAGGTAAGAAAGAGCCCAGAGGACAACAATTAGAAGCCTGTGAAACATTACCTGTCTCACTTGATGCAACCTTATCAAAACATTGCAAAACACTAATAAGATTCTCCAAATCATTAAAAAAGGACAATGAAGAATGTTTTTCTATGTACACTAAGGAGAGGTAAAAATGAAACTGCCTTACCCTGGTTTCCACATTACCATTTCAATACACTGATTTAGGCATTTATTGCGTTTTTCCCACCCCATTCACTCCCTTTTTGTCTCCTGTTTGCTGAATGCTTCCTATTTCTCACTTTTTTTTTATCTCAGTCATATGTTTCCATTAAACACTTGGTGTTTGTTTTAAACACTTAAAGAATATTAAAAAACAGCAGAAGTGACCTCTAAGAAGTGACCTCTAGATGTGAAGTAGGCTTGAGCAGCTTAGGGACAGAGGTGAAGTACTCTTAAGCAGCAGAAAAAATCACAACAGCAGAAGCAAAGCTTTTAGGGAAAAAAATTACAGTTATAAATTCTATTACACTCTGCATAAATAGTCACTGAATGTTCATTTTTTAAAAGGTTTTGAAGAATTTAGATGCAAGATGTCTAACACTACACTGCTAATGCTTCTGCAAGTTTTGTACCCTTGGACAGAAATGTCTAAAAATAATATGCTAGGTAGTATCAAAGTTTCCTGTGCCTCTCCTGTTCATTCTGAATTTCTAAGTTTGTGGTCAGAGCAAAGTAGAAAAAGTATTTAAAGCAGCATCCATTACCTTATATTAAATTTATAAAAAAGTAGAGCTAAAACACTTAATAAGAAACATTTATGAGGGAAATCAAATGTAAAAAGACACCATTCAGCATGTACTTAATATATATTCCATTAGTCTTTCTCCCTTGTTCCTTTTAGGTAGTGTAAACATAAACAGAATGGATTTTTATGGCTTCTCATTTGTGAGTTTTGTAAAGTTATTGGTTTAATAGACAAATCTCTCATAGGTAATTGTTATAGCCTGGGGGGAAAGAGTCCAACTATGTATTTTGTATTACTACCCTTTCAATATAGATCTACATTTACTTTATCAGTCCTGTGATTTGTTGCCATGATCTTCAGCCGGCTAATTTGTTTGGAAATCTATTCCACAAATTTGTACAATGTTCATGACATGCTATTTAGAAACATTTGAAAATAAGTTCTTTCACATCCCTCCTCCAAGAAGCCTAACTTGTTAATTAGTTTTACAATTAGAGGACTCGAAAGAAACATGGATAAGCTTCCAAAATCAGATGTTGCAGTCATCTATACAACAAGTAAAGAACATTTAACATGATATCCAGCTAAACCCCAATCCCTTATTTCCTTTCCTTTTTCCTCAGAACACCATTTCTACATTTATGTGCACTTTGAAATCTCTACCACAGGATAACAATTAAGCATGCTGTTCTGGGCCAGGAGGTTCCTGCCCCCTGTTTTTACCAGCTGCTTCACCTGACTCTTTCCTGTTGGAGGTAAGAAGCTCCTTACATCTGACAGGCGAACCATATGTGCACTTCTCAACTCAGTTCTGTCAAAATGGTTTTCTTTACAAAACAAAACAAAACAAAAAGCAAACAAAACAAAACAAAACAAAAAGCAAACAAAAAAAAAACCCACAAAAACAAAAAACAACAAAACAAAACAAAAACTCCAAAACAAATAAATAACAAAAAAACCCAACCAACAAAAAAAAAAAAAAAAAAAAAAAAAAAAACAAAACAACAACAAACAAACAAAAAAATAACCAAAAAAACAATAAACCAAACAAAAATATTTATTTTAGGAAGTGTTTAAGTTAAAGTGGAATTGCTTGTCTGAATGTGTCCTAAAGGGAGTTTATCTTTAAAGTTCAGAAATAAAAGTCTCTGTTAACAATGACAAACAATGACAACCAACTTACACTTCCCAAATGGTTTCCAAGTCTCGTTCTTTAATGCTCAGGGGCTAAAAGATGGAACATCTGAAGGTAAATAAATTGTTCCTTTCCTACTAGATCAAATATTGACATATTTTACAACACATCATGCTGTCTTATGCAGTTAGCTTCATCTATGATTGTAGGCAGCATTGTGACATATTAAGATATCATCATGTTACCTATCCAGACAGTGTATATATACCATGCTTTTAGGTTTTCTTTATCATTATTTTGTATGATTGCAACATATTTCTCTGTCCAACTGTAGGTTATACAGAAGCCTTCAGGAACTCTGTTATAAAAGATTTTATCACTACATTTGATACAATTTGACATTTCATATAACTTCAGAAATAACTATTTACAGCTGTTATTCAGCATAACATAGCAGATACAAGCATGGAATAAATGTGAAAAAATACAGCTCACGTCAATCCAAATAAAAACAGTTTGATAAATCTCTTTTCTGCTATGAGTAGGTATATGCAATTATGAACAATCTGTTCTGAGTTCATGAGAACTCATAAATAGGTGCTTATCCAGATGACTTTCAGGTCAATGTTAAGACTTCCAATGGCTTTGCTATTCAAACTGCATTAGTTTCTGAGACAGAATCACCAATTTCTGTTTAAACCTCTGTGCTGCCTCATGACATGAGCCAAAACAATGAATTTGAGCCAATTATTTTACAGCTTTGAAAATGTGACTTTTCATTACTATTATGATGAAATTATCATTAAGACTTAGTACCTTGAGGAAAAAATGACAGGAAATCAAAGAACATCTAACTCCATAGAAAAAAATCTTAAAATATAAGGTAAATAATTAGATGGCTGTGTGGCATCTGAGACTGACTTACTTTTCTTCACAGCAGCTTATACAATACCACGTTTCAGATTTGTGACTGAAATGATGTTGCTAGCACACCAATCTTTTGTCTGTTGGCGAGCAGAGCTTGTGCAGAATCAAATTTCTCTTTTTCCCCACTCTGCCAGAAAGTAGGACTGGGGTGAGCAAGAAACTGGAAGGAAACACAGCCAGGACAGTGGACTAAATAGACCAAGAGCAATATCCCATGTCATATGATGCCATGCTCTGCAAGAAAAGCTCAGAGAAAGAAGAAGAAAAGGGAAAGTTTGAGGTTATGGCACTTGATTTCCCAAGCAACCACTACTTGTGAGGAAGGCACGCTTTCAAGGAAGCTGATAAACACCTGCCTGCCAATGGGGAGCAGTAATGAATTCCTTATTTTGCTTTGTTTTTGTGAACAGATTTCACTTCACCTACAAAACCATCTTTATCTCAATCTGCAAGTCCCATATTCCTTTTATTAACTCCTCCTCCATGGAGAGAAGAGTTAGCAAGAAACTATGTGGGTGCTTGGCTGATGTCTGGGGTCATCTTAGAACAATGGCCATTTATAATAATTTACTATAACTAAACAAAAATCAATGAACACTAAAGATATAAACCTCATAAGAGCTCCAGCATTACTGAAAATTTATAAATGTATTATCATGTGATCTTAATTTTTTTTTTCAGTTAAAAAGTACCCTACTTTTGTCAAGATTTTTGTTCAGACTAAAGATTCTTACATTGCATGACAATCTCTCTCCTGTTAAAATCTTGTAATGTAATGCATTATGATTAACTCTCACAAAAAGGAAACCTCTTAGATTTCAAGCAAATTGAAATAAAACATATTTTCCCATATTAAAAAAAAAAAAAAAGTGATACATTTGGGCTTCTATCACTACTGCAGTTGCCATGTTACAGTCAATTTCCCAGCTATTTGATGTATGACTCGTGTATGCACAACAGCCTGTCCTGTATAAGGCCAAAGGGATTTCAGGATATATTCTAATGAACCATGTTAAAGGCTAGTAGCTCACACACCCCTGATACTTTTTTTTCAAGCACTGCCAACAGTTTTCATTAATATCAAGCACCTAAGTGGATAATAAAGATTGATTGAAACCAGAAGTATTTGAATTCAAGCATCACAGGTTTGGAATGGCATAGCACAATAGTCTCACTGAACTGCTTTATGTAGCTAGAAATACCTGTACTTCATATACTGCTCTTGTGAGTCTTATCCATTATGAGGCTGAAATAGCACTTTTATTCCCAGCATCTATTCCTCATATAATCCTCAATTTATTTTGGGTTCTAAAAATTTTCATACCTGGGCAGAATTTTTTCCCCCTAATTTGAGTACTACTCCTCCAGCCATCGAGGAATTATCTGCGTGTGAAAAAATTATATATAAGTGGGTTTTTTTCTCTTAAAAACGATTAAGTACTTCTTTCCTTAGGTATTTAAGCATGCATCAAGCCCTGATATTAGCAGCTGTACTACATTTTTCAACTGGTAGTAGCCATTTCATAGCTTTTATATCTGCATTAACTCTAATGCATTTTTATTAGCTTATTGCAATGGGAAATTCCAATTGTGCCTCAAGAATTGAACAAGAATCTGTCATAACATTATATTGTATGAATTTTCTGAGGTTCACTCAATACCACAGACGCCTGCTGATAACTACTTACACTGTATTCAGGGACTGCTCTCCATCTTGTGGTACCCGTATCCTGAGATAACATATTTCCCAAAGACAGGAATTTAAGTTCCTACACAACTGTAGGGATTTCATTTTTAGTGTTGAGAGACTGCTTCAATTGCCACTTTGCAGGAGTAGATGTAAAAGTATCACGGGACATATTCTACTTTCAGTTATATAAATGTAAATTTAGAATATTTTTTCTAGTGTGCTTTTATACCTAAGCTGAAATGAGAATTAGAGTTCATAGTTCCATTGGTAATATTCCTACAAAAAGCAGTTCCAAGTGGTTAGTAGGAAATGCTGTGGGCATTATTTTTCCCATGAGATTTTATTTAATAATCAGATATTGGAAAGAGCAAAAGAACCCTGATTCTGTATAGCACTGTAATCAGAATAGCAATGCTGATATTTACATTAGAAAGGTTTATTAAAAAAAAAAAAAAAAAAAAAAAAAATCCAAAAAACAAAACCCAACCTTTTTTAAGCTTTTTAAATAGGCTCAAAACCAGGTTAAACTTAGTTAAGAATAATCATACTTCCCATTTAATATTATAGGTATTTTTTGCTTTACTTTGCTTTTTTGTTCTTGTTTTTACTTTTTCTTTTAGCTGAGATCTGAAATCAGAAACAATGATCCTACAAGTACTAGTCTGCACAAAATCCCAAGCCTGATGTTTATGAGTCATTTTTCTAAGTGCATGCAAAAAATATATTACATAAAAAAATGTGTGAATGCAGTCACTTAAAAGTTTATTTCATCTTTTTAGTATATCTATATTCAGTCATCACATAAAAATTTATTTTCCATATGGAAATACAGTTATACATTAACATCTTGGCCTGTAGCTGCAATACAAAATATATATATATATTTATCTATTTTTAAAGAAGTCCATTACTGCAATAAACTAAAAGCTTTCTGAGAGGACAGTAAAGTATTATTCATAGCAGTAAATTGTGCAGGGTCATGGCACATTCTCATTTTCTGATAAGTGAGTATCCGTAGCACTAAATTATCTGCATGACCTTTAGTACAATTTTGGTTGATGTCAACCAGCACTTGGTACCCAAGAGTGTTTAGCCACAGTTCAGCAGACACCACTGTCCAGGAATCATTCCCAATCTGTAGTTTGAACCCAGTCTATTCTGAAGGGTAAGAGAAGCGTGGTAGCTGGTCTGACAAAGAACAAGTACGATCCTATTAATTAAATTATGTCAGTTAAATATTTCTTGTCATAAAACTGTAAGAAGCTAAGAAAAAAATTCTGTAATAAGGTTTCAAAATGTCTTCAGCAACCATAGCTGCATTAGTTATTTGTCTAGTACCAGGGGATAAAAGCAGGAAGTAGACATTGTTGTATTTTATTCAGTGTACCTGCATATTTACCTAAAAATGTGACCTATATTTTTCCTGAAAATACTGACTAATGCCATGGGGTTCATATGCAAAGAGAGAAAAAAGTCAAAGCGCAGCATACAAGGTCAACTTTTAAGAAAGAAATTGAAACAAATTACATATATCACTGGTTACTTTAAAAGAAAGAAAAATCTCTACCTTTCTTCTATCAAGATAGAATCAAAATAAAATTTTACACTGATATTACACTGCAGGGTACTACACAGAACACACAAGGAAAATTGTCCTCAAGTAGGTCTCATGAGAGGATAAATACTGAAATGGCAATGAGTAATACACTAACTTCTCTGGCATCCTCTGGGAATGTGATAACTTGGAAGAGACTATGCTGACATTTGTAGCTCCTTATCACAGATACTCTATTAGCTGTTCTCTTCTACTGGGCTTTGCCTGCTGGGATTACTGGAGAAGAATGGGATACTCCTGAGTGTGTCACAGTGAATTTCGATCGCTTCTGAAAGCCAGCAGACAGACGCTTACATAAGGTGCTTGGTCCTTGATCACTTTCACAGCTGGTGAATTAAACACTTAGAGAATTATATGACTTGCCAGAGTGTTCCCCTAGGTAGGTCCATGAGAATTTTTAGGTTCAAAAATTTTAAAGCATAAGAGAAATATCAAAAAGCAACACTTATCATTAGCTGCTAGAAATGTAATGAATTATTTCAATGAGTTGCACTAAGACTACCAGCAACCAATAAAACACAGCAATCATCAACCAGTGCATAAAACTGCAGCCTCGTACTCTGGTACATCATGCTCCTGAAAACAAAAAAAACCCCCACAAATTAAAAACAAAACAAACAGGGAGTACCATGTCTGGTAATCAAGTAACATCAAGCCTCTCATTTTGAACAGTTTGTATGGGAACATAAATTTACACACACACACACACACACACAGTGTTTATAAAGTTTCTTTACAAAATGGGACATAACACATTTTACATGTGGCATTTTATACTCTGAATTTTCAGTGCTATAAAATAGTATTGTATAAGTGATATTGAAGACAATTGTAAAAGCATTCATATCACAAATCCATTCAAGTTCCTACTCTCTCGATTCTGAGGTATTTCTCATGCCTCTTTTTAATGCAGACAACCATTTAAGTTTGTTCTTTTCATAATTTCAGTACCCTTCTTTAAAATAACACATTTTTCATGAATGCCATATTTGATTTAAAAAATTAAGCTTTAAATGGCAAAACTATTATATCCATGTAAATGTAAACCAATGCACTTCTAATACATATGGGCATATTTTTTTCTTCTAAATTACCCAGTGCATGAATTGTAAGATTTTGGTAAAATAAATTCAAACTAGCTTATATACATGTGGAGAGGCTAAGTCTGAAAATCTATAAACTAATGGAAAAAATCTAGGGTAATAACTTTTAAAAAATCTATTTTATTACTTTTCTCATTTGATGAATAAAATTATTACCATAATTAATGATTGATATAATTAAATATATTTATTTAAAATTCTATTCTATATAATTAATATTTAA
This sequence comes from Muscicapa striata striata, assembly GCA_030060385.1. Taxonomy (NCBI): domain Eukaryota; kingdom Metazoa; phylum Chordata; class Aves; order Passeriformes; family Muscicapidae; genus Muscicapa; species Muscicapa striata. The sequence goes on along the minus strand of JAREIS010000099.1, from coordinate 3,591,384 downwards.
ATTTTCATGCAGAATATCAAACTCAACATTCCATAATAATAATTAATTCTATAAAGTAAACAAAATTATTGAATTACATCAAAGGTGCCTAAAAAAATCACCTTTTTATTATTATTGGACAAAACTTTAAATAGTGAAAAACAGCTTTTAGGTATTGAAAATAACTCTATTGATTTAACAGTAAGTCTGAGAATAAACAGCATATAAAAATATCAACCAGAGGTCCTGTAAACACAATATTCATCAGAGTATGCAGGACTGTACCTTTTATTTTTTTCTGTATGTTTCACATGCAAACTCTGTTTCTTTGTTTTTAAAACTGGGAGATGAAAATACTAAGCCACTGATACACAGGTGTTTCCTTTCAAAATATTGCAGTTCAAGATCAGAGAAAGGGATAGAAAATATCACTTCAAAGCACTTTGAAAAATCATCATCTCCACTTTACAGGTCACCCACTCCCAAGCTGAATGATGGAAACAGTTCTATATCAGCAATGCACTGCTTCCTAAATGGACTTTTGCTGGAACAGAAGTCAAGCCTGCATTAAGGCAATAGTTTGGAGACAGGCACAGCTAAATCTTCAATGACTTCAAAATCCACTAAACCAGGGACTAATAACATAAGAGTGATGACATTTCTAATTATGTGCTCAGTCTGGCTCTTTGCCTGTTTTATGTCTCTATGGATGACAAATCCAGGAGGCCAGGAACCAAAATGTGGCCTTACAAATTTTTTGCAGTGGTTTATATTAATATCCTGTAATGTTAGAGGAACCAGTCCCAGGAAATATTTACTCAGTTTATAAAATTCTTTTTATCAGTCTAAGTTGTAGAGACACCTAAAATTTCATAGACTAGGCCTAAAATATTTGTAAGGGCTGACCAATAAGAGGAGCTTGATTTGTGCAATACAACCATGTCTATGTGAGAAATACATTTGAAGAAATAAGAATTAATAAAGTTAAAACTGATTATTCAAAATCCAGGCAACCTATTTATTATGTTGTTTGGACATTAACAGTCTATTAGGTCATGTATAAGCAATTATAACAAAACAACCACATCCTGGTATCCTGCATAAATTATTTGAAATAAAATGGTTATAATAAAATCTATTAGAAGAACCCATGGTACTGAGTTACTGCTTTTTATCTTAGACACAGTAAGGACCTGTCTGTCACAGCACCTTATCCTTCACAAACACATATCCATTGATGGCCCATAGAGCCCTCATCTGCAGCTAGGCAGACACTTATCAAGGACATACAAGCCCATCCTAGCTGGATGCATCTCTCTGAACCATTTCAGCTAATATTCCTGCCACACCTGTCTCCCTGTTCAACCACTATATTCCTGTTTGCAAATATTTCCAAGTCCATTAGTGTTTTTTCCCTCCTAGGGAAAAAAAAAAAAAAAAATATGCTTTTCATCTTCTCACTTGAATCTCCTTGATCTGCCTCATGACTTTTTCTACCTCATGAACATCAGCTGTTTCTCAGTAAAGAGAGAACAGGACATAACTTTGAATGTACAAACGCAGATTTTGGAAATACATTGATCTGACAGAACAATACACTTCTGTTTTCCAGCCTAAAACTTTGTTTTTTCGAACAACTGCATTACTTCTTTTTACTTTATATTGTATTTCTACAAGTATATTATGTATTTTTAAGGTAAAGAAAGATTGGTGGCAGAAACAGTTTTTATAAATTCACCATATAAATATCACTGATGAAATTGTAACAAAACACTATATTGTCTTACAACAAAGCCAGGATAGCATGATTTTTTCTAACAGTCAGTTGTCAAAAAGTATGTTGCAAAAAATAGGGTTAATCTTGCAAACAGGAATTTTGTTTCTTTGTACGTCCTTAAATTACTTTTCCAATTTCTTTGAGTTTGTGGTGTTATTGTTAAGCTTTGGATATGACCATTGCTAATATTTCTAACTCATTATTGTTTCCCTTTTCCTCCTGAAGAGGCTCAACTTAAAGGAAAATTTACCAAACCACTTTCATAATCTTCAGCACCAGCACTATGATGAAGAATAAAACAGTATGTTATTAAAATCTGATGTTCCTACAATTCCAACAAAATAGAATCCATGTCTTTGGCACATTTATATACAACTTTAATGTCTGTATCATGATATAAAATTTATCTACCTGCTATTTTCTCTTGACTATTACAGTTCAAGCTGTATTTGCTAGATAAATGACAAATAGAGGGCAAAACATAAAACAGTTTAGGACACTGTGGCTGCTGCATGTTATCTTAGTTATTAGGAAGGCTATAAATACTTTCTAGTATATCAGTTTGCATATTCCTCATTTTCTAGGCTTAGATACAGAGAGAACAGAATCCATCAATGTTATTTACAACATGTGATGAACACTAGAAGTCTTTTTTTCTTTTTAATTAACTTTGATGTTTACTGACTATAAAAAATGCCTAGGGCTAGAGGACAAAGGGAAACATCAAAATTCTCAGCAAATGCAAGGTGAAATTAAAGTATGTATATATCCTGGTGGTGATGAGCTCACAATCTCTTGTATCACCATCACATATGTACTTCTGTTCCATCATTTATACTTTTTACTTAAAAATAACTAAGGTAAAGAGCTAATTACAATTTTTAGAAATAATGATATGACTGGTATTTGGAGAGAATATCTATAGAGCATCTGCATTTTGTTTGCTTTCCCAGTTCCCTCAGTCATTTTCCACATTTCCAGAAACTACATACAGGCAACAGGTCAGAGGGCAGAAGGATGCATAACTATACACTCCTTTAGCAGGCCAAGTCCCTGTGTTCTTGTCACCTGCTTCCACTATCAAATGCATTTGTCTGTGCTCCAGCAGTCAAAACATACAGAAATACCTTAAATTATTTTTATTATAGGTCTGTGTCATCATTTGTGTGGATGAAATATACCACCAAAAAAAGTCAAAACTTATACCTGCTTTTGAAAAACCACAAGGGAGCTGGAATCTCAACCCAAATTAGTTACCTAGAAGTCATCTAAACTACTTTTCTGCTATGATCAATGGAGAGGGAGGTTCAGGAGACAGAACATTGCTAAAGTAGAGAGAATGGCTTGACTAAAGCCACCAAAGTGTGAATTGTCCCTAGATAAGTAACTTGGGCTAGATGACCAGCAAGCTGAGGTGAGATAAATTGGCCTAAGGGCCGAAGTGCACCTTTAAGTAACAAACTTTTAAAAATATGTTCTTCATTATTAACAAACTTTAAAAAATATATTCTTCATTAACATTGACATTTGTATCTCATTCTTCCCAGGAGAACTCAATTTGATATACATATAGGAATGTAACAATAGTTCTGTTGTTTGAAATACTTTCATAGAAATTAGTTAAGCATAATTCTATCCCAGATATTTAAAATTTTCAAGGAAACACAGAGTTTGACGAATACAGTGAAATTTTGAAAACCTTATCCTTCTTCAGTCAATATGTATGAAGTTAAGCTTATTTCCATAGTGCTAAATAAGGCCAGTATGTTCTAATATTAGGATGAAATATCTACTATATTCCAAAAATTAAACACAACCTGAACATATAAAAAAGGTAGAGATCTCTTAATCTATTATCCTACTATCAACATCAGTAAATAGGAATTTAATTCTGATGTACTAAAATAAAGTAAAACATATAAGAAATTTAGTAAGACACTATATTCTCAAGAGAATACTCTGTTTAAACTCTGTTAAGATGTTGAAATTCATTACAATTCATACTTTAGTGTATTGCAAGGCATTTCTATAAACATGTATAAGATACATCATCTCATCAGGATAATTTCAAATTGTCCTACAAAAAGTGTCCCAACATTTCTAAGAGCTGAATTCAGCAACCTTACAAATTGTGCTTGTTTGTACTTCCCTTAGGATGCACAGCACAACCAGATCAGAGAACCTGACTCTCACAACATTTTGGTCTCCAACTTGCAGACTAGAATCCAGAGTGTGGACAAAATTCTGTCTGCAAAAAGAACACTGGTTCATTTCCTGATCCCTCTCCAAGCCTGTAACATGATTATGAAGTAAAAATTGCTATTATCTACTTCCTATGGACAAGAAACCAAAAGGGTGGCATTAAGGGCATGCCTAGAATAAGACAGACCTGAACACATGTTAAAGGACACTTATCACAGCACACTGTTAACAAGGTTCTGTATTTCTCACATGGATTCTTTCTCTGCTCCCCTTAAATACAAATGAGAATATTTGATTTTAAAAAAGTAAAAAATTAACCCCCCTCCCCGACCTTGATGTGATTTCATTATTTTACAGTTATATTAATGCATTTATCTGCCAGTCATCATGAAACATCTACTATTTAGAACTACACTAAGACTGAAAAAAATTAAGACCAGGACATAGAAACAGTGTGATAATACTGCATCACACAGTACTGCATCATGCATTAATGTAATTAACTAAATTTGTATTACTGGATATTATGCATTGTGGATAGTAGTTTGCAATGATTTTTGTTACCTCTGCTCCATACTTTAGATGCTAAATATTTATCTCTAGTAATAGGTAATCAGAGTGTTTCTATTACTTTGTCTGTACCTCTTTTTTCTTTCTATGCCTGTAAAATGCCAACATATAATTTAATAATGAACTGCCAAGAAGATAGGTAAATGTTTACCCAGAATTTTCCAGTCTGAATAGCTTTCTTTTAAATTCTCTTAGCCTCTTTTAAGACTGTGTGATAAACCCTTAAATTCTCTTAACCCACTCTAAGGTTGTGCTATAAACCATGAATCTATTCATAGCTTGGATCATTAATGAGTAAGTATATTCTTTCCTTTAAAAAGAATGGCAAAGGCGTAACATTGCCTCATTTTCCCCCTTCACTGTCAATTACACACAAAGTCACAGAATAAGCTTCTCACAAATCAGGCTTCCTAGCTCTTGAATTATGGAAAAGTAGAGAACATGGGCACTATTTCATTTATGCTCAAAATACTTAAGCCTCTTTTGGAAAGAAAAGGTTTCATGAAAGACAGAGGATTAGTCATAAAACTGACATAGTCTCTGTTTATTCTCTATAGCATAGGTCAGCCATAGGTGTTTGCCAGACTGTGAATTTGACTAGGGGTATTGATTCATGGGAACAGAAATCAGCCTGAGTTGGGGAACATTTTTGCAGGTTTGGGTTGATTGGGGGGTTTTTTGGTGGTTATGGGTTGTTTTGGTTTTTTTTGGTGGGTTTGTGGTATTTGGATTTCTTTTTCAATTTTGATATTTTTTGTTGTTCCTTTGGTTTTATTATTACAGTAGAAAGAAATTCTCTCTTCGGGAAAGCAGTACCCAAGTCATACAGACATGCTGTTATTCCATGGGACAGGGAAAATCTGCAAATGAAGATCTTTACTGTCTTCACTGTCTTGACTTTCATCATATATACTCAAATCTTCAAATATTTAAGGTTTTAGAATATAATTTAATTATTAAAAATAAGGAATACCAAATAAACACAAAAATAACAATAAAAAACTAATAGTAACACACTTACAGATTTATAACACTTTCTGCAATCCTGCAGAAGGAACCAAATTGAAATAATATTCAGTCTCCACATTTTCATAACTTTTGACCTCTTGTTGAGGTATCTGACTCTTAGATTATTAGAAAAATAAACTGCTTTGGTGGGAAGAACAGAGACTGAAACAAAAATCCAGAAATCTTCAGACTTCTACTGGGAAGATGACTATAAATGCAGAGCACAAAGCTGAGATTAGAGGATACATAGTATAGGAGTCCATGGTATGTTATATGTGAGTGAAATTCTCATATATGTCAGCATATGTATTCTACTGCCTCCTCAATAAAAGTTCTCTGTCCAAAACTCCAAACAATTGTACAGGTTTATTTTATTTGGCTCTCAAAACAGCTTTCCATACAGCCAACATATAAGTAAGTATTTTAATGTTCACTAGGTTGATTTTTTAAACCAGAATGCCCATGTTTAAACCAAAGAAAAACTGGGGGAAAAAAAAAGATTTTAAAATATTTTTTTCCACCACGGGTTCTCTTTATTTTATTCCTTTATGTTTTAGAAGTAGTTACCTAGTCTACACTTCCTGAAAAGTCCCCTCAAAATTATTCCAAACATAAGAACAGAAAAAAATAAGTAGGCAGTCTCACAAATACAGAAAGATGAAATTTTCCTATCTGCCCCAGTGTCTTAAAAGGGTACTGCTTTTGATGGAGATGATGAGGAAAGTAGTGAGCATAAGTTTTATTTGACAAAGTTATATGCAAATATTAATTAATGAAAAGACTTTGCCAGAATCTAGAGTGTTGGATGATAATGGTTTTCATAGTTACAAAGAAAATTCTAGAGTTAAAGAAAAATAAAAATATCAGATCTCCAATTGTTCTGCTTTTCTATAAGAAAAATCTTGTTCAAATGCTAAGCCTTTCCTTTGGAAGACAACACAAATGCTTACAGATTCACATTACAGGGAAAAAAAAAAGTCCGGATTTCCTTTTCTCACGAGATCTTTCATTTTCCTCCTCCAGATTACAGGCTTACAATGCCTTAAACACGAGATGTACATTATAACCTATCACAAATGTACCTCATCAGTAGCCAGATTGTCTAATTACTGAGCCAGATATTCAGTGAGAACATATGCCTCCTGGATTTGCAATTTTTTCTTATTAATCCTGCAAAGAACTGTAAGCTGTTGATTGTATCCTATAACACTTGTCTTGTAAATAACCAAACTATCTTCTCTACAGGTTTTATAAAATTTGAAGTGAATCTCGATTATGTTAAAAATAGGAAAGACAGAAAAATGTTTTCTTCAGATATTCAAGGACTGTGAGGCATGCCCTTGGTCCAGATTAGCATGGCTTTGATGATGTCCTGAAAATGTGAAAAAAATTACCAGCTCAGTAAGGATTTCAGAAAGGCTGAAGATTAATTCCCTAGAATGGTAAAGATTTTAAAAATTAAGTACTAACATTTCTAGACATGTTCTTACTCAATTGCTTCCCTTATTCAGGACTTTCTTCTGTGTAATTTAGGGTTTATTTTCCCTGTTATCACTTTGAAAATTTAATAATTTATATATTTATAGGCATAAATGTTACAGATTAGGTATTCAGATTCCTTATGTTCTAATTTCTTATGGTAAACAACTTCAAAATTCAGTCCAATTATTATTAAAATTCCTGTTTCTATCTATAATCCAAAAATTTGGTTTCTAATTTGAAATAGTCCTATTACCCATGAATACTGTAATCTCAACATGGAAGATGTGATGTGACTGACACATCACTGACCACATTTTGATTTACATAGAAGTAGTCAGGAAGTATATATTTTTAGATAAACTTACAATTTAGACTTCAAGTGCTAGGAACCTTTAAAAAAGAATTTTAAAGCATTCCTGAAAGTCTCTTTAAAGCATCCTTCTGACTTTCATTAATGCCAAACTTGCTATAGGACTTGCTGACCTTTCTAAAAGACCTTTCCGTATGTGATTACATGTTGTATATACAACAGCATTCTGCACAAAACTCCTAGATTCCCTCAGTGTACATGTTAAGAAATTCACTAATCTTGGTAAGAGCTACACACTTCATTATGCACAAAGAAACCTTCTCAAGCATACTCATATTAGTATTAAATTACTAATTGAAAAAGATCAGTAACAGTAATAGAGAAATGTTCACTATTTTAACTTTCAGTAAAGGCAACATTTTATGACTTCAGGTTTAGGGGCATTTTCTGACCATGTCTTGCACAGAATTTATCAAGCTCACAGTGATAAATGCATGTTGTCATAATCCTTCACTGTCACTGTGTACTGCTGCCCTAACAGCATCCACTCTTGTAAAACAGAATTGCAATCAAAAAGTTCAGAATTAATAGCTGTGAAATCTCAAGCACTCATAAGCATGTGTTTTTATCACTTCCATGCTCTGCAGATCAGGTACTCTCGTTATTTATTATTTGTGACAGTGAACAATTCCCACTTGCTTTAGTGAAAAAAGTGAAGAGCTGTTTGCATAACTAGTAAGGTGAAAAAAAACCATTCGAAACTGTTGAAATCATTTCACAAGAACAATGTACATAGCCCAGAAGACAGTTTTCCTCCAGAACACTATAATGTGCTGACTACAGACAGTATTTGCTATTCTACCCTCTGTGTATGTCTTGTTAAAAGCAGCTTTTACAGTGCCTTCTGTATTTGTAAAGCACCTGAAATGATGGAGTCTTGGTATAGTACTGGGGCTGCTGTGTATTTAATCACCCTCATCAACTTCACACTGGAAAGATGTGAATATTTATAATGTCTTAACGATGTAATCTGCACATATGCTATATACAGTTAGTATGTGATCTGCAGTTGATCCAGAGAGAACTCTGGCACCCACACCCCCAACAGCCAGTCCACACACACCAAGAGAGAGTGAAGCACTACTTCCTGCTGCAGTTTGTAAGACATGTTCCTCAATCCCTGAGATAAGCCATAGAATATGCAATATTACATGTAAATACTTCTTTAAGTATCAACAGTACTTTATCTTCTAAAGAAGCAACCGTTTTAAGAGGAGTAGTTAAAGGCAAAAGCATGGCTATAATGTTTCCCTTGAGCTTTCTCATTTATGCATTTCTTTTCAGAAATTAAACATGAAGATACCATCTCCAAACAATATATATATTTCCAATTTAAAAGGAAAGGTTAAATATGGCAACTGCAACAAAATTACTCCATCTGATGTAATATTAGCATACAGGAGAATCTATCATAGATCAGGACAGCAAGTAAGATTTGCCTGTGGGCAGTGCTATTATCAGCACACAATTAGTTGCAGATTGGAGACACTAGCCTTAGATCTGTTCTCAGGCCTGTAATCTGTTTCCTAGCTGATTGAAAACCAACAGCTCTTGATGAAATGCTATTTATTTAGCTACTGACAATTTGATTAAATGTAAGGGTAATAATAAAACTGGCAATGCCCAACACAACATGAAATGGTGCAGGTCATATTTTAATATCGAGATATTTCAGTGAAGGATAGGAAATTATGAAATGAGACAGGATATGTTACATGAGAAGATTTTATGGCAAAGTCATTTTCTTTAGTTTCAAAAAAATAGCCCACATTGTAAATGCTAAAAAGAAGTCTTTTCTACTGTCAATTACTATAAACCCATCACAAAGTATGAATACTTAGCCCTTAATGCTAAATCTTTCAAATCCTTGGACTTATTTAATTTATTTTTTTTCTTTGATAACAGATGGATTTTCTTTTATCCTTAGTAATTTGCATCAATAGTAGATCATGAAGTCTTATAAATATATAAAGCATTTTAGAAACATTTGGTAGAGTGATGCTTTACCCAGCCCTTTCATATTTCTGTAACATTAATTCTCCAGGAAATTTACCATATAATTTAAAGAGTTCAGTTCTTTCATATATTTAACTAAGAACTAGTATTAAAAAAAAAAAAAAAAAAAAAAAAAAAAAAAGCATAAATTTAGTATTCAAGGTTCCTAGAAAGGTGCACTAATGTGCAGCATTAGAAAGTCCACGATTAATTTTCAATTCATTCAGCAGCTTCTGAAGGGCCAAATGAATAAAGCATCATCCAGTCTCCTTGAACATAGGACCCTAAGTTATAAAACCTTTTGCAATGTAATGAAAACAAAATTTTCTTAATTTATGCTGCACAGAGGAATTTCACACTCTTGCTTATCTTCTCATCTGCATCAAAGAACAAACAGAAAGATCCAGAATACTAGGAACACTATAAATAATTATTTAGAGAACCAACATTGCACAAAAAAGGATAAATTATATAAGCATCCATATATTAAGTGATCTCTGCAAAACACCGGATGGCAAAATCAGAGCCATTTTGTAAACACTTGCACAAATTTCCTTTACTGGCAAATTAAAGCTGTCTCATGGATTTTGCTTTTTTTTAAATTCTTGTATAAAAGCACAGAAAAACACCACTAGTAGCAAGTATTTCAGTAGCATTCCTGTGGTTTCTACTGATGAACCTGGTGTATTTAAAGAGAATGAATTACTGTGGTGCACCAAGCCCTAGTGATTTCATGTCTGCTCAAGGATCTGCCAGTGCCAGGACTGAAGCTATTGAGTGAAGCCACCCATTACACAAATTCACATGCTGGTGAAACACCTACTGTGCCTCAGTAGAAAGTCCCTGTCAGTCTCTCAAGTACCACTCACATCTGCACTGTAGTTAGTTCAGATATATCATACTATTCTGTTTCATATAACAAAATACATGACCCCGACTTTGTGCTGCAATTCCTTGGAAAAACACTCATATTTTAAAGACACTATGAAAACAGGTACTGCTCTTTTTCACCCTGCTGTCACTTTTACTCATCAGAATTAACACATGTTCTAGAAATAACTGAATTTTACTTGAATTCAGAAAAATTCAATTAAAATAAAATGGAACTTTATTTTAATGGAATTTTGCTGAACACAACAAGAATTCAGTCCCTTAAGTTGCAGGAAGAAAAGTAGAACATTCAGTATATAGTCAGAGGAGCCATATGAATGAATTTTCTAAATTTACTGAAGTGTGACAGATCTTACCCAAGATCTGGGCTGAGGCTCAGAGGCTGAGCATGTAGTGCCCTGTTAAGTAGTTATTTCTAGTTTCCAGCGCAATTATTCCCTCCATATAAAACTCCCAACATTACTGGAAAGTTCAACAAATAGTTCTCTCTCAAGTAAATCAATTATTTTCCTCCTGTAAACTTGTACTGCAATTGGAATATAATTACATGATCACTGAAAATAACACTTTTCTAATTCAGCAGAATGATGGATATCCTCTCACTATCACACAAGGCACACATTATGTCATTAAAACCCATTTGGAATACATGAATGGAGATAAGGAAACTGATTAACTATTTAATTACTCAAATTTTATGACAATGTAACTTCACTTAGAGAAGGTGTGACGTGATGAGATGTGTGCTAAAACCAGAAAAACCATAAAAGTTGTGAATAACAAAGATGTGAAATAGAGACTTAAAATATCACTGTGAAAATATTAGAAGCAGATGAACTAATGTTTTACTTTTCTGTGGGTTTGTTATCTGTATTTCCATTCTTGTCTTTCACCCTTAGAAAGACTGCAAATTACAGAAGCATTTTCCTTTGTTAAAGGTACTCTTTTAAATAGGACTTGCAATAAACTGAGCAGATTTTCCTTAACAAAATGGCCAGATTTCATCTGAAGCAAAGTTTCGCACTATGAAGTTCATAGGAACTTTTAGGCCAAACCTTTTTTGTAAATATGCCTATAAAGGGTAACACACAGCCCCATGAACAAACACCATGACCTGCCTGGGGACCAGCAAAGGTAGCTTGACATATGCATTCCTGCTGCACCATTAATTTGAGCAAGAATGTGTTCAATACTAAAATATTACTTTTTTGAAGTGTCATTAAAGCCGCAGCATTTCCAGACCCTTTTAGAAAGATAATTTTACACTTGGATGTAATACATGATGAAATACATAGTTATTTTGCAAACTATATTTATATACATGTTGATAACTTAAATGTGGAGGATTGACATCCAAATTGATAAACAGTGTTCTCTATGTATATTTTATTTTAATATGAAGCATTTTCTGACTACTACAACATCTGATACAATTTATTGCAGTTAATACTAGTTAAATTTGATTGACTTTAGTGGAAATACTTGCAGTTTCACCTGAGATAAACATCAACCTGAGAAGTCTGATGATGAATGGAAATTCTGCTAATTGCTTATATGTGATCAGGTATCTGCACATGCAGATTCTGTTCTATTAATTGGCACTTGTATGGCACACACATTTTGAAGTTCTCACGGGAAAAATAATTTTCAGCCCTGCCAAAGTGCACTGCATGCACAGAGTGCTTAATTTTATTTTAAATATTGTTCTGTTAAGTAAACCAAATGATTTAGTGATTGTTTTTGTTTGGCCTTGAGCTGCAGCTACAGAAGAGTGTCACAGAAGACACCCAGGTCTTGTGCCATACACTTGTGTGTGTGCAGCCCTGTGCAGATATCACAGAAACTTTCAGGTGCCTAAACTGACATTGGGATGCACACCCTTAGATAGCTGAATCATAACCAGAGTGATAACAGTCTCCATAACCTCCTTTAGTCCATTTTTTCAGCACAACACTGAAATCACAAACATAATCCTACCCCAACCTGTACCCCTATAAGGATAAGTCTCTGTGTTAAAGTCTCTCAAGATTTGGTATCCAAAGGAAATAGGGGCTACTTTTCATATTTTACACTACTCCAGGGCTGAAGAGACCTTGTCATTTGTACATGGATAGATAGAATACAGCAGCCCCTCTCATTTCTCTTTGAGAAGTGCTACAATAGACAAAACATTTGACACAAAACACACAATGCATTTCCTGGCCACAAAACCAGTCAAGAATCTAATTTTAATGGAGTTTATGGCAGATTCTTCAAAATCATCATGTGATCATGTAATTCAAGAATTTTTGTGCTGTCAGGTGGCAATTTTTTTTTCCTTACAAGGTGGTACTATAAAGGAATTTGTCCAGACATGACTGCAAGATAATATTGTCTCTGAATTTTTGGCAGGTGTTATCTGTATTTCTGTATTCTGGTTCTATCTATGAGCGATTTTCAGCATCAGCTAGTACCTAATTTCTGTACCTAGCCTTAAAAAACTAAGTTTACATTATTCATAATTATCTGTAGATAATAAAAGACCTTATATCAAACACTTGGATAAATACCAATTTTATTCCTTCCTAATACTGCAAGAATGCTATTTGAAAGCACACATTCCTTTCATTCAGTTACAAACTCAGATATCAGAACATTAAATGTGTAGCAAAATCTCATCTGACAGAAAAATGTTTGCCTGTAAAAAATATATTCACTCTTGTCAGTAGTTAATAAGGTAAATTAAGTTTTGAAAGACAAAGATAATTCTTTTCTTCAGCTTCTAAAAATTGTGCTGTTTGTGATCCATTCTGAGTAAAACTGAATTTTTGGGGCTATGCTGCACCATATTACAAACTAATGATTTCAAAACATTTTGCCTAAATGAGAGGATTTTTTTTTTTTTTACTGGTATAAACAATAAAAAAAAGAAATTACATCACTTTAACCTACCTTACAGTTTTGCATAGGGCTAGAATATTGCTCTTGTTCAAACTTCTAAATTCCAAAATTTACTCTAAAGATTTTCCACCTTCTCCTTTCAGAAAAAATAATAGTAAGTGGTTCCTCCACACTGCTTGTATGTGTGATATATACAGCTAATCCTATGGGTTTTTTAATGCCTTCAGATGTTGTTTTTAATTTTAATTTTAGATCTCTCATCTGTGAAAATGGCCCATAAGAATGACCAAATGACTCATGCTAAGCACATCTCCACACAGTTGGACAACTTCAGTGTGTATCACTGACATAATTCAGGAACTTGACTAACTGGTACTTCAGTATAATCACATTTTGAGATTTTGACTTGTGTTCATGACCTGCTCTCAGTTAAATATTTACAGAAGAAATTGCATTAAAATAAGAAATTTAAAAGTTTAAAATCTCCTATGGATTATTCTAGTCTTTTTCCATTCTTATTCCTGTCACTCATTTAAGATGCTCTGTTAATCTTAGATACTCCAGTATTACTGTGATATTTTGTCATCCACAACAAAATACAAGTGACCTTGGGAAGTCTGTTTCCTGAAGTATATGGAAGACAGTAAGTCAGTCCTAGCTTGGAATATAGCTTCATGCATGTCAGAATTTTACAAACTCAAAAATTAAAATAATGCAAATTTATATGCAAAAAAAATAACAATAATTAAAAACGGCTTTTGATCCTTGGAGTAGCTGTTATCTATTTTTGTAATTTCAGTAATTGATCAAAATAAATGTATAGTATATGCTAGAAAAGTCCAAAATCTGACAACAGAAAACAAATTTACCCTTCCAGGAAAGAAAAATCAGGAAAGAAAAATATAAAAATACCACTTTCTCAGCACATGCTGAGACCAGCATATTACTAAGTACATAAACCTTCTAAAACTTTTGAAAGAATATACTTAAAGGAAAATTAGTCTGAAGCTGCAGATATGAAACAAAGCTATACTGAGGGTCAAACAAGCAACTATCCCAAATACTAGAAAATCAGACAACTAACACAAACTAAAATAAAAATAAAAATAAAAAATGTTAGAGAGAAAGAGGAAGAAACACACTCAGAAACATAAAGAATGACAGCAATAGTAAAGCTGCTAACCATGGTTATAACCCAACTTTGTTATGTACAACGCCAGAGAGCTGTCTGAGTTGATAAATCAGATTCTATCCTTTTAAAGATGTTTCTTGCTACCCCTTGCCTATAATAGTACTGTTCTTTACTTATTCAGAGCATGTCTCCTCCTTTACTCAGATCCTGTCCCTTTTGGCTCTGTACATCTCCTGGGAGTGTAGAATGATTCAGTGGTAACTTAGTCATTTGCACACTGCACAAGATGATTTTACTGGAGAGGAAAAAAAATAAAAGCTGCACTTATCAGTGGAACACTTTCTGTTAAATAAAGATAATTAAAGCATCAATGATACATCCATTTCATGTTTAATTAGCCCCTCTCTCATCATAATTTGCTACTGAAGGTCAAATGTGGGTCACTTTTAAAAACTAATTGTCAAATATTTAACATAATACAAAATGAGTACTGAAAGTGTACTTCTGTACACTTTTCACTAAACAGTATGAAAGTCAAATGTATGAAAGAAGTCACCAGTTTAAATGTTTATACTCAATAACAGTGTTCTTTTTTTTGACATGGCAGTTAGTGCTATCATGACATGGTTATTTTTATGATTTTTATACTGTAGTATATTTGCTTAGCTCAAAGTTGTGCAAAATTTTATTCTTTAGAGGTGTTTGGGAATATAAAAAATAGCCTTTGAGATAATCTCTCTGTGTATGTGTGTGTCTGTCATGAATGAGAGGAAAGATGATGCCTTCCTGTATGGTTAAACTGATTGCCTCTTTAATGGATGAATTTGGGGGGCTATTAAGGCTGCTGGGTATATGTGCACATGTATGAGGAAACTGAACCATTTAGTTTATAGATACAATTGACATATATGATAAACAACTAGTCAAAATGATTCTGCAATATTGCAGCAGAGTGATTAATGTCTGAAATTTTATAAAATAAATTAACTGGCTACTGAACCAGGATATTTTTTTTTCCCAGAAATTGATTTATATGTATTTCACTTTCAGGGAAGTAAAACTTTACAGGAAATGCATATAATTTTGATTAGAGTGCTAGCACACTGGTTTGATAAACATTTTTCATTTTCAGTGAGAAAAGGCAATGGGATTTTTCCTAAAGAATTAAAGAGTTGGTTAAGAAGCCAATATCTGAAATACAGAAATAATTCTGCTCAGAAATTCCTTTACTGCTTCTACAAATTCCACTGACAGTGACCAATATCTCTTTAAAAAAATAACAAGTAAATAAAACACCTCAGCATCATATCTGAAGTGTTTTAAAGAGCCAGTAATCATTTCTTAGTAGAGCAAGAAAAAAGAAACCAAGATGACAGCCAAGAAATACAAACATATAAAGAGTGTTTAAAAGGCCTGTTCTTCAAAGAGTTGCTGGTAACATGCTGATCAAGTTTCACTGAAATAAAACTGCTTATATGCTACTATTTTGCCCTGTGAGACGAAGAGGTGGAGAAGCATATATTATAAAAATATATCTGTAAATAAATGATAAAATAATTATTTACAATTAAAATTCATTATGAGATCTATTACTTAGTATGTAATGCTCCAAGCTGTTCAGTGATTCCCCTTATGCACTGAGCTTTCATCATCTTTGGCTGTCTTTGCTGGAAATCCCAATATCCAGGCTCCTCACAGGCAATGTGCAGCACCTAGAGGTTTCAAATTTTTAATCCATGATCCAGAAAAACACTTATTAAACTCATCCCCATTCAGTAAAACACTTCTGTACAGCTTTAACTTTTGGCAAGCGATTAAGATCTGTGGAATACTAAGTGTTTTAAACATTTGCAGTGCTTTACTGAAAAAGAGAGAATTGATAAGCAAGAGGCTAAAAGAATATTTCAGAGTAATACCATGCTAAGTAAGACAAGGATAAGAGTTAAACTTGTTAAAGATCTCCTAAAAAATAGTGACTATGAAATGTCAGAAGTCTACTGAATACAGAATTTTGTTTTAAACTTTATATAAAGACATGATGTCAGAAGGAGGAAAGTTACAAATTGTTTGCATTTTTCTCCAATTAAGTTCTCTTATACAGTCCTGTATCAAACAGGATGTATTTTGAAACTCATGTAAGAATTCAATACATCACCTTAAAAATGAAGTATCAAATCATTGGAATGAAAACAACTTGTGTTCCCTGGGGTACACCAGTTGGTCATGTAAGTAGAGACTTTATTTCCTGACTGCTGTATTGCAGATATAGGAAAGTATCAGTTACCAATTCTAATTACACTAATGGGAAATTAGCATCACTCTCATCTCCAGTGACTTAGAGCAGGTATGTTCTGCTGTGTCCACTTATTTGTTCTAAAATTTTATACACTGTCTAATGTCTCTTTAGAACAAAGGGAACTGACAATGAGTAAATAAAGGCAGTCTTAGAGATTTCAAGTAATCTCTCCACCACAGTCACAATGTTATGCTACTGGTTCTGTTCCACCTGTACAGCAGAACTATGAAACAACTTGATGTATACCCCATCAGAACCCTTTATCTGCATCTGCTTCACATTTCTCTCTAAAAAATTGTTCTGAACAAGAGTTTTACATGGTTTGGGTGTTAAAAATCCTCAGGTGTTTTGCCTGCTAAACTGTGAAATACTGCACTGTCAATGTTTGAGATGTGGAAAGTGTACATATTGTTTATGCAAGTCTTAATGTCCTCACTACTGTGTAAAATGAACAAAAGCATACAAATGTCACTCAGCAACAATCTGGCAAGTACACATAGGAAAGTGGTAACAGAGTGTTTATGACTGATAGACTCTCCCACAAAGTCTGTTATTTAACACTACCTTTACTGTTTTCTTGGACAATTTCCAATTTATGTGCATACTTTACAAGTGTGAAAATACTCTCTACATATTTTAAAATAAATATATAAGACATTAGAATACTGGCTATAAACTACTTGAATAAGTGAACATTCATAACAGGCTAAATATTTAACAAAAGAGAACTATCAACACTGAGAAACTGATTTGCAGCAAACAACATAAGTAATGGAGCAATTCAAGGTGCACTTCTTTGTAAAAGTGGAATAAAGTCATTTTCTACTACTAAATTTTCTCATATATTTTATATCAAAAGAAATCCTTGGGAAATATTAAGTAATTCAAAATGTATTTCTGTGTTACAATCTTAAATAAGTTTGGGGGTCTTTTATGAAGCAAAACAGTAATTTGTAATGTGTATTCCTTTACCATTCCTACACTTTGAATGTAAATCATTATTTTACACTGAAATTAAATTACACTTTAACAGATTATAATCCATATGTTTAGATAAATTATAGCACCAAGAATGAAGGTATCTGATTAGCATATACTCCACTGCTACTTTTATTCCACTGGTTGCTAAAATGGCATAATTTACTCTGTGCTTAATAAGCCTTAGGAGATGAAAGATAAAGAACTTAGAAATTTGTATTTTATAGAGACTATTCTCAAACTGAAGTTCTGATGTACTCTCTAGAAGAGCATTAATGAAATGTATCACACAGAAACTGCTGTGTCAAACATTCTATAAGCCTGTATCACTTGCAAAGCCACATACACAAAAGCACTGGTGGATAGTACAATCACACTTTTGGTGACCTGGAACACTGGAGGGGGGGGTTCATACAATTAGTTTTATGCTACTATATTTAAATTGTTTCTGAGCAGAATGCAAAAATCAGCAACACTTACAAAACTTCAATTTTAGTAAGCTAGCAAACATTTCAAAGTATAAAAAAATGTCATCGTGTATCGTATTTGCATGTTAATAAGTGGAAAAGAAAGCATTTTTCTGAAATTTGTCAGAATTTCCCTATTCCAGACTTGAATGTGTAGTTATATGAATAAGCATTCATTTGCTTCTAGCTTCCTGTGTTCCATTTTAGTTGAGAAAACGTTCAGGATATTATCTTATACCTACTGTCACCCAAAAAGTAGATCCTCAAAAAAGATGGACCTCTGTTCAGGGTATATATGTGTCTTATAAAATAAACAGAAGCCTTCACTGAGAAGCTTGGCTCCCCTCTGTGCTACCCCTATCTTATTTCAAGGACTGTAAGGACTGTCCCTGCAATCACCAGTTTTAGGCTATCAGATCCCCACTGAACCGAGCCCCGCCAGCACCGTCGAGACCAGAGCCAGGCACTCGTGGCACCCTGAAGGCACATTTCGCTCCGAGAGGTGTCACGGCAGCCACACTACAGAGCTATGCGGCAGCTGGGCGAGCAAGTTAGGGCCTCTCAGCGTGAATGGAATTTCACGAGATAGGCAAGGGGCATTAAAAAAAAACAAAACAAAACAAAAAACCAATAAAACTAACATACTGAGGTGAGATTCGAAAATCACTAAGGCTTACGTGTATTCAGAGCAACTGCAATGAGTGCAAATCTCTGTAGTGTAAATTAGAGCGCAGATAGGCTGCGTAGATTATTTAAGCATTTCGGTCCTAATGAAAGACCGTAATTACAGCCATTAGCGCTTCAGCGCGGCGGCTGCAAATCCACTCTCACCCACAGCTTTAGGAAGCGTCAGGCAGGCAGCAGCCCCCTTTCCCCTAAACAACTGGCGAAACTTTCCTCCTCAGCCGGAGCTGACGCGTCCCAAAGGCTGGGAAAGCACCGCGGCGGGGGAAGCGCCGGGACACGGATGGAGGCGGGGCCGGGGGGCAGGAGGGAGACGGCGGCTCCGCCTGGTGGGGGGTCCTGATCTCCCCTCGATCCCCCCAAAATCGCCGGGTTTGGCCTCCGGGGGCGCGGCTGGAAAAGGGATCGCAGCCTGCCTTATAGCT
Organism: Muscicapa striata striata; assembly: GCA_030060385.1. Classification (NCBI taxonomy): domain Eukaryota; kingdom Metazoa; phylum Chordata; class Aves; order Passeriformes; family Muscicapidae; genus Muscicapa; species Muscicapa striata. Next base: position 3,572,248 of record JAREIS010000099.1, on the reverse strand, counting down.
CCGTGTCGGGACTGGCGACAGAACCCGCGGCTGCCGCTGCGCCTGCGGCGGGGCACGGGCGGGCTGGTTGGCTGCCGGATCTGATAAGCGGAGGGAATGATAAAAATTAGAGCAATAAAGATGTCTGACTGTCCTTCCTTCGTGCTGCGTGCTGGTCTGTGCACCTGACTGCCTGGAGGAAGGGGGGCGGGGGCACCAGACTGAACGGGTCAGTGAACTGGCGGGGTGTGTGCCTGTGCCAGTGTGGGAGGTGGGATGGGCATCCCGGCTCCCGCACCGCTCTGTGTGCCTGTGTGTGCGTGCTGGGGCCCGCGGCTGCAGCGCTCTTACCTGCTTGCTGTACTTGCTGCTGGCCTGGCAGCTGTACTCGGAGCAATGGTCCGAGCCGATGGAGATGTTGTCGCCAGCGCCCACGAAGGTGTTGGCTGGGGGCAGGTCCTGCACGGCCTGGTGCTTTTTGCCAGCGGTGGGGGACTGTGGGTGCAGCTGGACAGTGGGCAGCGGTGAGCTCGACTTGTAGTGCCTGGCCAGGTCGGGGCTGCCGGGGCCACCGTTGACCGAGCGATATCGGCCCATGCCGGGGCTGTCCGAGAGCTTCTCGTTGACGCTGTCGTAGCGCTGCCCATTGGGCTTGGAAGCCTCAACAGTAACAATGCTGCTGTAGAGGGGCTGCTTGCCCTTCTTGCCCTTCTTGTCCTTCTTGGGCTTCTTGGCCTTGTCGTGCTGCTGGGGGGTGAAGAAATCCTCGTGGTCCTTCTTGCCGGCCTCGTAGCCATGCTTGCCCTTGGATCGGCAGTAGCGGGCCATGACCACCACCAGGATCAGAAGGATGACGGTCATGATGCCAGCCACAACACCAATGACTATGCTAAGCCGCTGCTTGCTCAGCTCATAGCTGGGATCACCAGCAATGTCCTGGGCCAGTGGGGTGTGAAGGCTGCGGGCCACCTGACTCTCCACCACAGTGGCATTGGACAGGCTCTCATTGACAAAGACATGGAGCAGGGCAGTGGTGGACTGGGGTGGCTGCCCACTGTCATTCACCTGCACAACCAGGCGGTGCAGGCCATAGTGCTTGGGGGCCAACTTTCCCACAAGTGACACCACACCACTGGCCGGGTCTATTTCAAAGAGTTTGAAGGGGTTGCCCCCAACAATGCTGTAATTGAGGTCAGCGTTGAGACCAGTGTCAGCATCGGTGGCAACCACTGTGGCCACCACGGTGCGCATGTTGCTGGAGGGTGGCAGCACGGTGTAGGAGCTGTTGCTGGGGAAGGTGACAGTGGGTGCATTGTCATTCTCATCCATCACAAAGAGAGACACGGTGGCTGTGGCAGAGCGTGGTGGCTCACCCCCGTCCACTGCCTTCACCTTAAAGGTGTAGCTGGTCTGCTGCTCACGGTCAAAAGAGACAGTGGAGAAAATGGTTCCAGTGTCATTCTCAATGGAGAAGATGCCAGCTGCCTGGTCATGGTCTCCAGGCTGGATGGAGAGGCTGAGCTCGGCGTTGCGGCCCTTGTCAAAGTCCATCACAGTCACCATGCCCACAGGGCTGTTGGGCTGCAGGTTTTCTTTCACATAGAAGGTGAACACATCCTGCATGAAGCGCGGCTCATTGTCATTACGGTCCGACACTCGCACCACCACTGTGGTGGAGCCCTGCAGCGATGGCACCCCCTTGTCCCGGGCCGTCACCTGAAATTCGTAGGTGTCACGTTGCTCGCGGTCCAGCACTGCCTGCACCGACACATCCCCAGAGTCAGGGTCAATGCTGAAGATGCTGCCCGGTGTCTCTGAGGACAGGGGTGATGCCTCCAAGGAATAGGTGATCTCAGCATTCTTGCCACTGTCCGCATCTGTGGCAACCACTGTGGCCACCCGCTCACCAGGCAAGTTGTTCTCAGGAAAGGAAACCTCCAGCACGGCCTGGCTGAACATGGGAGGGTTGTCATTAGTGTCCCCAACCCGCACCAACAAGGAGTTGTTGCTGGACAAACTGGGGCTGCCTGAGTCTACAGCCACAATCACCACATTATAGTCACGGACAGCTTCATAATCCAGAGGGGCCGAGGTGTGGAGGAAATACTTGCGCTTGTTCTGTGGCTCCCCTTCACCCTCACTGGCCGGTTTGAGCTGGAAGGGCACATCGCCCACCACGGTGCAGGTCACCACACCATTTTCACCTTGGTCCCGGTCTGACACCTGCACCAAGGCAATGGGGGTGTCCACCAACACATCCTCGGCCACGCTTGCCACCCCATCCCGGAGCGGGATGCGCCCAATTTTCCGGATGTCGATGGTGGGCACGTTGTCATTTTCATCCCGGATGTTCAGCACGACAGTGGCTTTGTCTGTCTTGGGGGGCTGGCCCCGGTCTCGGGCCATGACAGTGAAGCGAAGCTGGTTCACCTCCTCCCGGTCAATGCGGTGCAGGACGCTGAGCCAGCCCGAGGTCTCGTCCAGCCGCAGTAGGCGCCTGACGGACTCGGTGGCCGCCCCGAAGACATACTCGATCTGCCCGTTCACTCCCACGTCCAGGTCGGTGGCTCGCAGCTGCAGGATCGGGGTCCCGGGGCTGCTGTTCTCCGCCAGGTCCGCCTCGTAGACGCTTTTTTCGAAGCGGGGGCTGTTGTCGTTCACGTCGGTGATCAGCACCCTCAGGATGGCCTGCGAGGACCGTGCCGGGTCGCCGCCGTCCCGCACGCGGAGGCTGAGCTCGTAGGAGTCCCGCTGCTCCCGGTCCAGCGCCCCCTTGACGATCAGCTGCGGCTGCTTCTCCCCGTCCAGGGTGTCGGCCACCTGCAGCTCGAAGACGCTGCTGCGGGCCGCCCCCTCCGCCTCCTGCCGCCGCTTGCTGCCGCCGGGGAAGGGGGCGCTCTCGGGGGCCGCCGCGGCCGAGCCGCCCCCGCCGCCGCCGCCGCCGCGCCGGCCGCCGTCCCCGCCGGGCTCCTGCAGCAGCTCGTAGCGCTCGATGCCGTTGCGGCCGAAGTCCCTGTCGGTGGCGGTGGGGAGCAGGTAGAGCGTCCCCACGGGCCGGTTCTCCTCCACGGTGAGGGTGAGGACGGGGGAAGGGAAGGTGGGGGTGTTGTCGTTGATGTCCAGGATGATGACCCGGCCCTCGAAGAGGTCCACCCAGCTCTGCGAGGGGCCGATGACCGACACCTCGAAGTCCAAGAAGCACTCGTTCTCGTCGAAGATCATCTGGCACTGCGGCAGCTTTTCGCGGTCGATGCGCCGCTCTGTGGTGCTCAGCTCCCCGGTCATGTTATCGATCTTGAGATAGTCGGAGCCCGACTCCAGGCTGAATGTCACCTCTCCGGAGCCCGTCACGATCCCCAGGTCGGAAGCTACGTTGCCGATGCGGATGTCGGCGGGTCCTTCCTCGGCCAGCCGGTACTTCAGGAGCTGCTTAGCCGCTGCCAGGCTGACCCAGAGCGGCGGAGGCAGGAGGAGCAAGAAACAGCAGCAGCAGCAATGCACAAAGCGAAGAAGGGTCCGCATCTTCCTCCTCTTCCTCGTACCGAAACCCCCCCACCCTCCTCTCACTCACACCTTCCCCCAATAAACTCCTTGATAAGCCAACAGAGCGGCTGAGAGTCCAGGTGATCAATTATAAAATCCTTCTATTTCTGGAAACTTATTGTCTCATGACTGGTGCAATTGGTGGTCAAAACCCTGCTGCTGGCTTCTCTGCTGCTCTCCCTGCCTTCCAGTTGCGATATACTTACAGTTCACGGGACAGTGTATTTTGCTTTTAAAAGATTCATCTCGGTAGATAGGATGGGATTTTCCACCTCCTCCCCCTTCTCCTCCTCCTCTCTGATTTTACTGTAATCACTTTGCAAGGTTTGCAATAAAAGCAGGAGCAGTACTGTACGATTCGAAGCCCCCCAGGTCGTCGTCTTCAACAGTAGAGTTAACTACAATTCACACACACTCTCTCTCTCTCTCTCTCTCTCTCTCTCTCTCTCTCTCTCTCTCCCTCTCTCTCCCTCTCTCCCTCTCGCTCAGCCGTTTACGACCAAGGCATTAGCTTTATTCTTCCCCCTCTCTGCACACACAGGGGGAAAAAAAATGTGATTCGCTTTATTCAAAGGGCTTGGGTCCGGGAAAACTCCAAATCCTCTTAGCAATGGGCAGTTCTAAAAAAAAAAAAAAAAAAAGGAAAAAGAAGTAAAAATAAAAAACCCCAATAATGTCGGTGCTGCACAGCTGATAGGAGAAGAACTCCGAGTATTACAGTGCAGTCCACAGAATATCCCCTTTGGCTGGCAGAAAAGCACCCAAATCCATCTTCACAGATCGCCTAAAATGTTCAGCTCTTTCTCCGGAGCGGATTTTTTTTAACAACTCTGCGCAAGGTCATTAGTCACAAAGCAACGATACAGAAACTGCAGAAGCCGTTTGCCCAGAATTTGCAAGGCTGGAGATAAGAACATAGACACACAACAGTCCCAAGTTTGTTTTTGCATCCGCAGTTTGTGTGTGTGCCTTACCTGCATTTGCACTGCATGTGTTATAGCAATCTGGATCTGCAGCACAGAGAGCGATTCACAAATGAGATTGCAGTCTCTCTCTCTCTCTCGCTCTCTCTCTCTCGCTCTCTCTCTCTCCTCTTCCTTCCCGTCCCAATGCAGGTAACCAGATCTGAACTTGATCCTTTCAGTTCAAAGGTTAGCAACAAAACTAGGAGTCCAAAGGCGATTATTGGTCTCTCGTAATTATACCCGGAGCGGAACAAGATGTAACTGGATCCCCCATGTGAATTAACACAGATTCTGAATTACATCCATATAAAGCGGAATGGCAAAGGGGAGGGGAAAAGAGCCGCGACGCGGTTAAAAAAAAAAAAAATAAAATACTGAGTTCTATTTGCAAATAAAATTGTATCAGTCAGTTGTTTCCTGTGATCTGCACCGCCACAGTGGGTGAAATCTGCAATTGTGTATTCCCTCCTGTGTCTTTCAGAGAAGTGTGGATCAGGCGCTTTCACGGCAGAGCGGCTTGTGCTTTAAAATGTTGAATGGCAATTGAGAAGCTTCCCACTCGTAAGGAAAAAAAAAAAAAAAAAAAAAAAAAAAAAAGAAAAAAAAAAAAAAAAAAAAAAAAAAAAAGGAAGAAGAAGCAGTAAACCTGCAAGTTTGCCCGAAGTGGAGGGAGCTGCTGGAGCTTCTCTCGGTAGCTCTTCCCTGACGCTGCAGCAGCAGAGCCGCCTGCCTACATACACACAGAAAGAGAGAGGGAGAGAGAGAAAGAGGGAGAGCAGAGAGAGAGAGAGAGAGAGAGAGAGAGAGGAGAGAGAGAGGGAGGGCGGGAGGGAGGGAGGGAGGAGGAGGAGGAGGGAGAACGAGTCAAGCGCTGCACTCCAGAAAGCTCAGTCTTACCCTCTGTCTCTGCTGCTAGTGCTGCAAGTGGGATAGCTGCTCATCACAAAACACCAATTCAGACCTCAAAACCGATCCTGATTTCACGCCCGAGTGTTGCTTCTGTTGCTTTCTCAAACCCGTGATCTGTAGTGATTTTCTCCTACCCTTTCCCTCCCCACGTCCGCTATAGACTGTGAATCGAGCAACGATTTTTAAAGCAAATGTTTGTTCGCCTTTCTTTTCTTCTATTCTGCATTTTGCGGAATCAAGCTGGTAAGGAACTCGTTTCGCAGATTCCCACCTTCCCCCGTTGTGCCGGTGCTTTTGTGAAATAGCTGCAGTCACTGTAACTGCATAAAACTCCAGGGAGGAAGGGGGATTGCCTTAGATCTCAGACTTTCGTCCTGTTTCCCAGTGCTGTTTCAGCCTATCGGTCTTTGTGATTGTGTTCTTCCTATAACCATGTTTTGAATGTGTCTTTTCAGCATGTTTGTGGGTAGCCCAGGAGGAAAAAAAAAAAAAAAAAAAATCCCTCGGAGAAGATGATCAGGAAGGGAACGAGAGGGTTAGTAGGATAAACACATGTAAGAAGTAACAGATTTATTTCCGAACAGAGACTTGCTGCTTCGATGATTGCTAAAATGTAGCGTCACCTACCTGGGTAAGTGGGAAATAAACTTTAATGGTAAAGCTCTCCGGCTCAACTTTGCTTATTCTGACGCCCATAGTTCGCGTCTCCTTTTGACTTTGAGCCGTTTAATCGCCTATGGCTTTTGTGTGCTCCCGCCCTACCCTTGGTGATGCCTGGCTCCTTACCTGTCCTCTCTGCTCGGAGCCCTGAGGGAAAAGAGGGAGACTCCGGGGGCGGGCGAGAGTGGGGCAGCCAGTGGGGAGAGAACGAGAGTGTGCGGGTACATGTGTGTGCCGGTACATGTGTATGCGGGTACATGTGAGTGTCCCAGTACATGTGAGTGTGCGGGCACATGTGTGAGTGCCAGTGCACGTGTGTGTGCGGGTACATGTGTGAGTGCCAGTGCACGTGTGTGTGCGGGTACATGTGTGTGTGCGGGTACATGTGTGTGCGTGCGCGCAGCCAGGGCAAGGAAGGAATCCAGCTGCTCCTTCTCCCTCTGTGAGCACATGTGGAAAAACAAGTTGTTGCGCGTTCTGTATGTGCTTGTGTGTGCATTCCTCGCTACATATGGCTCTTTTGAATAAGGACGCATGCAGACGAATGTAGTGAAATGTCTCTTTCATCGCGATGATGTATTTGAGCGAAAAGCGGCCGGATATGTTGAGGTGGTTCAAAGCAGCGGTCACAGCGTGTCTTTGTCATTTGGGGCGGTGAGTGATTGTAGGAGGGAGGGAAGGTTGCCACCTCTTTCCTTGAGGAGTCCGGAGACACAGAGGGGCAGAGCCGCGCCGCATGGAGTCGGCGCTAGGGAGGGAGGGGCTGCTCCCTTCTCCGGAGGGCTGCAGGGCTGCTCCTCCGGCGCCTCCTCCGGCCCTGGCACCGGCCCCGGCCGCCCTCTCTGCCTCGCCAGAACACCAAAACCCTCCCCCGCCGATTCTGGAGACACTCGGCTTTCTATCTGCAGCATCAGCGAGAAAGCCCAGCTCGGCGCAGGCTCAGTGCTCACCGCCGCAGTCCCGGACGGAGGAGGGGGGTTCGTGAGCGCAGCATCTTCGCAGCGGGTTAAGTAGGATTAGTACCAAATCCCTATTATATTTGCCAAGCAACTTGAATTTGTCAAAATTCCCCCTCGCTGTTGTGGAGCTCCGTGAGGAGGAAATTTTGCTCACAGTGTAAGATCCAGGCATGCCAGTAGGTAGGAATACCAGCATACTGCATTACACGGGCTCCCTGAACTGGAAACACAACTGCGAGCAGCTCCCGCTGTTCCCGTCCTTTTGTGTTTCTAAACGCAGACAGGAAAGTTAATGTATTCGCCAGGGAAGGGGCGGGATGAGAGCGTTTTTAACCTCCCCGCCATAAACTTTAATCGGATTCGAGGCTGTTGCACGGCATGGACGCTCGCCTTCTTGCCTGCGTCTCCTTCCCCGTTCTCTCTACTACGGGCTGCTTGCGAGTGCCTCTTTCAAGCGGATGAGTGATTTCTTTCTCTTGCCATGTGCAATTGCTCCCCCTTCCCTTGCTACCCTCGCTGGCCTCTCTTACACACACTATGCCTTTCACACGCGCTCTGCGCCCCCCAGCCCCCCTCCCTTTCCTTCTTTTTTTTGCAGTGTCTTCACATGCAATCTCTCTCTGAATGTGCAATGTCTTTCCTGCTCGGGAGTGCTGCGTCCTTCACAGTGGATTGGTTCCTCTTTCGGAGCAGAGGTAACGGCCCCCCCTTTTCTATCATTCTCCCTTCCTCCCTCCCCGCCTCCCCTCCTCCCCCAGGGCAGGCGGCCGGCGTGGGAAATGGGCCCGACGTGCGCTGCATGGTGGATGGCCGCGCTGCTGCCGCTCCACGTGCCCGGCTGCCGGGGGGAGGACGGGGCTGTGCTGCCCGTGTGTGCCCCCCGCACCCCGCTCCTTCCTGCGGGGACACAGTGCAGTCACCCCCACCTCTCTCCGCCTCCCCGGCACCGAAGGCTCCCGGTGCCGTGCGCCCGCAGCCTCCCGGTGTCGGTAGGAGGGAGCCCGGCTGTTTCAGGCGGGGGAGGCTTGTCCCTCTCGGGCAAATCTGTTGCGCAGTGTAACTCCCCCCAGCGCCCCCCCTCTCCCATGCACACAGACGCCCACACGCGCTCAGACACGACACGGCATTTGTCCTCCTGATCTGCTGAGATCAAGTGGGAAGAGGGATCACAAATGTAATCGTCTGTAATAAATAAAATAGCCCGAGATGCTGGTGATATACAGAGGGGAAATAGGAGCTTGTGTCCTTAAAGGGAACATCTGATAAGGCCACCGAAGTGGCATCTTGCGTGTGGGAAGGAATCCGTCTTGCTGACAATCGCAGCCTGCTGTACGTGGGGAAAACCTAAAGCAGCCTGGGAGCTTCCCCGGCTCTCTGCATCCCCCCAGCTCCCGAAGCTCTGCGCTGGGGCTTTGTTGTCGTTGTTGTAGTTGTTGATTGGAAAGACAGGGGTCGTCGCTAAAATATGCAGATATAATTAGCGGCTGGTTTATCTTCGTGTGCTGGCTGAGCCCGGCTTCTGCCGCCGGCAGCCGAACTCGCGTCCGCAGTCGGCACTTTCAGCCCACGACAATTTGGTTTTCACAGTTTAGGAATGTCAGTGGCTCTCACTGGAAAATTACTTCTGGGATCTGCAGTGGGATTAAGTCTCTGGTTAAAGACAGATAATGTACATATCCAAACCACTGTATACATTAACAAATACATACTGCATACTGCTATTAGCACTCATAAATGAAAAAGAAGCCACAAAAAGAAAAAAAAAATCATATTGCCTTGAAAATAACCTATTCATAATAATATGTGGAAAAGATTAAATACAGTAAACATGACAGAAAATTCAAAAGCAGGGTAAGAACAAGGACAGAACCCCCACACGAAGCAGTTAAAGCCATTTGACGGAAAGGCGAAATTAGCTCAAGAACTCCACCAAGGGACAAGCAGCTGAAATGACACCACAGCCGCACGGAGCCCGCGGTGACCTTTCATCTCTCCAAAGTGTCTTGCTGATCTGGTGCAATTCTGTTGTGACCTCTTCACTCCCTTCCCTACCACAAGTGCCCTCTGTCCGCCTCGGAGCTCCCTGGGTTCCTCTCGGTGAATGTACTGGGAGGCCGGCTGAGTTACAGCGAGTGCTGACACTTGGCCAGTGCCTCTCACAGCTTTGCTAATATGCTTGCTGTGTAGTAGCATGTAATAGGCAGCAGCGATTAAATTATTCATTGCAGCAACAGCCTTTCTGATGGACGTTAAAATGTTAGAGTTTAAATAAGAAAACCACAGATTTACTTTTAAGCAGATAAAACCCACATCTGTGCTTATTTAACTGCATGCTAGCTAAGCATGAAACCAGTTACTTTGTTTAAATCCTCTCTCCTTTACTCTTTCTGAGAATTTTGAGCTAGATTATGCACCATAAAAGTTACTGACAGAGCAGAATTAATCTGTGTTGGATAACAGTGGTTAAATCTCGCATTATTATAATCGCTCATTCTTAAACTCATATCTGAAGTCTGTTCAAAGTGAAAGGTTCTTGCATAGCATGATTCCATCAGCATTTCTGAGTTCCCACATTTATAAAAAATGATGAAAATTAATATTTAGCCAAAGGATAGTGATTCTGTTTACTAAGACTTTTGCAGTGTATATATATACTCTTTACAAATCACTATTATTAGCACTGAAGTTTTCTTTCTTTCTTCCTTCTTTCTTTCTTTCTTTCTTTCTTTCTTTCTTTCTTTCTTATTTGTCATGGAAGGCCTTTTACAGACTGGTTTTTTTTTTTTTTTCAGAGGTTGACAAAAAATCTAACCACTCACAGTCATGCAGAAATGACTGAGAGAATATGCTTAAAATCAGAAGGAAAAATTAATGAAAGGTCTTTAAAAACTCACATGAATTTTTATGAGGGGAAGCATATTTTTCTTGATTTTTTTTTCATATGCAACTGCTAACTTTCCTGGATTTGCAGGGATATAAATTAGTTCTGCACTCAGGCCCACCATTTTATAGATTTATTTTTAATTAAACTATTGTTCATGTTCTCTAAATGCAAAGAAAATGATAGAAAAAATTAGGGTGAACTTTCATCAATTCCTATAAAAATAGAGGGAAATTATGAGTCATTAGTACATATTCTTCATAAAGAAATACAATGAGACATTCAGGAGAGATAATTAAATCTGGACTTTATTTAAATGAAATGTATGATAACCAGGTTGCACTGCCAAAGAAAGAAAAATCTGTTCATTGTCACTGAAAATATTAAATGTGTACAGCTGATATGTATATAGATTCATTAGCAGAGAACTGCACAGTTATTTTGGAAAATAATTTAGGGATTTTTTTTTTTTTAATATATATAGTTTCCAAGGTGGATATCAGCAGTGAACACGCTGAAGGTCTCAAAGTGCTTTGTAAATTATGCCTATGAGATAAAAGGAAGTGCAGTGACCTGTTCAGTCACCCAGGCAAACTACTAAAAAAAAATGATTCTTTCTAGATTAGGGTCATTAGATCATAGTTTTGCATTTCTTTATGTTATTTTAATATATTCTGGATTCACATAAAGATTGATCTTTAAATAAGTGGCAACCATTTCTGCTTTATTTGGTGGCTTGCTGGAAAGTGGAATAACTCTTTCTGAAGCTTTTAAAACAGTTTTGTATTCCAGAGAACTGGAAACACATACAAAGAAATTCTTGTGTCATGAAATTTGATGGATAGCAGTAAAATATACTGAACTGTTATAGATATATTGAAATACAGATGTTTTTAAGCTTGTGCTCTCACTTACTTCTGTCAGATGCTCTTGTCATCCTTTATATACCAAACTGAGTACACAGACTTTGTAAAATCATTTTACCTCAATGTACTCTTGAAGACTTCTTGACCTAAGGTGATGTTTCAGTTCTATGCTCTATATTTTTTACTATTTTTAAGGATGCTACTAATAATTTTTCTGTGAATTAAAATTTTCTTTCATTTTTAAATGAAAATCACGACAGCATAAAATCTTTTGTCTAATATTTGTAGCTGCATCCTTTGCAGCTTTAATTTATTTTTAGTATAATTCAGGAGAGCATAAAAGATTGGGTATGTCTTCATGATTGTACTGTGTCAGCTGCCTGTTGAGCAGAAGATAAAATACTCAAGCAAGATGGCAACTCTGAGAAGTTCTGAAGAAGAACCTTTGATATTATAATTCCAGCACTGTTATGGATAATTGAATGCTGTGCAGCTCTATTCCTTTCTGTAAGTTGATGCCAATATATGTTATTGACTACATTTAAAATGAAATTTGTAAATCTACACATATACTCAGTTGGGAGCTTTACTGTTTCTGTCTGCTTTATCAAAACAATTATTGCACTCTGGCAGAAAAGAAAATAGAGTAACAATTGTATAGAACAACAAGGATATAGAACACAGTTTTTCTATATTAGAGAAATAAATATGATGGCAAGGAAATTAATTTAGAATGGAATTAAACTGTTGATTGCTTATTGGACAGTCTATTTGGTTTTGTTCTGCAATGTTTAAAAATTCTTTTCTAGGTATTTCTAATGTCAGGCTTGTCATGTCTTTTCATATGGAAAGTGCATCATTAGAATCCTTAGAGGTCATGTTGCTACAAACCTTTTCAGCTGTATAGTGGAGAATCAGACAAAGTTTGACCCTGTCAGAGACATGACTATTCACTGGGAAAACATAAGGGCTATTCATCTTCTACCATCAACTGTTAATGGTGAGCAAGAGAAAGCATGAAGAAGTGGAGTCCCTTGCACCTTTCCCTGAACTACATCAAAGCATAAGCTTATATATGCATGCCTGTACTGTTCAGGTCTAATGAGGAGCTTTGGTATTTAGCCAAAATGACAATCAGAAGCTGAAGGAGGACCTGGTTCTATCACCCTAAACCAGGATCTTTTTAGAACCAAAAGGTGTAGACAAATATATTTTAGTCTGTTAAGCAATGGTACATACCTGATCAACTTTGCTTCTAAAATGTTTTGCACTGGTCTGTGAACTCTCCAAAATAAGAATGAAGGGTTGTAGCCACCCTTCCTGTGAGGAAGATTACATAGCCTGACATTGAAATCATCTGTTCTCCTGCTGTTTCACTTGCACTTTTTGCCATGCAGAGACAGCCTTACTTTTATGTCTGCTTTAGCTGTTTCGCAAAGTTTCTTGGTGATCATCCTTTGCATAATTACATTTTTAGTGTCCTTTGTAAGAGTAATAAGTACTGTACAGAGTGGGTTTTTATGACCTACAATATACCTAGAAGAAGAGAGGTACTGATAAGTTTCTACATTTTTCATCTTCTGATAGAAACCTGACATATCTTCTAGTTCATTCATTCTGTGAGATGATTAAAAAGTTGCTCTTCAACAAACTAAACCTCATCCAGGGCTCAGCAGGAAATAACTGCAATCTAAGCACATTAAAGAACAGACAGGGCAAGCCAAAGTATTCCTCTTTCTTTCCCTCTTAAGATCATGGGGAAAAGAGAAAAGCAGTCTAATATTGTGATAAAACTGCAGCCTGCAGCAGCTGGCTATGGGTAAGGGTATAGAACCTAATCCAAAGCACACAGAAGTCAATGGAAGCACTTTGGCTAAATAAGCTTTGCATTAGGCACCTAGTGAGTGAATGATGTTTAAAGCATTCATGTAGATCTTAAGCAGATGAGTGAAGAAGAAAATTATGTGCATTTGAATCAAAATAAATGCCATTAAAACACTTGGTGTAAATCTTATTTTTCTGACCCCAGAGATCATCTTTATGACTCAGAATAAACTGGTACTCTTGGGCACTGAGCCCTATTCTCCATTAGTACAAGAACTCATGTTGCATGAAAAACATATCTTTGAAATGCTATGTGTTTGTATATATATGTAAAATTCTTATGTTGATAATCCTGAAGTTCAATACATTATAAACATCTGCAGGCTCTTTTTACCCATTCATGTGTTTACACAGCATTTTTTTCTCATCTTAGGGTTGTTTTCTTTTTTTTTTTTTTTTTCCTGCAAAATAATACAAGATTTTTCAATTTCCTTTCATGATCTAAGTTCTGCATTTCTGACTTTGTGCTGATGAACTTCACCTCCCTCCACTCCATTTTAATGATGTTTTCAGTGAATCATTGTTTAATATGCAGGACAAAAATGGTTTATGATTTTCATCATAAGATGTGTGCTACATTATATGGTAGTGTTAAACATCTCTTTCTTTAACCCAGAAATATTATGTTTTATACTCTGTAGCTACATTTAATAGCTACATTGTGTTTTGATGACTAATAGCCCTTCTTTAGTAGATTGGCTGCATCTTTCCTTTTCTCTGTCATTTTCAGCTGATAATCTCACAGTTTATAGCTGAAAATCTAATTACATTGTTCTTTGTACTATTAAACATAATCCTATTTCTATTATAGAAGTCATCAAGTCATCTGATTCTTCTTGATGGTTTTTATCATTTTGATGGTTCTCAGACTTGTTTACCAACAAATTGCAGCACCATGCTCTGAGGTTTTATGATCTAGTTTTTAACTTAAATATCAGAAAGCTCTATGGCAAGACAACCCACAAAGAGCCTCTCAGAAGCTTCCATCTAATTATGCTAACACTTAACACAACCTGTTGTCCTCTCCTGATTAGTCCATTCTTTATCTTCTCATAAGTAATTCTTTTCATATCAGATTGTGTCAAAAACCGTTTTGAAGTCCAGATATGTGAGATTTCTTGCCTGGAATAGAAGATAAATTAGTAAAGATATCGATATATGGTAGTGTCTTCTCTTGAATATAGTTTAGATAGACTTTATTAAGTTTGCTTTTACTTCTTTTCTCTGTATTTCTGCACTTCTTTTATCAAGAATAGTGTGTCCAGCAGACCAGGGAAGTGATTGTCCCCCTGTACTTGCCACTGGTGAGGCCACACCAGTTCTGGGACCCTCTGTACAAGAAAGACATTGAGGGGCTGGAGCATTTCTGGAGAAGAGCAATAGAGCTGGGGAAGGCTCTAGAGAGTAAGTCCTTCATAACTATCTGAACTAAGGTTTCAGCTAGGTGGGGTTCAGCCTCTTCTCCCAGGCAGCCAGCAGAAGGACAAGAGGACCTACAGTCGAGCACATAGAGTAGAGGTTCAGGCTGGACATCAGAGAGGGTTGTTAAACATTGGAATGTTTATGTTCCAGGAACATGGTGGAGTCCCCATTCATAGAGGTATTAAGAAATGGCTGGATGTGACATTTAGAGCCATGGTCTAGGTTGACAAGGTGCTGATTAGCCAAAGGTTGGACTTGATGATCTCAGAGATCTTTTCCAACCTAAATGATTCTGTGATTCTCTTCAATTACTCATTCTTGGCTTCAAAATTTATTCTGAAACTTTGCATTCTAAACCCATCAAAAATCTTATTGAGGCATTGTTTATTTTCTCTCTTCTCTTTTCCTTCTGAAACTGATATCCTTACTAAAAACTCTTGTTATACACTTTTCAGATATATGCATTAATTTCTTCAGAATTCGGCAGTGAAAGTTATCTAGACTATCAGCTTAGAATATTTTGTAGTCTTTGAATTATTTTCATTTCAAATATGATAATTCTTCTTCTATGACTTCACAATCCTTGTTGGGACCTGAAACAATGTACACAATTTATTTGGGTATTATTACTTAATTATTTATCTAGGTAAATAATTGTATTTTTACTTATTTTTGTGTTTATTGCACATCTGCAAAAGTGAAGCTAATGCTTTCTTAGCAATTTTTGAATAAAATCTAAAGGTTTACATTTGACACTTCATTTAAGAGTACAAGGTGTAACACTGTGAACATATTTGCCAATTTTGCCACTGCAAGTTTTTTTTTGTCTTGCCTATGTATTACCTATCTTCTTACCTATCTTCTGAAAATTGATTATTTTAAATGCCTGAATGCTTTATATTAGAAGAAGGACAATGAAAGTGAAAATAAGTAGATCATTCCAGAATAAAGGAAGCTATACTTGGCCAGAAGGAACTTTGTACTTTCAAAGAGTTGAATAATACACAGCTAGATTAGAAAAAAAAAAAAAAAAAAAAAAAAAAAAAAAAAAGATACTGAAAATGTGGATTTGGCACTTACAAGTACAGAGCCATCCAGAATGTCAATAGTCAATCCAAATGACAAGTGATACTATCAGTTATCAGTTGTCAGGTGTTACCCAGCTGAATATACAGAAAGTGTACATTTATATATGTGTATAGTCCTTGATAAACAACATTCCATGAAGAGGCTTGTATCAAATACCTTAGAGATGTTTAGAGAGATAGAACAGAATGAGAAGATTAGAAACAGAATAGTAGGGAGGTGAAGACAGGAAGTGTTTAGGTTTGTTTCAAATTTTATGAACAAATGCAATAAAAAATTTATAAGGGAGAAGTGATAAAAAAGAGATTTCAGAAAATTAATGGAGTTCAAATTTTAATGCATCAACACAGCTACTTCTTAAGTTATTAGTAATTTATTTATTAATATTTGTTTTTCTTTTAAAATAATTTTAGTATTTTTGTACTAAATATGTTTTTTTTCAAAGTGGACTGCATGACTCAGTGTAACTTAAGGAGTATATATTTAATTTATTGCAGTTTCAAAGAGTTTATGAACATAAAGTATTGATAAGAAAACTTTTTTAGCTTTCATCTTGTGTCATTCTTGAAAGAAGTTATTACCTTAACTTGGTATTATTATTCCTCTGAAAGTTATAAGTAAGAATGATAACTATTATGACTTCATGACACTTCAAATAATATATCCCTTTTTTTGGTTGCTTATTACTTTAGCATATAACTTCTTTATAAGACTAAAACTATATTTAAATTTTTGAAAAAAGTCAGACTGATTCAATGATATCTAATAATGAAGCTAGATTTACCCATGATGAAATTTATAGGCAATCTTATTTAAATATTTTCAGTATTTTTATGCATTTCACTATGAACTTAAGTTTTAAGATGCTAACTTTTAAGAGTTTTTTTTGTCTGAATATAGAAACCTATCCATCCAAATTTGTTGAAATTGCAATGCACTGAAGTACTACATTTGCATAAGAGTGGTAAGGACTTGGCATTTTTAGAGAATAAGTTCCTCAAATATTTTATTCACATTTTATGTAGCCCAACATGCGTTTAACTAATATTCTATTGACAATTTCATCTCTTTGTCCAGAAACTACAACACTCTGATATTAAGTGACCTCTCTTCTGGGACATAACAATGTTAGCAGACAGCTTCCATGTTTGAACACAGAAGGATGAAAGTTAGATCTGAATAGAGAGAAAAGGTCAAGAAACACTACTGACTGTTTCAGGTATTATTGATGACAAAAAATAGCTGTGAAATTTGCTATAAAATTATCCTGTTCATTCCCTCTCTAAATAATGATAACATTTGATATATTTAGTTCAACTTGCAAAGGTTTTTGCTAATGACCAACCACATAAGTATCAATAAGAAAACATATAACTTAACTTTTGTTTGTTTTTTTCCTTTTTTTTTTTTTTTTTTTTTTTTTTTAATTTAAGTTTTGGCAGGGAAATGACCTAGCCAAAAAAAAAAAAAATTAAAAAAAAACACCAACAAAAAAACCCAACTAAAAACCCAAAAACTAATATCAAGAACAATATTGATATTGTCAAATATGAATACTGCAGTTGATATAGCCCTCAGAATTCAGAAAATATCCAAATAATACTTTCAACATACCCTTAATTCAATTAGATTTTAATCGAACTACATGTTCATGTATTCTTTCTGCATTGAACTTCAATTTGGAATAAAATAAAATAAAATAAAATAAAGAAAAATAAAATAAAGAAAAATAAAATAAAATAAAATAAAATAAAAAAAATAAAATAAAATAAAATAAAATAAAATAAAATAAAATAAAATAAAATAAAATAAAAGAAAGAAAGAAAGAAAGAGAAAGTGCAAATAAAAATAAATGAATAAATAAAAAAAATAATTGAATACCTTATTAACTATTTTATTTAATCACTCAGAAGAAATATATAAGGTTGGACTTATGAAGGAACTTTTTCTTCATGTTCAATATTTGTCTCAGGGCCTTATTGACCACTGTTAGAACAGCATTCTGCACATAATTATTAAATGGAACTTTTTATAGTATGCCAATGCATTGTGTAAAAAATGTAAGAACTTTATTTAATTTGTGGAAAATTGTATTATACTGTGGGCTATCATGATTCAAGTATTAAAAATGGGAAGGTACTACAGAGATTGAAGTAAAAAATATCCATAGATTCAGTGTATCTAATTCAAGTCTTTAAGGTCCATATTTTTGAGGAGTGTTTAGAACTACATACTTTTACATAGCCAAACCAAATTGTCAGTGACATAAGGTGTGTCTGGAAATGTTCACTCTTCAGTGAAACGGTCTCATGATTTCAGGTAAGAACTCAGATATGATGAAATTGCAATCAAAATGTTTTGTTCTGTGATTTCATGGGAGAATTCTATGCTGGAACTGAATGTCAGTCTCCAGCTTTAAAATAAAACATTCTAACATTTTGAAACTTTGGATTTTGCCTTGATTTAACATCAGAGAAGGTCAGTTCTGTCCAGGACAGCAAGTAGGGGTCTTGAGGAGAAAAATATTGCTCTAATGAAAGACTATGTTGGACTTCACAAATGCTGGTACTTTTACAGGAACTATGGTTACACCTGTAGCTTCACTTCATAATTTTTTAACTATGAAATGAACACTTAATTTTTTGACCCAAAAAACTTCTTTTTAATATAATTTTGTGGCACAGAGTAGTTTCTGTTGCAGACAGAAGACAGCACAGATCCCTATCTCTGCAAAAGGAAATGTACTTAGGTATGCAACATTTTAACGAAGAAGGAACTGGGGTGTGGGGAGAACTCTTGAATAAGCATAAGTGGGAGATGCACAGATGGTAGAAGTTCCCAAATGTTCTATGATTCTCTCTGGGCATCTTTTTGCTATATAAGTGTGATAACATTTGTTAGAAGGCATGATTAAGGCTTTGTAAACTTCACAGATGGAATGTAATTTAGTGGAAAGACTTGAAAGAAAGAAGATTCAGACATGAAATGTACTCCATGAAAGGAAGGGGTCAGGTCTAGAGAGACAACGTAGATACAATAACTAAATATTGTTCTGCAAACTTTTCTGTGAAAGAAAAGACAGGAATAAGTTCCCTTCACCCAAGGATATCTCTGCTTTTCTCAAATGAATATATAACATAAAACAGATTAGCAGTTCAGAAAACTAATTTAAAGTCATATATTCAATTAAATAGTGCATTAGGTTACAGCAAAACCTCCAGCCTTTCAACTTCCAGCAAGCCTCATACCTGCAATGCTGTTTATGTATGGTGGGAAAGAAAGTACCTTGATGAAATAGGTCAATAAACATCAGAATGGAAATAAACTTCTATTTCACTTGACTTCCACTTGAGGGAAATGGGAGAAAGTCATACAGAAAAATAACTTTATCTAGATCCCACTTCAGAGATTCTGGCATAATATATATATATGCTTATATTATTGAATATAGCTATTATATATAATAATGTTTATATATTTGAATATATTTCTGTGTATATATGGTCACCTGATTATAGCAAAAAATATTTGACAAATAGCTACTGCCGTAAAATTTCATAAAATGCAAGAGTTGTCAATAGGACATCAGAATTATTTGTCAGTAATATACAGAATATGGTCAATTTTCTCATATTCATCAATAGAAAGACTTGGAATAAATAGTTTATGTTGTTTCCCCCCCCTCCCCCCCCCACTTTATATGTATTTGGAAAGCAGAAATAGCTTTTAGAAAATAGTTTTGGTTTTAATTAAAAAGGATTAGATGCCAACTAAATGAGTGTAGTAGAATGCAAACATCATAACTGACCCCCATTGATGCTGGAAATTTAAGGTCTGAGACAGAGAACAGCCCATGTAGTACTGCTTTCTCACACACATGTGCTCTCATCAAAACCATTCAAGGATCCTGTCACTTTGACTTGCTAATTCAAAAAAATAAAAAAAATTTTGGGCCACAGTGAGGACTAACCAATCATGAAATACTGTTTTAAAAATCATATTTTGCTCTCCACAAAGGGAAAAGTAAACTTCTAAATATTCATCTTCTGCCTTATTACAACAGTAATACTTCTGTTAGTGACTTTTGATTAAATCTGGTTGTAAGCTGGGCAGAGACAAAAATATTCCCCTCTTGTGGCTGGTTTTTTTGAACCTGAGATATAATTTTGAAGAAAAGAACATACTTTTCTAAAACAGAGGGGATATTTCCATTTTAAAGATGATTGTTAAAGAACCAAACTCTCATATTTGATGTGCAAGTATATTGTGGCCAAAACCTCACTTGCTGGTAGCCTGTTTTTGATAAGGTGTTTAGTTTTTCTGGCTGGTTTTCTTCAGCGTTTTGTTTCCCAGAGCTGTCTCTCCTTCATAAAAATATTTATGTGCCAATTTAAGGCATTCTAAAGTCAATCAGTTGCAAATGTAGGCTTGTATTATGGGACTTTCCTCTACTTTAGTGTGGTTAATGACTGTGTTCCCATGACTTTTAAAAGGACTGGTGCCTCAGCACATTTTCAAAATTATGCCATTTGAAGACATTTCCATTTATAATGCAGCTTAAATCTCATTTCCCTCAATATGTGCCCTCACTTAGTCTATTTTAAGGCTTCTCTGGAAAAAAAAAATTATATCTCAGCTGCTGCTCCTGCTCTTAATGCCTTCCTAGTCTCAGTAAGAGCAGAAACCAACTGATGCCTCATTCTGATACTCATACAGAGACAATATGCAGACGCTGCACTATCCTCCATTCCTGGCTGAAGAGCTCTGTCCTACCATTTCAGGTTATCTACACACACAGCTGCTGCTTTGTGTGTCTGCTAAAGCTTCATGCCTCTCTCTAGTCTCTATGACTTCACAGTTTCCCTGCTGGAACTTAGAGTAAGACTGGTAAAAGCTCCCTTAATTGCAAGATACTGCAGATCCTAATTGGTAAAAAAAGCGTGTCACCTGCAATAGTGGTACAGACACAGTCCTGGATGAGTGGAAGAAAGAAAAATAGAAGGATTTATAAAGAAGGGGAGAAAAGAGGTGGAAGTTAAACTATTTGATTGTGACCTTAACTTGCTGAGTCAGCAGGAGCCAAGAGCTCTGCAGGGGCACACTTAGCCTTCACATTTCTCCATAGAAACCCAATCTGGCCAACTAAATTGCCAGCAATTGAGGAGCCATGCAGGAAGCTGTATCCAGCTATTCTCATTCAGTGTGAAGGTTACTGTGTTGTGGAGGCAGTGGCAGAGGAAATAAGGAAAATATTGCAAGACTATGCTTCTCATGTACAATAATGAAAAGCATCAAATATGGATCAAATCTGGGCTGTTCGCTGTTGTAGTTGTTAGACAAAAATTGGACATTGTGAAGAAATGTAGCTTCTGTTTTAGAAAGAACCATCATCAGACAAATTTCTGAAGAAAATCATTCTGGAGAAAAAAGATGAAGGAAATTAAATTACCGTATTTTACTATAGGTTTTGTGTTTGAATTTCAAAATCAAAGTCTTTTACTTGCATCTTTCTATCAGGTTATCTGAAAGAAATTTCATGGAGCCCTACTTAGCCTTTGAAAGGATAACTAAATTCAACCTCCATTTAAAAGGCCTGGAAAACTTAAATGCCTTCTCTGGGCCTGTTAACTTGCAATGTTCAGTCAGATGCAAATACTTAATGAGATATAAACCAGAGACAAATATACCAACATTGCATAGAAGAATCCAGTATGTTATATGGGTAAAGCTCCAGAAGAATGTATCAGCCACTGGTTTATGTGCTATAAAACAGCAATTGCACTTCAGCCCTGCAGTTCAGTGCTTCCCAATGAGTAGGGTTGCTCTCCCTAGAGAGATGTGCCAGTACTAAAGGTAAAGCACAGAACAGAGTACAGTCCAATGAATGTATTAACGGAGGCTCTGTGCCCAGAGTGGCATTCTGGCAGTAGCAAAATGAAGAATATGGTCAACTACAGCAGTATGAAGAAAAGAGAAATGGTGGAGAAAAAGACAACACAGTGTCCAGGAAAGCTTGGTAGCAGTGATTTGTCTCTCTGCTCACAATAAAATAGGTTAAATGAGCCAACATCCCTTGCCATATAACTAATTTGCCTGATGCTAGCTGTTGCTTGGTATTGGCACGTTGTATTATCCTGGACAGCTGAGTTACCCTTAGGTGACTAGGTCTCTTGGTAGTGCATTATTGATCAAGTCTTCACATGGTCTAAGCAGTTTACAAGGGCATCGGTATTCAGCTTGCAGTACAGAATGAGTGATCATTTAGATTCAAAATTATCAGTCCTCTGTGTTTTATCTGGAGCATTTGAGTTTCAGGAAGAGAACTTAAATTTTAATTTCAGATTAATTTTTTGTTTCACTGATTAAACCTAGTTTTCTATAAGCCTTTCAGAGCTTTGACAACTGGGCATGAAAAAATTTCCCAGGAGCAAATTAGGTAGTTGTTTATAAGAACACTTACCACCCCATGAGTTTTCTAAATCATCGGTTCCCAGCCAATAAGTCTGGAGATATGTGTCACATCACCAGTGAAGCAGAGAGCAGAACAGAAACTAATAAACTTCCCTCAAGAATAACACAATATACTTCATTCTATTAATGAGCAGTTGAAGCTAGATATCTACTTTTTCTACCATCTTACATCTATTAAACTGGTACTTGGGGTGGATTTTTACTAGCCTCAGTTAATCTAAAATTTTTTAAAAGGTTTACATAAAGCGTTTTTTTGTTTTCCTTTCTTTTTCAGATAGGCTACAGAAATGGACTGTTAACTAAATCCTTCCTAGCAATGTAGAAGTACCAATGAATGTTAAGTCAAGTTACAGCAAGTACTGAAGAAAGTATTACAGAAACTGACTTGCTGCTAAAACCAAGAAGCAGAAGTAGATTTATTAGGCTTCTTCTAGAAATCATGCTCTCTTATAAATCAGATTTTAATACAGAAAGTATTTCTGTAACTCTCTGCAAAAATCATATATTAGGGATATATGTTTACAGAAATACCATCCCCCCATGACTGCAGTAATCTTACCATATTTCTATCCAGAATTGGTAGCGAATACAAATGTAGGATATACAGTCTGTGTGCTTTACAAAAACTATCTACCAAAAAACATTCTTAATCCACCAGAATCACTGCCCTTTAAGTATTGAATTTGAATATATAGGGCTGCTTTATCTTTGTGCAATGTAGACACTAAGCATGTTTGAAGCAGTGTTTCAATCCAGTGCACCTTTAGGGTACCTTCTGAAGTCTTCAGGACGTGTCAGAATGGATTTTATCAGCCATAATCAAGTTTTCTGTTGCTGCCTTCTGCCAATTTAACACAGTACTCTTTTATTGCAAAGATGGATTTCTACAATCACATCTGTATCGTTTCATCATAAAATTTTTGATGACAAGAGAGGACTAATCCCATGACCTTTGAGCCCTAACCACAAAACAGAACCCTTTCTTTCTTTCCATGCCATTGGGAGTTTGCATGCTGTTTTGATGAGTCCTGGAGGGCTTCCCAGGGACAGCTAATGCAGACTGACTTTTTTCCAAGCTTCAATTCCTATTGGTCACCAAAGAATGCTGGGAACAAGCTTGTTCTACTGTGGACTTCAATTCTATTCTTAATTCATCAACAGATGGCACTAGAAAACTCCCTACTTTTCCATCATAAGACCAAAGGCCTTACAAATGACCCTAATAATGTCAAAGGAAGAAAAAACATCCAAATCATTGCTGTCTAAGTCTTGTATATATATAAAATGTGCTCTAATCTTCTCAGGGTAATGTGAAATTCTTCTAAGGATTAATTTCATGCTGAGCCCCAATGACCAGAAGCAGCTACTGCTTTGGGGATGACTCTTTCCTGTTACCTCCTGCTTCTAAAGGATTCTTTTATAGATGGACTTTGTTTTTCTAGTAGTGAAAGAATATATTGAATATAGATTTTAACAAATAATTTAGTTTCCCCACAGATATATTTCTGTGATAAGAAACCTTTTATCTCAGAAAAGACTTTTTCAGATGTTATCATCACAGTGACAGAACAAGTAATTTAATCAGTAGGTTTTTGAGACATGCCTTACTAGATTTTGTCATTTCATTAATTCCTCCTCCTTCAAATCAAGT
Organism: Muscicapa striata striata; assembly: GCA_030060385.1. Lineage (NCBI taxonomy): Eukaryota > Metazoa > Chordata > Aves > Passeriformes > Muscicapidae > Muscicapa > Muscicapa striata. Next base: position 3,548,972 of record JAREIS010000099.1, on the reverse strand, counting down.
AGATGGTATAATAAACTTAGTGAATTCTTTATATAGATTGGAACACTAAGATGCATGGAATTTACAGTAGTTTCTTATTTCATTTTTAAAAAGATGCTGATGTCTTGGCATTGCCAATCAAGGAGAAAGGATTACCATAAAAATTTCTTAGAGGCATGCTTTTCTATAATGTATAATAGTGGGTGTCTGATATAGGAAAATGCATATTATGTAATTCTCTTTCAGCCTCAAGGCACATGAATAAGGCCTGGAGTTCCTGATTTCTATTCCCACCTCTTTCACTAACTTATCTTAATAATTCTTTGCAGTTCATAATTTTCCAGCATGCTTCTTACGGTGAAAGAAACTGATTTCAAAGGGAAGGAAGAAAGGAAGAAGAAATGTCTATTTCAAGCATTGGTGGAAGGAGTGGCTTAATGTTCTAAACATAATGGAAATGTCTGAATTTGCTGAGCCAATGATTTAAATTGAGGTAGGTTTGAGTGAAATATTCTTTGAAAGTTGAGCACTGATTTCCCTTCAATTTAGTGAGTGGATTTTTTTAGAGTAAATTTTAAACCCTGACCATGTTTTGGCTGTGTGAGGGTGCTACTGAGCCCTAGTGCAGCTGGCAAAGCAAAATGTATGTCCTAGAAGCAGTGCAGAGCATTCTGCCTCCAATCACTTCTGCAGAAATATTGGGGGAAAGTCATCATTGTATCAAAGCCATGAAGACTGAAACCTCATCTTTAAGGCATTTTTACTTTTTGCTTTTTCACCAATATTTCTTCTTTGGTTTGAATTTTTTTTTTGTTTTCCTTTCTAGAATATGTTTCAGTTCCATCATCAGAAATATTTATTGATTTGTACTCCTGCCCTCATCTGTTTTTGCTAGCTTAGTATTGTAAAGTTTTCCTATAACTAAGGAAAGCAGTTAAATAATGTGGTAAGTATTCAAATTATTTTAAATATATTTTGGCAGTATTTTAGTTATGGAACTAGTTTCAGTTTGTAGTCATTTTCATATGAAAAAAAATGTTGAAAAAAAAGAAAGTAACCCAAATTCTTTGGCTAGAGGTATAAATAGTGGTGATGAGCCTGATGCTATCTTATTCCTATGAAAAATACAGCCTGTATTATAAAAATGAGGTTTTATTTCACGTATATCTATTTGAGTGGGGACATTGATAACAAGTTTGTTATGTGTTAGTTAAAAGTAAGTATAAAACAACAATGGAAGATAAAATTTAAGAGATAAGTACTCATACATAGAAATAGTTGCAGAATCTTCATTTAGTCCTATCATGATGCCTTTAACATATGTTATTTGCTGTAGACCCTGGACAATAAATATAAGAAATAAAATATATAAAATATAAATATTAACCTATTTCTTATGTATTTAATTATAATTTATAGAAATAAATATAGAGATTAAATGCATTAAAAATTAAATATTTTTGAGAAACTCATTCCATGAATGAACTGTGTATTCAGACTCTTCAGTCTGCATCCTCAGCTCCCTATGCAGTGAATAGGAAAATAAGTTAGAGGATTAAAATCTCGTCATGCACTCAACAGGATTTTCTTATGGTAATGTTAGTGTTTGGAAGATAGTAACTTCTTTTGTAAATAACTTTGAGATATGTTTTAATAAAATGTTATGCAATATTTTATGTGTGACACTGACGGTGCGAAGTTTTTATGTTCTAAACTGAAAAAAAAAAATTAAATAATCCACAAACAAGTTCCTCTGCCCTGGGAGTATGTTCTGGATGAAAATTGAACTACTACACCTTTAAATTTACATATTAGTTTTGAGGAACCAGCAGTGTTTGAGCCCAGCATGGAGCAGGTCAGAATGCCACTAGCCCTTTTGTCTTCTATGAACCCTGCTTCAGGCACAGGAGTGAATATTCTAAACATGGATGTATTCAGTGCAAAAGAACATCTGGTGAGAGGGTTTCTAGTCTGGCCTAAGAACCCCATTAATGGAGCTGGATAGTTTCTGGAATGGCTGGTGATCTACATTGCTGTGACCATCCATCCCCAAAAGTCTTAGGGTGCCTGAGGAAGGATAAGACCCTGTTAATTCCACAAGTGGTAATTTTACAAAACTGTACCAAATGTGTGTGTTGTATGGCTGGCAGTATGATCTGAGATCTGCTGGGCAGCAAAGATGTGGCTTTGCAGTGGAGGGCTCTGTGTGTACCATGCAGGTGTGTGAGTGCCTGACTGCGCTGGTGCAGATGTGCAGACAGACCTGTTGTGGTCTTATTCATGCTGCCTAGAGGTTTACTTTGGAGTAAATTATCCCCACCTGAAGTTTCCCTGAGAGAAAATTAGCTGTGACAGTTCAAAAGAGAGCCCAGGAGCAAACTGACATACAAGCAGTGTGAACTGTCAATCAACTGCAGAGTGAAGTGAAATGGAGTGCTAAGATGTTTGACAGCATGCAAAGGTGACTTAGATCAATGTGGCTTGTCAGCTGTATCTGTATGGCAGCCATGTCCTGAGGAGACATGCCCTGAAACACCATTCTCATATCTGCAGTTAACTCTGCAGAGATTCCTGCACAAAGACATGCAAAATGTAACTAGCTAAATCTTGGTGTGCCTTCTCATCTTTGAAGATATTTTGGAAAGACAATGTCTTTCACATTTCATTTATTTACTCAGCTTTTTATGCTCAAAATACTTTACTTTTCAATTTTCAATGCAACTCTGATACAACACAGGAAAATTAATTGACAATTTTCTTCTGTTGTGAATTATTATTTCCATAAGGTGGCCTTATTTTCAAAAACACTCCTTCTGTGTTTGATAAATTTCAAAGTGACTATTTCCATTATCTTTACTGTTTTTTTAACTTTCTGGGTAATTTTTTTCCCCCAGTTTTTATCCCTGAATCCTACTTTTGTCTAGCTTTAACCAATTATTAGAAAAATTTATTTGTCTCTTAACTTTCCCCTTATCTGAAATTCTGTAAGAAATTTTATTTCAGTAACAGTATCTTCAGTAAGAAGGGTAAATTTTACCAGTATTCATCTTGGATTGTATAATTCGTAGTTGTATTTTCCTCATTCACTTTGTGGAGATTAGAAAGGAAAAAAAATAAAGTAACTTCTGCGAACATCCAACTCTAAGCTGTAAACCTTTCTTTATCAGGTTCTTTAACCATCAAAAATTGTATGTCTGTAACAAATTTCAAGTATTTCTGTGTTTTGGAAAGTCCTGTTATTTCAAACTCTACTTTCTTAAGATACTGTTGGAAGAATATGAATTTTCACACACTGGAATAAAGTATTCATGGTCAGATTTGCATTGGACAATCAAAGTGAACTTTAAAGCAGAAATTAAACTCCTACATTCAAAACAACGGTTCAGAATGTCTCTGTTAGCAACAGTTCATAACACAGGAACTCTTATTTTGGATTACCAAACCTGTGTTTCACTGTCTAGGAGGGAGAAAGAGGGCTTTGGCCAGGGAAATAGGCAGGAAAGAATGCAACTGCTAAACTTTCACACTGCCCTCTTTTCAAATTTGTTTTTTTAGTTCATTGTATCTCTGGTATGAAAAGATCTCCAAATTCACACTATATGCAAATATTTTGTCTGCTATGCTACAGAAATTGCATGCTCTTGTTTAGTTCAGGAAATACCTGCATATGTGGCTGAACAGCCTTTATAGGAATTATAAGCCTGAGATGTAGGTTTTAATATCTCTTGGTTAGTTGAACTCTTTTCTGGATTTCTATGTAATTTGCTGTGCAAAACAGGACAACTAGACATTGTCTAAAAAGGAAAATTTTATTCTGCTCAGTAGATTGTTTCAAGAGATAGAGTACTCTGATTGAACAAAACACCCAACATCTCAGAAAAGGAATGCAAGCTCAAACTCAGTTGTAGTAAACATTCTTTTGGTTTTATTTTTGTTTGGTTTTGTTTTTGGTTTTTTTTTTGTTAGTCAGCTTTAGAGAGATTTTTTGTGTGACCTGTGTTTAACTTTTTATTTTAAAAAGATGTTTAAAATCTGAAAAAATTGTGATGAGGCAGTCATTTCCTTTTATGTACTGGGACTCCTAAAATTCATACTCATGGTTGAATATGGTTTTGAAATACATTCTATTTTTGGTGTCTTTTATGCAAAGAACTGCAGTCAAGAATGGAATTATAACACCTTTCTACTGGAACATGGAAACACAGCCATCTGGCATGTATATTTTTCATCATTTTGCCAATTTTTTCCTACAGCCTATTTTAGTACTTGGGAGAACCTTCTTTTACTTGGTGCTTTAGTCAGAGGGAAAAATGTGCAGAAAGGCATACAGTCTATATCTGTAAGATCTGTATCTCCTTTTTACAATCCACACCATGGTGAATGATTTGGTAAAGATTCAAAATTGCTTATGCTAACAGATTATTATATAAATATGAAATATTTATAGAATTGCTGAATTTGTTGTTACCTGTATGATTTAATCAATTTCTCAGAACATGTTTTTCCACTGGATTTTTAAAATGTTTTCTCTCAGTGTTTTTACTTAGTATCTGGACAACCATGTTTTAAAAGGAAAATGAACAGAATGCAATTCAGGGGTCAAGAAGAATCATACTATATTGCAATTGGAATTTGGACAGATAGCCAAGAGTTATTCTTTCTTCTCCTCCAAGAGTGCTACTCTTTTTTTTTTTTTTTTTTCTCTTTTTATATGGAGCTAAAATTTAATATGCAGTTTATGGTCCACTTTTGTGAAAAAAAATCACTCTGGAGTACTTTTAAATATATTTCTAGGTATTCTGTTTATATTTATTAGAGAAATTGCCATTTTTATCTGTTAATTTAGTGCTAAGTTGGGCCACAGCTCAGTAAATAGAAAGAAGAATTCCTCCTGTTTAAGCACTCCAAGGGGTATGTGTGTGTTTCTAGGAAGTCTTAATCAGCTCTGCTCCACACTGGCACTAGATTTGTGAGGATTGTTACTTACAATTACCAACAAAAAATTAAAGTCTAATTTCTCACTCATACTTTGATTCACCAACTCCAGGCAGATGATGATTCCTTTCATCTTACATCTTTGCCTTCTGGAATGAGAAGGAATTCAAGAACGTGCAACATCCACTTAATTTTGCATATTCTTGTATTTCTTTAAGTCTCCCTTACTGAAATGCATAGGTATCTCCCTGAACTAAAAATCTAGCTCTTACATAGGGGTCTTCAAAAAAATCTCTAAGTAGTTCTCAAAAGTAAGAAAGGCAAATTTAGGTCAGGAACACTTCAGAACAGATATGAAAAAGGTACCAGCCTCTGAACTATTAGCTTTAGTCCACACTTTTAGTATATGTTTTAAGTACTTCATACTTTTTGACTCTGGTCACATGAGCTATTATTTTCCATCTATTCTGAAGCTGTATTAAAATTTGCCATCTTTTCTGTAGGTGACATGCAGAGAATGGTGACACAGAAGTATAATCAGGGAATTCTTGCATCTACCATTCCCTAGACAGAGAACAGGGATCTGCTTCTTACTAGAAATAAAGCAATGAAACCTTGAAAAGCAAATTGTGGATAAGAATGCTGAAAAAGTCCAAAAAAGTGTCCAAAAATCTGGTGTCTGAAAGCACATCTGTATCATTTCTGCATTCTCTGAGTGCTTAAATTCCTTTACCCCTTAACAGGGTGAGGAGTTTGGAAGGCTATTTAGCTGCCTTCATTTTGTCAGTTATACCAGTAGATAGGGAATTAAATCTAAGAATCAGCCATAAAATAGATTATAGTCTAAAGAGCTCTTGCAGGAAACAGCAGTCAGACAAATTGAAAACTAGTCAATTCTGCTGGTATCCTGTGGGTCAAGGATTGGAAGAGAAATTATAATGCCCCATTACAGAAAATCAGTACTTTTTGAGACCCAGAAAGGAGTTTTAAAAAAGATGAGAAGCTAGAGTTGATAAGGATTTGTGGAACACACAAATGACTGACAATCATTCATTTTGCCTTCAGTTTTGTGCAACACTGGTAATTTTAGCAACATCTGATAGTTTCTGTAGTTAGGAGTATCTAAATATTTTCATTATGAGCAACATTTGTCAGACATGAAAGCTTTTGCTATTTCAAGCTGTGTAAATATGTAATTTTAAAGCTGTAATACTACTATCAGTACTTAACTTCTTGGTCACCTCACAAAATTCATGAAGTCATTCAGATCTGAATTGGAAATTTGTGATGTTGCTGAAGTAGCCACTGAATCATCATGAATCCCCACTGAAAAAAGTTATGCTACTGAGGAAGACAGGGAGAAAATATTTTTTATTCTCTACTGAAGTTTTTTTTTTTTTTGTTTTTTTTTTTTGTTTTTTTTTTTTTTTTTTCTTTCCTGTATATACTACTCCTGAAATAATATCAGTATCAATTCTATAACACCATAATAGATCACCAGCTGGTCAGTCTTAATGCTTTTGAGACAAACCAGCTCAGCAAGTTTGGCAAGTTATTTAAATTACATGTCATCAGAGGCTTTAAAAGGATGAGTGAAACTGCCACTTTCTGATACCCATGGCAGCAGGTAAGTCTCTCAAGAGTTTTTGGAAGGTTTGTTAAAAAATGCGTTCCCTCAAACAGGAAAAAAACTTTCACAGAAATTCCATAGGTGAATTACACATTATGAGATATCTGTACATCTCTTAGGATAGCAGCAGTAATTGTATTAGAATAAAACATAAAAAAATCTCATATTGAGTCAATCACACATTTAATACTGTCTTTATTTCTATTTCTGTGCCACTCTTTCCTCCTTTTTTCATCTTCTCCTTCTCCTTCTCCTTCTCCTTCTCCTTCTCCTTCTCCTTCTCCTTCTCCTTCTCCTTCTCCTTCTCCTTCTCCTTCTCCTTCTTCTTCTGGCTTCTTGATCACTTATACTAATAGAACTGTTAAAGCTACAACGTGCTTCAACAAATTATTGTGACATTTATTTTCTTTCTTTTCTTATTTTTTTTTAAATGTTTCATAATTTCTCTTATTAAATCAATTACCTTGAGCCTAAAGATGTAATAATAATATCTGGAAGCACTGTATAAAATAGTCAGGACTAAAAATAAGGCTTTGATTAGCTGTAAGGATTACTGTACCAAAGTTCTGTTTTTATTTTTCAAAATATTGTTTTCCATGTACTTTTGTGTTTGCTTGTATGCAAGATGCATACTGCACTTTGCAAGCAAGAGAATAAAGGGAAATCAAAGAAATACCCACCTTAGTGTTGTTAAAAAATACTGCACATATCATCCACTGCATTTCTGATTGACAGTTCTTGAAACTAAGATTGACAACATGTAGGATGTAATGAGTGGGAAGACGACTGGAGTGTTCAGCTTATAAAAGAGAGGTCTGCCTTCACAATAGCTCTAGAAGTTGTTACAGTCATCTGTTACTGCATTTAAAGAAGCATATGATAAACAGTGTCTAAAAAATCCCAAAATTATGTAAATGCCCACTTTTTAAAATTATGGATTGTATTTATGGATCACCACATTCACCATATTGCTTTCTCAGGGTAGTGCTGTACTAATGATATTTTTCTTAAGAAGTTAATAGACAAAGAACAGGGAGAAGACAGATAGTAATGGCCAGTGAAAGGAGAGTAATTTGAGATTATGCCCACAGTACTATGTAAAAATCAGTCAAGAAATGAGAACTGAGAGTTTCTGAGTTTCTGAGGACAAGTGAAAAGGACTAGCTCATTTCCACACTGGTTAGAAACAGTCAATCTTGCATTGCTTTATCTGATCCACACTACCTAGAGCTCGATTTTGTCTTTTAGCCAAACTTTGAAGGCCCTGAGAGATTCATTTTAATTTACATGTCTGGGGGATAGTGGCAGGTGGATTTGCCCCACCTTCACCCAGATCAAAATGTGAAAACTATCTTGCAGCTTTCTGGAGTAGCAATTTATGTGAAGAAACTCAGAGGATCCTGTTACTGGAAGTACTGATGTGTGACACATGCATTTGTGATGAGTGACTGTTTGATAAGTTGGTGAGGACCATATTTGACGGCTGTGTAAAATATATGGAAGGAAAACTGGTGGAAATCTGACAGAGTTTTATCTGCATTTACTTTTGAGATTTGCTCATGAAGAAAACTGTCTCCAAAAGCCTGTGCAGCCCTTGTCTTAAAAAGAGGTGTTTGGAGCAATCTAAAGCATAACTAAGGAAAGAATTATCAAATAAGCAGGTGTAAATGTACAGAGGTCTAGCTCTTAAATAACATTCCTCTTTCATTTATTAGGACAGATGGAACTGCAGATACCAGGAGTCAGGAGAGGGTTCTTTGCCCATAGTGCACGGAGTCAATCAGCATTGACTCATAGGCTAACAACAATGATAATCTACAAGGCTTAAAAAAAAATCACTTTATGACTCAAAGCCACAGAGTTCTCTGTTCTCACACTTCTATCCCACTCTCTTTTTCAGGTAGAGAAATACAGCAGTATGTATCCATCCTGTAATTAGAGTGGATTACTTTTCTTGACTCCTATGGATTGGAAAGTTCTATACCATTTATGGTCAAATTTCTAATTCCACCTGCAAAGAGGGTAAACCAATGGTTCTACAGAAGCTTTTTGCTTCCATACCTGCTAGCAGTTATATAGGCAGCAAATGTAGGCAGTATGAATGCTGAATAGCCTCATAATTCCTGGTGTGGGCACAAAGCAGGATCACAATCTGGCTCTTCAAGACTTGACACATTCTCAGAACACTGTAATACAGTATTGTTAGTTATAGAATTTTGGACCTGTTTGAACTTTCCTACTTCTGTGTCAGAGGATAAAACCTGAAGATATCCTCTATAATCTATAAGACATGACGTATCTTTCTGCAAACTCTGATAATAATTAGAGAGTACAAATTACTCTAGACCTTTCAGATTCCTGTGATATAGGAATGTCATTTTATCCTACGTATTTTGCTGGTTCTCAGCAATAAAGGAAACTAATTTGATTATTATCTTACGATTTCTTTTCTATTTCTTTTTATTATACAGAGCCAATATGTCCCTTAATTTAGATATAACATAGCAAAATGCAGTAAAATCAATCAGAGGGTATAGTTTAAAAAATGCTAGAATAGTATTTGTACTTATTTTGGTGTGAAATTGGTTCTTGAGAATTAAAGGATTCATTTCGCATGCATAACAGAAATTTGATTGGAACAATTGTCCTGACACTTTTTAGAATCTTAAAACATGGTTTACTCCGAGTTGTGGCAGTGATTATCACACCTTATGTAAGACTGGACTGGGATGTCTTTGTGTTGCACAGGACTTTAAAAGCCATATTTTGCATGCAAATATTTGTTTTAAAAATATAGTGAAAGAGCCAATTGAAAAGATTCTGAAGAAAACTTGAATGCACATGGATCCTGGAAAAGCTTGTAGGCAGTGCATACCTGTTTCTACTTCTTAGCAAGAATTAAATACATTTCTAAAACAAGCTTGTTGTTGTTCATTACTGAAATAAACATGCAGGGTTAGGAAGTATGGTTCTAACCCCTGTTTCTGTCTTGTTTGACTTGAATTAAATTTGACAAGATGAGCAGACAAGACGGGTCAAACAGACAACAGAGAGGAAGACTGAGCTGAGCCTAATTGTCCTTTGGTCACCATTCTCAAGAGGACTCATAATGTTTAGTGGAAGCACAACAGAAAGGATGATTCTACCTTCAAGGCACCAGCTAGCCAATGACATTTGCAATGCCACAGTATAATTTTAATGGGGACAAATGACTTTGAAACTTTTGCACCTTGTTATCTTGAGTGCAGCAACAGAAACAGGGTGCATGGAAGGAACACTTCACATTCTTTACTCCCTGGCCAGCAATTCAGGGAAAGAGGTTTTGGTGCTTATTTATCTCTGATGAAAGACTTTCGAGGAAAAAAAAGGATTCTTTTCATTTGAAAACTTTATCAGTTGGTCTAATGAATATATATATATATTCATTATATATATATATAATGAATATATATATATTCATTATATATATATATATATATATATTTATTATATATATATATAATTTTTATTTATTTTTATATATATTTATAATTATATATACATATATATATATTTATAATTATATATACATATATATATATTTATAATTATATATATATATATACACACACATATATATATATATTTATTTATTTATTTATAATTATATATATAATGTTTGCCCTCTTCTTATACTGCAGAGTCCAGAAAAAAAAGGGGAGAAAGGTTATCTCCTTTATTTGCTTTTCTTTCTTCATACAGGTAACCAGGAAAAAAACTCAGTTTATTACAAGTGTCCTCAGGCAATTCTATACATCTTTCTTCTAAAATATGAAAGATATATTTATACTTTTTCAAAATAACAGGGGTTAATGAAGACTTGTAATATGCGAATACTGATGTCACCACTCACAGAAAAGGCAAACCTTTAAATTCATGCCCATTTTCTTTATTGTGTGCTAATGCAGGAAACAAGGGAACACATGAAACCTAAAGTCTAAACAGACTACTGATTTTTCTCACTTACCTGAGAGCAGGCAGACACAGAAAGATATTATTAGCACAGAGCAAAACAAACTGTAAATCAGAAGTAGGGAAGAAGCTGATCATGGTGGAGTCATGATCCCATTTCTTCTTTGACATGGTGCTGTGTATACCCAGGTTGGCTTTAAGGTTGAGCTCTAATCCCAGATTTATTACAAACATCTGTATCTTATAGATTCCATCCAAAACAATCTCCCAAAAAACCACTATATTGAATTTTGGACATGTTTACATATTGGGGGGGGGGGAGGGAAGCATTTGTCAGGTATTTAATAACAAGTAATGAAGATTTATACCTTAGCTGAGAATGGGCTAGATTCCATCATTTTTCATTCTCTGACATTATAGCATTTGGGAATTTTTTAAAGAGGTGATTAGTTTTTGCAAAGGAAAAATACTATTGATAATCAGAGTTGGATAAGGCCCAACAGAAGTTTATGATTAAGGAATATTTGAATATACAGGTGCTTGTTAACTTTGGAGAATGTCTCCATTTATCAGTGAAGTGACCCCTCAGATACACTCAGAACTGCAACAATTTTAAAAATTATAACTCAGATGCATATATATTGGATAAGACTTCTATTTGGTAAATAATAATTTAAAAAAAAACTTTAAATTTTTGTCTTTCATTCTGTTGCCTAACTCAATCAAATATAAGTGGTTGAAGACTGTGTCCCATTTTCCATTGCGTTATGCATTTGTGCTATTTTTTAATCAAATGAAAGATGAAAGAATTACACAAATTCAGTCATACTATAGTCATAGGCTGACGAAAAATTAGGTATCCAAAATCCATTTGAATATGCATAAAATCATTCTCCTTTTTTCCTAGAACTGTGTTATTCCTTCTTTCCCACTGTTCTTGTATGCCTAACTTTTCACTGTGCAATATGATTTAGATAGACTTGATCTGAAAGATAACCTAATCTCCTGCTTCAAATTGCTTGCTTGGTTCTAAAAATATCTTTTAAAAAATCAGTGAATTTCTGAATGGTCTTTGTTCTTCTGAAATCTTATCAATGAGACCTGAAGTTCTACCTAATTTCTAAACAGCTGTTAGATGTGTCTGTATCATTTTACAGCCTAACTTTGTAGGCATCTAAAGGACTAGTTGTTATCTTTACTGCTTTCACCCATTTTAAGGTATTTATTTTGGGGGCATAAGTATCTATTTCTTACTTATGTCTCTACTTGAGACATAAAAGTAAATAAACAAAATATTCATTGAGATCTATAAGTGCATTCTGAAAAACTGCCATGATCCTGATCCTTTAGCTTTTAGCGCCATTCTGTTTCTTCACAATCACTGTCTTTTTTTAAGCACTTTTCAGAGAAATCTGGAAGTTTCCTTTTTTAATTTTAATCATCTTGTGGCAGAAAAAAAATTTCTTCTAAATTTTGGGAGGCCACTTTTTAATCTCTACTGAATTGTAAATAAATATAGTACTGAAAGAAACCAAGGCTATTAAACTCCAAATGGCTAAAAAGAATCTTAGCAAATAGTTCCTTTTTTTTCCCATTGTTGACCTAATATAATACAAAAATGTATTACAATTAATAGCATATAGACTTTTTTTGTTTGTTTTTTTCAGTTTTAATCCTCCCAAGACAGGAGCCTAGCTCCTTCAAGTGTCAGGTTTCTTGCCCTTTCAGCCCTTCCACTATGGTCTTAAGGCATAAATTTATTTCCCCTGCTGTTCAAGCAGACACAGAACACAGCTCTCCAAATTCCTAGGAAGGTACTCTAACATGAAGTATTAGGCAACAGGTAAAAAAAACAATGGTGCATCTCCTTAGAAGGACCCACCATCCATCTTAGAAGAAGCTGAGACAGATCAGGCCCTGAGCAGAAAGAATTGCCTAATGGAAAAGCCAGACACTTATCTTAGATATAGTGAGAAGGGTTTTGAAGTTAATATAAGTGTCATGAGGATTCTCAGAAATGCCACCCCTTCTTCACTGATGAACTAGAGATTTTAAACTTTGCCTTCTGAGAATTAAATTTTTTGTCACCTTTCTCTCAGAGACAACCACATAATATTTAGATCTATCAGTTTAAAACAGTCATCTTGACCTCCAGCCTCTTTTTACATTTTCTTTATTCATACTTTATTTCCTTTTGAAAACTAATTTGAGCTTGAATTTTGAGAATAGTAACCTTTTCAAGTTTCATCACCACAGGATAAAGACCTTAATGATAACATAACTAATAATTTCTTAATTTTCTTTAAAATGACAGGAAATATTTAAATATTCTACAAGTATTCTGCAATACCAGATACTTTTCTGTTGTTAATATGCTTTTCTTTAGACAAAGATCTGTCTTTCATCTGAAGCCTAAACCAGTTCTCATCTAAAAGGAAAAAGTAGCATTTCCTAAAACTTATTTGTATCGATACTTAAGATACTTCAAAGATTAGCAAAAAACAGTTAACTTAAAAAGAAAAAAAAAAAAAAAAACAACTTATGCTATTTAAGTGCTTTTCAGTCGACAAAAGTACCTTTGACTAGATTAAATATTGGCAAAACCTCCATGAAATTTGAATAATTTTTCCCCTCAGCAATCAGTATTTCACTCAGCACTAATCTGTAGTGAGCAAAAGAAAATTACTTCAACATTTCCGGTTATCAGTTCTCCGTGGAACAAAAAAGAAAAAGGATGTAATTTGTGCCTTTATTTTTTTTTTTTAGCATAAGACAAAAAATAATATCATCAGTTAAAGCTGAAGTCTGGGCTTTCCTTCTCTGCTTTATATTCTCTAGTGATGTTTTGCTATTATGCTTCACGTATAAGTGTAAAGGAACATCTCATATTCAGGTACACCACCCACATGGATGGTATACACGCACTGAACAATTTCATAGGGAATTTACTTGATTTTTTCCTTTTGTTTTTCTTCTTTAAATATTAATAAATTCATCTTTTATAAATAGAGTATACAACTCCTCTCTAAGTATTGAAAAGGATTACATTTACTGTCTAAAGGTATAGACTTTCAAAATCACTGTGTCCCTTGAAACAGTTAGAGATGGTTATTTTCTTCAAAGTAGCTGGCTATTTTTTCATTTGTTATGAATAAATTGCTTTCAATAAATTGTACATTTGTCCTATTTCCTGCTGTTCTAGTGCTCACAGTCCTGGACAATTTCTTTCTTCTTTCAGTCATCTTAAAACTCAATGAGACCTCTATTTATGGCTTTAGTTTAGTAATATGAATTACATGCTGACTAGCTTATAGTGTGAGAAAGCTTATGTCTGACTTTTCGAAATGACAGAGAGTTTGTTGTGTTCAATAGGTTTTCAGCAGCCTTAGAAGATAGCATTTTGTTTATCTAATTCTATGCATAAAAATATTTCCAAAAAAAGTGAATATTACCAGAGCATTGTTCTTCCTAATCTTAAATCAAGAAATAACAGCACATTTCTTTATGGCAGAACAGACAATTGAATGGCACTATTTGATTCTACTCTGATGTCATCCCTTTTTAGGTCATTATCTTCAGCAAGAGCTTTGCTGCTTTATCAGCTGCAATTTAAAATACAGATGCTTTTAATGTTCTTTCAAAGGCTTAGCTGATAATATCACATAAAGTGAATTTGAGGTTTAGTACAAATAATTCCTCTTACCTGAACAATCATTCTTTGAAAGATGTAAATCAAAATGAGACTTAGAAGTTATGTTCACTACATACTAAAGTTCAGTTTTATAGTAATGTTACTCCAGAATAAAACTGATATTTTTCTATTAGTATCTTGCACAGTTTCATTGATGGTCCCATTAGTAGCATACAAAAACATGACACTGACTAGAGAAAAAGAAAGATACTAACTCAGGGACTAAATTTTTTTTGAATGTGAAAAACCCTCCAACACTGTGAGGTTGTGCCTATAGTGCAAAGCAGATATGTGTGTGGCTAATGTTTTTGGCAGCTCTTCATAGCCCTCATGGGAGCATCTTGGCCAGGCCAGCTGTCCCATGTTCATACTACTGTCATTCAGCAGGGCAGCTCTTATTCTTTTCAGCTCCAAAGAAAAAAGGTCTTGTACTACTGGGTACTGACTGAGTCTTTTTACTTCAAAAAGACAAAGCATTGCAGCATCCCTCATGCTTTGGGGTTGAGTGACCAGCTATGGGGCATCCATAAGTTTTACCTTCACATATCTCATGATCTATATTTTAAAATGAAGCTGGATTATTTCATTCCAAGATATCAAAAATGAGTTCTTAGACTACTGGAATAACACCTTTTGTCTTTGACAGGGTATTTGTTTAACTGTCCTAGGAAAGTAGCCTAAACTATGTCTTTTAGTAACAGCATAACGGGAAATTTTGAAATATGAACTGCTGAGGAGTCTCAACTGCAACTGAAATGAGATCTGTTTGGAACATGTATGAGATAAGTATGAGATAATACAAAGCATTCTGAAGTTCATACAATGAATATAATATTTGATTACCCAAAATTTATAGATGTTTCTTAAATACTGTGTTTCTTTTCCCTACCTGACATCTAGTCCTAATCTTTCTTTTCCTCATATAAGGATTGTGAATTAACTAAAATATAATTGCAAAACATTTGATTAATTCAGAAAATCCAATAAGCAAATAAATAATTCTCATAAAAAAATAAGTAAAAGAAATTATTGGTCTGCAGTAAATAGTTTTTTAGATCATTCATTAGAGACAGACAAAAATGAGCTAAATTCAGTCTGCTTATTGAAGAGCTTCCCTCTTTAATGTGTTATTGTCTCTGCTCCCTGATTCTGGTTTTCCTACTTAGCAGTTTCCAGCCAGACCAGAACAATTCTCTACTAGGTCAGGTTAGGATAAGTCAATTTTTTCATAGTATCCTGTATGATGCATGCTTTAGTTTTATGTCCAAAACTGTGTTGATTGACACACCAGTGTTTCAGCAAGTGCTGATTAGTGCTTACAGAATGTCAAAAACCTCTCTGTTTCTCACTCAGTCCCGCACAGAGAGTGGGCTGAGGGTGGGCAAGAGGCTGGGAAAAGGACAAAATCAGGGCAGCCAACCCAGCTGACCAAAGGAATATTGATTGCATATGACATGGTGCTCAGCAATACAACTACCTTGTAGGGGAGTAGTTTTTCAAAGATAGCTGGAGAGCTGCCTGAGAATTGATCAGCTGATGGGAGGTGGTAAATGCATTTAAACCACTTGTGTTTCGGCCTTTCTTTTCTTCAATTATTAAATAGTCTTTATCATGATCCATGAGGTTTTTGTCATTTTTTTCCCTTCTGATTCTCTCCTGTATCCTGCTGGTGTGGAAGAGTTAGATGGCAACTGCACATGGATTTGTTGTTGGCCAGCAAGGGGTCAACTTACTGTGAATTCTAAGTCATTTGTTTATGACTTTATTTTAATAATTCTCTAAGGCTTTGTAGGAGTCTAATGTCTTTTCCAGGCCAAATCCCCCACATATTTGAATCAAAGGTGTTAATCTTTCATAATTTCTTTTTATCAGTGATGTGGATGGTAGAAGAGAAGCAGATTCTCATCTTTTAATTCAAGCATTGGGGCTTAATCCAGAGCAGATGAGAGCAGGAAAAATCCCCGTTCTCTTCTACCCCTGAGCTGGATGTTAATTTCCTGCATCTGTTGGTGTAACCACAGCCTGATCACACTTGGAACTGTGATAAGTGTGTATTTGTTGAGGAGAAAATAGCCAGAAACTTATTAGGCAAGCTCTGTCAAATACTCAGCAGCATGTAGAGTGATTCTTGCATACTTATGACTTTTCCAGACTTGGCAGACTTTGTTTTCAGATCTATATCTTTGCCTAAAGCCTAATCTGCCTCCTGCCAAATTTCCAAGTGGCCTGACTCTACTTTCATCTTCTGTGTATTCCCTGCTTATGCTTGAGTAATGACTGGAGTCCCTTGCTCATGCAAGCAGATTTTTTGCCCCCTTTGCAGGGGATTTTCCTGCCAGCCTAGTCAGAAACTGCTTCCTTTCCCTTTCCATTCCTAAGATCCCCTTCTTTTGTCTGATGATGAGAGGATGAAACATCCATTGCTTTTTGTGAAGTGGATGGCAGCTGGACTAGTCTGAGGTATGGCAGAGCACAGCTCCTCCAGAAAATCTCTTCCCCAGAGTCTCTAATAGCTCTAAGACACAGCCTAATATGTCTTTTCATTTCATCTCTCATCTCTGCCACCAGGCTGAGCACATTGCTGGCCTGATGGTGTCTCACAGAGCTGATCTCTCTGCTGCCCTCAGACAGCAGTGCCAGACCAGCACTCTCTGTAGCCTGGGACCTGGATCCTTGCATACTCTTGTAATTGCTCTGTCTGGGTCACCACATCCTTTGTGGTGTGTGTAGATAAAGAAATTTCATCTGAGTGAACACCATACCTGAGCTCTCTCAACAAGGAAATGACTACCAGCTGAGCTAGTTGTTTGAGCTGACAAGTAGATAATTACTTTAAAAGTCCCCAATTCTTTTTTAATTAAAAAAAAACCCAAAAAAACCCCAAAAACCCAAAAAAAACCCCAAACAACAAAACCAAAGAATCAACCTCCCCACAAAACCCTCCCAAACAAACAAAACTTTGGATCAAAACGTAATATTTAGCGTACTAATAAGTTATCATAAAATACCTTAAGTCAGGAAGTAGCTAAAATCATCAATACTGGATAATGCTAGCAATCCTGTCTGTTTGAAAAAGACTTCCTATGAAATAGAATCAACTAATGTTGCAATATCTATCATTCCAGAGGCCCTTCTGAAGGCACTGAGCTTTCCTAGCTCAAGCACAGTAGTGAAGACTTATGCCTGAAAATTTGTATCTTTCATATTGAACTTAGTTTTTTTGTGCCTCACCTGCTCTTTATAAATGTAGATTATTATCTAGTTTTCTACTATGTAAAAAACCCAAAATTACTGTTCTATTCAAGAATCAAGGATATCTTCCTTGCCTGAGAAATATTGAGGCATCAAGGATCATGCAACTTCCTAAGGGTGAGCACAAATTAACTATGGATATTCTTGAATCTCCTTGTACTTTTTATTGCACTGACATAACAGAAAGTACAGATATTAAAATGCTCAACACTGAATTAAGAATGCTCCTCATAAGTACTGGATTTCAGAGCTATATCCATGAAGAAAATGTGGTGCAGCAATGATAAATTTCAGTGTCTAATATACAGATATATGATTTAAGGGATTAATTGACTATGATTCTTTAAACAATACTCTCTTACTAATGCCAACAACAGTCACAGAATATTTCCAAAATAATATGTATTATATTATGGATAGAAAAAGTAATTTCTACTAATACATAATAAACTTAAGCTTTAGTCTTGCAAGGAGAGCCACTAGTGCGGCTCCACAGTCCCATTAAAAAATTAGTAAAAAAAATCTGGTGAAAAGTGTGAAAAATTGTTGTTACATCTATTTACTATTTTAACACAGTAGAAACATCTCCTTTGTAGTCTCATTACATAGTGATTAAAGGATGAAAATAGAATTTCATTTGCAAGGTATTAGTTTACAATGAATTTTTTGTAGTTGTCAAGGCAAAACTATAATTACATAGAAATTAATTTCTCTCTTCAGGATATGAAGTGACAATGAGTGCATTTGGATGGAAAGGATGGGAATAAGTTCTAAAACCAATACTCTGAATAACAAGCAGCTGCAACTCAATATATGTAAAAAATAATGAAACCAAGCTGAATAGTGTAAACCTCAGTGAAAAAGTTATCTCTTGAGATGCAGTCTTCTTGCAAAGCTCTTGAATGATTCATGAAAATGGTATTTCACTTGTGGTTGTTTTTTGAAGTGGGTCAAGAACACATATGTTTGTAACACACACAGAAACGATGTTAAATTTTAAAGTTGTGAGAGATTCACAAGAGCCAGACACATTTAGGATTAAAACTTTGACTATGTCCACAGTACATTCCCCCTGTGCCTTCATAATTGCAATGTTGTTAAGGCTTCAAATCAGTGCTTTTATGTTACAAGTTAAAGATTAATTGGAAGCCTTATCTTTGAATTTTCCTTCTTTCTTGGGTTAAAGGCAAATCATTAAAACAGCATGAATGCATTTCTTCTTCCTCTAATAATTTCCTTTTATTAATGGGAAGGGAATGGGAAAAGGGGAAAGGGGAAAAGGTAAAGGGGATAGGGGAAAGGGAAAAAGCAAAGGAGAAGGGGAAGGGGACTCTGAAGGAGAACTCTAAGACAAGTGGATGCATTCAGTTAGAGGATATATTTATTTTCTCATTAAGAATAATTTGATTTTAAAATTTATAAAAATGTAGTATAGTAATTAAATAAATATTGAAATTAAAATATTATTATAATTTGGAGAGGAAAAGTCATTCTCTCTTCATACAAGTAAATAGTCCAGGGTTTAGCCATACTGATTCTAACAATACACAGATAACTGCTTTAACTGCATTTCAACTCAAAATAGTTTTAAGCTTTATCTCATTCTTGCTTTCGACGTTGTTGTTAATGCCAGTTATTACTGGTCAATAGCTATTGTAATTATTGTCAAGTAAGAAGAAAAAACTAAGACTGAAGTAGAATACTATATTTTTAAATTAATTCAGTACTATGGTTAATTTTATTTTCAATATCTACATTTTACTGATTATTTTAAGTTAGTTTATTCAAGTCAGATAGCAATAAATTCTCCTAAAAAAGGAATTCCCTTCAAGAGGGAAATTTTTTGGATCTATATCTTATCTTGTTGGTGAGTTGATTTTTCATGTATAGAGAATCTCAAAATAATATTTATTCCCACCACAACAGTTTATTTTTTTTTTTATATGTATTCATATGTAAATATATCTTCTGCTTATATTGAATTGTCATTGTTTAACTAGAGATGAGATTAATGAATTACTCCAATTCATGTTGTATTTCTCTTTCTTGAGAAAAAACTTTTGAATAAAATAGAATAAATTATTTAACATTTCAGCTCAGGAACGTTTCTGCTACTGTTAATTGCATCAGCAGTCAGCACATACTTGCTGATGGTAAATAATATTTTATTATACCATCATTCTTTTTTCCTATGACATTTTACACATGATCTGGAAAATCTGGAAGTATGTAAAGCATTATAAGGTTTGACTGAGGAGTAGATTGACAATCATCTGCACACAAAAGCCAATGTAACAGATGTGGAAAGCTGACCCCATGACCCAATCACTTTAATAGCAGTTAAAAGTACTGCCCAAACCAAAAGCCTCACTTGGTGACAGTTCTATCCTGCAGAATAGGACATGGAAGGGTTGTCAGTGACTAGCCTGAATCAGTCAGGTGAATGGCAGATATGGCTGAGAAACACAGCAAGAAAATGGGTCTAACAGCAGACAAAAATGGAGGCAGGACTACCTGTGTCTTTTTCTGGATGTGAAGGAAATGTCAAGCATAGGCAGGAGAGTATGCATGCTTTGTTTTTCATTTTATCTCAGTGAAACCCCTTCTGCATGCACATAAATTGCATTTTGTTTTCAGAAAGGTGCATATTCTGATTTTGGGATACTCATATTGTCTGCAGCCTTACAGATGCCAAGTCCTGGTTGGCTGATTCTGTTTGGAAACGTAAGAGGTATATATTGGAAGTGCAATCAAAGTTTGCTCTTTTGACTCAAAAATAACCAGTGGAGGCCCAGTCTTTTGAAAAGGATACTTTCACAAAAGCCTGAATGAAGTTTTGGATAACTTAGCCAGAGATCACAACAGAAGATTAACTTTCAATTTATCTCTTCATGAAAATACTCAAATGAATTGAAAAACAGAAAATGGTTGGTTGCTTTTTTGGTATGTGCAAACCAAGGGATATCCATCTTTGGTCAAAGAAAAGTACCCAGCTTTCTGTATTGGGCACTTTCTGTCAGACCAAGACCAATTTCTGCAGCTGTCTGCTGCAAAGGAAAAGAAAATCCTTTAGACATAGCATCTGAACACACAGGCTATTTCTGACAACAGATACTGCTCTTTCCCCAGCTTTTCAGAACTTCCCAAGATACAAGTTTTTAAGAAAGTTTTCTATAGACTAGAGTGACACAAGAGAAATGCAGAAAATATAAGCTTTAAGACAACAGAGAAAAATATCCTTTAAAACTGGCAGAAGCTTAGACATTGCACACCTCAGTGCCTAGGCTGTGAGTTGATCAACCTATAAAACTCTTCATAATTAGCTGAAAGGTGAGATCAGGTTATGTATATAAAAATGCAAAGAATGGTTGTTTATAACAAGAATAGGGACCAGACACATCAGGGCCTCCTTGCCACTTTTGCACTTAAACACGTAAGAGATATTTTAATCATTGTGCAACAGTTAAAATGCATCTTTAAAAGTAACCAGATCAGATCAGCCCTGAAATAAAGCGAGAAGCTACTAAATAAGAACTCCCAATGTAGGTCTTTCTCACAGATCATTATTTTCTCCTATTCTGAAACAGATATACTCTCCATAAAACTTGTGAATCTAATGATTTATGAGTGCTCATCAGCCTTAAAATTAGGCTATTTAGATTTTCATATGCCTCTAAGCCTCCTTTTCCCACCCAAATTTTGAAATTTCCATTTCAAAATTAGCTTAAAATATTTTTGCTGGGGGTTTTAACTCCTTTCTCTTTTATGCTTTCAAAATTTGCATTTGTAAAATTAAATATCAGTTTCAGAAGATGTTGTATCAAAGCCAAATTAATTTTTTGTATTGCATTTAGTTTTATCTTGAATCTTAAAAGCATTTTTCAATGAGAACTCCCAACTGATTTATAACTAACAAATATTAACCCCCCCTACAGCATCAGAATGATAAGCTAGCTTGACACTAGGTGGCAGACAAGACAACTAGGAAGACCCTTGAGCAAACTATCTCTACCTCTGTATTCTCGTGTGCTTCCTTGATGCCTTGGGTTTTAACTTTTAGATTTTTTTTGACTCTCTGCTGCTTGGTGTATCTGCACTGTATTGTATTTTGTGTATCCTTTCAATAAATACCTATCTTATTCCTTTTGCTCTGTTTAGTCTCCTCTCCAGGTCAGCCTCTCTAGGCATCACCTTCCAGTTTAACATCTCCTAACATATAGGCAACAAAATCAAGGAGTTAGTACTGCAAACATGCTAATTGCAGCACAAACTTCCTGCACACACTATTGACTAACTATATCTTTTAGTGTTATCTCATGCTAGTGAGACACTCTGAGGATCCTTTGTCTTTTAAGCCATGAAAAAGTACACATTGTTAATAGTTTAATTATGAATATTATGTAGATACATGTGAAAGAATACATATTTCATATTATATGAGAAACAATGCCCAGCTAAAAATTCTTTTTATATAAATATTTCTTGTTATATAAATGTATCTCCATATCTATATATGTGTGTTATATCAATCAGCCTGTAGTCAATCTATTGGCTAATATTCTAGGATTTGCTCCCCAATGCATTCAGGAGCAATGCATTCCAACTAAGACAAAGTCAGGCAAAAACACATCAGGAGGCCTGTGTGGATCAACAAGGTCAAATTCAAACACAAAAATGAAGACTGCAGAGGTGGAATCAATGACAGATAGCCTGGGATGAACACAGAGATATTAACTAAGCAGCCAGGGATCAGAATGAATCTGATGGAATTGAGTCAACCCATGAACATCAAGGGAAACAAGAAAAGCTTCTATAGCTATGTTGGTGATAAAAGGAAAATTAGGGAAAGCGTGGACCCTCTCTGCAAGGAAATTGAAGATCTGATTAGCCAGGAGATGAAGGAGACTGAGTTACCCTATGACTTTTCTGCCTTTGTGTTCAATGGCAAATGTCCCAGCCATGTTGCCTGACTCACATGACACTGGGAGGAACCTAAAGGTGCACAAAACCATGGGACCTGATGAGATGTTTCTGTGAGTACTGAGGCAGCAGGCAGATGAAGTGACTAAGCTGATATCTATCATATTTGAGAATTTTTGTTGCTTCAATGAAGCTCCCACTGACTGGAAAAGGGGAAAATTTATCCCTAATTTAAAAAAAGGATAAAAGGAAGACCAGGAAACTACAGTCTCATCTCCATGCCTGGAAAGATCACGAAACAAATCCTCCTAGAAAGTATCATAAGGCATGCATAAAATAAGGAGATGATTGATGATAATCAAGATAGCTTCACTAAGGAAGAATTGTGCCTGATGAATTTAGTGGTCTGTGACATGGTTGAGGCATTGGTGAATAAGGGAAGAATGACTGATGTAATTCATCGGGACTTCAGCAAAACATTTAACACTGTCTTACATGACAACCTTGTCTCTAAACTGGAAACATGGATTTGACAGATAGAATATGTGGTGAATAAGGAATTGGTTGGATGGATGAACTCAAAGACTTGCAGTCAATGTCTTGATGTCCAAGTAGAGACCAGGCATGAATAATATTCCTCAGGAGTCAGTACTGGGGCTGGGGCTGTTTAATGTCTTTGGTGGTGATGTGGACTGTGGGATTGAGTGCACTGCCAGTGCTCAACAGCACCAAGCTGTCTGGTGCAGTCAACATGCTGGTGGGAAGGGTTATGTCATCCAGAGGAACCTTGACAGGTTTGAGAGGTGAGCTTGTGCACATTTCATGAATTTCAATAAGGCCAAGTGCAAGGTCTTGCAGCTGGCTCAGGGCAAACCCAAGTAGGAGTAATGGGCTGGGTGAAGCGGGGATCAAGAGCAGCCCTAAGGAGGAAGACGTGGGTGTATCAGTGGATGAGGAGTTCAATGGGACTTGGCAATGTGCTCTTGATATATAGACAGATATAGATATATAGATGATATAGATATAGATATAGATGATATAGATATAGATATAGATATAGATATAGAGATATAGATATAGATATAGATTAGATATAGATGGAGATACACTGAAAAGTTTAAACTGGTTTTCTACCATGTTTTTATTGAATGGTTACACAGTTTTTTTTTCTCTGTGGCAGTGAAAGTGTCTGTCTATTTCTTCCTTTTTTATTGTTTTTCAAATTCTGAATAACTGTGGAATATTGTGAAAGATCTTCCATGAGAATATGCATAAATGACATAATTAGGTCCTATGAACAGAGTGAAAACTTTCCTATAAATAAGCTCAGAGAAATAAAAAAATTTGCTAATATAATTAAAAATTTATTGCAAACATTAGTGGACATATTAACAATATTGATCAAAAAAATTAAAAGAAAATTACTTCCAGATTATTTTGTTGGTTTTTTTCCGCACCAGGAATATAAAGTTATTAGTCCCAGGGGACTAAGTCTATAATCTGATTTCCAATTCTAAACAAACTGTGTTGGGTAATAAACTTGTAATGAGAAAACAAACAAACTGTCTAAAAGGTCTGATCCTTCAATAGATTTTTATATTTAAATGAAAGAACCTATTGAGTGAAACTTGAATTTTCTTGCTTAGTTTTGAAGATACCTAAACACACACAATATTGCATCCTTTTTAGCTGTCAGCAAAACCAGTTGAAAAAGCATCAATGATTATTGAATTTATATAAAAGATAGCTATCCAAGTGATCTAGGACCTTTTCAGTAATATTCATAAGCAAATAGAGAGGACTTTGACTGTGGCCTTTTTTTCAGACAGTTAAAACAGAAGATATTTGAAAGCTATCTAAAAAATTTTCAATTTTTACTTGTAATTACCTGTTAAATATCAGGAATACTGTGAATTCATGGATAAAATCACCATGAAGGTTAGATGGAACATAAACCAAAGACAAACAGAAGGTCTTCTTATTGTTTAGCATTATTCATTTCTAGACTGAACTCATTACCAGAGACATCAATCAAGCAAAGTATTTATCCATTGAAGCTGAATGTATTTGTTGCATTCTGACATTAATTCATTTCAAAATATGTTGCATAAGGAAAAGGGTAGAAGCTCAGAATATCCTCAGTCTTGAGCTCCTTCTCTGCAGCTTGCAGGATTCAAGGCCTCTGTGTGTGTCTATTTGCAAAACTAAACCAAGCTGCAGATGCAGCTCATGTTAATAGTACTGAATTAGTTATCTCCACACCGAGGACAACTTTTCTCCATTTCCTCCATTATGCTGCATGTGCCAACAACATCATTGTCTGCCACAGGCTTACTTTACAGCAGATTGTGCTGTTTTGCTCTTATGTTGCATTCGTTTTGGCTTCCAAGTGGAAGTGCTACTAATGCATTTCTTAGGCACTTACTATAAAAACAATTTGTCCTGCTGGCAGTTTCACATACTCAGGAATTCTATGTACTTGTCTTCACTTTGCAGATCATCTTTTTTTGGCACTTAAATATCACAGGAGGAACTTCCTGACTGGAGATAGCACTTACCGTACTATATGAGCTGTGCATTTTTTGGCTCTGGGGCTACATATAGAGACAAGCATTTGGCTCTAGCAGCAAAACAAAAATGAATAAATTACATCAGCAGAAAAATTCAGGTCAAT
Source organism: Muscicapa striata striata (assembly GCA_030060385.1). NCBI lineage: Eukaryota > Metazoa > Chordata > Aves > Passeriformes > Muscicapidae > Muscicapa > Muscicapa striata. Next base: position 3,523,940 of record JAREIS010000099.1, on the reverse strand, counting down.
ATTGTTTTGAGCTGCAGAAAAAATTTCACTTGATTTTTACTACCCCCAATGAGTTCTATGGGTCCAGTATTTTCACTGGGTTTTTAGTTTTTTTTTTTTTTTTTTGTAGTGCAGTCTTATACAAGACCACATTTCTTTTCATTATAGATTAATTAGTGTTTACTTCCTCTTATGAATATAGTTCAGCTTCTAATTCTGTTATAAATATTTTTAATTATCATTCCATTGTTAAATAGAACTGATACAAAAAAATGATACTTTTTTTTTTTTTTTTTTTTTTTCAGGTGTCATGTTTCCAACGAATATAAACCTAAGAGGATGAAATAAGACTGACTTTTACAACCAAAGGTTTCAATGCAGGTAACTCTTATTTGATAGCATATATTTTGAAATTAATTATTTTTTTTTTCTATGATAGATAATAGTTAATTAGGGTTGCTTCAGAATGTAAATTAAGTACCTGCCTTATACTGAATACCTGCCTTATACTGAATACATAGATGAACACTCTTTTTGAGATCCCTTGATTTGAGAGCACTCCTCAGTATTAATTGATTATGAGGAAAGGTAGAGAAAAAGTCATTAAATGGTATTCAAGGCATAGTAAAACCTTCAACTTTTCTACGTACTATGCCCTTTTTGAGATGCTGAATGTCTAATAAAGCAGAAAAATGTGCTAGCAAAGTGAATGTTGGTGGTACAACACAAACTTCTCCTAAGACTAGCATTCAAAAATTTGAGCTGGAGGACATGTAAAATCAAGGGGTGGGAGAAGGAAAACAATAACCTCCCAAGGTAATATGATGACACTGCTGGATGTAAAATTCACATGAAGAATAAACCACTATGTATTAATAATGGGTAAGATTATTTTGTGTAGAATCAAATGAGAAATTTGTATCAGACTCAGAGGAAAATATATTCCACTGTTTCTTTCACCTCTCTTTGTAAGTAAAACCATATAATATATGTTAGGGATAGGAAATAATATCAACAGTAGTAATAATAACAAAGAAAAAAAAGTATGCTGTCGATATCCAAGTAGGATATTTAAGTAGCAGTATGGAAAAGGAAGGAAGTTGTGCTGGAAAGTAGCTGCAGACATGGTGAAGATGTGGCTGAATATCTAGGTCTGTACTAGTACATATGTGTCATGGTCTTTCTCCATTTGCTAAGATTTTGCTCCTTGGTAAACTCAGCCACTTGCTCGTAAAGCAATGGTAGGTGAAACAATCACTGACAAGTGTATTGTGGAAACATCTCACAAGGTCCTCCTAGGGAGCAGTTTTATAACACATTTGTTGGTATAGAATTAAATTTGGCATATATTAAAGATGGTGTATACTAAAAATGCAACGCCCCATATCATGGATTATTGATGTAGGAATGAAATGAATTTCACACAGGTAAAAGTTAAGCTACTGTAGTATTGAAAAATATGAATCAAGCTAGTAAATGAGTATACTATTATTTCAGTTTCCCAGAAACTCTTTGCTATGTTTTCAGAAGGTTCCTATTTTCATTCTGTTTATTCATTCCCTCAGTCCCTTAGAGAAATGTAGAATGGATTGTCCATTCAACAAAGGTGTGTGAACTCAGCTACTTTTTGAATCCCTAAATAAATAGTAATTCAGAACTTCACTTTCTAGGGTATGCAATCTTCATCCCTAGGATATATCATAGGCCAAAAGACATCCTGACTCTGCTCATTCATTTTCAAGAACCTGGAAGTGACAGGAAATTTGGAAACCCTGGAAACTCTCTAATATCTTAGTCCATCTTATTGGTGAATGATAACCACTCTTCTCCAGGTTAATTCTGCTTTTCAGTATCCTTTTATTTAGCCTTACATTTAAGTGATAATTTGTGGAATGTTTTACTTAGATCTGACAGTAGATTTTTGTTTTCATCACATATCACATGACTAGATAAACAATAAATGCAACATCAGATGTATGTAAGAGGGATTTAAAAAGTAGGGCTTCAGAGTTTACACTGTGAATGAGGTGGAAATAAAAACAAGTTAATACTTTACAGTAGAGCTTTAAGTACCATTGTCCTCATAGCTGTAATAGCCTTTCCATTAGAGACTTGGTCAGTGAACTGAAGATATCAGTGTTCCATTGATTTAGGCAGAACATTTGAATGTGTGAACTTCAGAAAAAAATAAGTAAAAAAGTAATGAAATTTGACAGATTTCTAGAGATTACATTAGACTTAGAATGCCTTAAAAATACTTATTTTTATATCTTCTGGTAGGCATGGTGGCTACCAGATCATCTAAAAATTAAACAGAGTCATTATGGTTTTAATGGTTGGATTTTAGTTTGGAGGTTTGTTTTATTTGGGGATTTTTGCTGGGGAGGAAAGGTGTTTCCACATGAAAAGTACCATTCCAGAATTATTTTTTAAGAAACTCATTAACAAGTAAAACCTCCGTACTAAAAATCCTAAAAACTAAATATATTTTTTCCAATAGTTCTCTTACACCCGGTCTAAAATTTTCTAAACAGATTAGACATAAAGCATATTTTAAAACACAAATTTTATTCATATTACTCAAATAAACTGTTCCTGTCAGATATGCTTCTGTGCATCTCCCGTATCCAGATGAATACATGAAATATTAAATACCTAGACATATTTTGACTTAATGTTTTACATCTGCAAAGTGGAGATTTAAAGAAATTACATGTCTTGGACAAGATCACAGACAAAATACTGACAGGCCAAGGAACAGAGTGTTCAGAAGGGACTTTGGAGAATCAACAGGTGTTTTTAATGAGTGTTTGAATGACATATGCATTTTACTGCATTTATCAATTATTACTGCTGCTATTTTACAAGTAGAACCTATATTTTATAGTCAATAATGATCACATGCATTCTTTTTAATTCCACATGACTATATCATATAAGCATGTCCTCCAAAAAGCCTTCCAAATTCTCCACATCAAAGTAAAGTATTCAGCTGTTTCTCAAGTGCTGGGCCCTAAGCATTAGAGTGTTCTTATCCATTAATTGATTCCTTATTAAATTTATAGAAATTACTTTGTTTTGTTTGGGTTCTTTTCAGTAATTTATTCTGTTTGTTAAATCTTTGTTAGAAGAATCCAATTAGGCTTTAACTTCCTCCTTCTCTGAAATCTCTCCATCTCTCCTAACCCTAAATTTTGTGAAACAAAAACCATTTGTTATTCAACTATTCAATCAATCAATCAATCAATCAACTGATCGATTTTCAGTTCCATAGCTTTAACCCTAAGATTTTCTATGATTGCATTATTCAATTCTAATCTATTAAATTTGGTCTAACCATAAAAACTCACTGTGAAAATAGGTAGAGAGAAAATGTAGCATCACATAGCACTGAGTACTTTTGCCCAGTATATGGTGAGTTTTAAGTCAGCTGCAGTGGTAGCTCAAAAAATAGCAGTGAAAGTTATTAGAACAAAATATTGAAACAAATTTAAAAAGTACATAATACAAGCCAAGAATATTAGCATATTTTTAGCTCTGCCACTGTTCACCCTATAATAAAAATGTTTTATACTATGGCCTAAAATATCTAAAAGCAATGAAACAGCACAAGAAGTCTCTAAATTGGCTCTGAAATTTCTTTTAATGTATTGAAGTTAGCCTGAAGATAGAACTTTGTTTATGTAATTTAATATTTATAAGGGTAAACTAGGTTCACAAAGTAGTACATATTTACATCTCTAAGTAATTGCTCCCAGTAATTAGTTAATTGCATTACTAGGGATTGCAAAGCATTAATGAAAAATATTTTCTGCACATCCAGTGATTTACAGACTGAACCTGGACTTCATATAGGCATAGTGCACCTATTATAAAAAATTATACATAATTTATATGTAGTCATTCTTTGTGGAGAAAGCCTTACTGATATCAAGCAGCTAAAACCTAGTTACCAATTCCTGTCTGTAGAATTTCCTCTGTACCTGCAAAGTTAGCAATAATGTAACAATGTTGTTTCCACTTTCACTTGCATTTTAACATTATTTGAAATAATGTCATCTGCAAGTTTGATTCAATCTGAATGCCAGAAGCGTAGAATAAAAAATTTATTGTATCAAGAAGATACAGAGAGAATCTTGTACCTCTCATATTTATTCTGGGGCTTGCACAGTGGAACAAAGAGGTTACAAATGAAAATATTTTCTAGATTTTATGTTCATCTATAGAATTAGTTTGATATTATATATAAAAGCACTGATTATAATTCATTAATGACAGTTTGAGATGCTACAAAATGTCAGATTATTTTAATAGTACTGTGCCCTCTGTTTTAAAGGCCTGTATCTCAACTGCTTGTGAGAGATTATGACAATTCACTGACAAAAAGGCAGGTTACCACTGCAGGCACATAGAGCATACATGTAAGTGTAAAGAGAATGATAGTTTTCTCAGGAAATAGGAGGATTTAAGTTTTTCTGAGTAAGGCTCTCGTGCTTTATGTTCTGGCACAGTGCAAAAAAGACTTTTTTGCTGAAGACAGGGGAGTCAGGTGATTTACTAAGTCTACAGATCCAGATTCTAATCATGTGTAGAGTTGGTTACACATATCTCACAAATCCACACTGATAAGCTCCACCAAACTTCTTTAAGGGATTAAAACAGATTTTGGGATTGCATATACTGCAACTGAGAAAGAATATTGTAACTATGAGCAAGATATGAAAAGAGTGACAAAGAACTTTTTTTGAAAGCTGTATTAGAATATTGCTCCAAATTCAGCTTACTATTTACAAATAAAGTTCTGCCTAGGGAAATCAAAGAGAAATTAAAGTAAAGAATGACTACAATATATCACCCCAATCTTGTTTTTTAAAAAATACAAAAACTTTATTTTTCTAAATTATACTGCCAGAAGAAGTTTAAAGGAAATGAAATCACAGAGGTCACTTATAGTTTTATTTTGCCTCACTTAGTCTTAAAATATGCTAGCTGTCATAATTTACTGTATGTAGAAATAAATAACTGTTGCTGTCAGTGTTCCATTCCCCCATCCCATTTAACAGTGACATTTGATTCTTATTTAGAAAGAATTATTCCTTATTCAGGAAAGATTCTCTATTTGGCCAGGTCAGTATGCAATATCAGCTGAACAGTAGAGAATGCACCTTTCTGCTTTCCTTGGAATTCTGAAATATATTAATGGAATAACATACTTCTGTTAATTAAATTTATCTGGAGCACAAGATTAAAGCTACAACTATAATTGCTATATTCTAGTAATCATAGAGTATAGACTGAGTATTAGTATCCATTGATGGATGAAATTTTCAGGTAGTTGGCACTTCAAACTGACTCTGCACTTTGAATGTAAAATGTGTAGGTTTCATTTTGTGAGGAAAATTAGTAGTCAGCATGGAGGAGACCTCTGTTCTGGTCCTGTTTTATTTGTTCTGTTGTTCCTTCTTGTGTTTTTGTCTTCTTCATGAGAGTTCATATGCAATGATTTGAACAGAGCATTATTCAATGTAATGCCCATGTTTTACTCAATTCATCCTAGCAAAAACCTGCTCTGATTTGGTTTGTTAACAAGCTTGGTAATCTCAACATCATCTGTTACACTACCCATGACTTTATGATATTTCACTGCCTCACAGCAGAGTATTGAATTTATGTTCAAAATGGGTTGGAGAAATAAAGAGGAAGAATTATACTCATTTTAGTGACTTGAACACTGAGACACATTATCTGATAAATCAAAGACTGGTTTGAATACCTAGAATTTTTTTTCAGAGTACTTTGACCTAGTTTGGGCTACTGTTCCCAGAACCTTCAAATGCAGCTGTAGTCATCCTGTAATTCATCTGGTAGCCATTCATGGCATTCATTGTACTCCCAGAAAAGAAGGGACTCAAAGCCTGCTGCATAAAATAAATGGGGTTGATGGTGTAATTAAACTGTTCTAATTTTTATCATGTCAAGTTTTTGCATATCTGGACTCTGAAAAACTCAATTAGAGGAGAATCTTGAGGCGAGTATCTCTCCATGTTCCTTCATTTAAATGAACATGCCAAAAGACATCAAAGGCTCTCAATCTTTAAAAATTGATTATTTAGAAGATACGTAAATTAAAACATGATAATCCTGAAAAAAAAATAAATCAGATGTTGTTTGTTTCAAACGTCAAAATTACCTGAGAAGATTTTAAACAATTCTCCTTTGTCTCCACCATCTCCTTTTTTCTTACTTTGCTTTTAAATCAAAGAATTTGCTGCGTTCTGGGTCAGAAACCCCATAAATTCTCTCTAGGTCTTTAAAAGATTTAATCTTGCACAAGTTTGTCTTTTGTTTCTACCTAACAGCAAGCTCTTTGTTTCAAACAAGGTCTCTATCTCCCTCATCCTGTAGGCCACCCCTCAGTGCCTGCCTCACACAATACTTTCAAGCTGACCAGATGCTCAGCCTAAGATAACAGTCTTCCCTTTCCTGAAAGCATTCTTTTTAACCAGCAAGGCAGCAACCTGGACAAATAGCCTTTTCCCCTTTTGTTCAATCATCCCCTATAGATGGAATATACAACCATAGAATCATTAAGATTGGAAAAGATTTTGATGATTATCAAGTGCATTGAAGTGTGTCATAAAGTGCCACATCTACTCCAGGGATGTTGGCACTACCACTTCCATGGGGAACTTTTTCCAACATTTAACCACTCTTTCAGCAAAAAAAAAATTTCCTGTATCCAACCTCAGTGTCTCAACATGCAATGTCATACACATGCAATGGACTGTCAGATAATTCAGTTCATCATAGAACTGTAGAAACTGCAGAAATCACAGTCTTCAGAGTCTTAGAGTGTTTCATCAACAAGATGTGAATAAAATTCTCTTTGGCTTTCATAGATAATTTGAAGGGTACAGAGTCACAGCTTTTCCCTTTTGTGATTTGGTCATTAACCTTTCTGCCTTCTATCTGCTGGAGTTCTCTCCTCCAGCTCAACTTACTTCACTCATTTCCTTTATTCTTTCATCTAGGCTTTCTCTGTCATCACTTAGGCTTCATAAAAATACATTGACTCCCCACCAGCCATCCCAATTTATTTTGTTCTGTTTATTCTCAGATCTTTCCTTGTTATTTCTGTTTACTATCACAATTTTTACTTTCTGTTCCCCTACTGACCTTTTCTCTTTCAGTTTTCAGTCTCATGTGCCTTCTAATGAAAAAGGGCCTAAGAAAGGGAGTTTCCTGAACATAGTACCAATATGGCTATCAGGAGTTCCACACAATGGTAGTTTTCTGAGGAAAGATTTGGTCAGTTCTGTATTGCTTCTTGTTATCCATTAAGTAATGAAAACTTTTTAGAGTCTTATACTTTGAGCAGATTTGAAGACCTTAATGGGATAACAACGATGCATTCTTGACAGACTTTGTAAAAATCTTTTTTTTCCAAAATGTGTAGCATTGCAGATTTTTATACAAGGACATAGTATTTAATTTTGTCTAATTTTCCTTAGACACTTTCTTGGGAATAGTGTATCTGTTTGATTGAACATTTGTGGCAGAAATACCAAAGAAGGGCAAATTATTCCATCCTGAGTTGTTCAGTTGTCCACTTAGCATGGAAGATATGAGTTCAAACCATTTAGCCTATGCAAAGTTACAATGAACTGAATATATGAACCATTGGTCAACCTTAATAATAGGTGGCACCAACAGTCCTGCTTAAAATCTTTATGATGTTCTTGTTGTCATGGAAACAGTTGTTCTAACACAGATTCTCCTAAGACTTCATTCTTTGATAATAAGAATAATATACTTCATTTAAATATACTTGTGTACGGATCAATTTCTCAGGGTGAGAACATCAGGGATTCAACTCTCATCATCAGCATAAAAAATATTCTAAACATGCATATTCTAGACATAAACATACTGTGGAGTAAAATTTGAAGTATGGAAAAGTTGTGAAATCTCAACATAGAGTGACTGAATTCTGCAATACAGACATATGTACATTATATTTTGGTAACATAGCAAGGTTTTACAAAATGGAGTAGAAAGCACTTCATAGGTATAGTTGCATTTCCTCCTACAGTACTGTTATGGCAAAGCATATTGATTACCATTAGATTCTGTGTAGAGACTGGTGCAGGCTGCAGTGAGCTTCTTTCCCTTATTTTTACATCTATGTACATGGATTGTACATTTGTACATCTATGCTAGGGAACATTACTTCTTCTGGCATTTGGAAAATGCCTTTGAGGACTTTGGTGCTCTTAACACTTCTTCAGTAATTGCACCAGAACTGTGCAAAAGAAGGGAAAATTTTCTTGATAGATAAATAAAGAATATAGAGAAAAACGTAAAGGGTAAGTCAAGCTTAGTTTAAATAAAATGGTACTTAAGACTTTTATTAATTATTATTGCTTATACAAAAACTTTGATTTATAGAACCACCCATTCTTACCTTAAAATATAAATTAATTATTATCTAACTCTATATAATCACAAAACAATTGAATACAGCAATGATACGGTTCAGTTTTCTATTCATCTCTAAGGTTTAACATTCCTTACACCCAGCTACCAACAGCAGAATATATCTTTACTTGTCAGCAAAGGAGAAATAAAAGCAATACAACCAATATACATTAAATCCTTTGGCTCCAAAAATTTTCACTGGTTTTCAAAAGTGCTTCACATTTCTATACAAGATCTGTTTTAACATAAGGTATCTATTGCAACGTTTAATTTTACTTATCTTCAGGAGGAAAAAAAGAAAAAAAATCCCTACCCCATCATATGTTCATATGCCTCCTTTAAATGTTTTCTAATTTTCTGGTATTTTAATTTCTGTTACTGACAGTTACTCTACCTGTGAGATATACCTTGTTCATTTTATAGCAAAATTCACTGATGCATTTTGAGAAATTATGTAATTTTACATTTAAACATCTTCAAGAAGTGATTTCTAAACCCTTGTCCACTTTTCCAGTGTGGGGCAGTGAATGGCTGGCTGTGTGGGACTGAGCTGCCTCCTGGAGATAACCCACAGTCACTTAGTCAGGTAAGAGTCTGCATTAGCCTGCATCTGCTGATATTTTCACTGCAGAAGTCTCTGAAGTTGCTGCTAGAGTTGAATCCTCATAGGCTGGATGCCAACAGAACATAAGGAGATAGAATTTCTGCAAGTATGCAGTGTATATAGTATAGATCTCAAAGTTTCCATTTCTGTGGCAGCATCTTTTGAGGCTGGAAGGGATCTCTGAAGGTCACATTTCATCCTGCTCCCCTACTCATGTTGGGTCACTAAAAACTGTTTTCTTAGGACTGTGTTCAGAAGGCTTTTGAAAATCTCCAGGGATGGAGACTCCAGAGCCTCTTTGGGCAAACTGAATAAGTGCCTTGAGATACGGAAGGTTGATGCCTCAAGGTATTTTGGGTGCATGTGTGTGTGGAAGAGGCTGGCCAGGTCTCACCTGGGCAAAGCAGTGCCTTGCTCAGCAACCACCATCCCTAGAAGCTGTATCCCAGCCCAGCAGTGCCTGTCAATCCCTGGCAGAGCAGAGGCAATGCTCCACACCTGCTGCTGGAGCCCCTAACCCAGCTCCTGTGTGGGCAGGTGACTGGAAGTCCTACCCAAGGAAGGACGCCAAGGAAGGCCAAGGGATAGTTACAGCTGAACACAAGGCAAGCACACGTCTTTATACTACCTCCTCTTGGGATTTCTATCCACAGAACACTGCTGAAACCAAGGAGCTGGGTGCCCTTTTCTATGTATTTTCTGTCTTTATGTCCTCTTTCTTCCTCTAATTCACTCTTCTTGAAATTTTTGGGCAACTTAAAATCAAATGGACCTGGAGTTTGCTAAGCTGAATAGGCTAAGTTAATACTTTGAGAAGGGTTTCATGTTGATGAATGCTGCTCTAAGCCTTTTCCAATATCCTCTGATTTTCTGAGGTAGCCAGTGAAGTTCCTTTTGTCATTTTTACCTCTTGAGAATATCTTGTCAGTTTTTCTCCCATTTGTCTAACTCAAGAGTACATGAACACCCATAAGCCATTTTAAAAATCTCGTTGAACAAGTTTTTTGGGGCTTCAAATGTCCTCAGTCACAGTATCAAATATGAGGCACAATAATAAATACAATCAAATATGATAGAGTGTGGATCATATTTTCTGGTTTTGTCCTGGTAGGAGTTGATTTTCTTCATGGTAGCTATTATGGAGATGTGCTTTGGATATGTGCTGAAAAGAGTGATGCCTTTCAAAGTAGCACAGTATTGTTAGCTTTATATACAAAGTTATCTCACACTGCCCAATATTTATAGTGATTTTGTCTTTTTTTCTCTTTTCACGTGTATTTGCAAATTTTAACATGGTGTGATCAGCAACTGGTTCAGTCTCCAAACTCACACAGGAGGTTAGTAAAGCAAGTAATAAAAACAGAAGACCAAAATCACTAAGTAACAATTTATGAATGTAACAAGTGATCAAATAAAATTCATTTTAGTAGAAAGCTTCTGTTCTGATTCCAGTTACTCAAAATTTCTTCCAGTGTCTGCAAAAATGAAACTCAGATAGGTATGTACTTATTTTTTTGCAGCCTGCAGGTTTGCAGACAGGAACTTGTGCTGAGTCCAGAGTTTTTTATGTTTCTCAAAGGTTCTCTTATAGGAATGGAATGAAGTAGACAGGCAAACTGAGTACTAGTTGATTCCTGCTATAAAAGAGGATTAAAAGTTAGGGTGGCCTCAAAAGCTAGTGCTACCAGCAAAGTAAAACTGAAAAAGGAGCAAAAAAAGCTGCTGTACAAATCGAAAAATCCATTGGATAATATTACTTTTGATACTAGAGCATAGGTATCATACCCAATAAATTGTTCATTATCACTGACTTCTAGTTGCAAGGTCACTGTAATGTACTCAGTGTCTGTCCACTTTATTCACTTCTAACAGCACTAGGGAAAAAAAAAACTTAAATAAGTTGCTTTTGCAGCTGAAAAGTAATTTGCCACAATATCAGCTAAAAAAAAAAAAAAAAAAAAAAAAAAGAAGATTCAATTCATTGGTACTGCAGATTTATGCTCAAACAAATTTTGCAACTGAGGAATACTGTACAGAATTCAGAAACAATTTGGAAATAGACAGGGCAGATGTTACACTGACCTCTGCCCATTAGAATGTGATAGATAGTTTGGCTTATCTTTTTTTACCAGATAATATTACCTCTAGGGAAATCATTGTCAAGAGTGCATCTTTAAGCCATGTGTTGTCACATATTGGATATTTGTATTTCTTTTTGGGGGAAAAAAATAGTTAATTTGAAAACCAAAACTGATTTTGATACTGCTGCTGGTGTTTAACAGTATAAAGAAGTAAATTCAAAAATGTGTACATAGAAATAAATATATGGTCCAACAATAAGAAGTTACTTAGTAGATGTTTGAATTGCTATTTTTAAAATAATTTACCATCCTCCTTTTCATTATATGACAGATCCAAATCATATTTCTAACACTAAAAAGAGAAATAAAAATTGGATTACTGTTCTAATGAAAATTTGCATCTGAATTGAGTTCTTGTTGGTGGTTTCTCTACAATTTTTTACTCTTTAATAAAATAGTAATCAGATGTCTCATGAGTTTTTTTTGGCTGGCTGATGTCAAAGCAATGTGTTTGAGAACACACAATAACAAAGCACTAGTGAAAACACATTTGCACAGCTTTTTGAAAGCCTTGAAAAAAATCTGTTCTACTGTTTCCTCCACAGACTGATTTTCATCTTACCTATGCTCATTTCTGGTGTATGAGGAGTGGAAGAGTTTTATTTTTCCTTACTCTTAAAGCTCCTTTATTATTTAAGTCATTAATTTTCATTTTAACCTAAAGAAATAAAAGATAGAGACAAAAAAACATCAGTAGAGAATATTTCATGTTTTGTAAATGAGATGGGATTTATGAGACTTTAACCCTCTATAAGGGGAGATGTGCAACAAGAGGTCCAAGGAAAACTAAGGTTGTTTATATAGAAGGGTGCTACTGATAAATGAAAACAAGAATTTCCCAAATGTATACTTTTTTTTTTCCTGAATGAAAAAATGATCTTTGAACTTTCAAACGGTTGATCTAGACACAACATATACAGATTGATTACACACAAAAGAGGAATGCAATATAATTCTCTTTCTGGAGTCGTTGCTTATATTCTCTATTCTCTGGTTCCATTTATTACTAATGACAAAGGGTTTTTTGACACAATCTTGCATAATACCAATGTTGTTGTCTAAGCAGAAGAATTCAGTTAATAAACTAAAATATTGACTAATACAATATTAGTTGTATATATTATTACATTGTATATATTAGACTATACTAATGTAATAGAATCTGCAATGTGAAGTTAGAGAATCATAAAATCACACCATGGTTTGTGTTGAAAGGAACCATAAAGATTGCCATGGGCACCACCCACTAGACCAGAGCCCCATCCAGCCTGGACTTGAACACCTCCAGGCATGGAACATCCACAACTCCTCTGGAAAATCTGTTCCAGTGCCTCATCACACCCAGAGTGAATAATTTCTTCTTGTCCATGTCGCCTGTCCCAGAGCTGATGTCTGCAAGGGACAAGGTGCAGAAGTGAAACCAGCAGGCTCACCCTATTCTGCAGCCATCTCATTTTGCCTGACATTACCCCACATGGCTCAATGCAGAGGCCATCACTTCATTTAACAATCATTCAATTATATCTACTCATATTATAATTTCTTCCACACACAACAGTAAGATCAAACAACTAATAATTCTTTCATTTAATTCACACTTATGTAGTTGCTTGTTAAATGGACAGATCTCACATTTAAGTCTGCCACAAGTATATGTAGGATTATTCCTTTAAATTATTTCATATATATTATTTTCTGTACACGTATATTCCATGTTTAAAGAAAGCATCAGTGCATAATACAAAATCCATCATTTTCTTTAAATGTGTTTTAAATCTTTGATTTCACTGCTCACTAAGTAAATTTAGTTCATAAACTACAGTATAGTTTATAGTATAGTTTATAGTATAGTTTATAGTATAGTTTATAGTATAGTTTTGTGAACAAAACTGAATTTTTCTGCTATAATTTTTGCTTATTAAAATGATATTTTTTGTGGGTAGGAGGAAGAAAAAAATTGAAAAATAGATAAAAGAAATAGCTTGTTACATTTGGTTAGTAAGTTTCATTTTTATATTCCACAGAAAATACTAGGACTTGGAAGTTTAATTTCTCCACACAAAAACAGCAAAGCAGATTTTGTAATGAAACAAAACACATGGAAATGTTTATATATATGTATACATATATTATGCTATAAAGTATGAAATGCAACTACACCATCACCATCAACGTGCATAGTTTATTTCTATTTCTTGATTCCATCTTGATCACAGAGGATAAAAACCAAACCTTAGTCTTACTCAAAAAAATGCTTTTCTCTTTTTCTGATACACATTTGTTAGGAAATTGAAATTGCTATTTTATGTCAGAAAATACTGTGCATTGGCTCACAATATTTTTTTTTTTTTTTTTTTTTTTTTTTTACAATTTTCTATTTTGTTGTAACTGAGCAGGATTTTGCCATTAATAGCCCCTTAGGATACGGTGTCCTAACTTAGTAAGTGGATAGAACTGATTTAAGACTGCAAGTTATTAATGTGTTTAGAAACTTCCATTTATGAGAATTAGATTTCTATTGCCATTATGGAAGTAAATTTCAGTTTTTCTGAAATCTCATCCAATATCTTCAATCTTGACTAGTCTGAATAATGTTGTGTTCCTAGAACACATCATGACCTTCCTCCATATCATCTTTTTCATATCAATATTGAGTATATGTGAGTATAACAACCTCATTCCTCATGCAACATTTTAGAAAATCCAGTTATTAGCTTTTTTTGTCATGCTGAAAATTGATAATTTATTCTTGAACTTTATTTTAAATATCTAAATCTGTTTAGAATGCATCACAGTATTTTACCTTTCTTCACATGACTAGGAAGTTTCTACAAAGGACTTGCTAAAGATTTCTAGAGGGCCTAAAAAAATTACACTAACATTTCTCATTTATCCACTATTTTAGTAGATGAGAGGAGCTTGAATTTCCTCTGTAGTAGCCATGCTGTTATCTCCATCTCTTTTCTGATTTTCAGAGTAACAAAGCATGGCTAATAGTGGATTTCCTTATTCTGTGTTGACAGGGAAGCTGTTTTGAAGAAAATTTGTACCTTGTGTTCACTGACTAGCAATCTTTCCTAGCAACTGGTTTATTTGCATACACTGTTTTACCTGACAGTTGGTGGTCATTTTGTGCTATGGTGATGACACAATAATTCTTAGATCTGGAACCACTTTTACTGCTAGGAGTATGGGGTTTTTTTGTTTGTTTTGCTTTGTTTTGATTGGTTGGTTAACTGGTTGGTTGGTTTTTTACCCGGGGAGGAAGGGAGGAAACTCAACTGGAGTTACAATGTGAATATAAAATATTCAGTTGTCTTTATCAATAAAAACCACAAAATCAGAAAAGTGCTAAATCTATTTTTATATCACAAGAAAATTTTCATAATGAAGATGACTTTCAAATTGTTGAATAGGTATCTCCTTCTCTCCTTTTATTCAAAATTCGCTTTTTCATACCAGCAATTACCAGAAAATACAGCCTATGCAGGCATCCAGTATGATGCAGCCTGGATATACTATTGTCTCTCTTTAATTTGTTTTTCTTCTTTGATGATATACATAATTTTTACACTTATCCTCAAGTGTGACAATTCCAAAGAAAGAAAAACCATCTGGGATTCAAAGCAAATTTAATTAATGGAGAATTTCTAATTTTACCCTGATATTTTTGTAGTTTCTTCAATGATATTCAATAATATTATTTCTTCTTCATTAAGTGTAGTTTATAGTTTTCCCAGGATCTATGTATGTTGCAAAAAAACTTATATTTGCACCCTGAAATCTAGTAGCTAGAGAACTATCTAAAAATATATTTTATATTTGAGCTCAGAGGAAAGGAATACTGTCTTTTAAATTAAACAGAATGCAAGAATTTTGTGTGACTCTTAGCACTTTCAAGGTGAAGGCTAACTTCTCAGACTTTGATGCATGTCACAGGATTTTCCTAGCTAATGAAGCAAGCTCACTTGAAGAAAGTCTAGTAAATTAGAATAAAAGGACACTTCCAGACTCTGAAACTCTGCTGTTCATAATTTAAAATTGCTAGAATAATCCCGGAAATTCTTTTGCTGTGTGAAATGTAGCAGTCGTAGACACAGTCTGGAAACTAATGTAAGTCAGAAAAATCCCCGAATGGAAGAAACTTGTTTTGGAGAGTAACGAGTAGCAATGCGAAATATTTCCCTCACTGGCCTCAATATCAGAATATTATCCTATTTTTTCGTGGTAGTGTGGACATAAATTCACCTCTGTGTCTTTTAAATAGCAGTAAGCAGCCTATTTTTTTCACAGTCGAAAATGTTCCATTTAAGTGTTGACAGGATCCGTGGGTCAGAGCCAGAGACAACACACAGAGATCCATGCGACAACAACAACAATCTATTTTATTGTTCAGATCCTCCTTAAATAGGAGATTCAGATCTCCCTCCTCTAGAGCCCTGACTGGTCTGGCTTTAACTCTGCCCAGCTCCAGACACATCTGCATTTAGGGCTGAGTGAGATTGGCTGAGGGTCCCTCTGTAGATTTGAATCCAACCTGATCTTGTTCACCCAGGGATTTCTTTACTTCTAGGCTGGTTCAGTTTAGGGGACAGCTTCAGATCAGCTGCACTGTGACATTTAACTAAATTTTAGGATTGTCTGCTCAAAGGAAAATAATTTTTAAGAAATAGCTAGTGCACATTTAGCCACATAAGTCACAATAAATATAACTGCATAATACACTTCCCCTCAAGTTTCATGTGATAAATTGGTATGTATTTCATTGGACTAGGAGAAGAAAACAATATGAGTCCTTCAACCTTTGTAAATGTTTCCCAATCTGGATGTCTTTGTAATTAATTCCTCACTCTGGAAGTTATTTGGGTTAGTAACAGTTTTTTCTCCCTTTGAACTTCATTTATTATTCTTTTACCCAAATAAGAAGGTGTTTATCTATATTTCCAACAAGCCACATATTTCTACTTTTTTATTTGAAATTCTTAATTGGAATTTTGAGATTTATGACAGGTATTTAATAACTGTTTATCCCTAGATGAGCTATTAACAAGTTTAAAAGTTATTGTGAGAAACAACGCTCTTCCATACTACAAAATGCTGAAGGATTTTTCATGTGCACACTTCATACCTCAGTGTTAACATTGATCTGTTAATCATATTTCTAACAGTTGCATGACTAAGTTAACAATATACCTCAGAAAAGACCAGAGATACTGGTAATCATGATATTGGCATGAAAATGATTTAAGGAATTTAACTTGAGTGATTGGGTGATTAACATATTTTATATGATTAAAACTTACTACTTTGTTTAACTAACCATCTCTAGTAGAAGAGAATGTTTTTCTTTACATGTTTCCTAGATATCTAGCTGCAATTAAATTTTTAATAAAGAGTTTCTACATTTATATCTGCTTTTGTGCTCACGTACCATTCTTGTTACATGAACCAAGCCATCTGAAAAATTGTATTTCTTCTCTCTGTTTCCATAAAGTGAAACCAATAGTTCTTAATAATAATAACTACTGAATATTTCTTTAATTTTCTCTCCTGGAAAAAAAAAAAAAAAAAATCCCAAAGCCATTTACAGAGAAAGAAGGAATTGTTTTCTCTCTTTAATCTATGATAGAAAAATCTGTATGTTATTAAATGAAACGTGACACATTGTCAGGAATAAGATTGACACTACTTATCTGATCAAGTAAAACTTGCTGTTGATGGAGTTGGACATTACATATTTGGATCATAACTGATTATTTTATATATATATATCACTAACTAGATTCTGCTTCTATACATGTTAGAACATCTTAAATGTAAGAGATGCAATTTAATTTTACTAGCATAATTCCCTTAAAATTATATGCCTAACCACCTGTTTTAAGCGGAGTTCACCCATTTTTTTGTCTTGCATTAAGTAATTAAGCATTCTTTGGCTCACAGCAGAAGGCAAAAAGTGAGTTTGATTCTTTTTAAACTATTTGCTGGCTGAGAAAATGAAAAGTGGCTGGGAAAATGAAAAAAAAATACAAAAAGTCAAATAGTTGATGCAGCTTTCCAACAATTGGTTTGTCAAGTAGGGATAAAACAGTCATCAAAACACTGATTAGCTTCCCCAAATGAGAGGAAACCTACTAGATAGGTAAATATTTAATTATGGAACTTTGGAAAAGTTTGTAGTTTGATGTTCCAATTCTGTTTAAATTGCAGTCTGTAACTACATCTCTAATATCTTTTATGTATCTAGTTTTAATTTTTCAAAAATTCAGTACTGATTAAAGTGTACCTACATTTACTTGCTACGTTTTCTTGAATACACTTTTAAATTATCTAATTGGGACCTTTTATAAGTGAAAAACCCAATGCATCAGTAAGAAAAATGCAATATGTGATCCTTATGATCTTAGTTCTGATACATTCTGTGCTTCTATTTTACAATGAATTATGCTTCGGACAGTACTTTTCAGAAATTGTATTTATTAAATGGCATGCTCAATATATTTTGCAGTGTCACTGACATTATTTTCCATTTCAAATTCAGATAAACCATATCAGTTACTGCAAACATCTTCAAATAATGGTTGAACAGCTGATACTAATTTTTTATGGATAAACTGACCATTAATTAGACAGATTCTTTACTCATGGGAGACTGGGCTAGTTAATTTGTAAGAGTAATTATTCTGTTTTTGGACTGGGAGAGTTAATCTCTCTGCTGATTTTTCAAATGTTATACTGTTACACAACCAAAAATTTATCAATTAGTAAACTGTATGAAGTAAGAGATCCATGCCATTACATATATCTTTGTATGAGAAGAAACATACGGTCTCTCTGAATTAATCAAATGTGCTAGCAAATTACAGTGGATAATTACAGGCATCTAGAGATGTGAGACTGTTAGCAGACACTTGGAATACTAAAGGAGTAATTACATCTTGTGGTTTTGTCTTGGAAAGGATTAAAAGATATTCTACCAATCTGTAGTATTTACAATCATTTTACTGCTCATTAATGACCATCTGGGGAACAAGGGAAATAAAATATTTCATTAGTCACCTGAGATGCTTCAGGCACAACATCACCAGCCAGTCAAGGGGATACTGGTAATGTCCCCAGGGATTAGTTTTGGGTCAGTTCGATGATTCCAGATGACCCACCACAGAACACAGCTAAGCCCATCAGTCAAGCTGATGCTGCCTCTAGGAAAATATATTTAAGAATGGGAAGAAAATTCCAAACAGGCACAGAGAACACAAAGAGTGAGAAACAGAAGAGGGAACACCACAATCACAGAAAAGAGGAGGAGTAAGAGGTTTTCCAGGCACTGAAGAAGGTATTTAACTTGCAGTCCATGAAGGACCCACATGAGATTAGAGGAAAAGTGTGAGACAGAAGGAGCAACAGAAATAAACCACTGTGCATTGACTGCGAACTCTCCCCAAGTATTTTCACTGACTCACTGAAGAGCTGAAGGGATTGCAGCAAACTTTGGCAATTAGTAATGGAAAGAGATGAGAGGTGAGAAAGCTGTGTCTTTTACATTTTATTTATTGGCTGAAACAAAAATCAGGTAATTTGATGTCACGGTGTGACTGGGGTTCGTCAATTTTAATATATTTAATTTCTTTTGGGGATAGAATTTAGGAGTAAAAACAAGGCAGGCTTAAAAGGGTATAAGAATAAATTTGTTAATAACACAAAACAATTCAGAATAAGATTTCTAGATTATTCTCTCCTCCCCCTTTCCTCATACCAGCAACACATAGAGAACACTTCAGTTGTCTACTTAATTAATGATTTCAGTTCACTCTAGAGAGCAAAGTCCCTTCTTTTAGTTTAGGCTTAGAGGGTGTCTCACTCTCATAACTTGCATCTGCCCGGAACCTACAAATTGTGATTTCCCTCCCATTACCACAGTCTCTCCAAAGCTGTGCTGAACACATGGGGTACCATTTTAAAGGCAGGATGCTGAAAACACAAGTGTCTCTTCATCTCTTTCTCTATCAAATGTCTCTGTTCATATTCCAGTCCCAGAACAGAGAGAGCTTCATTTCCCCGAGGCAAAAAGTCTTCATCTCAAGCACCTAACCTCCCCAAGTATACTTTACAGTTTAAAGGAATTTCAGTGAAGTCAAAGTGCCCTAGGACCACAAAAAAAAAAAAAAAAAAAAAAAAAAAAAAAAAAAAAAAAGGTTTTCAGCTACTCAACAGTGGCATCTTTTCAATCTCTCCCATCAGGAACCTTGTTTTCATTCTGCTGACTTCTGTAATTCTTCTTGCTTTATTCCTTTCGTTCTGGGGAGCTCAGGAAAAATCTTAGAGTCTCACCCAGGCACTAAGAGTTAAACTTGTATCCAGAAAGTAAGGAGCCAAGCTGAAGTCATGCTGGAAAAATACGTGGCCACCAGGGGACCACGTAGAGATGGCTGTACCTCCTTCTGCCGCGTGCTTGGCTGGAGCCTCTCTTCTCAGAACAGGGCGAAAGGAGAGCCTCGGCAGCTCTCCCATCCCCCGCTCGGCCATGCTGCATGGAGAGGGAAAAGCCGGGCCGAGCAGGAACCGGGGAGCAGAGCCGAACCCAGCCCTGCCGCACGGGGATGGGGGCCGGGCCGAGCCGAGCCGAGCCGAGCCGAGCCGTGCGGGGGCTCCCCCCGGGGCTGGGGGCCGGGCCCTGCTGGGGCCGGAGCCTCAGAGCTGCTGCTCACCTCCCTGACCGGAAGGCAAAAGAGAAATACTTTAGCTTTACATATGTGATTTATGGAAGCGAAACAACTCCTCCATTGGCTACTCGGGACGCCAATCAGCAAGCCAGCTCTCTGATTGGTCCCTGCGGCACACAGGGGAGGTTCCCAGAGAGGTGGGACAGCTCTTGTTTCAGGGCTTTGTTCTCTTCAGAGCCACCGCTCCCCCCACCCACGTGCAACCAGCACATTTGAAGAGCTATTAAAAAAACCCCAAACATTCCCAATATTCTGATGATAAGCCTCACTTCAGGATGATACCTGAAATATCTGCCAGATTTTTTCTACTTCTGAACTCATGCCACTGAGGGAATTTCTAAAACTCTTTTGTTTATGTTTTAAAAAATGGTCTCAACTATATTTTCTTGAATGTGTAATCACCTTATGCTGGGCTTTCTTTGAAACCAACTACTTAATGTTGCTGTGTAGCCTCATTTCAGATTTCTGCTGGCCTAATATAGAAGATGGATAGTCAGATTTTCCCTGTGGGAAAATAAAAGAAAAAAAGAGTAATAAACACCTAAAAAAAGAAGCTTATATATCAAACAGTCTGTTCCATCTACAAAAGCTGCTGAGTGTTGTTTTTATGGAGGAATGATTCTGGACTCTACTAGGTACTGCTGGCCACCTTTAGAAGAATAAGGCTAGTTTTTGACTTGATGTCATCACCTATGCTTTTTTTTGAACTGTGTATTTGTAAGTAAGATAGATTTTTGTGGCAATATGACTAACAGAAAATGAGTACTTTGAGAAAAATTTAAGACATCATAAATTTACACTTTGAATGCCCACCCACAAATTCAAAGGTTTGACAGACTTTTCAATCAAAATTGCCATAATAGATTATTCAATGAACATTCCTCCCATGATGATCCTCTGTTGCATCACAAAGTTGAAGCATTCTTGTAAATATGTGGTACCCAAAATTCAAATGCAGCCTGGATGAAGACATCTTTTTCTCATAAGGAAAAAAAAATAGCAAAAATTGATATCAAACTGTCTGTGCAGTCTGTGAGAATAGGAAAGAAGATATCTGAGGGCGGATGTTCTTCATTCTAGTAAATACATGCACTATATACTTGTTTATTTGCATTTGTATTTGTATGCATTTTAATTTTACCTGTAAAGAACAAGATTGATCCCATTCCTTCTTTGTCTGTTTTTGGAGGACTGTAAACCTATGTCTGTTGTTTTTGAAGTGTACTATATTGATTTTAGACATATTTAGACATATTTGTAAAGTTAAGTATTTTTATTGACCTAATTTCAAAAGGAAATCAGCTTTGTTTAGAATGTCTTACCTTTCAATGGCATTTATAGTTCTAAGTCAAGAGAAAAATGTATCTTAGGTGATTGTTAGGATACAGAATATATGGAGCTTGGTTTAGCTCTCTTACCTCAAAAATAGTTTTTGACTTTGAGCAGTGAATGGTAAAATGTGACACCTTACTCCTTGGGAAAGGATTTGGGTTTTTGATTTGTTTTCTTATTTTCTGTGTAGGAGTTGTCTAAAGAGCATTATGAATACTGTCCTCCTTGTACACTCTACCTTAGCTAATTCAGAGGAAAGAATTCTGCCATATAATGGTGCATGGGAGTGAAAGTGTCAATGTT
Source organism: Muscicapa striata striata (assembly GCA_030060385.1). NCBI lineage: Eukaryota > Metazoa > Chordata > Aves > Passeriformes > Muscicapidae > Muscicapa > Muscicapa striata. Next base: position 3,502,380 of record JAREIS010000099.1, on the reverse strand, counting down.
TAATTCCTATACTCTTTCATCTATTTTGGGACATTGCTAAAATGTCCTCTGTCAGCTGAATACACACTTACATATTTAGTTAATCGGTGATTCAGATTTCCATTTGTTTAAATCCTTTTAATGGCTCAGTGTAGGAGTTATTCTTATTTCTGTATTCTCTGTCTGATTACAGAAAACATTAACTGTGGAAGTGTATTTGTGACTGTTCTCTTTAAAGATTTTTTTATTTTATTTTAGGAGATTCTTTTATAATGTAGTTCCTTGAATGAAGACTGCCTTATTACATGGATTGATAGAAAACTGTCTCAAAATATGCTATTGACAGACCACTGATCTTTTCAGAATGAGGATATTCAGACACCCAGACACTTTCATCCCAAACTTAATGCTTCAATGAACAGCCTGCACTGTGGGACAACTATTAAAGGGAAGAAGAAAGACATATATGAAAAGGAGAGTGTTTCCAACTTTCCTGTTTAATCTGTCACTTCATAGTTAGGAATATAAGATTTATGGAGGAAGAATGAGAAAGTGAGAAAAATGAGAAGCAATGTAAGGAAGTATGATACTGAAAACAAGTGGCTAGAATATTTTGGCAGGAATGGAAAACCGAGTTATTCTCTCTGCTGCTAAGGTTCTTTTAAAATTTCATTTAATTACCACTATTGAAAAAATAATACCAGGAAAATATTTTTCACTAAGTTCTGAGTAATATGACTGAATTTTGGAATAATAAAACATGGCTCCATTTTTCTTTTTCTACATAATGTGGATGTCTTCTAATGCTTATTTCGTATTGATTCAGGGCACCTCTCTCTGTGAGGAATTTGCAGATTTGTTTCTAGATCAACATGTTTAGAACCAACATGTATTCCTGAATGCTATTTGCTTGTTTGAAGTGGTCTCTGAGATGCCAGCTTTTATTATCATGTTTAAGTAAAGTGCTCTGAAATATTTTCATGCCAAACAGAAATAGGGTCCTACTTCTAGCAAAGATGGGTGAAAGAAGATCACTGATCATATGCTACTAAAGAGCCAGTGCCTACATTTCTGTGGAAGGATTCAGGAACTGTAATATTCCAGGTGACAGATAGTCCTGATAGGTAGATTTTCAGTTTGCGATGAATTTGCTAGCTTTATGCCTCTGGCTAAATCCAGAATGACCATCTTCTGGAAAGTAATTACTTAGACATCATGTGTAAAACAAATTTTTTCATTAGAAGAACAACTTTTTATTAATAGCCCAACTTTGTTACTGAGTTGACCTTTACTCAATAAAGTGATTGCAGAGAGAGGCTCTACTTTAAGTGAAAATTAGTCTGACATACCTTGTGCCTATTAGCAAAACTGGTTGTTCTTTTCTAATCAACTGTGTCTCTCTTTCACTCTGTTAAAGGGAAAACCTTACCATACAAAACCAAATGAAACAATGATAAAATTTATCCTCACTGCAGAAATATCCATATATTGATTAAAAAGTTGAAAGAAAAATTACAATTGAAAAATAAAGCAGGCTTATCTTCAGGGATGTTGCCTCTATTCCAGAAGAATGAGTAGGACAAAATACTTCAGAAATACAGGAGTGAAAGAGAGTTATACCACACATACCACAATAATTTTGGAGATTAATTTGTAGTTAGTAATAGACAGATGTATTCACAAAAGCTGTTAATCCATACATCAGTTACTTTGCTTTTCATAAGATCAGTTTAAAACCACTTGAAGAATTTAAAATTCATATGGTTATTTTTTTCTTATTTCTTCCATGTTATTTTGGCATTAGACTACTTAAAACTACTTGGTGAAAAAGATGAATAGCCTCTTGAATTGTAATATGAGAGCAAGGTGCATAGGCCACTGTTTTTAAATCTGATGTTGTCTAGACCAAATGTTTAGTCGGTGGAAATCAAGGTATATACAGATATGCCACCTTGGATTAAACTCTAGCAGATGGCTGCTCCCATTAGCTACTGCCTGTCTGCTGAAATGTGTTAAGTGATTATTTGAAGGTTTTTCAGACCTTTTCAGTGCAAAGCAAAAACCTTTAGTAGGGACCCAACAGATGCTTCGATACAAATGGATGTAACATGGGGAAAAAATAAGAGGAGTTAGAGATAACTGCATATCTATAGGGCTGTGACCTTATTGGCAGCATAGAGACATGGTGGGATGGCTCCTCAGGAGCAATGCATGCCAGCAAAGAAAAAGGCAAAAAGACAGGATGCCTGCATGAATAAATGCTGTCCCGCATGACATCCTGGTCTCTAAATTGAGGAGATGTGGATTTTGCAGATGGAGAAATCAGTGGATAAGGAATTGGGTGGATGGGTGGACTCAAAAAGCTACACTCAATGACTTGATGTCCAAGTGGAGACTAACAATGAATGACGTTCCTCAGGGGTCAGTATTGGGAGTTACACTGTTTGATATCTTTTTTGGTGACATGGAGAGCAGAACTGTGTGAAACCTCAGCAAGTTTGCAATGACACCAGACTGTGTGGTGTAGGTGACACACTGGAGAGAAGGGATGCCATCCAGAGGGACCTTGACAGGCTTGAGATGTGGCTCTGTGTGATCCTGATGAAGTTCAACAAGGCCGAGGGTAAAATTCTGCGCTTGGGTTGGGGCAACCCTAGTGCCGGCTGGGGAGACAGAGAAATGTGACCAGCAGGTAAAGGCAGGTGATTCTCCCTTCTACTCTGCTCTCATGAGATCCCATCTGGAGAGCTGCATCCAGCTCTGGGGTTACCAACATAAGAAGAACAGGAATCTGCTGGAGCAAGTCCAGAGGAGGGCTGTGAAGATGTTCAGAAGGCTGGAGCATCTCTCAGGTTGAGAGAGTTGGGGTTGCTCATCCTGGAGAAGAGAAGGCTCTGGGGGAACCTTATAGCAGCCTTCCAGCAAATAAAGGGTGCCTACAGGAAGAGTGGAGAGACACTTATGAAAAGGGCATGTAGGGATAGGACAAGAGGAAATGGCTTCAAACTGAAAGAGGATGGGCTTAGATTAAATGTTAGGAGGAAATTTTTTCCTGTGAGGGTGGTGAGGCACTGGAACATGTTGTCCAGAGAAGTTGTGGATGCCCAATCCCTGGAAGACCAGACTGGGTGGAGCAACCTGATGTCCTTGCTTATTTCAGGAGTATTAGAATTAGATAATATTTAAGATCCCTTTCTACACAAGCTATTCTATGCTTCCAATATTCTATGATCTAACAGAAAATACAGTCAGAGTATTTTTCAAAATAAACATTGAAATAGACTAAATATGAGTGAAATTAAGAACAATATACTGAGTACACAATTCTGACTAGTCTCAGAAGCTTAAAGTTATCTTTACCCTGTTTTTTGTTTCCAGGGATAAATATCTGTGCATTTGAGGATTCAGGATATGAGTGAAGAAACTGTGAGAGACCAGATCATGCACACTAAACAATTTGAACTTGATCAATAGACCCCACTTAACTGCATTACTGAGACAGTGAAAGGAAATAAATAAAATAAGATACAAAGCCCTATGCATTTATCAATATTGCAAAATCCACTTCTTCCAGAAAAATGATTAAAAAGATTATGATACCTCCATTTTGATTTTGGCAAATAATATATGTGTAAGATGGAGGAAGACAGTATGCCTTTACTGAAGTATACGAAAGTGTTTTCTTTTAAATTATGTAGAAAATAATGATTCTGTTTAAATAAAAGAATAAATAAGTCTGGTTCTAGGATTCTCTTTAAAAGAGAGGGAAAAACAGATTTGTGAATGTGGATAATTTATGAAATTTCTCTAGGTCAAAATTATAAATATATTTGGAGCTTACTTACAAGGGAAAAAAGCATCCTAATAGACAATCTCCAACAACAAGAGACAACTTTTTTTTTTTTTTTTTTTTTTTTTTCAGCTGAAGAATGTGTGCTTTATATTTTATTTGTCTCAATAAGTATAGAATAAGGAAAGAAAAATGAGACATTGATGGACTGAGTTGGTGTGGAATTAAAAATGACCTAGTTTTGGCCTCAAGAACTTCATATTTCAAACAAAGATTTGAATGTGAATGTTGAGGATGGGATGGTTATGTCAAACAAAATTGTTATGAGGCAGTTTTCCTAGTTAGGCTTAGAACACAGAAATGTGTGAATATCTGTGGTAGATGTAAGAGATGTCCATGTCTTCATAAATGTACCATTTCAACACTGACCGTATATTTATCTGGGGCAGAATAAGAACACAGCCAACATATGATGTTTCATCCTAATGCTTGCCCATGCTCTATCTCTTTTCAGCTCTGAGCTTTCTAATTCAGATAGTCTGCTTTGTAGCTTTTAGTGGATCTCTAGCATGTGGTCAGGTCTTGACACTTTCAGACCTAGTAAGTTTTTGATCTTTTCTATATCCTGTGCAAATTCAACTTCTTGCATTGAAGTTGATGAAGAAATGAATTCTTTTAAAATCTGACTGTTAATACCTTACTGATACATTCTAAACATTTTTTTTTTCTTTAAGATAGAGTGAATAAGCTCCATCCACTCTTTTATCTACCATTTTCTGATTGTTGAGATTTCATGTTGTTAAGAAAATGAGTTACATAGGCAGTCCTTATATTGTAACCTGTTGAATATAATTTTTGTAATTCCTAGTAAAAGGTCACACGATTTTAAAGAAAGTGACAGAGCTGTGTGTCAGAGAGCTAGCCTTAGCTCATTTTGAAATTTTTAGCAACTGGCCACTCAACACACCTGTTGTAACTTCAGTTCCTTGAATTCCTGGTATGGTAGAAGTCTTAATTTGACATAGTCATTGCATAAACCCAATTATTTTTATTAGTGTCATAGGTTAGTAAAGACCATTGGCTGTCTAGGGTCTGGGAAAGCATCAGACATGAGGATTCCTCACAGGACTGGCAGGACATCATCCTCTCCAGCCAGTGCCTGTCCCATCAGCTAGGGAGGGGCAGGGAAGCCCTGAGGCACCAGGCATAAAAAACAGGGTTTGATGGCTGAGGCTGCAGGGTGTCCTCTGTGGAAGGAGTGCATGGACTGTCCTGTGCTGTTCAGAGTGGGTTCCAGACAGCTCTAGATGAAGGGAAATAGTCCATGACACCCCAAAACTTCAAACCCCAAACAGAGGATCACCTGTCATTTCTTTTCAGGCATGCTTGAGGAAGGATGGCAGCTGCTGGGGGCAGGAAATGCAAGAAGGACACAGGAGACACAGGAGGACACACATGGGAACATGAGAAAGTATGTGGAATATTTGGAGAAAGGAAAGGAGAATGAGGGAAATGAGTGGAAAGAGAAATTTTTGGGAGTTTGTAAAGAGATGAACCACTGAAAGAAAGTGCTTTGTGAGGGACACCCCTGAGGGATTGCATCCCTTGTGCTACCTCTGCTGGGGCAGGTACACCTCTGAAACAACTGTGGCCCACAGGCACTCCATGCCAGAGCAGGGCAGCAGAATGAAACAACAAGTAGCTGCAGAAAGAAATCTCTGTGTTCTGTTCCCAACCTTCTGCGCTGCCTGTTTCCTCATCAAAAGGGTTTGGAGAAACCAAGTGTAGTGTACGGTGAAAACAAGAGTGATTGAGACAAGAAAAGGGGAAGAGTTGGAGTGAAGCTGACTCTGGACAAGAGGGAAGGAAGGCATTTTCCCAAATATTTAATTACTCACTACCTTAACAAATAATTAAAAACTGATGCAATTTCCAATACATTTATTTAAATGAAATTTAATGAGCTGAGATTTTTTGTCTTGTTACAGACAGCTGGTGACCAGAGCCAGAAGCAGGCTGATGTCCTCAGGGTGGGTGGTGGCAGGGAGGGCACCTGGTGTCAGACAAAGAGCTGGAATGGCTGGACAGGGCAGGGGAGGGGAGGAAAAGCCAAGGGCAGGCTGGTGCATCAGTGTGCAGGCTGGACATGTCTCAGGTGCAAGCTGGTGGTGGAGCTGCCAGTTTTGTCTATTCTTTGCCAGGTGAGGGGAAACTCAGTGAAACCAATGAGAAGGAGAGGACTGTTATTAGAAAACGTAGAAAATAATCCCTAAATGGATGCCAACACTGAAGAAGAAGGGACATTCCCTTCAGGGTGTCAGTGATTTCCTGTTATTACAACACTTCTCTTCTTGAGGAAGACTGGTGGCACAGACCTTAGGACCTAGATGGACTTTATAGGGGTGAGCATAAGAGGGAGAGAAAGATATTTTAATTTTTCTTGTACAGCAACAAAAAGTGCTATTACTAATGAGGTTTTCTATATTCATTTGGACTATGATTGCTGGTATAGTTATTGCTTTTTTTAACCTGATTATATTGTTTAGTTTTAATAAACAAAAAAATTATTGGCTACATGTATTTGTATTTAAATATTTATGATGCATTTCTCTTTACTCATACTAAGATTTTTATCTTTGGGATGTTTTTGCTATACTTTTATCTTTTTCCCCCGTCTTCTTTTCCATTGTTATTTTATTCTTACTGAGGAAAGTGAAACAGAATTTTACATAGTACTGAAAATACAGGATAAAATTGGGTTTGTACATGGAAAAGTACACTTTCTTTTTTTATTTTTTTTTCCCCACTAACTTCTAATATCCTGATTTGCTTTTATGGCCACTCCTTAATATTGAGCTAATGATTTTGGTGATAACAGCTTTTGTAACCCCTAACCATGCTTCTGAGGGGCTGATTGTCAGCTCAGAGCTGATCATTTTTTATGAAAAGTTAGACCGGTTTATTAAATTTTTTATTAGAATTATAAAGACAATTATTATTGCCCTTAATCTTATCTTTATTCATATTGAAGTTCATCTGCCATTTTAGTAGCTAGTTTCTGCTAGTTCCTAGTTCCTTCTACTATTACTTACAACCAGACTTTATCCTTATTATCTAGAATAAACTTCAGCAAACTTTGTCACTTTGTCACATTTGCTAAACTGTACATCAATATTTTCACAGGTCATGTCAGTGTAACTCATCCTCAATTGCTCAGTGATTGGTGGTCACCAGTAGTTGACCTCTTTTTCCTGTGAGAACTGACTTTTCCTACTTTCATTTCCTATCCTTCTCTAAATAATTTAACATTGCAAAAGTCTTTTGTGTCATTGCTGATCAGTTTCTTTAAAAGCATTTGGCGAGAACCTTTCAAACCTTTGGAAACCCAAGAAGATTTTATCCATTAGATTACTTTTATCTTATGGGGTATTTGAGAACGCAATTTGATTTTCAGTGATGTTCATAAAAAGCCATAAGGCAGTCATGAAATTTTCTGATGACAGAAAATTGGAAGTTAATACCAATACAGAAGTGGTTCAGAATATTTGATAGAATTAGATGATCTTAGAAATGGGTTGAAATATGAATGATCATCCATTTATATATTAAAAAAAAAAAATTCTGCTGTAAAATGGGATTTTTCTTCTTGAAAAGATCCAAAGTCAGAGAAATTAACATTCTGGGTAATTACGAAATGACTACAGTATTAAGGAAGAGGTGAGGGGTGGGACATACTACAGGCTCCATGAGAAAATTATTTCTGTTACAGAAAAGGAAATACCAATAATATTTTACAAGGTATTGCTAAAGTCCTATATTGAATCTTTTCTATTGTTCTGGACATATTTTTTTTTTTTTTTAAGGTGAGGTGACCAGAAGGATGAAAACTTTATTGAAGGCAACTTATGGAGCACAGAAATCTTTGTAAGGTAAAAGCTGGGAAAAAATATGTTTTGCCTTCCAGAAATAAACACCAGAAAAAAAGGATGATTTAAGGTAAAATACTTTTGCACAAGTGCAAACAGGTATAAACTTTCTGTGATCAAATGTAGCTTATATGTTTCAGAAATATTTCTCAGCATGAGTATTGAAAATACTGTGAATGGGATTATTTCATGAAGTCTTTTCTGATAGCAGGGCAAATAGTCTATTACAAAAAAATGTATGCATCTGAAAGGTATTTGTGACCTTTGAGTGAATGAATGAATTAAGTAGAATAATATTTGCTTGCTTCTTCCTCCCACCCCCTCCCTTCTTTTTTTCTGTCTTCTTTCTCATACAGGTTTCCTTATATTTGCTTAAGGGTAAAATTTTGGTTCAATGAGGCATAATGATATGGAAACCTAGGGTGGCCCATATTGTAACTGAGCTTTGAAGGGTTTTTTTGAACTCTGAAATCATAGTTTATTGAGTTGCCCTAAAGGGACAGGAGAGAGTGAGAAAGGAGCTCAGCCCACTGAAATGTGGAGGTGACTATCTGGCAGTGGAGAACGTTCTCTATGATGTATTTATTCATAAGATGATCAGAATTGAATTAGGTTATGGAAAATATGAAAACTGGAATACTAAAGAAAGAGGAAATACAAATATATCCATACTTAGGTGTAGAACATAAAACCCACCGGGAATAGCATAAGTAGAGTGTATTTAAACTGAGGAAGTAAAATGTTGTTGATCAGAAAAAAAAAGTATTTTCTTATAGTTGCTCATGAGTATAGTTACTTGCAAAAAAAAAATTAATTTAGGATATATTCCAAAAAGTTACCAATTATAATGTAGTTATCATAATGTTAAAATCTCCAACTTTTTTCAGACTGTACTTTACTTCAGCCTTTGCACGCAGTTTATCATATTTGCATGCTTATGGAGTTTACTAACACATAACTGAGGATACCACTTAGAAGTCACTCTCAAATCTGAGATTTTAAGTGGACAAAGAGGTTAAGAGGAATTTGACACAAAGTGGCACCTTACCACTTACGAAATATACAGAGGAGAGAAGGAAGATTAGTCACATGAAGAAGCAACAGGGAAAGAGCATTTGATCTTGTACTGTCTGCCATAAGTGTAGAAAAGAAAAAAATGTGAACCAAAGAGTGACTTTTCTCCTTGTTGCCCTTCATGTCGCTTCTTTCTTGTGAACTTTGATTTTTTACATTTTTCCAATGAGACTGAGTTATAAGGGCTTCCCAGAACTTTATGGTCAACAATAGAAACTTAAATAAAAGCTGAATTTTTCTGTCTCCTTCCTCTTCTAGCTTGAAGGTTGTTAGTCATGCTCTGCTTTTCAATGAGAGTGGTGGCTAGAAGAGCATCATGCAGAACAGGAATTAAATGATGTAGTCTGACTGATACATTCCAACAGGATGTGCTGACACCCTTTACCATTTTAATATATGTCCTTCATTGTTTTCCTTTTGGAATTGTTGCATTTTAAATTAAAAAATCCTCATATCCATTTTTCCACATTAAAACTTTCATTTCAAGGGAGTGTTCATGTGGGTATCCAACAGATGTCTAATGTTCCTAAAACCTCTTAAAATTATTGAAACATTAAAAATCCCACTGCATTTGAGAAAATATTTTAAACAAAATATTGTTTGCTAAAGCAGTAAAGGTAGTATGTCAGTTAATAGAATTTAGAAGAGAACTATATGAGAGACAAGTATCTGTGAGTCCTGCCTTTTCTTAATTGATGTATACAATGACAAGGTTCAGGACACAACTCTCTTTTGTTAATCTTAGAAAAAAATTTTTGAAGGAGAGGTGAATGCTCTCTCTTACCCATAAAAGAGAAGGAAAAATGTTGTCTGAGATCCAATTCTTCAGTGAATTCTTGTTACATTTCTCTCATTAATACTTATATGATGGTGCTACCATCATCAATAGCTAGGTAAGAGATACATAGCATAAATAGAGAAAAATTAGTCCCAGACTAAGTGCCTATAGATAAGATACAAGAAAGGATTTGCTCACAAATCTTCTTTAGCTTGGCAAAGATCTAAGGATTTTCACTAATTCTCATGTACCTGGGAGATAATACATGAATACTGAGCATATATGCAGTCTGAATCAGTCAGCTCTCTTGCTTTCTTACAATATAATTGACAGAGGGCTGTGAGGAGGAAAATTTTTTATGATGGTTGTTATAACTTAATGAACTTTCTAAGCTGGTAGTGCTGCAGCTGAAAAAGGGTGTATTTGAACTTAAAAAAAATGGAAAATAAAGTATGAGGTTTTGAAATGTTCTAAGGTGCCTAAATAGTCAAAGTGTTTCTTCAGGCAAATGGGGAAGATAGTTATCTTTGGTCTAGGCAGAAAAAAAAATAATTTTAACTTTCTCCAGTTTTATATATTTGTGGAGTATTTTGTGAGCTAAAGCCTGCAGTGGCACCTATCTAAATATTCAAGTGCTTATCATTGCTTTATTGAAAACTATTTTGTTCTACAGAAAAGGCTTCTTTGACTCCTTTCTTGTCCAAATGGTTGTCTGACAGAGTCTGATTTTTTCAAGGAAATTGGCCCCTTCCATGTCTGTCTCTTGTCTACATCTTTGGAAAACAATAATAATAAATTGTATTTTTTATTTATGAATTGAAATACAAGAAGTAGAATCTGAATCTTTTATAATACTTGTATCAAAAGGACAATTCATTTCAAGAAAATAGGTTGGGGATCAAAGCCTGCTTTTATTGCAACTGTGCCTAAATGAACAGATTCAAACTTCTGTCAGCCCTTACTTGATGTACTACCAAAAAAGACTGCTGAGGAGATCAGCAATGTATTTAGGTAATTTGGGCTCCTAGACTGAGACAAAGCTATCATTTTATACCTGAGTCTGTCTACTCCCTTTCAATATTGCTTGTTTTCATTTGTAGGACAGAATGTTCTCTTTTACACCCAGTAGAGTGTAGAAAATTCAGTCAGCAATCTTTTCCTGATCCCTGGAGCTCATGGCACACAGGAGGAGTAATCTGCAAATCCTGTTCCTACTAAAATTCATTTAAGTGAAAAACACTCAATAGCTTGTGGGATCATGACTTTTGTATAATGTATTGTCTACAGCAGCTTGAATGGGAATGCAGTACATTTTCACGTGTAGTTTGTATTTTGTCTCCTTTTTCCTGGATAATCTGGATCACATAGAGATTTTTTTTTTCTTTAAGAGGCAGGAGATTGCAGTTCCTGCTGAGTATACAACTAATAGGTGTTGTAAGATAGTGCCTTAGAGCATTGATAGCGCTGATTAGAAATATCTTACCTTTGAGAAGAGAAATGACTCCCACATCCCACTAACTTTCAAACTCAGCAGGAACATAGAGCCAGGAGCTATGGTTTCTTTCATATTTACCTCTGTCTTTGTCCTTGTTTAATAACACTGTCATTCCACATAGAGAAAACTCCTTTTAGGTTTTTTGAGCTAGTCCCATGAAGATTTGCAGAAAATCCTAGGAAGAGTTAGTGATAAAAAATTTGGCATGGAAACATCAAAGTGAAATGAACCAAGAAAAGTTTCAACTATTAAAAATAAAATGAAAATAAATACAATGAGGATGAATCAGGTTTGGAAAGACAGGAGGAAGTGTCATTAAGATAAAACTAGTGACTTTCTCACAAGGAAAGAGCACTTACAGAAGGAACAGTTATGCCTTCCTCACTCCTCACATTTTGCCTGTGGGCCTCTTGTGTCAACACTCATGACCCCTGTGTCTGTGCAGTAGGAGGGATAAGCAAACTGTTGTAGCTGGAAATTCATCTGTCATTATGTTGGTTTAACAATCAGAACAGAAACAGTAGCTCATGGTGGTCTAACAAAGAGCCTAAGGAAAACTTCAGCAATGGTAGATCTCAGTCATAGCCCTTCTATCAGTAAGGAAGGCAGCTCAGAATTAATGGTAGAAATTTAACATAGCTCAGAAAAAAAAAAAAATAAAAAAAAACATGATGAAAAGTTTTGACAATTGAACCTGGAAAGGATAGTTAAATGTGAATGTGTGTTTTCAGTCTGAAGAAGAGAATGGTAGGGACAGGTAATGACTATCTATGTAAATGTAAAGGGACAATATAAAGGTGAAAGGAGCAATTATTTTCAATAGCCAACAAGTACAGAATAAGCAGTAATGGAACAAAAAAGAGTAGCAAAATTTTATAATCTTTGATATGTTCAAAATCCAGGAAGAACTAGTTTTCACAATATTTCTCTATATTTAGTGAATATTATCAATGGATTTTAAGCATGAAGGTACTGAGGTAAAAAGGTTTTCTTGCTTTCCCTAGTTCAATTAATATAACCCCTAGACTAATACTGGAAAAGATTTGTATTTGTTTTCATTATGAATATATCAGTGCTTAAGATAAAATCCAAAAAGGGACTGACCATTCCTGAATGTTGAACACCTACACTCCATGTATACTGAAAGGAAAACAAACACTTCACAATGAATTCTAAAGAAAAGAAAAGGAAAAGCCTACTTTCTAGGAAAAAAAAAAAAAAAAAAAAAGAAGAAGAGGTTGCCTAGAGTTATAGTCCATAGAAAGAATATTAAAAACAAGGATTTAATCTCTCTTACAGACCCAGTAGCTTTAAGCTTTACTGGGGCTGCTCAGAGACAGTATCTTAGGTTGACAGGACACAGTGTTTCCCTAAAGGTGAATCCTTGGGAATTTAATCTTAAGGACTGAAGTCCTTCAATTTAAATTTATTCTTCAAAGAATAAATATTCTTTCTCAGGAGAAAATAAAAACGTTTCTTTTGTTGGAGATTTACATACAGGAAAAAATGCAAAATACATTTTGGGATGTTCATATTATAGAGCATATATGTTCACATGTAGAGATATTTTAATATTTGTACTGAAAGTTTGCCTCAACAAAGGTCAAAATCTCTTCATTGTCTTCAAAGGTGCTAGAAATTAATTTTCATATTTTATATGTTGTTTTAATGAGTCAAAATAGTGACATTAAAGCCTCTTTTAGGGCATTTGTGCAGGGTCCACAGAAGTGTGTTAGATGCTTTACAGTCATGTAAAAATATAAGCTGCTACTTTGAAGAGATTTCCCTTTAAGTAGACAGTTTGCATAAAGAAGGGAAAAAGAATTTTTAAAAAAGTAGGATAGAATTATTTGCCTTTTCTCCTATGCTTTAATAATTTGCTCTCACTTCTTTGGTATCACTTAGCTACCTTAGAATGATATAATAATGCAGGTCTTTTTCTTCAGTTGATAAAAAATAACAGTATATTCAGACACCATCTCATTGCATATTTCAGGAGTCTTTAAGTAAGTAAAAAAGTAACTTTATCTTCAGCTGATTATCATTCTTTCTACTTTATTATTTCTCCAACCTATGCTCCTTCACCATGCCTCAATTTAAAGCTGTTCTCATTATATCTGTCAGTATGCCTTGTCAGGGACTGTTTTGTCATGCCACCTGATTAGGAATTTTTTACAGATTAGACCAAAAAGAGGTTCTGTTTTGAACCCACTTGATGAAGAAATGGAGATTTTTCTCACATGTGCATCCCGTGAATGGAGTGTCAGTGCATTAAATGAGAATTAGGATATTGTGAGGACTGGGCTAATTTACCATTCTCTGTAAATGCTTTTAATGTTTTTCACTATAACATTCATCCTTATGCCGAGAAACTTTTTGAAACCCTGAAGCATAGGACTACTAGTACCTTCAGGCAACAGCTTAAAGAGAACTGCAGACAACTTCATTTACCCAGTTATTTGTTCTAACTTGATTTAAAAAGCAGATGATTTAGCTTTTTAAATTCTTAAGAAAGAATTGGAAGTTAAGTTTACTAGGCAAAAAAAAAAAAAAAAAAAAAAGAAATAGGTAGCTGACTGGAGCTGTTTGAAACAGTTTAATTCATGCAATGTACTTGGAGACATAATATGGTCACATTCATACACCTGATATTGTTATAATATGATATAATTAATTTTTTTAACCACTCAGCACAGAATCACTGATCCTGCAGGTTTATTCAGGATAACTTGAGTTCTAAGCATGAATTCTGGAGAACCTGTTGTGGATAGACTCTTTCTTATGCCCAGAAAAATACCGTGAGTGGCTGAAGTTCTGTCCAGTTAATATTTGCAAATATATGGTCAGGACATTTTCATTTGTATGGCTTTAATTCCACAATATAGGAAGTTACAGCTAAAGACCATCTGCTGTAGCAGATAACAATGTACTGATGCTGTCAAATCTCACGAGCAGCACAGGATTGCTGACCTGCAGAACGCTAGAGGAAAGCAGATGTAGTACTTTATCTGTGGCCTTTATAATCCCTTGCCTGCTGAAGTAATTTCTTTAGAAGACACAGAAGTTGAATCTTCTGATGTCAAATCACTAGATGACTTAATTGTCATTATGCCATCTAGGTAGCATGGTCTTTTAATCCCAGAAACCTGTTGTAATGAAGATAAGTAATGACTCCTAATGATTAATAGAAATGCATCTGCCTGAACCCATGTTCTGCTCTCCTCTACCCAGTTGTACACTTGTTTATATAATATTCACTAATCAGTTCAAATTATTTTCAAGCTGCACTTCCAAGTTTCAATGCACAAATTATCAACAATTTATCAACAAATCCTTACTTACAGAAATAATGTCTCCTATACACCCTGACAAATCATGTCCTGATCTTCTTCATACTGTAAAGGTTACTGCAGTAGTGGTACCTCTTAGTTCACTTAAAGTCCTTATATAGAATTTGTAAATATTGTTTTTCCCTTTTTTATAATGAGGTAGAGTGTTTTCGCTTCTGTATTTGCTTCAGCTTTCAAAATTGTTTAAATCAAAAAAGTTAATAGTCTTCTGTCATTGTAAAAATTAAGTATTTTTAAAAAATAATTTATACCAGGAAGCTTTATATATCTAGTTTAATAAGTGAAAAAATTCCACATGTCCAAACATACCAACTGTGAAATTTATTACAATATTTTAAGAATCAGTGTTTATTGAGAAAGAAAAGAATCAACTGAAGGATAAAAGAAAGTCTGTGAGAACAACAACAGTATTTTCTTTGTCTTGGAAATTTCCTTTCATATTTTGCTTACTTAGTTTTGTTTTGGAATTAAGTTCTGTGGTGTGAAATGTTTATTTAATCTTGTGGTTGATCTCCAGCCAACAACTAAACATCACACAACTGTTTGCTCATTTCCTCCTGGTAGGATGGGAAAAAGAATTGGAAGGGTAAAAGAAAGAAAACTTGTGGGTTAGGTTAAAGACTTTTTAATAGGTAAAGCAACAGCTGCATGCTCATGCAAAGCCAAATAACAAATTCATTCACACCTTCCCATGAGCAGGCAGGTGTTCAGCCATCTTCAGGAAAGCAGGGCTCCATCACATGGAATGATGTCCTGGGAAGACAAACACTGTGACTTGGAATTTCTCTTCCCCCCTTCTTTTCCCCCCAGCTCTATTCCATATGATATGGAATAACCCTCTGGTTATCTGAGGTCAGTTGTCCTGGCTATGTCCCCTTCCAAACTCTTCTCCTTCCTGGTGGAGCAGGAAGGCTCAGTGCAGCTCTGCAGTGATGAAAGATCCCTGTGTTACTAACCCTGCTTACAGTGCAAATCCAAAACACAGCCATAAGGGCTATTATGAAGAAAATAAATTCTAAAACCCAGCACACTTAGTCTCTAGTGGAATAAATTTAATACTGAAAGGCTGCAACAGTACTGATGCTAACAGACCATTTTGTATTTTACTGCAGTATCTTTTTCCATTCTGCTCAGAAGTGTCAAAAATTATCATAAGGGAAAATCAGGAAATTGCATATTGATAAGTTCTTCACAAACTTCTCTAGGTTATTGTTTAGATTTGTTAAAATGAGCTGTGGAAAGTAAATGGCTTTCATTAATATATTATTTTTCACAGGACCAAAGTCACCCCAGGAAGCTTATGTTTTTAATTTCACTGTTCATTGTATTCTGTTGATTAGAATCAGTTATGGTGAGTCATTTGTGATAACTTGGACTATCTTGCTGCTTCAATAATTCATTTTTTAAGACCACCACTCTCATGAAAATTGCCAGTCTTTATGAACTGCTGTGAGTCTTGTGATATCTAGAATTGCAAAATCTAAAATTTGGAAATTTTCTTTAGGCTCAGCAGAAGATATAATGCTGGGAAAAAGCATAATGCCCCTGTCCTGAGGAAGTCTGGACTGCCTGTGTGCACTGGAATTCAATTTTCCAGAAAATATTGGGTAAATTAAATTTCTGTAATATAATAATAAGATAAATATCCACATAAACCATTCTATAGTGCTTTTAAACAAAATACATGATTTTTCAGTAAAAAGACTCTTTTGCTTTTTTGTATTCTTCATTTAGTGACTTATTATTGTGTTTGGATTAACAATAATGATATAAATGACATTGTGGTGCACCAACAATGGGGAAAAATGAATTAGAGACTCATGGAAAAGACTAGACTCGTACTCTGAGTGTGCTGCTTATCATGATGATGGGGGAAGAGAGTGCTCCTGGCAAACAGAAAAAGTTTTATGAACATGTTTAAGTCAGAAACAAAAGCCTGTACACTTTAGACAGTGCCTGTAAAGAACAGGGAGAATTTCCTTTTGAAAACCACTTCCACATGTAAAATAAAAAGAGATAACCAGGTAACAGGTAAGACCAAACCTGGTAACTAACCTGGTTGCTTTCAACAGTGCATTGTGTGGCAATTAGTAGAATAAAAGATCAATTAATAGAATATGCCTTGCAGTAGGATTTCTGAGATTTTCAGTGTGCTCATTTGGAAGTGAAGGAATTGTGGACTGAAGGATTGGATTAATAGAGATTTGGATGCATCACAAGGGTCTCAGGATAGCAATCAATGCCTTGATAGCCATTTGGTGATTGGTAACAGGGTATTTCTGTGTTGATTACTGTGTTGATATTATACTATATCATGAAGAGCCACCTTGATAACGGGTTAAAATACGTATTCAGCAAATTTGTGGGTGATGCTAAAATCTGAACAGCAAACACAGCAAACTCTGGAGTTTCAGTCCAAACAGATCTTGACAAACTTAAGATTGATCAACAGAATTCTACAGGGAGAGACTGAGTGAACTGGGCTTGTTTACTACAGTAACAAAGGTGTGAGCCAAATGGCAGATCACAGCTTCTTGACAGAGTTAAAGACACGATGGAGCGGAGTAAAGGATGATAGAGGCAGCAATTGAAATTATTGCATGGAGCTCTGACTGAACATTAGAAAAAAATGACATTTTCACTAAATAGAGCAGGTAAACCAAAGAACTTATTGAATCTCCTTTCTTGGAATAGGTTAACAAAAAATGAGGTTTCTGAAAGGAATGAACGACAACTAAAAGAACCAATATTTTCTTATCACTGGTAGAGACAAATATTATTAGAAGAGAATGATGTGATACGACACAGAGAATATAAGCAAAAAGAAATGGAATTGTATGAGAAAAGAAAGGTATGTCCTATGAAACCCATCTTGATGCAGTTGAATGTGTTTGGGGAAATAGAGAAAAGATGAGGGAGTGATATAAAAATTACAAAAAAGTTATCCTAGTGGTTATGTGAGCTGGAGTGGGCTTAGCTTGTCACAGGCTGAGTAGAAAATATCTTACATATATAGGACAAATGAAGGAAAGCAAACAGAAGGCAATCACAATTCTAAGGGGGTATGGAAGGATTAACTGTTATCATCATAGCTGATTAATGAAGAAAATAGAAGCCCCTGTAGAATAAGAAGGACAAGTTCATTTTTGGTGTAAGAAAACAGCCTTCTGATGGGCTACAGCTGACTGAAAGAGATATGAAAAAAGATCACAGATTTCTTAAAAGAAAAAGAACATTTTTATGGTTTATACTTCTAAATTTCTAATGAGACTGAAAACAAAAAATATTTTTAGGCCTTCAGAGGTTTGCAAAAACTTTTTTTTTTTTCTTTCTTTTCTAATTATAGGAATGAAGCAAATTTATTAACTATGACAAAATCTTAAGTTCTTTGTCCTGCCAGCAAGTGTGTGGTACTGTGAGGTATGCAGATTAATTAAAATTACTCGATAGACTTCTTTCTTCTTTATAATAGCTTTAAATACACAGAAGAAATTGAGGCTAAGGATAGCCAGATCATGTTATATGTTGTCATTTTCTGACTGCACGTGTACATTTTTTCTACATGTGTAGAGAATCTTCTAATCTGATTGAACAGACAGCTATGAGAATACTTCTTACTGTCACTGTGCAGTTTTAATGAGAATAGTTCTAGCAGAAAAAAAAGAAGTTTTGTAATTTAGAGATATTTTTCATTTCCTTATTAATACATCTATTAATATTTTGGCATGTTAACTCAATAATTGTGCATATGCCTTTTTTTAATAAGTAAACTGGTGTTGGAAAATAAGAACAGCATGGTTAATTAATTAGTTAACAGCATGGTTAATTACTTAGTTTTAATACCCTTTATAATTTCTTTTTTTTTTTTTTTTGCATAGTAACTCTAGTACCAAAACCTTAAGTAATACTTGTTGTATACCTCAGAACTGACAGTCTTAATTCTAGTTGCATCCACAAGAAAAATCTCTTAGAATCTGTACATTTTATTTCCACGTCTGCAAATGCTAGGTAGCAGTTTTTATCCCTGTACACAGTGTATGATTATGAGTAATTTGCAATGGACAACAGAAAAATTGAAAACTTTTAAGATGGACCTTGATAAACTCATAAACAAATTAACTTACAATAGCATTTACGGTAGCAGGGGAAATGAGCTTGACCTTTTGGGTCCTTAGTAATGTTATGTTATTAACAACTGCAAGTAAATTGTAAGGTTTTGAAGAGAACTGCACAACTTACAAAGTCTGATAAAATTTTCAATGTAAAGATAACATAAGAGAGGTAATATATTTACATGACTTCTTTCTGTTGTGCTTTGACTTTATTATTGGTGTTGTTTAGTTCTGAGAGATTTGTTCATTAACATTCCAAGTAAGTTTGCCATTGTATAAACCTGGAAAGACAGGTAGAGAATAGATAGAAATACACTTCTGTTATGGAGGACTTAAATGTTTCTTTTGGTTCTGCAGGTGGCATAATGATCATAAAGTGGTTAGAAAGTAGTAAAGAGTTTGGTACTGTTTTAGCAATCAAGGAAGGAACTCTTTTGTTGTGGTGCTTTGGAGTGAATATCTTGAATATTGCATTTGATATTAAAAGCTACATTCCAAAAGAGATATTGACAAACTGGATGAAGTTCTGAGGACAAGTTTTAAAAGCAACAACCACCCCTCCTCCAAATAAACCAATCAACAAACCAACAAAAAAAAAAAAAAAAAAAAAAAAAAAAAAAAAAAAAATCCTTAAACCACTCGAACCATAGATCAAGGAGATGGAGAGATTGATTTCTGAGGAAAGATAGAAGAAGGAAGCATGTACAGCTTGACTCAGCAATGAAAAGGGGCAGAGAGAATTAACACACTTCAAATAGCCAATGGTTTGAAGCATTAAGTCACAGAGAAATACTTTAGTGCAGGACAAGATGATGTAGCTAGAATATTGGCATTAAATTAAGCAAAAGAAACTGTAAACTGAAGGCCAAAACAACCATTACATAGTAGCTGTTGACTGTCTTTCTGCATCGAAATTGCAATACAATGACAGTCGTTACACTACTAAGGTTGATCTTTAACCATTTATATTAAAAAATATCATAGAGATACATAACAACACTGAGTCAGAAAATAAGATTTTTGGTGATACTGTGAATGGTTTTATTTTATTATGCAATAAATCATTCTGGCCTGTGTTATGGGGGTGTTGCCAGCAGGTGGAGGGAAGCCATCCTTTTCCTTTATGCTTTTTAATAAGTTAGTTCCTTTGTTTGAATTTTTTTTTAGTGTATTGCTGCCATGAACCGATATACACTAAGGTGTCATGATTAAGACTCAAGAAGAAAATAGTAAAGGATAATAAGAAGAATTTTGAAACATGAAAAGAGAGAGAGAATAGAAGCTGTGTGAATACATCATTTGGATCTAAAAGTAGGGGTTGATACTCTCGGGGCCCTAAGGACAATATCAGGCTTTACTGTCCTTGCTCAGCCTCACCTGGGGCCTCTCTGTGTCCCTGTGTGGGGTTTTGGACCCCATTACAGCTTACTGGGGCCTTCAATCAGTCCCAGGGCTGGTGCCCAAGTCCCCACAGCCCTGACCATCCCTAGACCAAGCCCACCTGCCAGTCCAAGCCCAGCCCTGGAATCAGCCCCTGCCCTTCCCCAGCTCAGGGGGCACCCGGGGCTTCCCCCAGTGACCCTACTCCCCTCCTGGCTTGGGCAGTGGGACAGGACTGTCTGCCCACCCTGGGAATTCCCCAGGGCTCCCAGTTCCCACAGGGAACTGCTAACTCACACCTCCGTAATAAAGAGTATACTCAAGAGAGCAACTTGTAAGTGGGTGAGAAAGGATTCTTCTAAAACATAAGTCATTTGCCTCAGGGGAAAGAAAAATACACTCAGCTGTTATTCAGCTCAGTTCACAGACAGCTCTCTCTTTTAGAGAGGTGACACATTGCATGCTATTTTTCTATGACAAGTCAAAGTTTTCTGTGCTTTTTTCAGAGCAGAATCATTTTCTGCTAACATATTTTCTGTAAACTTGTAAGGTCTTCTTGGAGCTGCATTTCTTAAAAATGTGATGTTTTCAATCACATGGGTAAAATATACCTACACTTTCATAAGATACATGTACTTAGCAGTAAGTTTGCATTAGTATTACATTTACATTTGCAATGCCATTGAGCAAAAGTTACAAGTTAAAAGACCTTGAAAAGTTTCCACAGCATTGAGAATTCAAATAAGTTTTGAAATTTGCTGTGGTATGTACAGAAACCTGCCAGAATTTTAACACTTGAATTTAGAATGGCCAAGATTATTAAAAACAAGTAAATCGTGCTTTAATATTATATTCATTTCACTTTTTTCCAGCTCTTTGAGAACTCTTCAATTTATTGCATTGAATCAGTGTCCTTTGAAAAAGACCTGATTATGTTGCCTTTGCAGTTCCAGAAGTCATATTTTAAAAAGGTCAAAATGTTTATCTTTATAACAGAAAAAGTCATAGCTATTTATTGGCCTTGAAGTTGTTTCCTGATCTGTTCCTCTGATGTTAATTTCAGTGCTTTGAGTTTCTTATTCTCTTTTTCTTATAAGCCTGAGGTATATGCTTTTGATGTACATAATTCAAGACAAATAAAAATCAAACCAAACAGAAATGAGCTCTTTGATCTTCTAAATAAATTGCTAAATTAATCTCTTTTTCTTACCTGTAGTTTTTGAAAGGGACACTGGTGCTTTTGATGTACTGACAGAACAAATTGCCCCTTAGATACATACCTCAGTGCTCTTCTAGAAGTACTATTTTCCTCTGTTTCTCACAAAAAAAGTCAAACCTTGGCCTTCTAAATGACAATCACCTTTCCAATGACCCAAAGGAATCACAGGTTTTCCTTTTATAATTGTTTTAACCTCTTTGGTTTATTCTTGAACAGTTCTATTGATAGCTCAGGGAAGAAATTTTTATCCCTGTAGAGCATGGTCCCATCCACAGCTGATAAATGTTCCAGCCTTGCTTATACATGTATGGATGAAATATTACAACAACACAACAGAGCCTTTTAAAGTGGTTTTGTGTCTAATGGCATTGAAACCTACTATTTTAGTTAAAGATTTGCTATTGAAAATCCTCAGTCTCCTTTCAGATGCTTTTTCCTATCACTAGTGCCAAATGCTGAACTGATTGTTTTATGGTCTTACTCAAAATGAAAATGTAGATGCAAAGATAATGATATGTTTATTTTAAATTAATTTATGTTTCTGATTTAGGAAGCATAAAGGAAAATTTTTGACCACATTAAATTTTTGGGTTATTTTTGTGATTAAAAAGAGTTAATGAGAAATTTGTCTCACTGAAAACTTTCTATATAGGCATAATAGAAAAAAAGTTGTATTTATAATGATGAAAGCACCAGCTGGTGCTTTCTAGTTGCATGAAATATAGAAATTTAATTTCAGTTAATGAAACATAAAACCGTAAAGACTTGTAATATATTCATTTTGGTAACTTTTGAGAAGGTGTTTTTGATATTTATCTATTTCTACAAATTATTAATGAAGTTACTCTAATTCTAAAAGAATTTGATAAAATATTTATGAGGTTCTTTTGTGTTACAGTCTTACAATTTTACATTTGTTGTAAATGTAAATGCATTTGACATATAGATAATGTAACAAGACTTTTGAATTCCATAATGAAAATATGGATAAGATCATTAATTGAAGTTATACTTAGGCACAACTAATTCTTTCTTATCTGGCAATCTTTTTATTTTTCTGTCATAAGAGAAAGCTGTATATTTTAGTATAAAAGGAATAAAATCTTGATGGGAAAATATTGCATGTTAAAAATGTTTATTTTCATAATAAATTATACTAAATATTTTTCTTAACTTCATTTCACTTCTGTCTTTTTACATAAATATTTTTTTTATTCCAATGGTGAAAAATAGAGTAGTCTATTTTGTAAAAAAAAAAGTCATCCTTCAATATTTTTTGTGTATGAAGTGTCTCTGTCTTAGGTATGAAGCTGTTAGTTTTTGTAGAGACTTGGTAGCTTTTGACTAATGTTTAGTCCAAGGTTCTAAATATTCATTGGTAGAGGTGACAATCAGACTTGGAAGTATGTGACAGAGGAATGGACAGGCCCTGTGTTGACAAATCAAGGCAGAATTTTGTTCTTTTTTTTTCTGTATTGCCTTCAGCAAAGTATTATCATGGCAACTCTCTCTATTCCTTGATGGAATAAACCATCAGATAACTCATAAGGGAATTACCTCTCTGCTGTATAAACTCTTTTCTTTTTATTAACAAAAATGTTTGTTACACAGTCAGCTGGGTGTGAGAAGGAGTCAATATCTTTGTAAGGCATTTTTAAGTAACATTGCCTTTCATCCTGTACATCTTTCACAAGAGGAGAGCTCACATTACAGCCATCTAATTTGCTATTCATGCAAACATTGAAAATAATTTTGCTACTTTTTGTCTACTCTCCAAAATGACAGCTACAACATTTTTTAAAAATGCTCATTGATATTTATATTGCTCATAATTCCTATTACATGGACAAGCTTTGAATTGGGGCAAACCTGTTAACTTTACCCATGAGAATTCCAGCAGAAGTGGGACACAAAATTATCTTGTTGACACTAAAAACTAACTAAGATGAGTCCTTTGTTGTTCAACATCCCCTGAACTTGAAGAGTTTTCATTATTATCAAAAACAGAATTTTGTGTAGTAAACAATACATTCAGAGTTTCACAGCTGATCTAAAAAGTCCCATTTGTATCTATGCAGTATTATACTGATGCCTGAGCCAAGAAACAGCAACAGAACAGTTAGGCTGATTTTTTATTCTTAGCCAAGCTTGACTAGAAACTTGTTTGCTTTCATTCCTAATTTTCGGTATCATGAAGTTTAAAGGCTGTGATTGTCAGGGCTCTTAAGATGTTATCTCCTGTTATCACTGTTCATATGGCTTGTCCAGCAACTACTGGTCATTCTGTTTTCACTCTCTTCTTTTCCTAATGCAGATGTAATTTTATGTGTGTAATTGAATGCTCTAGAGACTTAAGTCTTAAAAGTGGAATTGTATTTTTAAAAACATGAATTCTTTAACCACTATTATAGTATTTATTATAGAGAATATTTTCTCTGAAAAGAGCTTGAAAGACACATTTTATGAAACACTTTTTGAGTCTGCTGATTAAAGTATTCATATGTTCCCAAGACCATTTAAGCCCTCAGCTTCCTAAGGAGATCTAATATTGGGCTTCTTACCTGCTTGTGCACTTTTTGAATCTGACTGCTGTTCTGTATAGAAATATTTTCCTGTTTTTACTTAAAACTGCATCCTGCAGCTGCATAGAATCATTTCACTAAAAAATAGTAGTAGCTAAAATACTTTCTGTCCCATTTTGGTTTTTTTCAAACAAAGGAACATTTTTCTAATTGAAAAATTGTTGGCAGGAAATGTTTTACTGACCCTAATCACTTAAACTACAAACTTGAAAAGGGAGATCAGTAGAGAATGTTATGGACTTGGAACACTTATACAATTAGCAAAAGTAGAAAAGTAAACAAGCATTGCTCTCTATTTCAACAAATGTTGGCAAGATCTTAGATATCTTTAGATATCTTCTATAAGTTAATATATTAGTATTTTGCCAAGATTTCTCAGTATCCATTGTTGTTTTACTGTGGCAAGGCTAGGAACAACTGCTCAGACCCAAGGAACTTGTGAATTTTAAGTCTGTTAAGACCCAAAAATTAATCTCTTGAACATATTTTTGCAACAATTAGAGTTTTCCATGTATTTTTATAGTCTTCCTATAAATGGTTGCTGTTTATAAAACACAGATATCCTATCAATTTAATAATATTCTCTCAACCTTCTGGAGCTATTAAAAAAAAAACAGTATATTTTTGAATGTTTTATATGTGTTCATTTTGATATATCTGTTCATAATTTACATTCCAGACAAATATTATTAGCTTTAGCATTGACTTAAATCACATCTTAACTACATCTGAATGGATATGGTGCTCTGAAACATCCTTTGCTCCCATTTTTTAATAGTATGATATTACATTAGAAGCTGATTTTGCCACTTGAAGGATATACATAATTTTCTATCACATACATCAAACTTTACACAAACCATGATTACTGTATGAAAGGATTTTTAAGTGAATTTCATAACTTTTAAAATTAGATATAATGGCACATTTATCAACACCATTGCAACCCTCAAAATTCTGAGGCCACCATGATATAATAGTCACACTTTTTATTAGCTCTTAAGTTACTGTATAATTTGGGAGAAAAAAATAACTGCAGGAATAACAAATCAATTGGGGAGTGTTATGATATTAAAGATACTGCTGATTTTTGAGACTATCAGAGCAAAACTGTTCAGCATGGTAGCTAAGCATCTTCTCTTAGTATGTGAAAAGGACAGGCCTAAAACCTCTGCAGCCTTAACTTGATCCCCCTGTATGTATGACTTAGGATAGTAGTTTTAGTTACATAATTGCATACAAATTAAGAGTTTATTTCCTTGTTGGTTTGTTTGTTTGTAGTTTTTGTGATAACACTGTGTCTTACTTCACGAGTAGTAGTTTAAATTCTTGTCTAATAACTGAAAGGCTGTAGTGTTTGGGCTCCTTTTTCCTTTAAGGAAGCCATATAATTATGATTCTTTCATTAGATGACTCAGCTGTTTCTGAGTACTATCAGTTTTTACAAGGCAAAATAGCCTCCAGAATAACATTACAGGTTTGTTTAAGACATTTATTGGTGCCTTTGTAATTGCTTCTCCAGAATTTGGTAGGATCATATTTAAACTTGAATATATTATGCTCAAATACTTCCTATTCAGAAAGTTGTAAACAAAAAAAAAAAAAAAAAAAAAAAAAAAACCCACAAAAAACCAACAAAAAAAAAAAACTATTGTATGAAAACCCTTTTTCAAATATATTCTGTTTTGCTTATGGGAAAGTTTTAGTTATTTGGTTTTATACCAATAGTGTTTGTACTCTAGCAATGTTATCAAGTTTGTGGAAGTGTCTGAACTCAAAAAACTTGTACAAGTACAAAGTAGAACTCATATTAGGGAAAAATGTGAGTGTGAGAGCATGTAGATTTATAACTAAGGAGGTTAAAGTAAATTAAGTGCATCATTTCAGTGCTTGTATAGATAGACTGGGTGATACAGAGGCTCTGAAGGAGTACATTATCATTAAGAGTTTATTAAATTTAAACTTACCTTAAATCAATCTTCCTGTGATTGCAATACAGTTAGGTAGTTAAATGTTGTTGAAAAATTCCAAAGAATTTCCAGTCAGGTTAGGTTAACAATAACAGAAATAGGCTGTGCAAAGGCAGACTTTTTTCTGTTCTTTAGTGGATGTGATCAAGGAAATGCTTCAGTTACTGTTGCTATCTCATGAATATTAAAACATGTAATTTAAAGGTAATATTCCTTGGCTTGTCCAACATTTTTTGGGACAATTTCTCTAGATTTTTTGAGTGAAAAACAGTCTTCTTTGTAATGCCTTTTGTAAATAAAATTATTCTGTGTCAATCTGCATTAGAATTTTTTGGAATCTAGTTATATTCCTCACAAGGCCATCTAGAAGATTAACTCAGGAAACACCCTCCGTTGATGTGGGACTTTAACATTTTGATGATAAAATTTTTTGGTTGCCCTATGGTGTAGCAAGTACCACAGTAGAATACTCTAAAATTACTGTCTGAGGAACTGATCTTCTTCCACTTAAAAAACTCCACTGAGATGTCCTTTTAAAGCAATTTAAATAAGTAGAGTGTGTTGAGAAGTCATCCGATTAGGCTATTCCTTGACTACTTTTGCAAATATATATACATTTGATTTCTGTAATCACACAGAATTCTGAAAGTAGCAAAAACACCCAAAATAAAAATCTCCTGGTGTTCCACATCAGTCAGCTACGAGCAGCAATATAACTATTTGTGGGTTTAAGGATATCATCTTCATTAATATGCTTGACACAAGAATAGCTTAATTGAGCTCTCACAATTAAACTGAGTATTTAGGTGAAACAAAAAGCTTAATTTAGTTTTTTCTGAGTCATATATATTGAAAAATGGCTGTTAATGGAGACCACAGAGACCACAGTTAATATCATATGGAGTACACACCTCTGATGAATATAAATTTTGCAATGGCAAGCATAATATCTGTTTCATGGTTTGCAGTCTAGAATAAAAGCAGATGTGATATAAGGTGCAAATATAAATTATGGGAGAGATCACAACAGTGTGAGTGTTAATAACAGAATAATGAAAGTTATGGCTTATTTATACTTAGAATTTTTTTTTTTTTTTAACTTAATAAAAAACCTCATGACCATTCTACAAACTCTCTGCTGTAATACAAATTCTAGAGGCTCATTTGGTGGTCCTTCACTCATAAAAAAACTGAATTCTTTCATAGCAAATTGTGGTTGAATGTTACTGACAATCAGGGATCTGATAATTCTAATGTTTGATCAACAAAGCCTGTATCTTCATCTCAAAAGGCTTGTCCCAAAAGGAGAGCTATACACATATCTGAACTTACATCATCTGAGTAAGGAACTTCACTCTGAAAACATCACTCAGTTTCTTCTATTACCTTTCAGAGTAATCATCTTCACAAAAACAAAAATTGATTTTCTTGACATCTTTGGATGAAGCCTATTTGATTGGAAAAGAGACTTATATCCTATGTATTTGTCATATTTACAATTACAATATGAAGTTCATCCACCAGCAACAGAACTTATATACTATAACATCTGAAGTGATTCTTGGACATGTTTGACCAAATCATACATACATTTGAATGAGATTGTAGATTTAAGGAAAATCAAGTAATGTGGCATAAATATTTTTTCTCGTTCAGACAGAAAGCTTTTCATGGCCTCTCTTCAGGAAAAAATTGAATTTTATTCATATTGAAAGGACTGGCTTTTTCATACTGAAGTGAAAGTCTTCTGACTGTGTAACACTGAGAGCTGATAATTTTTTTTTAATCTGGTTAATTAAACATATTTGAAAGGGACTACACACTAGGAAGTGAAAGGTTGGCTATGTCATATAGTATAAAGATCTTATCAGTCTATTTGAAAATAAATGAAATTGAGAGGCCTTGCACCAAGGTATATTTCTGACTTCAGCTTAAAGTATAATAAAGAGTGCAAGTCTGAAAATGAATATCCAGCAAAGCCCAGTGTTGGTTTGTTGACACTGTCCTATGCAATTCAAAGACCAAATCAATGTCATTTGATACAAAACAATCACTGATGATAATGATGATGGTGATGATGATGATGATGATCAATTGTTTGCCTGGAACTTTTTGTGGTCTTGGAGACTTTCCTGTGGGTATACTTATTGAAAACTTGATTCCAGGACTTCTGACTTAACAAAATCTTACATCTCATTCTGATGGGTTTTTGTACCTGTTGTAAGGGTCCAGAATGCACTGACAGTGACACTGACATCTGCAGTGTGCAGCCCTTCAGAAAGAACTCAACAGGAGAGATGGGAGCAGAAGAACCATGTGAAATTCAGCAAAGGCAAGTGCAGGATCCTGCACCAGGAGAAGAGTAACCCCACACACCAGCACAGGCTGGGCACTGACTCTGCAGGGAAGGACCTGGGGCTCCTGATGGACACCAAGTGTCCCTGAGGCAGCAGTGTCCTTGTGGCCAAGAGGGCCAGTGGTACCCTGGGGAGCATCAGGGAGAGCACTGCCAGCAGACCAAGGCTGGTGATCCTGCCCCTCTGCTCAGCCCTAGGGAAGCTCATCTGGAGTGCTGTGCCCAGTTCTGGGCTCCTCAGCACAAGAGAGACATGGAGCTCCTGGAGCAGGTCCAGAGCAGGGTGACAAAGATGCTGAAGGGACTGGAGCATCTCTGTTCCTATGACAGGCTGAGGGAGCTGGGGCTGTTCAGCCTCCAGAAGACACAGCTGAGAGGGGAGCTCATCAATGTCTGTCAGTGCCTGAAGGGAGGTGCCAGAGGATGGAGCCAGGCTCTGCTCAGTGCTGCCAAGCAATGGGACAAGAGGCAGTGGGCAGAAACTGATGCACAGGAAGTTGCAGTTGGGTATGGGGAAGAAATTCTTCACTGTGCAGGTGACTGCACTCTGGAACAAGTTGCCCAGAGAGGAGGTCTCCCTCATCAGAGATAATCGAGAACTATCTAGATGCAATCCTGTACAATGATGTCTGAAAGTGAATAGTTTAACAGTTATGCTGTGTTCTTCCTCTATCAAGATTTGTGCTTTTCAGCAGGCAGAGTGGAAAGTTTGCATTGATCTGAATTACAGTTGCTGGTTCCGCTTTATATTTTAGAAGATTTTTTTCTCAGAGGAACCTCTGTTTTTTAATATAGTTATCAGTTGCTGAATCTTCATTCAATAAATTAGTATGTGTTAAGCTGTTTAGAAGTGGGATAATAATTCACAAGAAGCCTCTTTTATGGTCCTCCTGAAGACAGTGAAAAACCTGAGATAGTTTTAAAAAGCAAACAAAAATGTAGTCTTCAGGTCCTTCAGTGAAATTTTGAGAGAATTTATGTGATCTTTTGTCTTTGTTTTTCAAGTAAAAGTTAGAGTCAAAGTCAAGTCTCTACATAGAGAGCTGAAACTCTTGCTGGTGGTAAATCACTACATAATCCATACCAAAATTTTAGTCAACCAATGAAATCTGAGTGATCTGCCCTACAGATCTCTGTTGAGGTACAAAACTAACCTTTTAATGATAATTATTTAAGATTCATTATTCCCACATCTAGTGTGACAATATTTAGAAATTTTAATATTATGTGAATATTTCTATAAACTTGGCGATTTTTCAATCCATATGTTATTGTTACTTTTATAACAGGCAGATTTCTGTTAAGCACAAAGGTGTAGTGGAAGTAAAACCACATAAATGTCCAGACTTGAAGAAATTGTTAAAAGCCCTTCCTAGGACACTCCCACCCCTACAGTGTGAACAAATCTGTCAGCAACAGGTATAGTGTTGCTCTTCTAGGGGCTTCTGTCTAGCACATCAGGCTGCCAGCTGAAAAGATATTGTGGGAAAGCCCTGCTGAGCAAGTGCAGTATTTTATAATATCCTTCCAGCTGGCAGACTGCCTAGGATGGTATTTCCGTGCACTCTTCAAAACACTTTAGGAAGTTTATTAAGATTGCAGGCAGCAACCATGACAACTGGTAGGAACTATATTTCTGAAGTGCACTAAAAAAGCATATATACAAATAAGTGTATGTTGTGGGAATATACAGGTCAATCCAACTCTCTGTTGTAATTTCAATATGCATTGAATAAGGTGGTAGCTGGCATCTGAACATTACAGCTTAATCCAGGCAAGAAGGCTAATGGAACAAAGCTTTACACTAACATTTTTGTACCTGTTTGTGTGTGATAAGGTGATAAGTTTGGTGGTGCTGGATCATATTTTTGTGTTCCTAGTCACACATGTGAACCTGCAGGACAGTCAGTTGACACTTATCAGTTATAACAATGAACTCCCATTAGCATATGAGTAATTTTCTATTTTCTAAAGACTAAGAGCTCAGACAATTCAGGTCTCTTGATGGCTCTTGTGATCAATAGCCTGCTCTGTGTGGTGTAGTCAGATCCTGTGGAGCTGTGCCCTCCTAGAGAGAGCAGTGCCTGTGTTTATGGCTCATACTCTGTGGAGCAGCACTGCTCTTGCTGCTCTCTAATACACAGACAAAAGTCAACCTAACAAGTCATGTGAAGAAAAACTAAATAGACAGCAAAGGAAAACACAAATAATGACTGAAAGAAAATAGTTGAATTAAAAAGGAGAAAATAAAAGCATGGTGAAGCCAAACAAAATTTGAAAAATAAAAGGAAAAGTGGGAAGAGAGAGTAATATTTACGTTTAAAAAGTCATTAGCAAAAAACAAATGAAATCAAAATCTAGCCAAATGCAGGCAAGGGAAATTGAGATGAAAAGGTCTAACTTAAGCATGGAAAAATAGAAAAAATTCTCACATAAATCAAAATTTTAAAGTTAATAGTTTCTATAATTTTTCTTCCAGTGATTTTAACCATCACAATCTTAAAATCCAATCTATTGAAAAAATTATGATTTGAGTATACAGAAGCCTGGACAATCTGTGTTGCATACAAAAAACCCAAAAAAATGATTAATTTGAGATAATGTGATTTTGATCCCATTATTAAGATTATCCACTTCTTGTAAACCTGAGTTTTCATTTTTATATTTTGGTATAATAGTTGTAGCACACTGTAGTATGCTAGCAAATAAGTAATCCTAATACAAGCAGTGAAGAATTTGTTCCAAGGTATTACCCTCTCCCTCACTACATTAAAAAAAAAAAAAAAAAAAAAAAAAAAAAAAAAAAAACAAAAACAAAAACCAAAAAAAAACTCTATCATTTTATTTACTGATGATATAAAGAAGAGGGGAGAAAAGGAAGTGTGATTTTAGCTATAGTAAGATATAACTAGACTGAAAAATTCTAGGACTACCAATATTCTATTTTAGATTCAAATTAAGTACAAAACAGCATTAGCACTTTCTCAGATTCATTCACTGTCTTGTATACCCTTGAAACAAGGGTACATTTCTCTTCATTGTCACACTCTGATTGTTAGCACAAGACCAAATCCAAATATTTTATCTTGTTTGGAAAGTTAAAACTGAATACTTTCTTCTCAAAAAAACACCATTTCTGCCTCTATAAATTTCTTCTGGACTCTTTAGAATCTGTCAGGTCTCAGAGTAGGGAAAAGGGTCTCTGTATAAGGATACTTAAGTTTCAAGAATTTTATAGTAGAAACACCAAATTATTTAAGTCTGTTTTAAAGATCTTTCTTCCAGGAAAACAAGTGTTCCATTTTCCCCTTTAGTCTTGTTGCAGGAAAAACTATTACAGAGTACTATGAAAGTGAATTGCTGCCCCATGAGAGATGGCTGAGAATTGAAAAAGGAATTACTTTTAAGAGTTATTAAGTACGCAGTTTGCTACCTGTTTCCTGCAAGTAACTAAAAAAACAAACAAAAAAAAAAAAAACAAAAAAAAAAAAAAAAAAACCCAAATGTTTTGACAACACAGAAACTATCTGGAGTCTGTTTTAGAATATGGTTGTGTTCCAGTTAATGACAATTGTTACTATTATAGAGTAAGCAGCAATAAAAGCAAGTGAACTACAACAAAGGAAATTAGTTCTATTTAAAAAGTCAACAGAAATCAGTAAAGCAGCAAAAGAGCAATGAAGTCTAAGAAGTAAAAAGTTTAACAGTAGCAAGCAGTTTACATAGGCAGTAGTTTCTAACCTTTTCCTTGGATTGTTGGCTAAAGCCTACAGGCAACATTCTGCTCTTAGGTATGTCTGTGTAACTCATTGGATTCTGTCTCTGAGAGCTTTAGTGGCATCAGCATTTCCTGTAATGATCTTACAGTCTTGTTGAACTGAAACAAATATCACTTGGGGCCAGATTAATCATTGCTTTTTCTTTCGTACTTATTTTTAACATTGTAAAATGGGTTAAAATGTTTACTCTGATTTGTAGGGCAATGATGAGGAAGGTCTCTTACACTTGCTAGAATCAGGGAAGATGAGGGAAAAGGGAAAAATTCTGTAAGCTATTGTATAAATAAGCATTTCAGAAAGCTGTTTTCATTTTTCTAGTAGATTTTTAAAAGCCACTAAAAGAATAATTTTTCCTCTACATATATATTTATGAATAATAATAAAGTTTTATGGAAGTTTTGTTAGGCTTAATATACTAACATTGCACCCCTGCTTATAGCTATCTGATAAAACCACTCTGAGCTTCTAAAATAAAATAAGTGCATCCCTCCAGGCAGTAGGAACATGTGTAGGGAGAACCATTTATTGAAAAACATTTCCTTAGTAGTCTTGCATAAAAGTTTTATTTGATATCAGGATTTCTACAATAAAGGTATGCTTTCTTATGAAGAAAATAGACAAATGATGACTAACTTAAAGTGAAAAAAAATTAAATTGCTAATTCAGAGTTTTAAGTAACCCATTAAAAATGGTATAAAAAGATTTTTAAAATTCTGGGAAACATGGGAATGATTTTAACTTTGCTATATTCTTTATTTGTGGGCAAATATTCTGTATCTTGAACAGATGGAGGAGTCCTGCAGTAGCTGAATTACTTATGCAAAGCCATGTAAGGAAAGTATGATTAAGCAAGAAAATTATTTAGATATTTTATAATTTAGGCAATAAACAACCTTCCTGCTTGCTGAAAATAAAGTGAGCTTCATCCAGCTTCTTGTTTCTTCTTTAGACTTTTCCTTTCCACAAGTTTCTCCTGCATATCTGATTGGGACCTCAATAAAAGTAATTCTGTGAATGCAAGAAAAATACAGGAAGGGAATTATCTGGAATATATTCATTATATGGAATAAATTCCTCTTAGCAAATTTTGAAATTAGTACCTTGGACCTTATGTGCATCACAACCCTTCTCAGAGCTGGCAGAACTCTGTTCTTGCATGCTGGAGTGCCATTGAAGCAATTGAGATTTAGCACTTTAGATTTCCTCTCAGAAATTAACAAAACTCTGGGACCCAAATAAACACTTAGCCAACATTTGATGACAGTTTCCAGTCCTTCTTGACATGTTTGCAGTTATAGCCAAGCCAATATTCAATATTAGGTTCTGGAATGTGCCAGCTAGGCATTATTAATACCATTATTGTGCTCCAAAATGTCATTCTGAGCAAAGTCTTTTGCAATTGATAATAATTTTCTCTTTTTTTTTTGCATTTTTATATTCTATGTAAAATAAATTATAACAGTAACAGATTATCTGCTCAACAAAAAAAAAAAAATGCACATGGTTTGTAGTAGAATATCAGATCACTATATATATCTTGAGATGATGCCTTAAAGTTTGGTATCATTACAGCAGCTTGAAGACTGTCATTATTGACAATATATTCCAAACTCCTTTATGGTAATATTTTAGAGGATTTAATATATTAAGGGTCAGATATAGTCACTGATTCAAAGAGAAAAATACCTACAGGTAGATCTTCAGTACAATAAATATTTCTGGCTCTTGGCAGGATTTCATGCAGTAAGCTACTGCAACAGCAGGGTTCCCTTTGCAGCTCCTGTGATCGTGTTTACTTGTTATCAGGTAGCAATTGCAGATAATGGACTCTGACATAGGCTCTGGGGTGAGATACAATCCTCTTTAACTAACCCCATGCCTGAAGAAACAAGTAACTGCTGAGGCACATCAGCCATGTACCTCTCTGATCATATGCCTGTTAATCACCTAGCTAGTTTTCTGTCCAGTCAGGTGCATAACAAGATCCTCCATTTCCCCCATTTCCCCTGCTTTTCACAGAGTAATTAACCTAAAATGTTAAAATCTACATAGGAAACAATTATTATATCAACAGAAGAGATAATTAACAAGCTTAGCTGAAGCAAAGGCTCTATGTACTAAAGGAAAAAACTTTGTGCAAAGGTGTGTAGGGCAAAAAAGTTGCAGTTAAAACAGACTTAAGTGATATGATTAAGCTAGAGAAAATTTATAGGTCTCAATTATAAGGAAATGTAATTGTAAAAGTAAATCCTTACTTTGCGCTCTGCAGTCAGTGAAAAGATAAGCTAGCAAAATTCAGTGAAACATTTTAAACAATGTTAGCAAAAATGTCATAAAACAAAGTTATAAGAAACATGTTTAGCTGCCTACAAGACAAGAAAAAAATGATGTGTGTACTGGCACAGAGACTAGGCAGCATGACAGACTCCATACAACGACATGAAGAACAGAGGTTCTGTCAATAGAAAGCACAGCAGTCTCACCAATCCATAGCCTTGGGACCATTCCAGCAGAATTCCTAATCTGAGCTTCCTGGAGACATAATGCAAAAGTTGGAGCTCATTTCCAGAGAATCACTTCTACCTTCTCCCAAGCTGCATACCTACCCAGATCAATAAACTCAAGAATCATAGGGTCATAGAATGGTTTGGGCTTGAGGGGACCTTAAGCACCATCTATCTCCACCCCCCCTGCCATGAGCAGGGAACTTTTCACTAGACTAGGATGTTCAAAGCTCCATCTAGCCTGGTCTTAGACACTTGCAGGGATGGGGATGCCACAGTCCCTCTCTGGATAAGCTGTTCCAGTGCCCTCACAGTGAAGAATTTCTTCTTAGTATCTAATCTAATCCTGCCATCCCTCAGTTTAAAGCCATTCCTTCTTGTCCTACCACTACATGCCTTTGACAAAAGCCCTTTTCCAGTCTCCTTGTGAGCCCTCTTTAGGTACTGGAAGGCTGCTATAATATCTCCCTGGAGCCTCTTCTCCAGCTTGAACCTCAATTCTCTCAGCCAGTCTGAATAGGAGAGGTGCTCCAGCCTCCTGATCAACTTGGTGTCTGTTTTCTGGACTTGTTTCAACAAATCCAGTGTTTTTCTTGTGCTGGGGGCCCCAGACATGGATGCGGACCCACAGCTGGGAAGTCATACTATGCCTATAAATCAATTAAATCCAACTTCCTGCATTGAGGATTATTGCATTATACTTTTGGAAATAAGACATCCCCAGCTTTCTGATAGTTATAATTATCAAGAAAAGGACTAATATTTCACTTTAAAATATGCATTTTTAAAGTGCCATAAACATATATTAAGCACATTTATATATATATGGTAGTCACGGCATACAGAATAGTGTATGTAGTGAAGCATTTTAATGATTCTGCATAACACTAAAAAAATTCCTTCTAGATTGTGACATGATGTTGCATCGATACGAGTTTGGTGAGACTACAGAAGACAAAATTGCTAATGAATGGTATGCCTCACTGTAAATAAATGCCAACTTTTTCAAAAGGATTTTCTTATATGCAGAAGTATGTTCTTGAGCACATACAACATCTGTCTATGCCCAATTACATAAATAATTCCTTCTTTTAATACTTGTAGCAGATGGCTGTTCTAAACCTGCACAATGTACATATTAACACTTGGTTGATCCTACTCCTTGTCCCCGGGACGTCCCTTTTTTCACCTGTGTAATTGTTAGAGAAAAAAGAAATAGTGCAAGGAATACTCTTCCTAAGGAAAATGACAATATCACAAACTTCAAACTCTCTCCTCATCTTCATGACTGCTAAACTTCTAAGCATTCTTTCCCAATCTTTTTTATACTGTGATGTGTGTCTAGAATAAAACTTGAACAATGTTTCGTAAAAACTGCTGGAAATAATACAGTTCAATGTGTTCTAACTAACTGCAATTGCATTTATGTTGATATTGAAAACATCATATGAGCTTTTATTGTTGCTTACTCTGAGGTTTTTTCCTTATATGAATAATCAAATGAGCATTTGATTCTTTTCAAAACCATGACTGGGCTGTACAAATGTCGATATTTGAAGACTATTGAGGACTTTTTGAGCCTAGATTTTATTTATCCAGTATGCTAAAGGCAATAATCAGAGCTGAGTGTTCCAATCTTTATCTCATAAAGACCTTTCTTCACATTTACATGTAGAAATAAATTTAATTTAGTCTTATAAATGGCAAAAATTTAAGAAAGGCAGGGGAATTTTTAGCAGTTTTATATTTGTTAGATTCAATTACTCATGCAAAGCAAGTACTGAAGCACTGTGAAAGTTATTCCTAATAGTAGAGATATTCTGCTATTATGCTGCTATTGTCTCTGTACTTTTTAAATTCTGTATTTAGGTCCAAATTTCCCCTCTTTCCTCTTCCCTTTTCATTCCTGCTTTGTACCCTTTTTTTAATGGAATAAAACTTATGATAGCTGAGAAATTAAACAGTCAGTAACATCAGTACGACCATAAGCATGAAAGATTATGGTTTACTAAAATCTGAACTATTGCATGAAATGAATGGACAAATATTTTTAGGCTAATCTTTAAAATTTCACATGTATGATTCTGTATTCAGTTTCCTAAATATAATTTTAAAGTAACTATCTGCATTGATTCTGAATAGCTGAACAAATCAGAATTTGGTATCTGAATTTGATTATTACCATCGTTAATGAATAAAGGAAATAAGTTGGAGATGATGAGAAGGAAACAGACTGTAACTTGCTTTACTGATTCAGAGTCCTTTTGTGTTTCTTTGTGCTTGCTGAGATTTTTGTACATATTTACAACTAATTGTTCAGTATCTCATGTACCAGATAAACATTTCTATAAATAGAAACACAGAACAAAACAAATACCAGATTAGTAGTTAGGCCTCAATTAAGCTAGACGGGAAGGTGACCTAAGTTATCTTACTGTATATTTTTCTGAGCATCAAGAAAGAGTAGCTTATACTTTTTTAGATATGTTACACCGAATGTTTAAAACTGATTTTTTAAAATTAGAATTCATTATTCTGTGTACTTATCAGCAATAACACTTCATCAACTAATCCCTTAAGGTTCTTAAATGTAGTCTGGATAAAACCATCAATGCTTAGACTGACCTTTACGTAATTAAAACTGTTTTCCATGAGTTTTACATTATGTGCTTGTGTATATTAAAGCATGAAGTGCTCTAATGCATTTAACACGTTAAAGCTTGACATGCTTCAGAATTACTTAGGGATAATGCATACATGCTCTTTTAAAACTTTTCCCATGCAAAAATAACAATTACAAAATGAATTAAAATGTGAATAATACTTCTATTATATTTTTTTAGCTAAATAATTAAAAATTATAAAGAAATATTTAAAATCAAGGGAGTTTTTATAAATTTGCATTAAATTTTCAGTATTTTATTAACTGATTCTTCAAAATATAGCAATCTTTCAATAACAATATGAAATTGAGTCCACCCTTATGACAGGGGTGAACTTTGTTAACTTTTTAACTTACTGTTCAGTTTATAGCCAGAACTCTAAAATCAGCTGCTCTCTCCTTTGAGAAGATCTCTATAAATGAAAGTAATTTGCCTACTTTACTTTTGTACCATAAAACCAGCAAATGGTAATGGAAATAAAAACCTGCCACCAGAAATAAACAACAGAAAAAGGGTGTTCAACTCCTAAAAATACTTTTCTTTTTAAGGTAACTGGAAGTTTTCTTGGACATGTTTTGAACAAAAGCAAACTTCTGTAATATATGTTGGAAAATGACTATGTATTTATAGATATGGTAGTAATAATAGATATAAATTAAAAATGAGTAAATGCTTACCACTAAACTGTTTTCATTAATTCTTTTGAGACTTTTGCTTATGACTGTACTTGCACTGCAAGAACACTGATATGCAGCTGTTATCTAAATACATATCTTCTTCTTTTTGGACAATGTACCCTTTTCTTTCACAATGGCCTGATGTCTGGGTAGAATAAGAAAATATCTCTCAAATGGAGTAAAAACTTAAATTCTGAGGAAGGATAAAAAGAGGATTCGTTTTCAGAAATTTGTCAATATGACTTCATTATTGATCTAAGGCATCTAATCATGGATCATTAAGCACCTCATGGTCACTCTACTCTTTTTCCTTATTCACCTACAGTTCCTTTTATAATAAGGAATTTAAAAGGGAAATAGGAAAAGGTAATAGTGGAAGACAACAGATAACAGGCTTAATCAGAGCAGGAGCTGTGAATGTCTGAGAAACTGAGAAGCTTTTTAGTTATGAGGCATCAGCAGGTGACTGGCAGCAAGCCAGGCCTTTTCTCCCTGCAAATTTTGGAGATTCATACAGAACCACTATGCTCAGACTTTGTCTTTTCCAGATACATCTGCTAGTTTGGGTGGAGTTGATGCTGGGTATGAATTATACTGTTCTTATTCATACAAATATGAGAGGGTTTTTTTTTGACTGAGATATTTAGTGAAGCAAGAGTTAAATTGGACAACTGTAGAAACGTGCTGATTTTCCATAGCACTCTAGATACAGTCCTCTCTTTTTGAGACTGTTTTCAGCTTCTTGGAAAAATGCTGTGGCATAGAAATTCTATTGCAGATAAGAGGTGGGCTTTCTCTAGTTTTTTATACTGATGGTGCTAACACAAGTTCGCCAAAATGTTATTAAATGGTTTTAAGATAATCTGTGTTCTATAAGAAAATAAGGATTTCCCCCAACTATACTATAATATAATCAAATAAATCAAATATCACAGTAAAAATGTGATAATAATTTGATTAATTTTACCAAGGTCTACACTTGTACCCAAAGTCTAATTTACAAAGATGTTTTGTGCTCTCCTCCTTGTTAAAGACATTCCATTAATCTGAATGTTTCAAATTCTGTATTCATTGTCTAAGATCATAAACATTGACATTTTCTATTTTTCTGGAGTTTTTGGATCTTCTGCTCCAAGAATTTACTGAACCAGTGTCATTTCTCCTGAAACAGTGAGGCAGGGAAGGAGAAAAACAAATGGAAATACTAATAAAAGGCTCCTCATCTGTTTCAACTTTCATTTGGGTTGGCATCAGGTGTAATGTAGAAGGTAAAATTTAAATATAAGTCATAATCAAAGCATAAGCAGAGGGTTATACTAGAAAGAAGCAGCATTTAGTAAGACAATTTCAGATTACTAAGAGTCTGTGTTAAACTAACAAGACCAGGACATGTTCAGTGCATTAAGAACTTATGCAAACATGGAAGTAGCTGTATTGAATAGGATGTAATGTCTGGATTTCTGTAGGCTGGGCCTAGAAATGATGCCATTTGAGGCTTTATTAAAGAGATGAAATCTCTGAATCTTGTTTGGTCGGATGTGATAAGATTCTTTTCTTTGGCAGGATGATCAAGTCATTAAATTTCGTGATCAGGCACAACGATTAGAAGAGGATACTGATCTAAGACTCAACAATCTGATGTAGTATTGGAGAAAGAAGCAAAGGTAGAATATGTTAAGAATAAAAAGAGGAATACAAAAAGAAACTTGGCTGAGGCAACTTATGAAATTTATTCTTTTAGTGCTATGTCAATGAGTGGTGATGCGCAAAAAATTATGTTATTCCTAGGATAGCAAAGTCATAGCAAAGCAAGAGATTCCTTTTATATTTCATTATCTGAAATTAGTTCTTGTTGACCTCTACTAAAACAGGTATGAACATTTTTCTTTTCTAATGTTTTTGCCAGTCTAGCTTCTGATTATTGCTATGTGACTGATTGTATTTACCATATTCAAAGCTATCTAAAGTTCTCAAAATTTTTAATTTAATATTACATGTGCAGTAACATTTTACTGGACTTCCAATAAGACCTAGCTTGTGAATTAGTATTCATACAATATGAGACTGTTTGTATAATCCTTTTCTCTTCAAAACATACTCTCATTAGTGTTTGAGGCAAATTGTGGGCATAGAATGCTTTCTGACAGTTCATTTTCAGGTAATATGGTATGCAATGGATTTATAGGATTCCATCATATTTAAGAGCACTGTTATGACCCCTGAAGACAAGGGCTACTCAGGTTCTTGTTAATAGAGCCTTTGGGGCAGTTTAGAGTGAAATGACAGTAAATGACTTGGGTCTGTAAATAAACATATATATATGTAAGGTTTTTTTAGAACAATTTAGTTGCAACAGGAAACAGCTAAGGGGCCTCTCTAAAAGCTTAAAAATAAAACTCAAGAAAATGCATAAGGAAGAGAAATAAATGATAAAAGTAGATTGTGGAAAGATGTCACCACTTGTGGATTCTGTGTCAAGACTTGATTGTTGTTATTTCAACATCTGTTGGTCAAAGTGATGGTCACAGTTTTGATCTGCTGGGGTGAGGGAAGCCTCTGAGACATAAAATTCCATGGGTTAATATACATTTAGGCAATGCACATTTAGTACATCTTGTACTTCCTCTTGAGTAGGGGGAGTTTTACACTGTTGCAACACTGGGGATCATACACAGTCCTCAGGTGGAACACCCAAGAAATCAGGGAGCACTTGGGGGTCTTTGATGGTGTGTGATGCCTTCTAATATATGCCAACAAGTCAGCATAGTTGAGCCAGTTATGCCCCATCAGAAGGAACAAATGCCTTCAGGCCTGTGTGGGAATATCCTGTGTGAATATGAACACCCCAATAACTTCCCGGGGGAAGTGTTACAACTGAACCAGTTGTGTAAGGGAGGACATCGGCATAATAAAAAACACTTTTGGTCCTCCACAAGATCTGCTTCTTACAGCCTTCTCCTCCACCTGGGTCAAAACCCAGCCTGTATTTTCCAGGAGTGGATATACATCCTCTCTGCCTTATGTAGATCAGAGGTTTTGCCACCAGACAAAAACTCTCTTTGCAAAGGCTCCCCTTTGTTTGGGGGTGTGTGTGCAAACCCAGCCTCAGTGAAACATCTGCTGTTTTTGTAAATGGCCAATTATATGAGCCATTAATCTTTAACATTTAGTCTCTCACACACACCTTTTCTGGCAATGTCTTTTGAATTGCAAATTTTTAACTCATAGAAACAGAGAATGGTTTGGGTTGGAAGGAACCATAATGATCATCCAGATCCAAGCTCCCTGCCATGAGCAGGGACACCTTCCACGAGATCAGGCTGCTCAGAGCCCCATCCAACCTGGCCTTGAGCTCTTCCAGGGATGGGGCATCCACAACTTCTCTGGGAAATCTATTCCTGTGCCTCACCATCCACAGAGTAAAGAACTTTTTTCTAACATCTAGCCTAAATCTACTCTCACCAATTCCTTGCTTGCCAAACTCTTGTGCTGGCATATAAGATATTTTGAGGGTTTTTTGATTATACATTTTTATTAGTTGAAAAAGTTGCATTCTTCAGCCCTTTATGCAGATGAATAACTAAATATCATTATTAAAATACCAACATAAGCTCATTTCAAAGTATTCATTAGTGCATGAATGATACGAAAACTATCAGTCCAATAAATATTCTTTTTCTTCTAAAACTTGATGGACTTGGAGCCAATCTGGTACACTAAGCATGAGGTGAGAAGAATCAAAGGAGAGAATATTAATTTTGAATGCATTATTTGCTTCCATGCCTATATTTCTTTAAATTATAATTAAAAATTATATTATTTTCAGTTCTTATCATGGCAAAGTTCTCCTGTGAGGAAATTAATATGACGATGATATTTTAAAGAAAAATTAGTCATCTGAAAAAGACATACTGAAAAATCTAGATAAAATGAAATATCCTATACCGACTACAATGGAACCTAAAGTTAATAGGACAAAATTGCTAAGTATAGGCACATGAAGTAAAGTATAGAAATGGAAGGAAATGCATCAGTTTACTCTAGTAATCAGATTGTGTTTATGTAACTGTGAAGGGATTTAAAATCATACATTCAAATAAGAAATTTGATGGCAATATATTTGTGTACATTTTTGGAACACATACTTTCAAAAGCAGTTTGACTCCTATCTCTCCTTTTAATAAAAATTGTCTTAGAGCCAATGAGTTTTGTCACTGAAGTAAATACTTAATAAGCCCAAACCCGAGCACTTCTGTAAGATCTTGCCCTAACATTTGCATAATTAAATTACCATATAAATGATTGCATTGTAGGATAAAATAAATTTTATATTACAATTGCAGTTATGGGGTTTTGTTTTCTTTTGTGTTGCTATGTCTTAAGTACTTGGTGCAATTAATAATAGTTAAATATTTATGGTTTTTTCTAAGGTATTTTGTTTTAAGAAAGCACAAAATGAATATAAAAATTACACATTACTAAAAGTCTGATGTTTTGTTAAATACTAAACATTTTTTTCCTCTTAAATCATATTTTAATAATAAATCTATCAAACATTGTCTTGAAATTGTCTATGGAAGACAGAACTAATAAAGACTAATCAAGCTGTCATATTTATTAAATGTTTGCCAGTGGTTGCTGAGTGCCTAAATTTTAATTAACTGCACATGTTCTCAAAGCTTTGCTATCAGTTTTTTTTTTTCTCACTCAAGAGCTATTCTGTGATAGAGTAGTTTATTTGTAATATCTAATTGAGAAATGCAGAATTCAAGCTGTGTGTAGGTGATACATGAATTTTTCACCCCTGTTGACAGCCACATTGACTTCTGTGTAATTCTTTAAACTGATTCAATCAAACACATGCTGTTTATGCTTTTAATTGATTGAATTAAAACATCATTTTAAACACTTAATCATTCCATTAGTCAGGATTGTGTTTGCCTAGTCTGTGCTCAATCTAGCACAAAATAAGCACAGATTTCTTATTCACAAGGGATGAGAAAACTCATTCCTTGGTCTCTCAGTCTCCTTGGTTTGGTAGCCTCATGAAAGCTTTTGTAAAGGAAACTGAGGAGTACTCTAGTAATATTGAACCTATGAAAGACTATAAGGATTATTCTGTTTTGAAAACCAATTGTGAGCATTTACATATCATCTCAGAATGAACTGGTTAATAAACTTTAAACTATACTGGTTCCAAAACAGACCCATTACATGAATTTCTACTCCTTGGAGTTTTCCAGTGGGAGCCTTCAGAAGAG
The DNA here is from genome assembly GCA_030060385.1 of Muscicapa striata striata. Lineage (NCBI taxonomy): Eukaryota > Metazoa > Chordata > Aves > Passeriformes > Muscicapidae > Muscicapa > Muscicapa striata. The sequence continues at coordinate 3,459,485 of JAREIS010000099.1, read as the reverse complement.
CACTGTCAGCCTGGAACATATGATATTTTCAAAAATTGAATCTTTAAGAGTTTTCTTTACTTGACAGAGTAAGAAGTACAGACACATCCTGAAGCCCGCAAATCTTGGTAGCAACCTTTTGAGAAAAGTAGCAACAGGAAATGTTGGAACCACTAGATGAATACTATTGAGAAAGAAAATTCTCTGAAAAATTTCAATTGCTTCCACAATTCCTGGCTAGAATTTATGGCAAACTATATTTTTTTCAGCCTATATTTCTGATTAATCAGATTAAATTTTTAATATATTTATCTACAATGGAAAAGTAGACTATTCTGTCTCTTATTCCATTTATTTTGACTCTTATTATGTGTTTTCTTCCACCTAAACATTTTTAACTGTAGCTTTTTCACAAAGCTGATTTTTTGTCATTTTATTTTACTCATGATTATGGTTTTATTATGCTATTTTTTGCATATTTCCACATAGTATAGAATCCCTTTCATTTCTCCAAGACGGTTCCATAAGCATATTTTAAGATATTGACTATGTAAATAGAGATAAAAATATTTTGATAAGCTGTCGAGATATATGACAAAAAAAAATTGTGGGTGGCAATGAAGAAGTCACATGCATGATCCCTAACTTTCCCCTTAATTCCTCATGAATGCTGCTCATATTAAAAATTCTTAGAAGCTTAAAATATTATCCACAGTATTATGCAGAAATGAGACTTTTGAATACAAAATTATCCTGGTTTTATCCAAACATGGGCACTATTTCTTTTGTATTAAAATTTTATTGGCTTAGAAGAGGCATTATTCCGTTCTCTACTACTTCTGTACTTGTACTACATCTTTGGTCTAAAGAGCCACTGTCTCATGATTTCTATGCCTGATGTCTCTCAGTGATATTAGATGTGCACATCTACAATGTCAATTTATTTATTTCTAATTTCACTCCTGAAATCACAACCTGAGTTGTTGGGCTCAAGCTGTGTTCCTCTTTTTGTATCTGTCATCTCTGCTAATAAGGATTTGCATGCCAAATTAGGCCCTTAGTTACAGATTAGATTCCATTACATCTGTATTATGTCCTCACTCATAACTCCATAATATTATAACCTCCATTTTGGTGCTACACTTGTAACTAAATAAATTTTAAGCCTGATTCAAAGGTTACTGGAAGCAATATGCCTTTATACTGACTTTAATAGCTTTAAATAAGGCCTTTATTTAAGAGCTGTGTTCACGAAGTGCAAAAAGAATTAATAGCCATTTTCTTAGCTATGTTGGTTAGTAGCAACAATCAAAAGTATTACTGATCCTTAAATTTTAAGCAGATATCTGAATTCAGACATAAAAATAAGAACTTTTCCCTTAAGAGCAATATAGTTAGTAAAAAAAAAAAAATACTGCTTTTAAGTAATCACAGCACGTAGTAAAATTGTATATTAGGTTTAAATAGAAGATTTCTTCACTGTAGGAATATATTTGTTATAGCTAACAAAAGAGTAAAATTTCATTAAGACATATTTTTGAAAGAAAACAATGGAGAAAATTATCTATCTGATAAATATAGAATGCATAGGAATGTTTAAATAAAATACATATCTATTATGGGCCACTAAGGTGTTTTTTTCATATGAGCCTCCATAAAACTGCAGTAAATGTACTTTCTAGAATTATGGAAAAGAGTGATAAAAAATTTTGAAGTGTGCTTAAGTTGGTTAATAGCCTGCATGTACATAAAATTCTTTGGGATACTCCAGAACACTGCTAATTTGGATTTTATCTGACTTTGGATAAAGAAATGTATTTTATTAATAGAAGTTGGGTATGTATTATTGTAAAACCTTAGGTCAGGAGGAAAGAATCCTCTATAAACTGCTTTTATTCTAAAAACCACTGTTGCTATGACTACTTGAGTAGCTCTTAAGGTGATGTCCTTTTTATTTAAAGTATTTTTAGTACTTTAGTTACCCTAACAACAGGCTACAATCAAAATAGCAACTTCTAGCAAGTTTGTTCTTGTTTGAAAAGAAAATCTCATCTTTGTCTTTCCTGATGAAGTTCTAGTCATTAAATGATGGGAAGGATAAAGGAAACTAAGCTTCAAAATCATGTTTAACGTATTTATCTTCCTTTAATAGCCTTAGTCCACACATGTCTGTTGATGACTTCACTGGATTTTTTTTTATGATCAGAACAGATTATCCAGATGGAGAGTATGAAAAATATTTTGCCTGTCAGAGCATAGTATGTTATTGTATTTAAGTAGATCCATATATTTAAAATAGCCTGTAGTATTTTATATAATCTACCTTACTTCAGCTAATAATAGGGAATAATACCTGGTCAGGCTTCATTTCTGTAAGAAAAAATGTTTACCTTTTCTTGCTAAACCTGATGTCTGTATCAGACATGAATGGCATTGAGTGTTAGTAGAATTATCCTTCTCACTCACTATCAAATGGTCAGTAGCAGAAGTCATGAGTATAAGAACTGGATTGGTCATTCTTTTCTGACACACTTTTCAATTTTACTGTAATTTGTAGTACAGGCACTCTGCTGAGTAGAAACAGTAGGTTTCATGTTGATAAATTTTGCATAATTAAATTTATATTTTTTTTTTATTTATTCCAGTGGGGATTTTTAAAATTTTGATGAACTTCTGTAAATATCTTCCATCTGATCTAACAAGAGGCTGTTTTTTTTTTTTTTTCAAATTTGCCACCTATTCCTTTCAGTTGATCCAGTGAATAGTCATCTATTCAGTTTCTCCTAGTCAATCTTTATTTTAAAGATCTCTATAATTTTCATCTCTAAGTATGTCTCTATGCTGAAGAATATTACTCTAAAAAATCTTCAGTGGTAATATGCACTGGATGTACAGACTGTTAGGTGGATTGAAAACTGGGTAGTCTATTATTTTTAAAGGATGATGGTTTATGTCTTGATGTCTGGTAGCTGATAATAAGTGGAACACCCTGGAATTCATATTGGTCAACACAAGCTTTATGAAACTCATCAAGAACAACCATATAGATCAAAACAGTCTGGAAAGGGGCTGACTAAGAGCTTAGCAGAAAATAATTGGCTAAATTATAAAACAACCCGGTATGCAGTAAGTCCAGATGTTCTCTAAGCAAGAGGCTGCTGGAAGTCAAACACAATAATACATCCATCACAACAGGGACCTGGCCAGTCTGAGCTCGTGAGATGGTCTTTGTGCAGACATTTCTGGAAGGAAGAGACACACAAATAAGCAGTTCACAGTTACTTGATTCTCTGATCTGCAGAAATAGTGAAACCAAACTCCTCTGTAATAGCAGATTGATACCCATTGTTACACTCTCACAATTTGTGGCTTGGAAAGTCGAGATTTTTCCTCCTTCTTCCTTTGGGAGGTAAGGCAGCACGAGAGCTGTCCAAAAGAAGACTACCAAAACAGACTGGCCTTGGCACATCCTTGGACCCATGGTGGTTCCCAAAACCCAGGGTTGAGCTGCCTCTGGCTCTCCCCAGCCTATCCTGCTTCCTCACTGCAGGTTTCTCTCCTGCTGCTCCCATGGAGAACCTCTGCCCTATCCCCAGTCTGGCAGAATTTAAAATAACCTATTTTAAAAAGTTTTAATATGAATCATAACTATGTTACAGTTGCTAATTTTCCTATCACAATGAACTGTAGTGAGATGTGTGCCATATGTAAGTGAATAACTGTCTGAATGATCATTTAGAATGCCATGTAAAACAGACTGCAGTGCTGGTAAGGCCCTGGCAGCTAACCTAAAGACTCTACAATAAGATACCTTGAAGCTTTACAATTTCTTTTCTGAAAATTAAGTAACTAGAAAACCAATTTACCACTTGATCACAAACACCTTAATTCTTACTTTCTCATGAAATCAACAAAACCAAGAATTTTGACACATCAGTAAACACAGTATCTGTAGATTTTCTGTGATCATAGTGACATAGCTTATCACAAAATTTAAATATGAAATGTTAAACTTAATGTAGGCCATTATGCCATATAACCAAGATGGAAAAATGGTGACACCAATCATTCAATTTTCACTTCTGGTCATAAGTAAAGAGTTTGTAGATACAGGATCGAAGCAAAAGTCATCTGCAATACCTGAAAACAGGTATGTTTTCATAAAAGGGGAAAAAAAAGGAACAGCAAGTGGAAAATCACAGTTTTATTAAAGTGTAAAAAATACCACAGGAACATGACAAAATTAGATATAGAGATGCTTCTTCTGTCAGTGAAAGCACAATTGTTGATAGATATTATAGTCTTAGAGGAATATTAAATGAGGAAATTTCCATCACAAAATTGTGGCCAACATTCTGTTCTTACTTAAAGACTACAATCCAGAACACTTCTAAAGAATAAATTATGACTTAACCCTAATTATCATTATGCTTTATTAAGTGTTAACTGTATCTGTCTATAATCAGCAAATATTAATTTCTATTCCAGTCATATGGACTGGTTATTCAATTTTGTCATAATCTCTCTGGTGTTTCGAGTGGGAGCTGTTGCTGGAGCCCCTGAGATACTGGCAGCATTTACATTTTAATCCAGCTTTTCCAATGGGTTGTATTTTTTTAATTACTTCTCCCTACTACATATAAGAATATAATTTTCCTTTCCTTCTGATAATATTTTCCTATTTTTAAGAATAATTTCCATATTTGATACCTCGTTCCAAATTCCATTTTCCATGGTATTAACATTTTCTCTCTGGAACGTGGAGCTCTGCAACATGGAGCTGTACATTCACAGAAGTGTTCTTTGGACTGAGTATGACCATGTTCAAGTTGGCACTTCCTATCTTTGCACAGGTTATGCTCATTTTTATCTGCCTTACATCTTTTTGCATTTCTGAGCCTTCTATTGAATTTATGGTTTTGCTTTTCTTGCTCAAATAACTAAGTGTATTGCTGCCTCCTTTATTCTGCCTACTAACAACCTTCCATTTTTGTATTATTCCAAATACAACCTAATTTAGGATTAGAATCCCATTGTAGGCAGAAAATTGTATGATGACAAAAAAACCCCACATCTTTTGAAAAAGGTACATGAAAACACAATTTAAAATAGGAAAGGACAAAGAGACTATTAGGAAGACACAGGAATATGACTACATTATTTTTGCAGATTATGTTTTGGGATTTTTTTTTGAAGTTATAAGTGATTCACAGCCATTATGCATTTTATAGTGTATGTTTTATTTGGAATGTTTCTAAGTGCTGCTGGCACCTTCTCAACAAGGAGGAGTTGATAAAGAAAAAAGAGCTGAGAGGAAATTAATGAACAGAAAATAAAAGAAAATTACCAGACTTTGACATTTATTGGGAAGATGAAAGTATGAATGGCTTATATTTCCAAAGTAATGTACATCGTGTGGAATAAAGGGATCTTCTGTGTTTAGGATTTTAGAAATACTGCTATCTAAACCTTTGTAATAGGAAACTACCCAGGACTTATACAAACAAACAAACACATCAATATGCATATAATAGAGGAGGTAACATTAAAGTAATTATAAAAATTGTTGGTATTTTAAAATGTTGATGTTGTCAAGGTTGCTGGCTTGCAAGGTCAAAAGGTTGCTGTGCCTATTAGACATGCATGCACCAATAATAAATACAAAGTCAGTTTATAAATTCATCTATTACTAAATATTCCTAAGGCAAACAATATCAATTGAGAGATTTCTTTGTAGGAAAACCTGCATATATTGTTTCCTGCAGAGAAAAAACCAAACACATCCCATGGTTGCTAGTTTAATCTTCACTGCAGGTACAGAAAAAAATCAACGGTTGCTTCAAAAAGGTTAAACATGCACCAAATTTTGTTTCCCAGTTGGCAAATATAAATTCCTGTTTCAGTAAAATCAGGTTCATTGCTGCTTAACACAAGGGCGGCCTTCTCAAATATGTCAGTAGAGAGATTTAGACATGGCCTGTGGTCCATTAAGCACGTGTTAGCTACAGAGATAGACTGTTATCCTGCAGGGCTGCAAAGTCACTAACATCTTTGTACTGAACAGTCATTTAGCACAGATAGCTATCTGCAGACTCTATCTTATGAGAGCTATTGCAGGGGAGCAATAGAAAAAAAAGCCATCTTTAGTGGACGGGGTTTTGTTAATGTAATAATTAAGTACAAGGTTTACATGAATATGGATTGTCTCAAGCATTCTAAAAAATGGGGTTTTTTTGTTACCAGCATGCATAACAGTTTGTGGAAGTTGGATAATATGCTTATCATCTACTAAAATAAGGACCCACATCACAGTTAAAATGAAAAATAATAACTTGTACAAGTCAAGACATTCAAAGACACACATGCTGTTGGTTTTACTTCACTGAAGGAGTGTTTAAACCTAAATGTGTGCTCTAACCTTTATCAATATATTGGATTTGAAATGAAGTTCTATCAAAATTAGGGCAAAAGAGGCATTCATCACTAAAAAAATATTATCAGTCATACAAGTCTTGTACAACAACTTAAAATCTTAAAAAAAAAAGAAGAGGGGTGATTCACATACAGAAGATGATATTTCCTTGTAATAACTTCCTAAGTTTTGGCAACTAGAGGTTTAGCAGTTTTCAGAGCTGAATATTTCTATCAAGACTTCCTGGTTTTATAGGTCTTGATGAAACTCTCTTACACAAAAGTATTTAATTGACCTTAAAGATATTTATACTGGAGGCCCTTACTGTATTCTAAACTCTGTCATGCAGTTTTTTAGCAGGTGAAAAAGTATTTCTTATTGCTTCATTTCAACTGCTTTATTATTACATTGATTGCTGCCTACTTCTTAAGATGTGTAACAGGTGGACTTTTGCTATTCAGCCTTTTTATACCACACATGGCATTTATAGACTTTTATTAAAGCTTATTTTCACTATATCTGTTCCTGGTTGTCTTGCACGACCTATTTACTATCCCTAAATGTCATTATTTCCTTTTTTACATTCTCATTTCAGGAAATCTCAGAAATTGATTTCCACTTCAGTGGTAATTTTGTCAATGTGTTCTGTATCTTTTTAGTTCATTTGAAAACAGGGAGACTAGACTTGATCACAACATTTGAGATCCAGGTGCATCAAAGATTAACATAATGATATAATTATATTGGGTTTGCTTCCTAACATTCTAGTACCACTTCCAGCTGTCACTGGCAGTTTTAGAACATGTTCAAAAGCCTTTCTAAGGTTTGTTTCCTGGCTTTTAATGGCTAAGACTTATTGTTATGCATGCATAACTAGAACTGCTTTTCTAAATACTTTTTATGTTGTTTTTATTAATACTGAATTTCCCCTGGTTTTTCATTATCCAATTATATTTTAAAACCAGTATTACACTGATTAACTTGAATAATTTGATAGGAGCACTGAATTTGGTTAATTATTTTCCCATTTCTTTTGTGAGATCATAATACCCATACTTTAGGGTCCTTAGCACAGATGCATGCTGTTAATCTTGTTCCATTAAAAAATTAATTACTTATTTCTATCTTTGTTTCTTACCTTCAAGATATATTAACCATGAAGAGATTATGTTTTCATGTTTTTATCAAAGTTAGGGGGTCAGTGTCCAAATTTCTTTTTTAAATTACTGAATGCAATTGCAGCATCATCATCTTCAGCTGAATGCTATTTGACAATTTCAAAGAACTTAACTTTATGATGCTTTATTTTCTTTACTTCCTGTATCTACACTAATTCAGTATACAGTATATGTCTATGGGATGCACCTATATTAGTACTTTAGTTCAGATCAGGATGTACTTTTCAGGTCCATCTCCTGTTTACCCCCAATTAGAATCACAGAAATTTTAAGATTGGTAGGGACCTGAGGAGGTTGTTGATTGAACTTCCTGCTGAAAACAGTTTAATCTCTGGTAGTGGACTGGGTCTCAGCACTGGTTCAGTCAGATCTTGAAAACTATCAAAGATGGAGACCTCATCATGTCTTTGGACAACCTCTTCCAGTTCTAAATAGTGGAAAAGTTTTCCTTAACTTCAGCTAGAGCCTCTATTGTCTCAATTAATTTGTATTGCTACCAGTTCTCCTATCATGCACAACTGTGAGAAGTCTGAATCCATATTCTTAATATACTCTCCTAGGTACTGGGAGACCCTTTGATTGCTTTCTCATCATGTGAAGACCTGGACATTTGATCAGAAAAGTTGTTTAGACTGATGGCTCATCCCTACGTGATCCATACTGACTGTTTCCAGGAACCTTTTCTCCTTCAAGAGTCAAACACAAACATCTAAATTAATTTTACTCCAAAATAAATAATTTAGCTGCTGAAACATAGTTTATTGTTCAGATGGTCAACTCTGATGAATATAAAAGAAGTTAAAACAAAGTCTGGACTGTCCTCCTAAATAATTGAAATAGATTTTTAGTGAAAAATGGACTTACTTTTGCTATCTTTAAGATCTGTGCAAAATGTCCTATATTAATTATAGAACCACAAACTTCAGGAAAAAATATTCTGTATTTATAAAAGATGGACAAGAGAATTTGCCAAATATTTTCTGTGGCTTTACGATCTTATTAAGAATACGCATTCAGCTGGAATGACAGAAAACAAGTAATTTTTATTATTATTGGAACAAATTGACATGATATGCCAAATGAGAAGAGTAACAGCAGAGAAGGTATGCTTTCTTCAAAAACTGAAGTACCACATCAGTAAGAATATCTTCTAGTCCTGCTGCAGGCTGAATTTTAATGGATGCCCATGATATGCTGAGAACTGTAAATATTTGTTCCTTATTTAATGAATTATTTTTACCTCCATCTGTTGTAAGTGACATTTTATGGGAATGAGTTCTTGAAAGGCAGTTTTACTGCTTATAGTGTGATGCAAACAGTATCACATTACACTCAAATAGAATTGAGTTAAAAGACGTAAATATATGTTTGAATTTATGCACAGCTGTCCAGTTACATATACTGTTACAGAAACTCTTCACCATACTTATCATGAAAATTACTATTAGGTCATTTTTATCCATACCATTTAAAGAAGGTTTTGATAACATCTGGACTAAAACATTAATTTATTAAGAATTATTTGTATTGACCAATATTCTTTTATTTAGGCAGTTCCCTAGAAAATAATTCATTAATTAACCAGATTGGTTTTTTATTCCTCTCAGCTTTGCATAGAGCATTTAATCTCAACCCTTACTCAGCAAAACACACATTATTTCATAAATGTGCAAAGTACCTGTCCACTCATCTCCATTAAGCTGAGCACTGTAATTCCCAACCACAGCCATTAATCATGTGCATGCAGAGAGTGAATTAGCAAAAGACTTTTGCAGATCTGCTCTTAAAATTGATTCTTTTTTCTTTATTATGACAGCAGAGAAGGTGAAGTTTACACAATTTTCATATTTGGGGACAGGTTTTTTAGTATCTATTTCCTCATGTCTTGAAATAAGGCATCCTCACAGCTATTTTTGTCTCTCAAATTTTCTTCTGTTGTCTTCCAGTGGAACCAAATGTTATTAGACAGAAATGAAAAATTTCTAGCTTCCCTAAAACCAAAAAAGAAAAATATTGAGAGGAGGTGGTTTGAACTAAAACTGTTCAAATTTTTTTTTAGTTAGGTGGGGATAACACCTTGGTTTAGTATGGAGCAGAGTTTTGTTTATTGTGTCACTTGAATTTTTAAAATTGCTTCAAGATTATTAGATTTACTTTAAAATTAATTTACCATTTTAAAGTAGGGTTTTAAAAAAGTATTCTAAGAAAATATTTAGCAGTTCCCAAGAAAAAAATATTTTAATTCTTCATTTACCTTTTTTTTTTTTTTTTTTTTGGTAACGTGATGTATCATATTTGATTGTAATTAAAAAAAAAAATAAACAGAACCAAACCCTGGTGAATCTCATGTTTCCAGTGAATATGCTGTCCTCTTGGCTTCTGAGGCTTATTGCTCAAGAGGGTAGAAGTTTTCAATGGGCTATTATATTTTATAAACAATTTTTGACTGTTTACCATATCAGGCTACCTCGAAATAGTAAAAATATGGCACTGGTACTGGTGAATGTAATTTGTCTCTGAATTTTTTCTGAAGATGAGAAATTAATTACAGTCTCTTACAACTGGGGAAAAAAAACAAACTGTAAGAAGAAAGATTTCTGAGGCTGTTCTCAATGGTGATAACATTTATGTGAAAGTCTATACAGGACAGCTCCAAACAGATCCACAACTGGCCAAGACCAAGCCCATAAGCAACAGTGGTAGTGTCTCTGGAACAACAAATATAAGGGTAAAAGTTTCTGTGCAGGAGCAGCCAGAAAAGAGAGGAGTAAGAATATGTAAGAAATGCAACTCTGTGAACTCCAAGGCCAGTGCAGGAGAAGGGGAAGAAGGTGGTCCATGTGCCAAAGCAGATTCCCCAGAGCTGTGGTGAAGACCATGTTGAAGCAGGCTGTCCCCTGGAACCTATGGAGCTCCATGGAGGAGAAGAGATTCACCTACAGACCAGATGGTGATGCCTGAAGTAGGCTGGGACCCTTGGGAAGTCTGCACTGGAGCAGATTTCTGGCAGAACCTGTGGAAAGAAGAGCCCATGCTGGAGCAAGTTTAATGGCATGGCATGTGGCCCCACAGGGAACCCACAGAGCACACTGTCCCTGAGGGACTGCACTCTGGAAAAGGCACTCAGGCTGAAGCAATTCATTAGGAACTGCAGCCCAGGGGAAGGACTCAGGCTGGAGAAGCTAATGGAGACTCTCCTGTGTGGGTGACACCCCATTCTGGAGCAGGGAAAGAGTGTGAGTAGTCCTCCCCAAGATGGGGAAGGAGAGTCAAGGACAACGTGTGATGGAATGGCTGTGGCCCCCATTCCCTGCTCCCCTGCACTGCTGGAGGAAGCAGGTAGAGAGTGAAGTTAAGCTAGAAAGAAGCAGGGTCAAAGGTGGTTTATTTCTCCTTATCTTACTATGATTTAATTGGTAATACGTTCAATTAATTTCCCTAAGTTGCATCTGTTTTGCCTATGATGGGAAATGGTGAGTAATTTCCCCTTGTCCTTATCTGGACTCATGAGCTTTTCATTATATTTTTCTTCCCTGTCCTGTTGAGGAGTGACTGAGCAGCTTTGGTGGGCACCAGGCATCCAGCCATGGTCAGCCCACCACAGAAACAAGGAGACACTGACAGCATGGCAGTGATTTACAGTTTGCTGTTGGACTACATGATCTTAAAGATATTTTCCAACCTATATGACTCTATGGTTCTGTGGTTGAGAGCTGACAGAGAGCAGGTTGAAGTCAGACACTGACAAAAAGAGGTGAGTGAACTTGAATAGTGAACTTGAATGCTTTTCTTCTGCTTCAGTACTTTGTGTACTGTGTATAGAGAAATTGACATAAGCAGAAATTTCTGTACATAGGTGTCACAACTTGGAGTAATTTTTAAACATCCAAAGAAAAAAAACTATGGCTCCATTTTTATTGAGATATGGCTAACACTGTCTCAAATAAAACCGGCTTTGCCCCACACATTATTGTAATTTTTTTTTCAAATTTTATTATCCAGAGCATCAGTATAAATTGCACTCAATAAATATGTTTGATTGAAGAAAAAAAACAAACTAGTAGATATTCTACTTACATTTGTTTATTGCCAAATAAAATAGATGTGCTTGAACAAAGCTTGTCAAGTAAGCTGAAACACAGGGGAATTTAAATTTAATTTTAAAATAAACTTATTAATTCCCATGGATGTATTTGATGATTTCTTCAGAAGACAACCAGGAGTGTAACTGGAGAGAGAAGTTACTTAGAGAGAAGTTAAACCTGAAGACAAATGTGTCATACACTCTTTAGACATGTCAGAGTCCAGTGTTCTCATGGTGTGTTGACAACATAAGTTTTCTTTTTGACCACATAAGCCTCCTAAATTGATAGAATGTGGTAGGTTCTTTGTTTTGTTCTTCAATTGAGTTATCTCCAAGCAAGTTATCCTTGACCTTCACTTGAAAATCATGGGTTGAAAATTTCGAGCTGCTAAGAATATTTGAAAGTATTAAAACTACATACATAAATAAAAAAAATTCTGGAGATCTAAACAACGAGCCATTTTGTTTAAGGACATTGTCATGCTAAAGTGATTTTGCCATCTTGGGATATTGGGATGTAAATAAGAGCAGGCTTGTCCTAATTGAAGAATAATGCTATTTTGCTTGCTTAATTCTTACCCTGAAGGAATAGGAAGCAGTAATATTATGGAAAGCTGTAGAACGATCTGAGAACTAAAAGAACTTAAATGGAAAATAATTTCTTTTAAAAGAATTTTACTGAAAAAAAAATTAACCCTATTTAATAGAATCAAAATAATATAATAGAAACAGTATTTGAAGTCAAAACATAAATGTTAAATTTATAAAACCTCAGAGAAATATAATAATTTCCAAAGAATTACTGATTTAGATTAATAAAATTTCTCAGGTGACTGTAGTCTTTCCCAATCTGTTATGTTGGGATGAAATTAACATCTAATTGCTAATGCAGGTGAAAACTTCATTAACACAACAAAGAAAAAAATTCCAGTATAAAGTTTATTTTTATTGTAAATACTAAAATCAAACTCTGTAGGATGTGAAGATATTTATTTCTTTGTGTTGACTTTAGGCAGACATGATTTAACCTCTAACATAACCTTTATAATCTGTGGTTGTTTGAAACAGCTTGGATTGTGTCTGCTGTAAATTGGCCAGGGAAAAACTGAGGTTTTCTAGTCTTATGCATGATTTCATTTTGCAGAATCATAGAATTGTTTGGGTTGGAAGGGCCTTTAAAGATTATCATGTTCCAAATCCTTTCATTGGACAGGGACACCTCTCACTACTCCAGACTGAATTTTTCAGGGCTGGGGATTTCCCTGACCAATGTGCAAGATCTTGCACTTAGCCTTTGATTCTTCCTTTGAAATCTTTGAGGTTTAATTTAAATTACAAACCTTCTTTTATACAGACTTACATGAAATATCTAGAAAAGTCTGTAAGAGTTAATACATACTCTGTAACATTCTCTCTATGTCTGTTTTCATAATGTTTTTGTATTTGAAGGAGTCTGTATTTCTACAGTATTCAAGATATGTAAGAAAATTTGGACTTCCTTGATACTAGTAAAGGTTTTTTGAACCCATTCTTGAAAGAACTGTTGTATGACAGAGAGAACTACCACTGCAATTCTATGATTTCTGTTAAAGAGCTGCTTACAGACAACCTGTCTCATGGTCACAAAAAAAGCCTGAATAATTTGTTTAGTATTGATAACGAGTTGTACAGGTGCCTGGGTTAACCTGGAAGGAAAACCTTTGATACAGTAACTTTGCTTTAGCTAAGCTGCACAGGTTGCTGGAATGGACATAAAGGGAGTAACGGAGGTGCCTCTGAGCTACTACTCCAGGTCTCATGGTGAGTAAAAAGTGTGAACTAATCCTGATGTGGAAAATATAGTCTAGTATGTGAAAATGTGGAGAAAGGAGGTCCCTGAAATTTCCAACTTAGAAAACACTCTGTGTGAAGCATTGTTAGGATACAGGCAATTCTTATCACTGGAAAATAAACCACTTTTCATCAGTGTATTATTTTTATATCATGCATCTCTAATTAGCAGACATGAACAGTATTTTGGCTATTGGTATTCTGTAACCAGTAGTGGAAATTTCAGAGTTATATTTATATTGCATAAAAAATATATCTGAACACAGATGCAGTTTATAAATCTGCAGGTTAGGATTTATGATTAAAGTACTGTGCCTGCAAAAAACTCCCCCATGTGTCTTGGGAGTGCTAATTTAAGAAAGATGATCAAAGATGACTATGGTCATTCTTGTATGTTTAAACCTGGACCATTCAATCAGGTTTTTTTTTTGTATAAAATGAGGACCACAGAATAGGAAAAAAGGAGATAGATGAAATCCAGACATATCTAGAAATACCTTTACTTGACAAAATGAAAAAGGACCAGCGAGAGAAGACAGAGCACAGCAAATTCAGGCTGGTCCTATACAGAACATAAAGGAATAACTGAGAGGCAAGTCAAGAATTTCCAAGTAGTATTTCTACTCATTGCAATATCTTCAATATCATTTTCTGCTCAAATGCTAATTGTGAACACTAGTTATATGTTCATAATACATTTTTGAAGGGAGCAAATGCCACCAATCCTGCTGGGGCTCAGTTATCACAAGGGATAGAGATTTTAAAACTCATTTGAAAAAGTCAGGTCTCCTAGTACATCTCATTTAGTTATTCCTATTTTAAAGATGCAATCTTAAGGCCATCTCATGTTTGCAAAATGATGCACATGAAAAGTGTCAAGTTCAGTCAATAGTAGAAGTGGGAGCTAAGGCTCCAGCAACAAATCTCAATCCTATTTTGCATGTATTGTCACTGTTATCATCTCATCATTGTACATCACTTTCTTTGGGCCACAAGAGTTTATTGGAAATTTCTGTGCTGTTGCAGATGACTCTCACTGATTTTTGATTTTTTCTTTTTTTAAAAATACAGAAAATTATTTCCAACAATATAATTAAGTATGTCTATATTTCTATTCTGACAGTGATGGTATGATATTAGAAAAGGTTCAAAGAGTCCATTTGAAGTCATCATAAAACAAGAGGAGGCTGTGGCTTTTTGCAGAGGTTCTGTTGTCAAATTCAAAGTGGCCACTGTTGTAACACTGCACAGAAATGCAGGAAGATACACAAGTCATTACATTTTAAAGCTTGCTTTGCAAAATACTGACTTTTCAAGACAGTAAGCTTTAATAGCTGCATGATATCTCTTACCTTAATTATGTGTCTTAAGCATGGCCATCCTCATTTAATTTTGGGATTTTTATTTAAATTTTATGCAATTAAAAATAAACTGATGCCTATCACTATCAAATTCAAAATCAGAAAATAACTGCAATTTCTGTTTTAAAATATAAAAATTATGTATATAATTGACATCTCCCCCAAAAACAAATCTCTTAGGACTCTACAGAGTGCAGTAATATTTCCTTTTTTTTTTAATGCAAAACAAGTGAAGTCAATAAAAATTTTACACTATTTCACTGTGAGGGTGATCATGCCTAGAGTGGAATAATGTATCAAATGCTTTATTATAAGTAAAATGTCAAAGTAATTTCAAGTATCTTGGCAAAAATTCTTTTTTCTTAGCAGTCTCAGTATACAATGAAGGAGTTGTTTGACTATGGAAATAGTGTGTCACTTCCTTATGTCCTATGCAATTATAATGTGTTCTCAAAGATTGGCTTGCTTAAGCTTATGGAACCCTTATGTGGAAATGTTTTAAGGTGCAGTCTATATGCTTAAAACAATCTAAATTACTTTAGACTAACCCAAGTTCCATATTTAGGCTTTTAGGAAGGTCAAGGTATGTAGATTTCATTAAAACACCACTAGAGAACATATTTTCCAGAACTGCTTGAACTTGAACAGTCTAAAATGAACTACTCACCAAAATCTGGATGCCTACACATTTTCAGAAACACATCTAAACTTAGGAAAAATTGTCTGATGTTATGGTATACATGGAAAATATCTTGCATTGAAATTATTTAATTGCAATGCACTTGTTTTAATATGTGAAAATTGTTTAGCAACTACAAATATTTTTGTTCAATGAAGTGGAAAACATAAAATTTTGGTTGAAGCATTTTCCCAAAAGCAAGGAAGCTTATTTCACAGGATTCAAGTAGATTATTTTTTTTTTTTCCCACTGTGGAAGAATATCCCTATCATCAGGCTACAGATAGATTCTTTTTCCCCAGTCTGAATACAGATCATTTAAAATACTATGTTTAGAGATATTTCTATACCAGAAGCCACCTGAAAAAGGGCTTCACCTTGTCAATGTCAATGGAGACTGCAAGTCACTCAGTTCTCTCCTGAAGGCAGGGCCTGGTGATAGCTATAGCATGGTGATGCTATTTTAATGAGGAGCGAAAAAACCAAACAAAAACAAAACAAAAAAAACCCCAAACCACAAACAAACAAACAAACAAACAAACAAAAAAACAAAAAAACCCTCTTATTTTTTACTCCTAACTAATTTGTGCTAAGGAAGTGGAATAACTAGATTTAGTCATCTTCACCATGACCCCTTCTCCTTTGCTGTATGATACTTGAAAATTGAAATGTAATTGAAATTTACTGGGGGTACAATGAAAAGAGAGGTCAACCTCTATTTTTCCTTTATAAAATGTGGGATTGCTGTAGTCAGGTATAGACAAATTATAGGTTCAAATAAAACAAGGTTACAGGCGATGAAAAAGGGAGCACAGTATTTACATATTTGCTTCCGGTCTTTCAGTGCACTTTGGAAATTCACTGACTAAAGCTCCTAAATTGTATATGCAAGAGAGTTAGAATTCAGCTGCTTGCATTCACAAAAGAGTGATGTAATTAGCAGTCTAGGACATCCATGATTCTTCACTTGAGTGATCCAAAATTAAGAACACATTTTTCTCCTGTCAGTTCTAGAGCTTCATTTTTTTAACATTATGGAACCAACAGATAGTGAGAAATCAAACATGTTACACACTCCAAATAGACTGCAGCATACCAAAACTATTTAGATTTTGTAAAGCAAAACAAAACATAAAATGCATCTGCATAGAATGTGTGTGTCATCATAGACATAATTGAAAACTTTGTCCTGCATTTTACCTTCTACATTATCAATGCAATGAGTAATGGAATAAAGAACAAGTGACTGTTAAGAGAAAAATCACAATTTATATGTATTTCAATGGGGTCAATATCACATTCCTTCTCTTCAATAGATTGTTGTTTTTGAGAAATAAATGGAAATTCTAAGAATAGTGGGATGAATCCAATCATGAAACTTTTGTATTGAAAACCATTTTCTACTGAAGTTCATTACACTACCCAGTAGATTTCTTTGAGTTTTGGATTTTTTTCCTAATTTAAATAAATTACAATGGCTAAGACAGCTAAAACAGTTGAAGTAAACCTTTTGTAGAAGTTATAGTAAATAGTTATCTTTCTGGTAGTTAAAACTATTGTTTTATATGTTCAAGTATGAATAAAGCTTGATTAATTTATCTAAAGAGATTATTTATATGTTAAGGCAGAAGAGGTGAGGAAGGTCTGTGGAAAAACCACCAAAGAGTGGGAAGAAATGTACTGAGTATTTAAATAACAAATGGTTGTGTATTTCCATCCTGCTAAATCTTACAAGAATTTGTATTATAATTTCTAGCTTAGAAGAATATTTTTCTGACCCTAAGTCCTATTTCAGAGAAAAGTGGAGGATCACATGCTGGACTGACCAAGATAATTTGAACACACCTAAGCTTTCATCCTTATTTCTGCTATCTAGAAGATCTTTCCAAAATTTAATTTTTCCATTATTTTGAAAATGAAAGTGTTCTTCTTTACCACAGAACCCTTACTGTTGGGGACCTGAGCTGAGGACCTCTCATTTCTGAAGTACAACTTTCAGAATAAGGGGTCCCTGAGTCAGCTTTGGATTTTGTTGCTCAGTTCCATCATTGTGCCTGATCAAAGTACTTGACATACACCTCTGTTTCTCTGTGAGCAGATCATTCTTGTTATAGTCTTTGAAATCACCTTGACTGCTAACTTTACAGTTAGAAATACTGTAATTTTCCTGGTATCTTGAATATTTTTATTTGAAAGCCTTGGAAAATAATGGATTGTGCAACTGCAGAACAGATACATATAAATGAAGCATGGGTCATTTTGCTAAATTATTTAGACTAGTTGGAGGTGGTTTTGAAGCAAAAAATACAATTATTAACTGATTTACGTTTGGCATTCCCTTCAGTCTCTACACCAATATTTATGGTGTCAAAAAAAATATGGTGTTTGAGAACCCAGTAAATTCTCATCTATTGTAAGTCTTGACTCTCAGTATGTCCATGTCAGCCTCAAGAAGCTGACAGCTTCTGCCTCACTGTGGGGTTCTCTTCTTAATAGGTTGTTGTCTTTTGATCTTACTTCTTTGGACTAAAACATAAAATCCTCATTGCCAAGAATTGAAGAGTAGAGTTCTCAGCTTTAAATTTCACTATTTTTTCTTGAGTGGATTTTTCTCACCAAGAGGTTTTTTTCCCCCCCTCCTCTTTTCTGCTAAGCTTCTCTATATTTGGAAAAAAACTCCTCTGTTGCTATACATTCAGGCAAGGCAATGCGTCACATATAATTTTGAGATGCGTATTACTTAAGGAAAAATGAACATATCTATCCTACATAAAAATGTAAAGAATACACTTTATTATCTAACAAAGACCTCTAAACAGTCTAGCTTAAAAAAAAATTAAATATATTCCACAAAGTATTTATTTTCCCTATCATAAATGGCATTTCAATGAAGTTAAGTATTCCTTGAAAATAGGATCACAGTCCACAACGATGCATTTATATTTTTTTCTCATATTTTTTTACAGAAGTTTTAATGTTAGAATTTTTAAAAAGCTTTTTATTTAAAATATTTAAACTCCACAATACCAATCTATGTGCATGCACATATAATCATGCTGTTATAAAATTGTAATAAATATCTTAATTTATTAATGAATAAATTAACAACTTTCTCTCTCAATTAGAGAAAATAATTGGAATTGCAATTATGACATTTTCTAAAAAGTGAAGATTCTGATACATGCATATGTTTAGCCTTCAGTACTGTCAATAATCAAGTAAGACAAGTAGGATCCAATTTCGCATTTCCTAAAATCATTTGCACTGAAGTACAGTAAGATGAGACTTACAGTTTTCCCAAATACCTATTTGAAGTAGTTGAATCAATTTCTTAAATTACCAAGCTTTATTTCTGAAATATAAATTATATATCTGAGAAACAACTTTTTTACATATAATTTCCCCAAAGCTAATCTTATTAAGGGTAGTTATACCGGCATTGAAGAATGAAAAATTATGGGAATAGGAAAGGAAGGCCTTGTTCCACTCTCCTCTTTGAATAAAATTCTATCCTGAATTATGAGTTTTATAAAATTGAATCTGTAGAATACTGCAATACAATGTTACCACCCTTAAAAAATTTCCATAATGACTAAGCACTAAGTACAGACAGCCATAGAAATTCACCTGAAGTTTTTTATTCAGAAAAAATATCAATTAATACAAAATTAAATTATTTCATCATAACAGAAATATCTGGATTCAGCTGTTGCTAGGTGAATTTTAATATAACGTGTTCTGGAAGAAATACTTAATTTTCACTGTCAGTAGTTTATATTTAACCTATTTCTATTTGAAGTGGTGCTCTACAACAGCTGCCCAGTGCACGAGGCAGTCACCCAGGAGGATGGCTGTACCTAGGTGGGTTATTTGCACAGGAGTGCATTTGTAAATGAGCTGCAGCACACTGTTCTCAGTTATAGTCAGGTTAAGTACCTTAATGTCAGCTTTATGGTGGACACAAGTCTTCTCTGACATAAAGTTTGAGGGGCGAGAAATCCAAGATAGGGTGGGTTGATGCAAGAGTAGTCTGTCAACATCTTGTTAATAACCTGTACAAGAAAATATACTTTATTCCAGATTAGCATTTCAGATGACTATGGTGTTTGATGCTAAATTTTGAGCTTAAAACTCACATAAGTATTTGTCTATTTTTTTTAAGATCACCTCCGCAAATATATTTTAATCTCTTAAGGAAGAGAAAATTTTGGAGGGAGGGAAAGCAGATGGTCTAAGCATCAGAGCATTTTATCATCCAGCCAAGATCCATGGTTCCTTTTGGTGAACAGTCTAGGCTCTCAGGAATTCAAGACAAGGAGACATAATGGGCAGAATATGGACTGATTGGAGCTAGAGAATGAAAAATGGGACGCTCACGGAAATTTCATTTGTCATGTGGTGGTGGGACAAGGGGTGGAATGAGTGCAAATTGTTTGCTTTTATTTAGAGTTGTGATGATGTTAATTTGATTTTGGTGTGGGGAATCCTTTTTTTTTTTTTTAATGTGAGAGAAGTTTGTGAAATTTGAGAAGATTGAGTGATAAATGTGTATTTTAATGATAACTCAGTTCACAGAGGAGAGTATGGAGTTTATTTGGCTTCCATGGCAGGGTTTTGGTGGGGTGCTGTAAGGGTGGCTTTTCTGAGAAGCTGCCAGAAGCTTCCCCCACATCCAACAGAGCCAAAGCCAACCAGCTCCAGGATGGACCCGTTTCTGGCCAAGGTCAAGGCCATCAGTGGGGACAGCACTGCCTCAGGGATCATGTAGTTCAGGAGAGGGAAAAATCTCCTGCACAAATGTAACCTGGAGAGAAAAGTGGGAACACGTGAGAAACAGCTCTGCAGACACCAAGGTGAGTTTCAGGGAAGGGAAGTTTCAAGGAAGTTTCAGGGAAGTTTCAGGGAAGGAAAGTTTCAGGGAAGTTTCAGGAAATTTCAGGAAAGGGAAGTTTCAGGGAAGGGAAATTTCAGGGAAGTTTCAGGGAAGGGAAGTTTCAGGGAAGGGAAGTTTCAGGGAAGTTTCAGGGAAGTTTCAGGGAAGGGAAGGGAAGTTTCAGGGAAGTTTCAGAGAAGTTTCAGGGAAGGAAGTTTCAGGGAAGGGAAGTTTCAGGGAAGTTTCAGGGAAGTTTCAGGGGGAAGGGAAGTTTCAGGAAGGGAAGTTTCAGGGGAAGTTTCAGGGAAGTTTCAGGGAAGGGAAGTTTCAGGAAGTTTCAGGAAGTTTCAGGGAAGTTTCAGGGAAGGGAAGTTTCAGGAAGGGGAAGTTTCAGGGAAGTTTCAGGAAGTTTCAGGAAGTTTCAGGAAGTTTCAGGGAAGGGAAGGAAGGGAAGTTTCAAAGGGAAGTTTCAGGGAAGGGAAGTTTCAGGAAGGGAAGGGAAGGGAAGGGAAGGGAAGGGAAGGGGGAAGGGAAGGGAAGGGAAGGAAGGGAAGGGAAGGGAAGGAAGGGAAGGGAAGGGAAGGGAAGGAAGGAAGGGAAGGGAAGGGAAGGGAAGGAAGGGAAGGGGGAAGGGAATGGAATGTTTCAAGTATCAAATATTCCCCTGAAGCCCATGGAAGTTCACAGTGGAGCAGAGTCTACCAGCAATTTGTGGAGGAATACTGGTACCATGCTGGTACAGATGGATGCCCAAAGAGGCTGTGATTCCATGGAAGGCCACACTGGAGCAGGCTCCTCAGAGGATCTGTGGCCCTGAGGAGAGAGAAGCCCTTGCTGGAGCAGGGTTGATGACAGGACCCCATGGGGACACACTGAAGCACTTAATTCCTGAAGAACTGCACCCCTATGAAGTGACCCATACTGGAGCTAGGTTTGAAATAGAACTTTCAAAATATTCTCCTGATACACAGACTCCAAACTTAAATCCAGATATCCTCAACCTGTTAAATACATTTGGATTTTCTAGAAGGATCTTCCTAATTTCATCCATTCCAGATGGTCCTTTTCTTGTCTCTGAAGGACTCCGCAGGCATAAATTAAAGTGCTGAAGCTCTGAAATGCAACAGCTTAGATGAGGAAAGTAATGATTACTGCTTTGTTTCTGCAATGAGCTTACAGTTCACTGCAGATTGCTGTGAAACCTCTATTTTGAGAGGTATTAAAAAAATGCAGGTGCAGCTCCAGATTGGTTCATTCGCAGATAGCTCAAGCAGGAACAAATGAGTCAAGTCTATGTTTGAAGTAACAGTCAATACATAAAAACAGAATTCCTAAGTCCTCAAATATCTAATAATTGTTTTGCTCTTTTTCATCAACTCTTAAACCAATTGACCAATATCCATGTTAAAAAAGGTCTCACTTGGAGAGTTTTCTGTTCCTGTTCCTGACAGGAACCATAAAACAAATTGTGTTTTAGTATAAACTGGAAAGTTTCAAGTTTAGAAATACTTTTCTTTCAGAAAATACCTCAACACACACCAGAAATCTTGATTGCTTGCATCTTGTTGTGTTGCACCTTTAACAGACGTCAGAGTCTAAAGTCCTTCCTGAGAACAGACACACCCAGCTGAAAAATTCCTTCCACCTTCCTGCCAGCTTTCTTAGGTCTGATTTGTATCTCTGGGTATTAAGCTCCATGTTTACTGTTATCCTAAACAGTCCCAAAATTATTTCATAAAAACCCCATGACTTTGTATTTTCACAAAAAAAAAAAAAAAAAAAAAAAAAAAAAAAAGAGTTCATTCAATCTTTCCTATAAAATGCAGGTAAGAGTTCTGTAATTAATGTTTTAACTTTGTGACCAGTCTAAGAGGTCATGTGGGAATATAATGGAAAGAGATGTAAATCCATCTGTGTTTTTATAGCCTCTCTGGGTCTAGCTTTAAAGAGGCATGCTTTTCTTCCTTTTTCTCCCTCTTATGAAAGTTTTTTACTACCCATCCTGCTCTGCTTTAAATAGCATCTTAAAAAGAAAACCCACCAAAAACCCAGTATGAACATTGTGTTCTACTGATCCATTCTTTCAGCAATATTGTCATATAATATTGCTGTTGACTCTGTATATCCACTGTTTTCAAATAGAAATTTCATGTGCTAACTAAAATATTGTCGCTGGTTATATTATTTTAACTGTGGACATTAACTGATGGAAAATAATCTGATGTGAAATAAATTTAAAGACCTGCTTTGCTGAATAGGTAGAAAATAATTAGGAACTTTAAAGAAGTAATATTTTTTTTTTAATTGTCTGGATGATGGGGTTTTTTTGGTTTCTTTTGCTGAAATGCATGTCTAGTCATGTAATTACTTGAGAACCTGGAGTGTTCTGAAGAAAAGTGTTCAGAATTGATATATCTCTTGCAAACTCTGCTCCTGGGCAGAACAAATTCACTGGAGATGAGAAGTCCCAGAGTTGATCATTGAGGCCAATTAAATGAATTAGTGTAGAAGAGCAGAAGAAAATTCATGAGTGACATCTAATCTATTCTAATTTAATTGAACAAAAACTTAATGTGGGTAGTTTCAATGTCTGTAGTGTATTGTGCAATGCATCACACTTTTAGAAAAACATTTTCTGAGATCTGCAGACAGTTAAATGTTTTGTAAGAGATGTATAATATATTGTTCTCTATTAGAAATATTGCTAGAGAAGCCCTGTGGAGATAAATGTCATTGTGTCATCTTTGTACTTTGTACAGAGAGACAAAGGCTCCCTCTGACCTGCAGGCACAAATTGTAATTTTTATGAAGAGTATTTTTTTCCCACAGATAAACCTGTTAGCTTTTGTCAGTTTGAGAGGCTATGTCACAGGCAGGGAGAAAAATTGTTTATATTTTAATTCCTTCCACAGAAATATCTTGCAGCAAGCCAGACCTTGGAAAAAAAAAAGGCAACAATGAAAGATGGAGATGCAGAATGGACAGAATGAATGTCTATACAGATCTTCTACCTTGTTATAAGCTGAAGTGTGGTTTGGTTTGTATATATCTGCTTTGTTAAAAGAGACATAAGGTACTACTTATGCTGACATGCCAGTTGCTTGACCTAGATAGCAAGTAAGAGCAGGAAAAGAATACTTTTGTCAAATGATTTTTTACTTATGCCTTAATTATTGGAAATGGCTAAGTAGTCTTTTACTTTTTCAACTATCTGTCTCACAGTATGTGTTATGTTGTGGAGGAAGGCAAATATAATGCAGCTAGGATCAACTCAGTAAGGCTCTGCTGCCTCTTATGCTGCCCCTTTTTCAGTATAACACTATGTTCTCTTCTTTGTTCATTCTGCCCCTTTTATATTATGGTTAAACATACCATAATACTGATTGACAAGAAATCTGTAATTAATGTGTGTTGTGTGAATGTCACTCATGAGGTCTTAGTCATTTCTCCTTTCTCAATCTTTACTAACACTTAAGATTCCTGTTTTAATATCTTTTAGAACATTCACAGAATCACAAAATGGTTTGGGTTGGTAAGGACCTTAGAGATCATTGAGTATCAGCATCCCTTCCATGGGCAGAAACACCTTCCACTAGAGCAGGTTGCTCTGACCCCCATCCAGCCTGGCTTCAACACTTCCATGGATGGGGCATCCACAACTTCTCTGAGTGACTGTAGCAAACCTGGACAGTGAGGAGATGATGTGCAGCTCTGCCTCTAACAATGAGGGCCATTCCAGTGGGTCAGTTAGAACAGGATGTAGCTGGAAAAGGGAGATAAGACAACAGTTTTCTGAGGCAAACTTCCCTGTTCTGGTCAATGGAGGCTGCATAACACAGAACAGTGGAAATACAGGAATGGGATCAAGGAGGGGTCAAGACCCATTGAGTGAGAACAAGACCAACAAGATCAAATTCTCAAATCCTCCCAACAAATTCTGCCCCAATCCACCCTATTTCCAGATAGATGCAGAAGAATGCACTGCACATTCTAATTAATTTACATTTTGTCATGAAGAGTGAGAAGGCCCAGGGAGGGGTAAATTTATCTATAAAAAGTTACCCCCACAAAGCCCAGGTGGTCTGGACCCAGGACTGGTGATCTTTTCTCCTCTTCTCTCTTTCAATCTCTCATTTCAATCTCTCATTTCAATCTCTCATTCCTCTTTCACACTTTTATTTCTCTTATTATTAGAAAGTAGAGGCAAAAATGTACCAATTTCCATGAGAAATGTGTAGTTTGCTAATAAAACTTGTTGAGATTTTTCTTTTTTCTTGGACCATTTTTACCTTTGCAATTCTTTTTCTTTAATGTAACACACTGGTTCCAAGACTACAGGCTGTACATAGTGTTCTTTTATGCTTTGTGGATAAATATTTCCCTGTTTGCTCTTCATTTGAAATGCAGTGTAGCTGAAATCATCCTTATAAGAAGGGATTTCCCTTATAGAAAATCCTTGTAGGAAGGTTTTATGGGATTTTTGCAAGTTTCAAGATTTTATTTCTGGACAAAATAATCATCATAAATAAAAGATGGATATTTCATGTGTAACCTCAACATGTTTAAAATAGTTTTTTTTCTGACAAAAAATTTACCTGTGTTGTTGCTGCTGTTATTAGTACCTCTACAGTGAAAAAATATTTTTTTTTAATCATAAAAGGTTTTTACCCTAATATATATTAATTGAATTTTTAAAATACATTTTCCTAAAAGGAGCAGTGACTTTCTGCTATCATAAAACTGAGTGAATAGACACTGGCTGTATTTCCATAAATTCTAAATTAAGTCTAATTGTTCCATTGGAAAAAATATATTAAAAAATAAATGAAAATATTTCAAATAAAAATGGGATATATAGTATAAAAAAATTATTTTCATCAATTGACATTTTGATTCCCTGAGCTTATTAGATTTAGTATATGGACCTACTCAGGCTACTGGAATAAACTTTCATTATTTAACTGTATGTACATTAGAAGATGCATGATTAGTGAGGAAGTCCACATCATTGATTAGACTGGCCATCCTGTGATTCAGCTAATCCAGGTTCAGATTTTTTTGCTGTGTGATGGGTTTTAAAAGCAATAGCTCTCTAAAAATACAGATAGAAGATGAATAGAATTTCAAAAGCACCAGAGCATGTAAGTACTGTTGAAATCAATAGTGGTAGTGAGATCCAAAAATGCACTTAGGTATCTGAATTACAAGATGGGCATCTGAGACCCAGAGGGTTATTCAAATGCATTTACCTACTAAGAGTCAGAAGGTATTTTAAGTTTGCACTTGTTGCAGTGAAGGCCCAGGAGATACTGCTGCTACTTTGGCAGAAGAGTGCATTGAGGGATGCTCTCATTTCCCAATTTAAAGACTAGGCTGTTTTTCAGCTGGGATCTTATGGGGAAAAAAAGGACAAGTATCTATGAAATTTAATATGAAATTTAATATTTTTCTATCTTGCTAGAAGAGTCAAAACATGGTTTCTTATTTTGAAATCTTTTCTGCTTTTGTCGAGGGTTCTATGCAAAGTCTGGATTTGTGTACAGGTAACAGTGGTGCCTTGCACTCCCTGGCACAGTAATCTAGTAGCTAGAATATGTTCCTGCAGACTAGCAAGGTGCAATTGAAATGGAAGGCCAGAGTTGCTGACTCATGTGACCATAGAAAAAGTGAACATAATCACCTTCCTCCTCTCCTGTTTCTGGTCTTCTTCAAACAAACAAACAAACAAACAAATTCAAACACTAATTCAGTTGCCTCTAACCAAATGTGCACTTCAAGCTTGTGCACTCTCAGTTTATTGTATTTGCCTTAGCCCCTGTTAACTTTCAGAACCTTGCCAGACAAGACATTGTGTTCTTACTTGTCCTACTGTACATTTTTTGCATACCTAAATTTTTTAAAGATATTTACTTTTTCTGCATGAGAGCTTTTCTATTTGTTCAATATGACAATACTTCTCAACCTTTTCTGGGTATTTCAAGGATTGTAACATTAATGATTCAAGGGAATTACATTTTTCAGTAACTAGAAAAATATAAATACCACATATACAATTCCTAGTATCACATTTCAAGAGAAAACCAGCTCATTCCAGATAATTGCAGCACTGATAATCTTAGTCCTCACAACTATAACTACTGAACTGAGCAGTATTTTATCATTTTGTCATGAAACTTTCTGGACCATGTCTATGCTTGAGCTCACTATGTCCTTTCAAGAAATTGTAGGCAGAATACAGTTGTTGGACTAGAGACAGTGTTTTTCCAAAGTGCAGTCAAGGTCAAAATGAGCAAATTGAAACAGAAGCATATTTCTGACAAATATCTCCTTCTGAAATAAATAAAGTAAGCCTGGTCCTTCAGAATGGAAGAGCAAAATGGCAAAACTTCTGCTTATAAAAGGACAGAAAAAATCAGTCACATGAAAATTGTCCTCTAGATTTATAAGAAAGGACTATACAAAATCAAAATATTAGCTATTTGAATTTGGAGAGATAAATATGACATTAATGCTAAAAACCTGGAAGGAATTAAATCTTTAGGTCATTCTACACTGTTCTCACTCATCGTTTTTCTCTAAAAACTAACTATTGGCCACTATCAAAAGTGTACTATGAATTTTCAGATTGACCTAATACTGAGGGAATACTTTTATAATATCAAAACATGTATTTTCAGGCTTAAGATCAGTCTGAGTCTCAGCTCCAAAAAAAATCTGTTTTCCCTAGAACTTTTTGATGGTTTATATAATATACCAGTGATCGTATGTAGAATTGGGGAGACCTTCAGATACCAACTTCTGGTGTCTCTATTTCTCCAAATCACATTGGGGCGGTTAATTTTAAGGGTTTTTTTTTGATTAAGAAATCTGTATTCCTTTGAAGTATTTCTTGACTTCCATCTTTTATAAGGACATACATTTTTTAGTTAAGAGACCAAAAGACAGCTCTTAAGCAGAAAATGTAGATCCTTCTAAAAGATCAAAATCAAGAAGAAGGAATCAAGAAATATTTCAAAGCAATACAAGACTTCTAGACTGTAGAGAACTAAGGAAAATAAACAAGTAGGTATGTCCAGATGTGACACCTGGGGACATGGTTTAATGAGGGTCTTGGTAGGGCAAGGTTGGGAGTTGGACCCAATGATCTTAAGCTTTTTTCCAAATGAAATGATTCTATGATTCTATGATTCTATGATTCTATGATTCCATGATTCCATGATTTTATGCTGTGAATTTCTAACTCTCTTTGAATCAAGTCAGTAAAAGTCTAGTTTATGGCCCCTGTATTTTAACAAAACCAAGAGAATAAAATACATTAAACAAAAATAATGAGATAATTTGTTGAAAAAAACCTAAATTCTGAATATAATATTTTGATGTTCACAAAAGGGGAAAAAACCCAGATTTACTAATTTTTTTTTTTTTTTTATTAGTCCCTGTTTTTTTTAATTTACATTTTAAGGGGAATGCAGATAGTGTAAAACATCTTACTTGCTTTAGAGCAGTGTTTTCCATTGCAAAGTGCATGTGTATGTTGTTTGTATTTTAAATAAATTGTTGTTTGGTGTTTTTGAAATTCTTGGCATTATGATTTTAGGTGTTCATTTTAGGATTAATCATAAAAGTTTAACAGAAAAAACCCTTTGACATCTGTTTTATCTGAGTTGGGGAGAAAAAAAAGTAAGACAACTTAAGTAACAATGCTACTATGTCCAATGTGTTTAAAAGTACTATATTTATCAAAGAAATATCTACATGCCTTAGCAAACACTCAGTTCTCAAAAACCCAGACAAGATCACATAAATAAGCAAATCTGAAAAACCAATATTACAAATATTTGTTTAAAAAGTCTGGAGAAAAATAGAAGAGCCCAAAATATGCTTAGGAAAAGGTCATCATTCTGCATTATTTATAAATGTAGTCACTTTGAAATAGAATGAAGAACTGATCTAAAATGCAAGCACATTATTGATCTTTCAATGACAAAACAATCTTTCTCATCACAGTAAATTTTCTATGGAGGTAGAGAATATGCATCTGATAATAATGCAAAAAACCCCCAAGCATGGCATGGGCAAGCTTGAGATTTGCTGATTTTTCATAAGCCTTCCTGTGTTGTGAGACATAAATTGACACTAAAACCCAAGTTAATACATTATGAAAAAATGCCATGAACATTTGAAATGCATCTCTTCCTACAGGGTATGGTATGTCCATTAAAGCATCTTAGAGCAGATTCACAGTCAGCATACATCAGTTTCCTTCCTACAGTGTAGGCATCCAGCTCACTGATTTTCAGCTAAAATTTTAAGCTGAAGAATAGCTTCTTCTAGCCTTAATTGACTCAAAAGGTTATGGTTATATAGTGTCAGGATCTTTACTACATGCTTCCCATGGATAAACTTCAATAATGAACTTAACTCTCTAAGTATTTTGCTTAAAGTCAGTTCTGTGTATGCATACAAGAAATGTGAAAGTTTGAAATTTCACTTCAGAGTCAACAGTTATAATGCAAGTAAAGAACATCATAAAAACTACTAAAGCATTCTCAGAAGGAGAAGGTTGAATGAAAACAGCTTTTGCAGATGATATTTCATTCCTTCAGAATATTTTCTTTCTGGAACTAGACTTCATAGTATGTTATTTCAGTGATATTGAGATGTCTCATCTTTAAATTTGCAGTTGTGGATTCCACTTTTTCTGTCAAGGGGTGGTGAAAAGTAAACCACTGTGGCTTATGAATACTTCACACACTTCATGGTCTATTATTGCTTCCTATTTCTTCCTTATATATCAATGTTTGTGTAAAATGAATAAAAGTAAGCACTAATAGAGTTAAGCTTACTCTATGTCACAGGGTAGTTGTATGTCTCCCACTGTTTTGTAAAGTGTTAGGAACATTTATTAATAAGAAATTGCTTCATCTATTTACAATAATATTCAGTGTATTTCTGGACTGTTATATAAGTAAAAGTTAATTTTCTCCAGATTGCAAGCATTTTAATTTTAAGTAGTAAGTTCATGGATTTGTGCTCACAATGCTGAGTTTTTCAGTCTCAGAGTATGTGCTGGTTTAGGCTGGGATAGAGTTAGTTTTCTGCTCAGCACCTAGTATGAAGATGTGGTTGGATTTGTGCTGAAACACTGTTGATAACTCAGGGATGTTTCAGTCATTGCTGTTCAGTGCTTGCACAGTGTCCTCTCACCTCACCTAGTTAGGGGGGACAAGGGGTAGGGAGGGGACACAGCCAGGACCCCAAGTGACACAAGGCAGAGCCCATACTCTGTGGCTCATGCTCAGCATAAAAGGCTCACTGATTTCATCACAGAAAATCTTCTCCTCCCCACCCATCCCCGCCCTCCAAAAAGCCCTGAACAAGATGAAGGAAAAAGAAGGCAATAAGGAATATGCAAATGCTTTTTGCATTTAGTGAGCAAAAGGATTTTTTGGATTTAGTGAGCAGTACTCAAACAAAATCATTATAAATTCCTGAATAACTTAGGGCAATTTTTGGATAATATTGCAAAATCTACTAAGCAATATAGAGAACAATGAGTTAATTAGACACTGATAGAACCTTTTGGATAGTGCTCAACATACCACTCTTAAAGAGAACCAGCATTATCAGTAAATACAGTGCAGTTTATTACAGAATTTTCCATTACCCTTACTAGGTGGTTGTTACTAGAAGTACTGGATCCCTAGTGAAGCAGCTTTCAAGCAAACTTAAAAACACTCCAAAAACACTGTGCCAGGTTGTTGGTTTTTTAAAACAAAACTGTAAATTTTCTTATGTGAAACCACTAGAGTTCCCACAAAACAGTGGAAATCTCATTATGCAAGTCTTACTGAACTTCCAGACAGTTTATTATTTTCAGCTGTTCCCACCCTCCCAAAAATACAGTGATCTCAATTTTTTATTCTATGTGTTTGGTATATTCACAGAATGTCCTATTTTTTGCAGACACCTCATGTAATTACTGAAGAAAGGAAGAATTCATCTTTTTAAAAGTGTTGAATCAAGTTCTGAATACCTACAGGTAGATTATGTGAGTTATTGCTTATCCAGAACTTATCTTTCTCAATGACCTAGCTGCTGGCACAGCACAAGTTTCCTGTGCATCCATGGCAGTTAGCCAATAGCCACTCTTGCCTACAGTGCTTGTACTTATAACCTAATTTTTCCATATGTTTTGTTTGATCTCTTTCCTTAATTTATTTGTTTTGGTAGTGCTTCTTATCTATGCCAACCACAATGACTGTGAGGAGGAAATATAAGAAGACTAAGACTCTGATTTAGGCAACAGACTAAAATAGGTGCTGTAAATTTCCTCTCTCTGTTACTATTATACCCACAAGCATATGAAAATAAAAGAGAACTTTGCACTACATATAAGATTTTCAACTTGCCCTCTAACATGGATACCATTCTGAATACTAGAACATGACTATAATGGGAAAAATTAACACCTAGCTTACTCTGTCCATGAAAATTTGTCCAGGGTAAAGTAAAAATTCCTGATGATAGACAGCACTGTAGTTTAACAATACTCCCAAATCAGCAAATTGATGGGATGAACCTTTTCCATTTAGGCTGGCAGCAGAGCATCAATTATAAATTACACTGTATTAGTGGCTTTCTGCTTCATAACACAATGATATGAGAATAGAATTTATAGTTTAACAATGATTAGAAGGTTGAAAACTGTTTTATTTTATTTTCAGTGACCATAAAATGCTCAACATTTATTTACAGCTGATTTAAGGAAGAAGAAAAGAGGAACCTGTGTACTCTTTTTGGGGTTTTTTGTTTATTTGTTTTTGCTTTTAATTTAGGTGGAAATGTGTTAAGGTTTATTTTTTTTTCATAAAGAAATTAATTTACCCAGAATTACATTTTAATATAATTTAGCCTTTTTTTTTTTTTTTTTTTTTAATTTAGTACTATGACTATATTGGTTTTAACAAAGTCGAGTGAGTTTTTGTTTTGGTTTTTTGCTTTGTTTTTTGTTTTTTTTTAATGCAGATAGGAGTCCTCAGAATAGATTTTTAAAAAATTTTTGTTTTATCTTGATCTTTCATATTTTCTTTGGCAAAAGAAGAAATTAACTATAGTTAACAAAATAAAACTACTCATTCATTTGTAGCATCTTCATAAACCTGAAAAAGTAACTCAGAAAATACAGGAAAGGCAATTCTACTTAATTTTATATTATTTGGAACTGAAAACATAATTTTGTCATTCAGGTGGCTAAAACAAGACTTTTCATGAATCTCTGTTCTTGTGTTGAAAGGGGTGTTTTGCTTCTAATAAATATTTCACTAAAAGCAGATGGGAAGAATGATGTAGAAATTAATGCCTTGTTGCTGTTAATGCTGGCTGTTGGAAGGAGGTCTCATACAAATCCCTGAAGTACAAAATATATGAGGGTAACCCATTTTTTTTCCACAGTTTTTCAATTTTATTATGTATATATAATTATAGCTGTCACAAACAAAATTGCCATGGAAAAGAGGAAATAATAAAACGAAAAAAAGGGTGACTATAAAACTGAAATTGAAAAAAGGTTGTTTCTGAAAAGTGGCATTTTCCAGGATACAATCAAGTTCAAAAGGAAAACAAAAAAATGTAGTGGACTGACAAATTTAGTGGGAAAATAGTAGAAATTAAATTCAAATAATGCATAATATTTTCAGTATTCAATATTTTAGGAAGAAAATATATTTTAACAAAACAGTTTTAGTTAAACTGCCTCACCATAAACAGTCTCTGAGATGCAAAATAAAGAGTTATCTGACTGTACATGGGAAGAGAATAAGTAATATTTCATACACATATCAAGGCTAGTGATGTTTTTTCATGGAGGCAGCAGTTTTTGCATTTTAATCAATATCTAATTTCCTCCAGACTAATCAGATTGATTTTTGGGAAGAAATTATTGCTAAAGGTCCACTTTTGTAGGTTTGCAGAGGGAAGGGGGTATTCATGCAATTTTGGAAATAAATGGGGATAATTTCATTGAATGTTTTCATCAGTCTTCTTTACGCAAAAGAAAGAAAAAGAAGAGATGCACTAAGAAAATCTAGTGAAAAAGATCTGGAAGGTTTTATACAGAAAGAAATATAAACCAAGAAGAATGAGATTATCTCAAAGACTTGAATAGAAACAAAATTAAGTACATTAGTACAAAGGGCAGTGCTAAGTAGTCATGGGGAATTCTGAAGCATTACAGTCCCAAATATGCAGAAACTAAGAATAATGCCTTTGAAAGAGTCTAATGGAACTGACTTAAAAATATATATATATTATACATTTAAGATTAATTTTCCTTGCTATTTACTAAGACAATACTTAAAAGTAAAAAGACTCCAAAACAAGCAAACAAACAAACAAGGGCCCCAGCCCAATGCCGCCCAGAAAAAACAAACAAAAAACCTCCCAACAAAAAAAAACCAAAAACCAAACAAAAAAAAACCCCACTACCTCCACCAAAAAAAAAAAAAAAAAAAAAAAAAGCACAAACCCATCCTGAAATGGCAGTATGAATTTGGAACTTGTAGAT
Organism: Muscicapa striata striata; assembly: GCA_030060385.1. Classification (NCBI taxonomy): domain Eukaryota; kingdom Metazoa; phylum Chordata; class Aves; order Passeriformes; family Muscicapidae; genus Muscicapa; species Muscicapa striata. The sequence goes on along the minus strand of JAREIS010000099.1, from coordinate 3,426,525 downwards.
GAAAATTCATGTTAAGGCAGCAAGTTGTAGAACGAAGATGAAGTTTTAGATTCTCATTTAATTTTTTATTATTAAAAAACCCCCTTTTTGTTGCTCTTCACAAATTTATTACATTGTTGTTTTGATAGGAGAGAAGTTATTTTTCTGTCGTGTTTTCTTGTGGGGAATATAAGTTTTGAATACTTTTTTTCCCTTTATCATGATGATTTGAACAGCCTTATACTTTTGTAGAATCTGTCCAAAGACAAAAGATAAAAATCAGTTGTGAGGTTTGTTTTCTTTTCTTTTGTTTCAGGGATCATAGAGTTCTTTTTTATTTTGCTTACTTTGATTTTTGGTTTGTTTCCCCTGCTGTATATCCAGAGTAACTCCCATTTATATTGCAAAGAACATTGAAATAGAAAAATATGAGACACTCACTGACAGTATGTTAAAACTCTTGGAAGAGGCTGCTGCACAAATTAGTGACATTATATCCCACACAAAGCCCTAGAATCCCCCAAAAAATTAATCAAGGATTTTTCTTTTTGTCCAGACATTAATTTAGCCTGTTTATATTCCAGTTGAATGTCTAACTGTGTGCAGATATGCTTTGTCGTGCTTCCAAAATTCATTGGTCACTCAACAGCATTAGATTGTCCAGTCAGCCCATTACTATGGTTAGAGGTTTTTTTGTAAAATCATGAGATACAAAAGAGATTGGTACTGCTTTCCAGACCTTTGTGGTTTGGGAGGGGTTTTTTTCAACTTTTTTTGTTTGTTTGTTTGTTTGTTTTTTTTGTTTTGTTTTGGTTTTGTTTTGTTTTGGTTTTTTTTGTTACTGTCAAGGCACAGTCATCTGAATCTAAGAGTAAGGATGTGCTTACAACTCTTTCTATGCATCTACCCAATGCATACCAAATCACAGAATCATCAAGGTTGACAAAGACCTTCAAGATCATCATCAACCCAACATCACCATAAACACTCTTAAACCTTTCCACCAAGTGCTATATCCTGATACCTCCTGAATGCTTACAGAGGTGCTGACTCCACCAGCTCCTTGGCAACTTATTCCAATGCCTAACCACTCTCTGTGTGATTTTTTTTTTTTCTAATATCTAATCTGAACCCCACCTGGTGCAATTGTTGTGACAGGAGTGCAGGACCTCATTCAGTTCTCCTCAACCCAGGCCTTCAGCCTGTCCAGATCCCTCTGCAGAGCCTTCCTACCTTCCATTAGCACAGCTCTCCCACCCTACTTGCTGTCTGCTCACTGTGAGTATCCTCCCCATCCTCTCCTCCAAATTGTCGGCAATGATTTTGAACAGAACTGGTCCTGGTCCTGAGGAACACCAACTGGCTTTACCTGCATTCACCACCACACTCTGGACAATGCCACCAAGCCCATGTTTTTATCCAGCAAAGAATGTCCCGGCCATGAACATCCAGTTTATCAGTTCCATCAGTTTCCAAATCCTTCATGTTTTCTGCAGAACTGATTTTTCAAGGAGAGAAATTTGTGGGGGGATTGTTTCACACTCATCTGCAACTCCTACTAGTGTGGATACCAAGGGCATGAAACAACTCTCAGTCTGAAAGCAGTACATTTGTAGTGTTTACTCATCTCCAGTAGCAGAGAGGGAATTTCCACAAAGCTCAATTTTGTTTAATTTTGTTTAATTTTGTTTTTTTTTCAGTTTGGGACTCTGTAGAGTTTTTCTAAAGAAAACCAAAAACCCATATTTACTTTGTGTTGATGCAGCTTTTGTTTCACTTATAGAATGAGTGATTTCTCCTAGAATAAGCAAGGATTCATAAGCAACGTATGCATATGTTTGTGTAAAGAAGCATTTTACATACTTTTCTATACTTATTAGAACATTACAACTCTCTTCACAAATAACTTTGCAATTGTCTTGTTATCTTAATTCCTTCTGCTCTCATAAAATATTTTTTCAAATCAGTCTTTTGATTACTTTGTTAAATTTCAGTTTATAGCAGTAATGAAGAGTCAGTAGCAAGTTGCCAGAGAGAACTTATTTTTCATTAAAATATCTTTACAAAATGAAATATTTCTTCTCTCCAAAAGAGTTCTATATTTCTTTTAGACATCTCTACTTCTTTTGTGTTGAATTGGTAAAGAAAACTGTAAACTACTGAATTGATTAATGACAGTGAATCCCATTGTTGGCAAGAATTACTATAGCATTATATATGTGACCTTTCAAAGCTTTAGTTACCTTCCATTCAATGTTACTTTATAAATAAATTACATTTTGGCCTATAGATGATTTCTCACACAGCTAATTTTGTTTGAGAAAAAGTGGTTTCTTTGAGCTCAGGTGGTAAAATTATGGAAGAAATATTTGAATTTCATTTATTCGTTCAATATTTTTTGAGTTATTTTATACACAGAAAGATTTTTTTTTGCATACGCACCTTTATTCTCATACACTCATATCTTAATGTAATTATATTGAATGAAATTTACAATAATTACCTTCTTAAGAACATTCCTAACACAATACATTTTTTAAAATAATTTTCTAAAATTGAAAGCAAAAAGACATCCATAATGGTCTAGTTCACAAATTACTGTATTAAGGATTTCCATTTAAGTAAATTGCCTAAGTGCATATCATTTTGTATCTAATTGTCACTCTGATAACATTGAACAGCTTTGGTACCTACTATATATAAGTTCAACATACTCACCTACTTCACAGCTTTGTTTGCTCTGTTTAGTAATTTGCAATATGTAAGAGCTGGCAGTATCAAAATGTGACAAAGCAGCATGACATCAGCAACAGCTCAATATTTTACTACAGTGAGTTTCCCAAGTAAAGGAGAGACAAGCAGGTAAGCTCATGCAGAAATTAATATTGTAGCCATGACCTACAGGTTGATCACTGGTCTAGAATAAATAGAGTCCATGAGAACTCTTTAGGCTGAAACATCAAGAATATGGTTTTTAAAACCATAAAATTAATAAATGTTTGAATATTGCAACTTGAAATAGTTTAAGACTTGCTGGTTTATTGATGGCTTGGAGTTTTAGATCACTTTAGTCACTAAAAGACTATAAAATGCCAATCAGAAGTGTTTATGCATTGTGTCAATTTTCCCATATAATCTGAATTTTTTTGTTTTGCTTGAAATGAAAAGTAAGTAAAAACCATAAAGATTTCCAAGTGTTTAAATAAAAGGATATTTTCATGCGCTTAAAAGGGCAAATTAAAAAAAGTACCTAAGCATTGGATTTGTACTAGAAATTGTAAGTTTAATTAGTTTTTCATCTCATCAGCATAAAAAAGTGTTAAAGTAGATGGATCGTCCCAAAGAACCAGGTGACCAATATTCATAGTCCAGAGCAACCTATTGACTGAGTAACACGAGGAGGGATGAAAACTTGTCCAAAGTTAGGCTAGTCTAGGAAGCCAATGAAGGTCTCTGACAGGATGTGAAACTACTGCAGTCAATGCCATCAGCCATGTGAGAGAAGCCAGGACATTGACAAGTGGGCATAAAACACAACATTTTTTCACCAGACTAAGGTCAGTTCAAGCTAAAATACCTTATCCTAGGAAGGTTAGGAGGTTTTTTTGTGGTTTACCCAAAAACCAAGTGTTTAGACTCCTCAGCCGGTATCAGTTATTTCTCCCCCAGGGGATTCACAGCCACATGTTTTATTTGTTAAGTGAAATGTGGTACAATTATAATATTGTGTGTTTTGTGAGTTTCTAATTTTATAGTGTTCAAATTATTATGTTTTGCTTGTCATATTTGAATATGCATTAAGCATAGAATTAGAATCCAGAGGTTTTTCCCCCACAAGCACATATAAAAATACTCCAGTTGCTAAGAGATAGAACTGAGGGCTTTTTGTTTGCTTGTTTATTTGGGTTTTTTATGTCCTGGTTTAATGAAATGGCTTTTGGCTAAATGCACCTTTGAATTAAATTCTTCCTTTTGAAGACATATTATGCTGTTCTTTATTTCCTTTTCTTCTGCTAATGAACTTCATAATGGAATTTTCGGTTTGTGTTGAAAGAAAATCCTTTGCATGTTCCAAAGAAAATAGTTTTTCTTTATAAAATTTTATTAGAGAAATAAAAGATTTTACCTGATTATTTTCTATTCAGCATTTCTGTTCATCAGTTTAAACACACTACCAGTTACTGAGACAATCTTTTGAATACATGTGACTCTTGAAACAATAATATGCACAGTCAGAATGGTATACAAAATATGACTGCTCTTGGAACTAGAAATTATGTGTTTTATGAAAGTTTTATTTAGAGGTATTTGGAAATACCCTACAGATGGTAAAATGAAAATAATTTCCTGAAACCATGTCTTAGTCTACTACCAGGAAATTGTAATATTTCCCAAGAAATGTTACAGGAGTGTAAGAAAAAGATAAAAACTCCACTGCAAGCTTATTATTGTCTTAATGGATTAAATTATTTCTAAAGCCTTGCTATTTAGAAACATACTGAAATCTAGTATCTGTGCTATATTTTAGGGAAAATACTGTGACTTGCTAGAGGTGGACCAACACTTCATGGACCCTTTCACATATAATGTGACTATTTTCAGGGAAAAGGAATGATGCAAAAATCTTTCCTTCAACATGTAATAGTGGGGTTTGACAATCTTCATAAGATCTCACTATGAAAACTTAGTGATATGTAGATGAATTGGTGGCTAGACTATTTTGCAAAATTTTTCACTGCTTTTCATATCCTTTTTATTAAAACTATGTCCACCTTATTGGTGAGCTGAATGAATAATGTTAAACTCATAGACATTCCAGGTTAGGAAGCTCATATTATAAGCAAGTATATTATTGTATTATATCACATAATTTCAAGGCTGACACATAATGCATGTATAAGGTTTGTTTACGTTACCAAAGGCATGAGTGAAGGAAGGAGCAACAACTATCATGTTCTCCTGTGAGAGTGCTGATATTACTGATATCCATAATAGCACCAAGGTCAGTGGTGTCATATGATAAAGATGTTAGATAAGAATAAAGATTTTAAGTTATATTTGGAGCAAAGTGTTGTGAGAGCTGGTGTAAATAATCAGTTAAAGTCCATTGCAAACAAAATAATTATACCCCCTCTCTAAATCCAGCTGGTTACACTGACTGCTGCAATGCCAGTCTTGTTCTGTTTCTGAGGATACGTCTGGAGTGGGTTTGGCACTTTGTATGCTTTAACTGAAGTACTAAAAAATAAGTAAAAATTAGTACACTGTGTAATAGTTTTAAAGAACTTTTGAGAACAGCTTATGTCCATTACTCATTGGAAATCTGGTATAATTCAGACTCAGAAGTAATGTGATTCATTCATTAGCTACATTCAGTATATATGTAGATGTATGCAAAATGCAGAATGACATTTACTTGGGTTTTTTCTGTTTTTCTGCAGTAAATTTTAGGAGTAGTTTCTTAATAATTTTATTAAGTTGTTACTACTAAGGTGATTTACTCCTCTTTTCAACTTTTGCGAATGAATGGCATCTTAGAGATTGCTGTGATAGAACTGTTTAAATACTGATAAGGCCAGTTTTAAAGTTTTTAAATAAACTAACTTTACCAAACTTTTAAGTAGCAATACATCCTATCATATTTCCATCTTTCTTCTTCATGCTTGATGCTTTAATGCTATTGCTTTCTGTCTCAAAAGAAGGACCTTAAAATTGCATTTTGATGCTGTTTTCATTGGGTTTTCCAGTACTACTTCTAATTTATTAGTCAGAATATATATATTTGCATTCCTTGCATTTCTCTTGTTCTTAGTTTTTCAACTTTATGTTATTTGGATGCCTCCCCTGTACAATTTAAGGAGGCATTTGCCATCTTGGTGGTCAATCTGCTCATATGCCCCTGCAAAATGCTAATTTATATGTGTCAGAGGGCTCTTCCTCTTCTATAAAATGATAATCTATAACATATGTAGATATACTTAGATCTTTCATATTAATGCATTTTTTTAATTGAGTCCAGAAACATAGATTATGTTTTACTAATTTTTCTCTGCATATTTTTTATACATCGTCCTCCAGTGGGAGATTTCTGTGTTAGAAATATCATCACAATCGATACAGCTTAGTTGTTTATATATACCAAATGTTAGCTACTGAAAAGCTAGTGTGAGAGCCAATATTTGCTGGTTCACTGAGTAAACAGAGATAAATGTGGGTCATTTGCTAAAGTTAAAAAGTGTCACTATTTGCTGTAATGACAATTTGGCTTCTGACAGCAGAGATGGCTGCATATGGGGGAAGTGTTCTGAAGGTGTGTGCCCTGGGACGTGGGGATATTGTTCAGTAGTAAACACAGTAGTGTTAGGTTAACAGTTGGGGCCCTTTTCCAACCATAATGATTCTGTGATTCTATGTAAATACTGTTGTATTGGCTTTTTTTTTTTTTTTTTTTTTTTACTATTTTATAAAGCATACATATACTTGAAGTTCTTTTTCCCATCTTTTTTCCCCATCATCCTTTAATTTTCATTTGCATTTTTTTATAAAACATATTTCACCTGACTTATTAGATGAGGTCCTAGCATTTTGAAAATATTTATACTCAGAAAGGATATTTTTGAAAAATATTACAAATTATTTGTTGATCTTTCATATGGCTATTTTAAAGTCTTTAGACTTTAGAACTTCCTTAGTGTGTAATTCTAAATGATGCATCTACATTCTCTAACTCATATACTGCATAATGCCAATGCAAATAAATTAGTGATAATTCTTCCATCAATATTATACAGTACTCAGACAGAAAAAAATCTCTTTGTTAGCTTGCACTTAAGACTGCTAGTAATTTGGAAAAAAAAAATATCTGTGTTCCATTTACTTTGATGGACTATTGTATAGGTGAGAACTCTGTGAAGCTTAATTAATGCCTTGTGTCATGAACTATGACAGAGTTTTACAATATGTAAAACCCCTATGATCTTGATAGTCTTCACCACAATTACATATCTTCCATGGTAAGTTTTTAAAATCCTATTAAAAACACAATGAATGGACTTCAGTGGGGTACACTGGTATTATCTTAATTAATTGTTAAATAAATTTCAGAGCAGAATATTCTGAACAGTTTCCAGATGTTTTGTGTTTATACTCCTGGGTGCATGTGTGTGTGTGTGGTGCATATCCATGAATGTTTAGGTAAGAGATAATTATTTCAGTGAATCTGAGTGTAAGAGTACAGAGCCTCCTTGCATCCCTGATTTTAGTGGGAAAAGAACTTTTCTCACCTGATAGGAAACACTGAGCACCTTGCCAAAATAAGGCATCATATGTAACACTGCCTTAAGAAGAATGCACGTGGGTATTTGCTGCATAAGAAAATCCTAAGGACTTTTTATTTCTTTATAGAGTAAAATTCCAGATTAGGTATTGAATGTCTCTACTTACCATCAGACCAGATTCTCTACACAATTTCTACATTTTGCTCTAATTGAGGCAATAGTGCATGGTGTTGTCTCTGCCGTGTTCTCCAGGTTATTCTGCAACAGTGAAATTATGGCTTCAGCTGTTTTGAACATCTCTTATCCTTATTTTCCATTTCAATGGAATTCAATTCCTCTTTCAATCCCTTATTGTGCTCTGCCATGTCATATTTAGCATTAGATCAGGGAACAGTTTGAAAACTAACTCAGGAAAGAAAGCAAAAAATGTTAATTTTTCAGGTGGATCAGTTAACTGTCGACTATCTTGATCAGCCATACAGATATATCTGCTTTTGGACCAACAAAAATAAAGGAGGATAAATAAACTTCGAAAACAGGTGGTTTTTGTTTTTTGTTTTTTTCTTTTAAATTGAAGGAATTCATGCTCAGATTTTGTTTAGTTTCAAATTTTCACACTGTTTTCATCTTTTGGAAAATTCTTTGGGATCAAAAGAATAAGAAATATATTTTCATAGTTAAGTGACTTTTCTTGAGAAAATTAAGACTGTTTAAAAGTCATATGATTTATAATGAAATTATTTTTTCCCCTAATTGGCTTAAAAAAGAAAGAAATAATACTAGATTTAAAAAAAAAAAAAAAAAAGCACTATATCTAAATAAGCTGTCAAAATATTTATTGCAGCTTACCTCTTAAATTATGCACTGTCATAAATGTCAGAAGGTTCAGAAGTATTATAAGTAAGAAAAAATAATATCAGAAAAAATCCTGAATATTTGAAATGAAACATAAATAAATTTCACAATAAAATGTCATTCTGTCATATTAATTTCTGACACTGGAGAGACAGTGTTAAAAGCCTTCTTGAAGTCCAAGTAGAAAATATCCACTGCTTTTTCCTTGTCTACCAAGCTAATAATAATTCAGTCATTGAAGTTTATCAGGTTAGTCAAACAAGTCTTCATTTTCATGAGTGCATGTCAACTACACCTCACCACCTTTTTGTCCTTCATATGTCTGTAAATGGTTTCCAGAATTAGATGGTCTTCCCAGGCATTGAGATGAGGCTGACAGAACTGTAGTTTCCTGGGTTTTCTTTTTTGCCCTTCTTGAAGCCTACAAAAAGGAGTATCTTTTGCTTTTCTTTAGTCCTCATGCATACCTGAGTGGCCATGGCCAATCCAGGGTTATGGAGTGTAGCCTTGCAATAACAGCACCCGCTTCCCTTGGTTGTGTCTCATCAAGACCCACAGACTTATATAAGATTACTCGGTGTGAGTATTTCCTGATCTGATCCTCCTCTACCAAGACTGTGTCTTTCTAGTATTACTGATAAAGTTAGGGACAGAGGGAATCCAATACCTGATCCTTCTCTTTGTCCTGTGTTGCTAAGGCCCCTACCCTGTTCAGCAGGCTCACATTCTCGTAGTCTACCTCTTGCTACTTATGTGCTTCTAGAAGCTCTTACTTTTGCCCTTCCTGCTGTCCCATTTGAATGGTTTCAAATATCAGCTGCAAACTTATGATTCATCAGAAATAAAACCAAACTGTGATATTTTAGTAAGCTTTTACACTTCTTATTATTTCCCTAAAGAGTATCTTGAAACTAACAGGATAAAAAAACCAATGACTTAAGCCACAGTGAAACAGCATTTCATTTCAGAGATCAATTATTTTTCATCTTAAAGAGCAGGTAAGAGAGGACTGAGTTCACTAATGTGTGACATACCAAAACTGATAAGTTTAGGTTTCAGTTAATAGAGGAAAACATTGTCACAGTATCAAAGTAATATGCGAATGGCCAGAAGTAATTATGAAATACTTTTTTTTATTTGTTCTAGTGCAAGCATTTTATGTCATTATTTCCAAATTTCCTTACACCAAAGCTATGAGAGATCAGTTTTAAAAAATCTAAGCTGAAGTTATTTTCTTGCTGTCTCTGGAAAATGCACATGACATTTCTTTTCTTGCTTTTGGGAAAGTCTATTATGATCTCTCAGAGATGAGAGGGATCAGACTAGCAGAAATTGCTTGGCCCTTGCTATCTGCTCCCATGGACCTGTGCCTATCCAGTTTGCTGCATTATCCCTGAATTCATCTCTCTATCTCACAAACAGTACTGTAATCCTTTAGACTCTGCCACTAGGCAATGTGAACCTGAAACATTTCAGAAGTAACATTCCCACTAAAGACAAAAACCGAGGCAGAGCTGACTGCGTCACCTTTTTCTGAGTCTCTTGTCAAGAGTTCTGCTTTTTTGCATGATAATAGAATTTATTTTAGCTTTAGCTTTACTTCTGCTATAAATGTATAAAGCCATGCTTTAGCTTTCTCCATCTCTTCTTCATTTCCAATTTCAGCAGAGGATTGCCTTTATTACATTTTTGAATGTCTAGGTAATGTTTGTGTGTTCTTGTGCTCATTTAATATTTTCTGTAAAGGTACTGATGCCTGCATTGGCTGTTTACTTAATCATTAATTAACATTGGCAGATCTTTTCTTCTTTGATTGCCATTTCAAAGAAGAAATGTCTTGTGTCTTTCCTGCCTTCTACCATTCTTCACTTACAGGTCCAATTTTACAACCTTAAACATATCTGTAGTACTGTTCTCTATTTCACACCAATGAATAGTCTCTAAAACATGAAGAATCTATCTAAGACTTGTATATTATGAAGACAGGAGAAGACTTGAAAGTTTGGATCAGAAATTGATACTTGCATCATCTTTCATTTTCTCATTGAAGTGAAAATATGGTAACAATATATTTAGGAAGTCTATTTTTCCAAAATAGAAATCAAAGATTTTGCCATGACAGAAGGAATGCAAGGATGTTTAGAAAAGTGAAATCATGATGGTTTTCTACTTGAAAATACCTAATGCTGCATATATTATCATAAGTATTTATTCTGATGCCAGCAATTTTGAAAATATGTACCCTGCTTTCCTTAGAAGCAATTAAATTATGTGGGGAGGCGTTTAAGGTGATTCTTTCTAAGACAATTTGGATATAATTAGAGATTCTGAGGTACCCAAGTAAAAGACCTGCTTTTCGAAATGCTGTTATAACAGCTGCATATGCTATCACAAATAAAGTGTAATCTTGCAATTAAATATGTGCAACTATAGTTTTAAAGGTCAGTTCCTTTTCAAATTTGGAATGGAGTCCTGAATGCATCTACATATTCATTTTAAAGCAAAGACCTCAAACCCCAGCCACATATTTACCTTCAGGATTAAGTGTTTCATAAAATAAACATTATTTATATACCTAACATACAGATATTAATTCAGATGTCTTGTGTATCAGTTTGCAAGTGTAATCAGTAACCATTTCAACCCAACACTCAGGTCTAGTTATAAGAATTCTTTTCCTCCTGTGGGCATTGATCTTATGCTTATGTCCATGTTGAAAAATTGAAGAAACTATAATTGTAGTAAACAGCATACCTAATGAAACTCCTGTTTCAAAAACAATCTTTGAATAAGAGATATATTTTGATAGTACAATCATCAATTTCAGGTCACACTTCAGTCTACCTAAATACCTAAATATATGATTGAAGATATTTTATACCTAAGAATGTGAGATTGTATATCTACTTTTTAACAGTTAACTTTCTTTAAGACAAAATTTTCTGTTTAGTCAACTTTGAAAAATATGTGCCTTAATTAAAGTTATTCCTTTCCCCTCTTCATATCCCTTTTCCCCTCTGCATGAAAGCAAGCATAATAGATTAAGGCAATATCTTTTCAAGGACTTATTCCTATAAGGAATGGGAAATGAGAAGTTTTAGTGTAAAAAGAAAATGGAAATGAAAATATTTTCCCTCAGAGATCTCTGATATGCATTTACAATATATATGGGATGGCACAAATATGTTACAGGACATCAGAAATCTGGGAGGATTTCTAAACAGCTGCTCTGCAGTTTGCCCTTCAAAGACTTTTGGCTTCACTTTTCAATATTTTATTTTCTTAAAAAGAGGGACGATTTTAACATCACTGCAATTGGCTATTCATGTCAGTAACATCTCAGCTATCTGAGTAAAAAAAATATTTCCTAAGTGCTAAAAAAAATCTACTGAATATAATTGCTATAAGAATTTCTTTGTTTAGTACATATTTGGAAAAATGTTCAGAATAATTTTTAAAAAGGCAATAAAATTTTTCCTTTAGCTGCTGATTCTTTATTTTTATTTTTTTTTTATAATGCATGTATCTGTCTATGTATGTATGTATACTTGAATATGTAGAAATTTTAACATCTATGGCTTTGATATAATATGAAAAAAATGGTCAGCTGGTCAAACTAGTCACATACAAAGAAAATTAAACTCCATGAATATAAAACTAGCTACAAACAATCAGCTAAAAGTAAACTTTAGAAGCCTGATTTTGAGTCCTTAAATCTCAAATTTCCAGACGTTTACAATGTTCAAGTAAATCAGGCAGTACTTAAGAAGATTAAATCAACCAATTCAGGAAGGCCATATCTACATGTAAAAATGTAACATTTGTAATATGAGGGAGATATAGGAGAAGTACAGCTTTGAAAAAAATCATTATAAATTATGCAAAATTAAAGGAGTAATTAAGTAGAAGGCAACTTCCCATTATATATGCCGAAAGTATTCTGTAATGTCCCTAACATGTTCATTTCATGGGAAATAATTCTGATCACTTTTCTAACTTTGTTGATGACTTTAAATAAAAGCTTTAGGAATGTAAAAAAAAAATCTTTCACTCAGTAAAATTTTTGTACTACCAAGAATGTAGGATTACTAGATAAATACATAGCTTCTTGGGAAGAAAAATGTTAAACAGTAAGAAAATTGGTTATTCTTTATTGTAGTACAGGATTTCCAAGTTGCTCAATGCTTTTTGGATTTTGAGGATTGAATTTTTGCAATGGTAAATTATATCACCAATAATGGATCTGCAGAGGTCTTTATTGTACATATTTTTATTCTTTCATTTGCTGTATTTCCAGTGCATGCTGGGATGCCCAGTTGTGTGAAACCAAGTCCTAAATCATCTGCTTACTGCCACACATTCCCAGATGAAATTAACTTGAAAGAAAAAAGTCTTGTCTCTCCTAAAAACTTCTGAACAAAATGTATTTCCTTGTAAACCAAGAAATGACAAAATTTTTAAAATTGGAAATCTTTCTACCAGAAAATGTAATGTTTCCCCTTGGTGAAGACCCAATTTAAAAGAGATAGCATGCAAAACAAAACAAGAGAAAACAGAACAAAACTCCAACCTGTTCAGTAACAAGACTAAAATAAATTACTGCTTTTGATAATATCTCATACTAGTTTTCATACTTCTTTTCATCAGAAGCCATTTTATTCCTCATTCGTTAAGGTAAGAACTTCTGCTGACCTCAAGAAAGCTTTTTTGAAGAAGGAGCACAGGATTTGAACTCCAGTGTTTGAAGTTGCTTTTTAAAATATACCCATGATCTGCTTTTTTGGGGACCAGCCACAGGTAGGATGTACACACATTGACTCAGAATAAGATATCTCTGTTTAATTTGTTTAACCTTCAAACAGTGTCAGTAGGAACATGCTGACTTTTTAATGATTAGCCATTCTATTGCACATTATCTTACTCTTTCCATACTTTTATTGATAATAAGTTGGAAAAGTCATGATCATTATTTTAAATCTTCACTTGCTTATCACTTACTGATAAATTTAGGGGTTTAAGGTAAAAATGTGTCCTTTCATTGTGTTCTTGTGTACAGGGAGTACAAGAGACAGTAAATATGTTTATACTATGTCTAAAGATTTACTTCAATGTTGATTAAGAAATTATTCTAGTATTTATTAAGTAATGTAATGCAATCAATTATTAAAAGTCCAAGAGAATAAACAGAGAAGGGCATTTTTCCAATTTCATCATGATGAACACTTGGTGATTAAGAATAGCTTTCATTCCTTCCATATTCTTTCATTCCCCTGCCCCCTTGGGTTCCTTTCACTGGGTTCAGCTGAATTTAGGGCTGTAAAATATGTTTGTATCCAGTCTGTGTTGTTAGGTATATAAACTTCTTTGCACATGGATATGTTAACTACATGTTTGTTTGTAGACCATATTTGTAGTACAGAAAGCTAATAAAAATAATTTGATTTAAAATTTTAAAACATACTTTCAGAAAGCATTCCGCTCACAAGTGCAAATTAATTCAGATGCTGAGCATGCTTTAATCCACACTGTCATTCAGGATTATAGGGGCCAATAGACCAACTATGTCCTGAGGGTGTCAACTGGGACAGATCAATCAATTTACTGAGCTTTGGCAAAGGTTGAACAGCTGGTGCTGAAAATCTTTGTTGGAGAAATGACCAACTCACCAGAGATTACAAATTTAAACCAAGATTGATGGTTAAACCTTGTAAATTAAATCCTCTTCAAATGTGTTCTGACTGATTATAGAGCTAATTTAAAGGCATCACTTCGCAGCACTCTCTTAGAACAAGATACTCATTAAACTTCTGGTGTTAAAAAAAATTCTCTCAGAGGCCTGTTGCTAGTAGCAAATACATTACTGTTTTCATTTGGAGATTATTTTTAAAAGGTCTCTGTTGGCCAATTTCTTTTTATTTAAGCATTCACTAGGGTGAACTTAGGTTATCAATAATTACTTTCACATACTTAACACAACAGAGGGTAAAATGTATTTGCCCTTTGAGCAACCAGCAGAAGCACTATACTAGCTCAGCAACTTTCTAAAGTGTTCATGAGGAAGCTTTGATTATATAATAACGAGAGTTCTTGTAAAGAAGAAGATGTGACTACCAGATAAGTTGAAACTGGTGTGTTTGCTCTTCTGGGAACTAAAAGTTATGCAGCTGCTCATTCACTTCCCCTCCCATCTGCCCCAGTGGGATGTGGAGAATAATCAGGAAATAAAAGAAAATGAAACTTTTCAGTTGAGATAAGAACAGTGTAATAAATGCAACTAAGTTGAATAATAACAATAATAGTAACAATAAAATATTGTTCATAATAGTAATAGTATTGTTAGTAATAGTAGTAATAATAATAAAATTGCTACAACTACTAATGATAATAATTATAACAATCACAATAAAAAGGAAAGGAAGAAAGGGAGATAAAAACCCAGAGAAAAAATGATGTTCTTTAGAACTGATCACCACTCACTGACCAATTCCCAGTCTGTCCCCAAGCAGTGATTGGTCCCCTTCTGAGTAACTGTATACTGGAAGTGACATTCTGCATTATGGAATATCTCTTTAGTCAGTTCAGATTATTTGTCCTGGCCATGCTTCCTCACAGTTTTTTGTGCACCTCCTCACTGGCAGAGCATGAGACACTGAAAGCCCTCGATTTAGAATAAGCTCTATTTTGCAACAGTTAAACCAGAAGTGTGTTATTCTCAATACTAAATCCAAAATATAGCCCTGTACCAGCTACTAAGAAAAAAAATGGATTCTGTCCCAATTGAAACCAGGACAATGAGAAAAGAAAATTTCACTAAAGAAGAGAAATTAGGATATCTGAAACAGTGTGTTATATTTTAGGGAATAAGCATATTTTAGGGAATAAGGAAAGGAGTCAATTGAGTGAAAAATAGCAGGTAGAAATAGGGATAACACAAGAAAAAGAGAGAGATCAGAAAAGGAAGAGAAATGGACTTTTTGATGAGTCAAAAATGCCAGGAATAAAATCCTTCAAAGAGATGCAGAATTATAAGCAAAATAAAGAAGGACCCTTTATCCTTCTGGACCAGAAGTCTTGGGAGTTATGCAAGTACAGAAAAGAAAACACAGGCTTCTCTACTCAGATTATGTTGCGTGTGGTTCTGTTTGTAAGACACATTATCCCATAAATTCCATCAATAATAAGGTATTGAATCATCTCCTTGACATAAGCATGAATTTCCCTTTATAAGCTTGTTTATAGATGGGCTGGATGGGAATAGTCAAAAGGAAGTTGAAGGCATTAAAATAGAAACTTAGAAAGAAGATTGAAGATTAAAAATTAGTATTGTTGGCAATTGAAACAATTTGAAATGTAGAATTTCAAAATCTGAGGTCTTGTGAAGCAGGGTTGATGGCAGAAAGACTTCCTTCTGTGCAAAACTTAAAGAGGAAATTAGAAAATATGTTCCATATAATATTTTAAAATTTATTATTTCCATTTTTCTCAAAATGAAACTTTTTCAACTGAATAAAAAAACTAAAGAAATCTAAGCTATTACTAGGCCTACAGAAGACTGAAAGGTAAGACATGCAAGCTGAATTTTAAATTTCATCTTACTAATTGAGAGTGTAAGAAAAGTGTTAAGAGAATAGGCTTTAAAGCTTTAAAAAGTTAAGTAAAATGGTTTATTTTTGCCAAAAATATCAAAGCAGGAAAAAAACCCCACAACCTATGTAAGAGGTGGCAGGGAATAAAAGAAATGAACTAATTTTTTGTGTAAGGAATATGACATCTTTGTCAACAGACTAAAGAGTCTGTTTTGTTTTAATTTTTTTACATGTAGATTCAAGTCTGACTTATTACTTAATGGCAATAATTTTTAAGGTATTTAGATGGATTTCTTTAGTTCATTACTGTCAAATTTTGGTAGCCTACATCAATATATTGTAACTCTTCATCACCTGTTCCTTTATTGGTACAAGTGGCTTCTCAGACTGCTTCAGAACTTGAAGACCTAGAGAGATTTTTTGCTGTAGTTCTTGAAGCTATTCTCTCTAATTAGAATTAACCCAGCTCCCTTATCACAGAACTAGTTCTCACTTCCAAATTGCTTTCTGTAATAGTTAGTTCCTAACTTGGATACAAATAGCTTGAGAGTTACCTGCAGAGGCAGCAGAGCTGTATTACTCTTGAGCATTAAAGAAGCCTTATTAAGAAGCAGTTTTGTTGTTTTTCCTCAATAAAAAAAAAAAAAGAGTACTAGCTATCAATTTATAGACTTCTCCTCTAACATACGTTTCCCAAGGAATAAGATTATATCAAAACAAAAAAAAAAAAAAAAAAAAAAAAAAACCAAAAAACAACAAAAACAAACAAAAAACAAACCAAACCAAAAGAAAACAAAAAACCTAAAAAACCCAAAGAAACCCCAAGCATTCTATCTTAGTTCCCATAATAAAAAATGTACCTTGTGAATGAACTGTCAAAACCTATGGATGTAATATGAGACTATCCTCAATCCAATATACTCCATTCAACACAAAAAATGGACTTATAGAAATGAGGTGGGTGAAACAAAAGGGTTAAGCCCTTCAGTAGTTTTCTTTCCTACCCTAGAAAGGAAAAGAGTTCAAATACAGAAAATTTTAAGTGCTGATGATCAGAATTCCCCAAAGATCAGTTTGTGTGTGTGTTAGACAGTGATGAAGGTTACAGTGATGTGAATGTGAGGATAAGATTATGTTTACATGTATGCTTAAGACTATTCTTCAGTGAGGTAGATAAACTGCAGCACCAAACACAGTGTTTAAGTACAACTCTTTGCAGTGTCCAGGGAATGGGAATCTGCTGTCTATGAAGCATTATGAGAAATCTGCAACTACTGATGAGTCTTCAAAAATAAGACTAACTCCTGCTCAATAGAGACACAGAATTTCTGTTTCACAAATCAAATCAGGCTCTACCATAAAAATACCAACAAAGACATAAGTTTGAAAGTTTTACCTTGGGCCAAAGAATAGAATCAGTAAAATGAAAAATTAAAAACGTAGTTTTCAATCTCTTTCTTTAACAAAATCAACACCTCAGTATAGCACAAAATTTTCATAAATTCTCAAAATTGAAAACCTTACGCCTAGAAGATTGAACACCCTTAAGCTTAGAAGAAACATAAGAAGAATTACTGTTAGAAAGTAAGCCAATAGCATTCTGCAGAATTAACATTTCTAATGTCTTTTAAAATAAACCATATGCTGTGCTTAAACTAGCAAAAAAATGTTTAGATTTCAGGTATCCTCAAACCTGCAACTTCTTCTGACCTCATGGGTTTTTTAAAAGCACTTTAAAATCCATGCTGCTACTCTCTAGTTCTACAAAGATAAAGCTGGACAGAAAAAGAACACCAACCCTTAGTTATTTCCCTTATGTTTTAAAATATTAAAAAATTATAATATGGGATCTGAATGAAACCATAGCTTAACTGAAAGCATACATAAATGATAAAATGAATATTTTTCTTTGGGAAAAAATAGATATGCACTTCTAGTTTTCATCAATGCAATTGTTAATTTTCTAGAGGGCTGCTTCATCAACTTGTATTGGAGAAAGGAATTGGTTTTTTGGGTTTTTTTTCAGTTTTTGGGGGCTTGGTTTTTTGTTGGGGTTTTTTTTGTTTTTTTGTTTTTTTGTTTTTTTTGGTTTTTTAATTCCTTTTTTTCATTCCTATGCAATGGAAGGGTGGTTTCACCATTCTTTTCCACAAACATAGCTAACAATATGAAGATCTACATTAAACATATATGCATACACATTATGCACACACTCAAATGTTGCATGGGCCATAGAATTTGAATTACCAGTTTTAGAAGAGATGCAGGAGAATAATTTGCTATACCCAAAAGAGGATGTATACTTTAACTTGAACGAACATAAGCTTTTGAGAGCCAACCATTTCTCTTGATAAGAACCACACATGTGTAGAGCCATGTCTTTTGCTGATGACAATATCTGGAAATACCCTTAACTCAATTATTTCAGCTGTTTCTACAGTCCAAATATCACCTTTAGTAATCTTCTGTGATTCAATATTATATGTCTTATAAATGTTGTCAAACCTAGGTTTGGGACTCTAATTAAAATGCAGAGACAGGCTTGCAATGACATTTTATGTGGTTACAATTGAATGGATGTATTTACTTTCTCTGAATTCCTTTTATGTAATATACAGCCTTGATAAGTATTCTTCATGCCAGCTCTTTACAAATAATTTATAATTTGACCTGGAAAGTTTTGTTGTGACCTATTTGTAATGTTAAATTACTTTTCCGTCCTTTTGTTGTTAATAAAATAATAAAAATAATAACAGAAAAAACAATGCTCAGAGTAGTACATAGAATTTTTAATTGCATATCTCTTTGCACTATGTACATGGGTTAAGAAAATACTAATTGTGTTTTATCTCCTTTTTAAAGCAGAAAGCATTTAATGTTCATCCTTCACATTCCCTCTCCATCTTATTATTTCTGCTCTGTGGGGTTTTATATTATGTTAAATTGTGTTGATGTAATGAGAGACAGTCATACTATGGTCATGATTCTATCAGTAGGGCACAGTATCTCTTCTTTGTAGCAAGAGTCAAATCATATCATTACTGAAGTGCCTTATTTAGTTTCCTATGCTTTGTTTTTCTAAATGTGATTCACATGCAACAGTTAAATACCTTTCACATATTAGGACCATAAGTTTAAGTTTTAAAATATAGTAATCAGTTCAATTTACCTGGAAATTAATTTTAATAATTCATATCAAATCCTATTTTTTACAAATTCTAGTTATTCTCCCTTTATATACACTCTGTGGGGCTAACAATATGAGGTTCACTGATATGGTACTAAAACAGCAAACAGAAATGAGAATCATTCCCTGGATTGTTAAAGGAACTTTATTGAATGTAACTTTGTTCTAAATATTTTGACAAAGGCATCATTTATTTATTTATATTTTCCAGTACTTTGGCTCACTTATTTATATAATCTTTTTGCACAGCCGTTAGAATTACATTTTTTCATACAAAATGAAACTGGCATTACCTAAACTTTCAAGCAAACTTTTCAGATCTGAAATCTTTTTAATGTTTAATATAATCATGGGATCTTAGTTCACAAATTCCACCTTCAGTGGTTTCCTAGGATACAAACACACAATCACAAACAGAAAGCAGCACAGAAAAACAAGGTAGAAAGCCTGCAGCACTTCCACTTTTTTGAATCTTTTCAAATGCTTTGCATTCTCACAAACATATCAGTGCTAAACCTCAAACAAAATAGCTGATGATGGGCTTAAACTATAAGTCATATCTGTGTCATTTGTAAAAGATGACAAAATTCTCCTGAGAATTCTGAAAAGATCAACTGAAACAAAAAAAATAAGAGCTTTTGTACACAGTGCATCATGACTTCAGAAGAATGAAGCAGGAACAATTAATTTCAGGGCACTGCTTTAATAACAAATGAAATAAAAAGGGAGATATTAACTGGCTCCAGCTGCTAAAGTGGAAACCAAAATGTAAAAGGCAATTACAGAATGCATTAGGCATGCTTGGTGAGGGAGATTTTCAAATAAAATAGATGTTCTGTCAAAAGCAATTTTAACATTATTCCCTCAGCCTTCAAATGTCCCAGTGAACACATGATTGTATGTACACATGCACAAAAATTTAGAAAATAGCTACATTATTTTTAGAGAAGAAGTGGGATTTCAACACAATTCTTAAGAAGTCAAAATCAATAACAGAACTATAATGTCGGACCTCAATGACAGATCAAGAAAAAAGAATGAGAGCATGACATGTAAACCTGGTGATAGTCATGCTGGAATATTGTATTCAATTTTGTTATTGTCTTTTAAAGAGGAGAGAGACACCTAGAAAAAGTGCAGTAAAAAAAAACCCTGCTAAAAATGAAATAATATAAAAGCTAGAAAAAACATTTGGGCAGGAAAAAAATGAAATTTATTAATTCTTTGTAGGTAATCCTAATAAACCAATTGAAGAATAAAAGGTGAGGTGACCCAATTACAGTATAAAAGTCATAATGGATAGAGATAACGTCCACTCAAACAGGAAGATTTAGCAACACCAAAAACAAAAAACTGAAGTTTGACAAATTAAAGTAAGAAAGCAAAAAAATGTTGTAAACAGAAAGTATGATTAATGATTGGAACGTGATTATAAAGAAAATGATGGCTTGTAGTCTCACTATTCCTGAGATCAAGATGTGTGTATTTCATTCCAGTCCATAGTTATCTTTGTGTTTGACTATAACGTAAGTGGAACTGAGGAATAGCGACATTTAAGTTCAACAGATAAGTTGTTTGTTCTTCCAAGATGGAATGCTGCAAATCTCTGACTTCACAGAACCACAGAAGCTGGAAAGGAGCCTCAAGGATCACCCAGTCCAACTGGGCCACCACTACCAAGAGTTACACCATGTGTGTGAGAGCATTGTCCAAACTCCTCTTGAACCCTGTCAGGCTCAGTGACAGCTTCCCTGGGGAGCCTGTTCCAGTGTATCACCTGAGCCTTGATGGAGAGCTCACTGCACTTACACCTGTGTTGCAACATTAGTAATTTTGATGGAAACTCAGTGTAAGAAACTTGAACCATACTTGTTAAATATATTTAAAATTGCTCTCAGAGTTGCAGTTTTAATTCACAGCTACTTACTTGTTATCAGGTTACTGGAGCTTTCATAATGCAGGAAATAGCTTTGATAAAAGGTAAGGACAGCATTACAAAAATAGGGTGTGTGAGTGACATGCTGGCATAGGGAAGTTAATGGATATTGTAACGTCAAATTATTTAGGCCAGCGTTTCACAAATCTTTCGGATGAGTAGACAGAACTAAATTGAAAAACGTCTGTGTGAGAGAAGGGACTCAAAACTTGCTTAAGAAAGGCTACTACATAAATGAGAACAGCATACAAAACAACAGAAATTGTCACAGTGGATGGCTTTCCTTGTCACAGCGTATGAAAAATCATAAAAATCATAGAATAGTTCCGGTCAGAAGGGACCTTTAAAGATCATCTAGGAAAAATCACCTGTCACAGGCAAGGACACACACTAGATCAGGGGGCTCAAAGACCTATCCAGACTGACCTTGAATATTTCCAGGGATGGGCTCAATCACTTCTCTGGTTCATGTGTTCCACTGTCTCACCACCAGCATCATAAAAATATTCTCCTTTTATATTTTTTAGTTTACCCTGTTTCCCTTGTTCTATCACTACACATCCTGGTGAAAAGTTTCTCTCCATCTTTTTATGAGGCCCCTGTAAATGCCTGCTCTTACTCAAATGAGCTTCTTAAAGGGGCTTAGGTTTTTTTATACTCTGAGGAAGGTGCATGGAAGAAATGGACAATACTCTCAGGAGGTTAAACAACATACCTTACTGGAAAACTTTAGAAAATAAGGGTACCTGGTAAATTTAAAAGCAATTGAAATAAAACATTTCACAGGGCATTGGCTCAGCAAACTCTCACCCATCAAACTTTAAGTTATCCAGATTTAGAGAAGTGGAAATTAGAAGAAAAAAGAGAGAGGGGGGGAGAAAAAGAGGGGGGTACAGAGAAAGTTTGTATTCATTGCTTGAATTCCAGAATGTTCTCAGCTCCTATAAAATCCAAAACGATGGGCCATGACCACGTGTGTCTGTGCAATTGATTTTATCTGCTTTGGTGTCGCAGTCCTGCCCCTCCAGGTGGGG
Organism: Muscicapa striata striata; assembly: GCA_030060385.1. Lineage (NCBI taxonomy): Eukaryota > Metazoa > Chordata > Aves > Passeriformes > Muscicapidae > Muscicapa > Muscicapa striata. The sequence goes on along the minus strand of JAREIS010000099.1, from coordinate 3,404,671 downwards.
TTTCAGGTGTGCCAGTCACTGACAGCCATTCTGGGCTGCACTGGGGGCTCCAGGGGGTGCTGGTCAGGGCACATCCCACTTTTCACAGAACTTGTACTGCTGCCCCTTCACACACACTCTAGGTGTTTTGAGCCAGTAATTATTTTCTCATACCCCCTGTAAGTATTGAAAGGCTTCAATAAGGTCTCCCAAGGTTTTTCTTCTCCAGGCAGAACAACCTCAAATCCCTCAACATTTCTTCATAGGCAATGTGCCCTCTGATAGTTTTTAGGGCCCTCCTTTGGACCTGTTGTAGCATGTCTGACTTTCTTATGCTCAGAACACCAAAGCTGGAAACAGCACTCCATGTGAGATCTCACAAAAGTGAAATAAAAGGTCAGAAACACCTCCCTTGACATGCTGGCCACACTTCTTTTGATTCAGCCCAGGATGTAATTGATTTTCTAGGCCACAAGCTCACATTGCTGGTTGGTATCCAATATTTCATCTACCAATATCCCAAGTGCTTCTCCATAGGGCTGCTCTCAGTTCATTCATTACTCAGTGTCTGTGGATAGTGGTGATTGCCTCGACCCAGCTGCAGGACATTGCACTTGTCCTTGTTCAGTTTCAAGAGGCTCACATTGGCCCATCTCTCAAGCCTGTCATGATCCCTCTGGATGGCAGCCCTTTCCTCAAAAACATTAACTGCACTGCTCATCTTGCTGCTAATAAAGAGCAAGGATTCTGGACGCTTTTCGGTATGAATAATAAGAGTTGGCTACACACGGGGAAAAAATATTTTCTTTTTTCCCAGTTTCTCTCAAGAAATAACAAATTTTTGTAAACAAAACATGACTACCGATCCATCTTTAGGATTATTAAATGCCAATCAAAAGTAGACTAGTTGTACCACAGTGCAAATTTGTCAGGTCTTTAGAAACACAAACATGTATCTTTGAAATTATGGTGACAACATAAGTTTTCATATAAATCAAGCTTCCAGGCCATTTAACTTGATCCTTATCCATCCAGGTCCAATCTGCAGTAATATTTCCATTGAAATTCCAAATTTTTCAGTTGAAATGCCAGATGTTACCAAAAAGAATAGATGTTATGCACTTAAAAACTGATTCAAATGATAAATGATACTGAGATAGTAGCACAACAATGATCAGAAAGGAGACTCAAATCCTGGCTATCTTCATGTTATTCAATAACATAGTGGTTTTTTAAGTGAAACTCAGTTGATAGGTTTTTCCATGTGTCTCATTTCCCTGTGTAAAGAGATTCCCAAAAGTGTTGTATGTAGGACATCAAATTTTACCCAACTGCCCTAACTGAAAGTCCCTTCACATGTCTGAAATCTGTGTGGTTGCTGAACATAAATGTGCATATATGTATTAAAATCACTCACTAATCTTCTGTATTTAGAATGTGAAGTAGCTGTCTTCTAGATAAATGTTTCTAGATATTTTCTAATATTGAGCTGCTCAGTAAAATTTAGTATCTCCAATACAGAGTTACAATTTAGAATATACAAAAAAGGGTACAGCTCTTGACTACGGTACTACTGAATTACATTTTTTTATTATTGGAATTATAGTGTAACATTAGATGGTGACAAGTAACAAAAAAGAAACATCTTTCCATTTGTATTAGTTTATGCTTTTCCTAAATGTTGGAAGCAAAACTCTGATGTCTGTATATGAAATTATATTGCTGAGATGTACATTTGCCAGAAATAGCTACTCAAGGAAGATGAAAAAAAACCCCATAAAATATTGCAGGTAATTTTCAACATGAGATTCTTGCTTCTATCTCATGAAAATAATATAAAGCAGATATTATATCTATGAATTAATAAATTGAAAAAAAACTTTTATAGTGTATGTTTACTTTTAAATTCCATAGCACATAGGGAAATCAGGGTGTATGCATATATATTTATTTAAATTAACTGGCTCCATTATTGAAAATGCTGTTTAAGTTTATTGAACTACTTTTGTAGCAATATGAATGAAGTGTTTGAGGTTATTTTTCTTTTAAGTTGATCTGAGTGTTCTTTTTCCAGGATTTATATATTTTAAACTGTATTTACAAGGAAATTTGACAGCTATTTGCAATTATTTGTGAGTTGAATGAAAATACATTGTTTACTCTGTATTGGGAATTTATTATGCCCACATAATTTTAATAGTAGGAAAAAAAAAGTAAAAATATTGTATTTGGTGAGTCATTTGCCTTTTCTCTATTGTTGTCTTTCTGTTTTTGGATGCTGCATCATACAACCAGAATCTAGTGGAAACAACATATTCTGCACATGTGAAATTTGTAGTATCTTTATCTTAAAGGGAAATGGGAGTCAGCAATAGCTTAGCTCAGAAAGGTATGGACAAGCACATCACATGTGAAGTGAGCTAAGGTAATTCCTGGAAAAATGAATAAATGATCTCAGGTAGATCATACTAAAATCTGGAGGTTTAAAATGCTTTTGGATGTTTCATACCTTGATAACTTGCTATAAGCCATATGTACACCATAACCACAGTGGGTTGTATTAGAAACTTTGTCATCACCTATTGATGTAAGGAACATAAGTTTGGGGTTTTTTTCCCCTTGTCTCAATAACTAAAAGTTGTTACTGAGGTATTCTTGGTTATTGTTAATTATAATAACTAACACAGGCACTCAGTGTTATTCAGTGGCAGGCAGAACAGTGTGCTAGAGAAATTCACTTCTAGCCAAAGGCTGTTACAATCTATTTTTAAAAATATCTGCACATGTTCTAAGTTCTTACAGTAGCAACTGAATCTTTTGGAGCTGACCTTCAGACACACACTTTCAAACTGAACATTGAATACTCAAAAACTTTTAAGTTCTTCTCACCTTAAACTGAATTGAATGAAATTGGTTGCCTTAAAATCTGTAGATTAGATCTATAGGTAACGCCATTCAGCAGATCATGGTGTTAGTGAGCAGAAGTCCTGCTTTTTAATAAGATGTGTATCCCTGTAAAATATGCGGGAAAAATTATGTGCCTGAGCTGGCAGGTAGAGATTCTACAAGATTGAATGTGTCTTTCTTATGGGGTTAAAAAAAATGGTTGTTTTTTTGAAGGTATTAAACTCAAAGCTGGAGAGGATCCTGAGGCCACCACCAGCACCAGCCAGGGCCCTTCCCCTATTCCTCCCACAGTCCATTGCCCTATTTAATACCAGCTTGGTGCTGCTAGTCCCTCCCCAGGGGTGATATAAGAATGCAAAACACCAGCATCATCTCTGATTTTGTCTACTGCAATGATGATGTGGCTAGCTTCTCTCTGGAGCTCTGTCCGGTATGGATCTGTGTGTTCCAATATTTGATTCTCACTGGTGAAATCTGTCCACTTTCAACCTCTACATTTGCTTATAATGACCAAGTAGATATAGATCTTAATCCAGCTTTTTAAGACTTGAACCTTAATCTGTCTGTCAACAATTACACTTCCAACACAGACTGAAAATAATAAGTGAGAAAGCAGAAAAAAACGCAAGAACTTTGAAAATTAGAGGCCAGTTATGCATTTATAAATGTTGTGTCTTAAAAAAAAAAACTCTCTGAATGTTGTTTGCTTATGTGAGATCTGATCTGAACTGAAATAATTGATACCCTTCAAACCACAGACCAACAATTACTGAGAGTATAAAAAGTGACTCAGTACATTTTAGTTGGCTTTGTCCTTGTTTCATTTAGTGTCTAGATAAAAGTAAGAGCAAAAAAGAGCTAAAAACATTGTTATTGTATTTATGCTTAGAGAGTTAGCCTGCTAAAAAACCACAGTATTGCTTCATTCCAGATGACTTCATAACTGTTCTTACAAAAAGAAATCCATACATGAACCCATGTCTGTGTAATAATAGTCAGCTTCATTGGAAAATTTATTTTTATTCATTTGCTCTTTTGCAAATACCTTCAGTTAATACAAGTTGTTCTAGCTGTGACCAAACTATAAACAAAAACTCATCTGATTCTTTTGCTCAAAAAACCACCAAAAATCAAATAAGCAAATACTTGTTTTATTAGTTCAAATCTGGGAAAGTGACAAACATGGAATAATGATATTTAAAAATATATCATTGTACACTGATATTTAAAAAACACCACAATAAATATTTAAAAGTTACATAATGGCAAAATAAAAATACTACACCAACTCCCTGCATCTTCCTCCATCATACTTATTGTCTATAGTCCTATTCCAGCTTCCTTCTTCCCCATCTTAAAAAGCTCTTTATAGGTGAATGAAAAAAACTAAACAAATCTTCCTCAAAATAACTTGTTATAGTACTTATTTACTTACAATTATGCATCATTTATTGTGTCAGATTAATGCTTAAAGATGAAATAAGTTTCTACTGAAATTCATAGTGTCCTTGGTCTACAACAGCTCCCCAGAATGACTTTCTGGCTATCACCTTGGGATTTGAAAAGTTGCCCATAATTACAATAGCAATCTTTATTCTCCTAAGTCTTCAAGGACAGTCTGCACACATTGCACAGACATACACTAACACTTCTATAGGGGGTAAAATTTTGAATAAGTGTTTCAAAAATGAGTTCTATATGCTTCTTCATTTCTTTATTTAGGGTACATTTCTAATGTCTTAAAAAACTTTTGTGCTACCATTTTACTATTCTTATCCTTTCCTTCATTCTTTTAATGTAGCATAAAAATGATGGCACTCTCAGTTCCAGCTGTACAGATCTGAAGACTCTATTGGTAAGTGACTTCCTATGCTGGTTCTACACTTCAATGCTAAAGAACAGTTTACTAATGAACTTTGTAGTTGACAGTAAATATTGACCGTGTTTTGGAAATCGTTTCTTCCAATTAAAAAGTTGACAGTTGAGTGTACTTTTAATTATTAAAGATAACAACAACAACAAACAACAAAATTCTCACCAGAATTTTAAGTTTAAATTATTCCTTGTCTTTATTTTTATTTTATTTTATTTTATTTTTATTTTATTTTTATTTTATTTTATTTTATTTTATTTTATTTTATTTTATTTTATTTTATTTTATACCTAGTCATTTAGTTAATATTCAACATTGAGAATTGTTTTTTGTGCTATGAGCCTTAAGACAAAGATTCAGTGTTGTCTGCAAATTATGTAACTCTGTAAATCCGTATATTTGAAAGCACTTGTACAATGTTTAATTGCAAAATTCATCTGATTCCAGCAAATTGTTTGTTCTGTACCTTTCCATACACAGTACATACTGGAAAAAAAAAAAAATCTGTCTCCTTCACTTCTGGATGAAATTGAAGTTTTGTAATTTGGTTTCCTTGCAAGTTGAAGCCTTAAATTTGTTACTTCATAAATGTGACTTCCACACTTGCTTAATACTTGCTTTAATGCCTACAGAATTCACGGACTTTGAGAGACTGAGGAATCTGATAAAAACCATTGTCCATCTTGTACCACAAAAGGTCCATCCTGAAGAATAAACTGCATCATTTAAAGATGGTGCATGGGGTGGAAGAGTAAATGTGAGAAATGACCAAATTAATTATCATAAGTGTGAATAATTTAACCCACCTTTCTTTATAATAGAATACCATAATCATAGTTCCTAAGCTGGAGATGGACATACTAGGAATTTTCAAATCTTAAGACAACAACAATAAAAACAGAGAATGAAAATTAGCTGTAGTCAGAACTGCATGACATAGTCTTTCAAAATCAATCTGTACTGTAAAAATTCAGGGGTTTTAGGGTGACATACCTTTGTTTATTTTATCATGAAGCTAAAAATTGAGCAAATTTGGCAGATCGGAAAAAGGAAAACCACAACATTATCAGCAGGTCCGCAGCAAGTTGCCTTAAAGTGAACATTGTTCATTTGTACCAGATAACCCTCTAGCTGTTTAGTAGATGTTAGGAGGCAATTCATATAATGACAGAAATCACAAGTGACACAAATGTTTTGAAGTTAGCAGACTTGAGATCAACTGGCTTGCAGAGTTTCAGATGCAAAGATATGTCATTTTTTAAAGACAGAAAAATAGCATGCAATATACTCTATCATTACATAATATTTATCACTTAAAAACTCTGTCATTTCAGAGTTTCTATTGTAATTCAGAGCTATCACTTTGCTTTTGTTCTCAGGCCTGGAGATAACCTATTCTTGTTCATATAACTATAATAATAATTAACACAGTTGTACTCAGATACTGACTGGTCTGATAATTTAAAGGTCAGATTGTTAAGTTAAGATTGCAGCCCTTTGACATGGTTACTGCTTCTAGTGAAAGGGAGCTGTTCTTAAGTGTGGCTGTGTTTTTTCTTTCCTTTTTTAACTCTGTTTTTGTTGTCTGATTTTTTTAATGTGTGTGTGTTATAAACCATCTTTCATAGTCTGCCATCTTAACTGCTCTAGGCAGAAGTGTGGTTCTTAATTACAAAGTGTCATAAATTCATATGCCATTTGTAACTTTAATGGCAAATCATCAGTGAGATTTGTTCTGCCAGGGCTGTGGAACATTGAAAGCAGAATTTCACAAGTTAATGGCCTGCCCTTTTCTGACAGCACACCAAGCTTTCACACTATTAACTAACACTTTGCTTCACTCAACCACTGAACTGTTGACAAAAGCACTTTAGCAAGTCTGAACAGCAGAAAAAAAATCAAGTAAATCAAAAGCCAGTTTGGAAAGAGGCAGAAAAACAGGGAAGAAAGATGAATCAAAGGAAAAAATTTAACAAGCAAAACAAAGCAACTCAGTGTGCTTTGATAAACTTTATCATTAATGCATCAATATAATGAATAATACCTGTTATAATTTTTCAGGTTTTGAATAGTTTTTCTTCTCAGTACTGAGGAAACAATCTTTGAATATCCAGAATTATTTCAGTTTTATTAAAGGTTTGTTCTTTTATAGCTGAGGTACTGCTCAATTTATTCAATTGGTTTTGAAACATGAAGAAACTGAAATTTTCCCCATGGAGATAACTAAATTTCACAAAAAAAAACATTCACAATGGAAATATTGATTCTTATAGAGATTACAGAAAGAGATGTTTCAAGAGCGTGAAAGGGATGGTAAATTTTTATTAATAAAATAAAATAATATGTTTACAAGCAGACATGAGCATATAATTTATTCAAGCACGGTAGGTTTCTGACACATAGAGATTTTTAGTTTGCAATAATCTGTCTAGAATTGTATGTATGTGTATCTTTATCTGTTAAAAGTGTGCAGACATACATATCTATTTCCAGACTACAATTTACTTATGTGCAATGACAGATCATTGAGGAATACATGCATGTTATTTTATCCAGAATATTCTCAGAAGTGTAACCTAATTCTGCTTCAGTAGCAGATGCAACATATTATGAAGATTTTAGTGAAGTGCAGGATTGTGTGATTACAGCTACCTACTGAATTGTGTATAAAAATTAGCTGAATTGTGTATAAAAATTAGCACATAGAGGAGGTCTGCAAAAAAAAAAGACACAAAGTTCTGATCCACTTCATGGAATCTTGTGAATATAAATGCTAGGAAATGAAGCTACTTCTTAGCTAAGGGATCTACATACTCAGATTTTTTGGCAGAGGTCTCCATTCTTTTAGTGAAAATAATTTAACATTTGTTTGTAATCATGATTTATAATGGTTTCTTTGCCATTGCATCAAGCAAAATTTCTTACTGTCCTAAAGCACTCTGGAATACTGCTCTGATTTCAGTGAGATGTCTGTGTTGCACATGCTTACGAGAAGAAACAAATAAAAATATTCCTAACAAAATAATTTCTGCTTCTGCCTTCTTCTGTAACCATTACAATTTTCACTGAATTGACACCAAGAATTTGCTGCAAACTACTATACTGATGGGTTTGCTGCAGCCTAGTCATTGTTTGGTTCAAATAATTAAAAATCATTTGAGGACAGGAAAGAGAGTAGCAGATTTTCAATTATATTGTTTCAAAATTCCAGCCTTATATTTGGACATCTATATAAATACTTTAGACTCCTTGTAAAATATGACAAAATTAAAAAATATAATCTGCAAATTAGCTAAAAATCTGAATAATACTTTGACATAGGGTTAACCATAGAATTTCCTAGGAAAGCCAAGGGGTCACAGCTGCCTTCCACAGTTGCAAAGCTAAGGCATCATAATGAATCAAACTTCAACTGCTAATCCTGAGTACGACATATGCAGTTTAAGTACTTAGTACACATTTTTAAAGTCAAGTAACAGTAAGACAGGTGCCAGAGAAACAGGAAAATGAAATGGGATGTAGGTGGGTAATAAGAGAGAGAAGTGACAGAAAAACCTAAGGATAAAAAAAAATAAAAGGCAGTTTATCTGTCAGTCAAAATTTCCTGTGAGATATTAAGAAACTTAGAGATGATTACTCTCTAGTTGTTTGCTTTTTGTCCAATTTGTCTCAAGTGTTTCTGGAAAGGATGTACAGCATCCAAATTCATATTTAGTGATATGAAAATTTATATTTAAGATCCTCTTTCCTTGCTCAGTCATGGACACAAAATATTACTGCTTTGCTATTCTCTGTCCACTTTTTTTACTTTTCAGGCAGACGTCTTCATATATTTTAAATGTTTTGAGATAAAATCACAAGAAAAAAAATGGGAAGATTACTGATGACAGCAAGAAATTTAAAACACTTAGATTTAACTCTTGAAAAATGGGGTCTTTTGATAAACTTGGGGGTAATTGTACTATTGCAGGATCAGTCAGCAAAGAAAACAAAAGTCTAAATAAAGATAGAAAACTTAAAAAATATATAGACATTCCACATAAGCACATATGCAACTTTGGAGAGAAACTAAAAGTTTTTCTCAAGTACATTTGATGTTTAAAGCGGAGGGACCTGAAACTGAACAAAGCCACTCAGCTCAGCTGAAAAACAGGCAGACTTTGAAAACGTCATTCTGCACACAAAAATAAAGTGTTAATTCTCTAAATAGTGTTTACAGAGAGTAAACAGATTCCAAACACTAAAAGAAGGACTTTATAATACGTGACTGAAAAATTTCTTTGTTAGCTATCTCTGCATTCTCTGTAGACAGTGTTGTAAAATTTGTATTCTTTCACATTGTGTCCGAGTCAGGGTTACTTGAGAAGATTACCTTCAGAAGACACTGTGAGCTAGAATTGATAAAGACAGTAGCATTAAAATACAATCTGAATAAAATATTCTTTTGAAAATAAAACCTGTACTTGTATAAGAGTGTAGAGATAAGCGAAGTATCTTTTTCTACTCACATGAGTGATTTTAAGAAAATTTTTTAAAAGTTTGAATATTTATGATGAATTCTTGTTTCCTAAGTGTTTCATGCAATTTCATATCTCATTGCATTTTTGTTCCCATTTGAAGCAGTAAGGCTTTTTTTTTTCTCCTACCAACTGATATCTCTGAACTCACAATAAAAAGGTATGTTTTACTTTTTATGTTTTGTCCAACTGTTTCATTACAATCTCCGATCCTTTGTAAAAAGTTGACCCAAGAAATGTTCCATGATACATGATTCCATGATTCCATAACAGAGAATTATAGCATCTCCATTTATATCTGAAAGTTTTTACTTCCTTGTATACAAAGAAATGAACTTTTGCACCAAATATTTAATTGCAAGAGTAAGAGACATTCGCTGAACATTTTTTTTTTTCTTTGGTAGACACTTTATTTTGTGATTCACTGATCTAAAATGAAAGTTTAATAAATTCATTACCTCTCCAGAAAAACTTATTTTTCCAAAGCTCAAATAACCAGTAGGTCATAAGGTCAAGTATATGAAAGTTATGTTCAGCATTTAGGACAAATCAAGTATGCAGTAAGTGATTCCCGAGCTTTTGGGAACAAACTGTGAGACGCTTCTGTGCAACCAAAAATAACACATTTCTCTAATTAGGCTGGTTAATGATGTTTACATTTGCATAATCACCACAATGTTTCCATTAATTTTTGCATGTTTCACATTTTTCTTTCCATTTAGCAATTTTTCACATTGTTTGTGGATTAATCCTAAAATATTTGCATTTTTCTATAAATAGCATTTTGCATTGCTAAATAAATAGAGTCGAGCGGGTGTTTTCACTGTTTTGTTAATAATTTGAATATATGTGCTTTGTTACATTTTCTTTGTACATTGAAAGAAGTACCTCCTAGGCCAGAATATTTATGAATCCTTTCAGAACCATCTGTAAGGAGATTTCATTAAAACAATACTTCTCTGTACAATATATTTTTCTTCAACAACACAGAAAACCAAACTTGGACAAACTGATAAAATAAAGCATAGAAGAAAGTCGAAGAAAGGAGTATTCACTACACTCATTTACAAACAAGAAAATTAATTATAAGAAAAGACAAGTGATATTTACATTTTAAAAAATCTCAGAATGAATGATCAGCACAAAATTCTTTCTTAAGAGACTGGTGGTTAGCTTTATATCACATATCATTGATACAGAGCATGTTGAAATGCTACTAGAACATAAAAATTAGTAACAGTAGAAATAGTATATTCTTGAATACATTAGACAATAGTGTAAAATTATAATAAAAAACATAATCACTCTAATTCTACAAATTATTGGGTCATGTTGACAGTGTTTTCTGCATAAAAAATAGTTATGCATATGCCATACACAATATCAGTTTATACAGAATATTGTTTATGACTGTAACAGAGACAGAAGTTACAACAAAAATAGAAAAATTATTGTAAAAATATATTTTTAAAAAAAGGCAGAGGAGGTTAGCAAAAAAGACTGAATGGAAGATATTTCTGGTTTAAAAATATTACTTTTTTTACCTGAAATAATTTTTTATGTGTTTTAGGTTGAATTGAAACAGCTTGTTTGTCTATGTGAAATCTACCATGAAAAGCCACAAAACTGGTGTCTCAACTCTCTCTCCCTATAACTGGCTGATGCCTAAAACTGACACAAGGAAAAGTTCTAGGGATTATGAAGGTTCTTCCAGCCTACTTCAGCTTCTATTACAAGTGGAATATCATCCTTATTTTTACCATTGGATACATCTTTCAAAATTACAGGCAGATAAAGTCTATATTATGCCCCAATGGTGGCCATGCCAAAACTTTTGTACTTTTATAGCTATATGGACAATATACAAAAGTAGAAATCCAAAAACAAAGAAAAGTTCTGATTTGAACAAAAAACATGTCTGAAAAGATGCATAAACACAGATATAGAAGCTGAATTTGAATTAATGAAAGAGATTATGAAGGCATGAAGCATAATGAGAAAAGACAGAGAAACCATAACTGCATTTTCATTTGGACAGCAGATGGGAAGAAAAGAGATCAGTGTACTGAAAATAAATTGTCACTTTCCATTATTTTAAATTCATGCATCTTATATTACATTTAAAGTGAATGAAGATTGTCTTCTAATACCACAGTGTATATATGTATATATTTATAAATTTTGCTTAAGTTGGTAAAGGGTGAAAGTCACATCTATCATAGTGTTATGACTGCTTTCTCTAGTGTGAAGCAATGTTCATCTTTCAAACTGGTGATTTTATAAAAAGACAGAAACACGTATTCTTGTTTTTATAAAAAAATTATTACAATTTTTCAAGTCCATTTTACACTCACTTTGTAAAAATACCCAACATATTGAGAGATCTTTAATTTTGACAGTCTTATGTTTTGTGTGCAGAACTTAATAATGACCCTTTGTGGCAAGTGATTGTATTCTCGTTGTTTGAAGAATCCTTGGCAAAGGCATCAGCATAAACACATTTAATATAAAAGTCAAAGCATGACAAAGTTCGTTGGCAAGTTTCATTCTGCTACTTACTAGATGACTAATGACACAGAGAAATATCAAACTAAAATCTATTATCAATCAATCTAAACCCAAAATCAACCCAAGAATTATCTATGTAAAGGCTGGGTCAGTGGAGGCTGGTAATGTGGTAAGGGAAAGAATAATTATAAGAGAGGGTAAGGATAAAAGGAATATGAGACCCCATTCCATCCAGAGTACACTGTCTTCCCAAGCCCATACTACACCACCAGTTTAGGTCTAAAGTTTTAACAGCACTTAATTTTAACAGCATTCAATCAATAACTTAAGTTTAACAATTTTGCCAAAGATATAGAATTTATATAAAATTTACTATAGCACAACAGCTACTCACTTACAGGTCTAACTTATTTACAAATATTAAGTACCTAAAAGTCTAGGAGTGCAACATTCATAATATATTTACTAGGGCATATTCACACTCACACGCAGACCTAAAAGAGTATGTACAAGGAAAACTTGTGCGGAATTCCCCTCAAATTCAGTGAGGTACTCATGTCAAATGCCTTTGTGTCTTCTCAGTGGGCAAAAGATCAAGCCTCGAGGAATATGGGGATCAACCCAGGCTCCACAGTTGTTCAGTGATCTTCCAAGTATGGCAAACTCCCATGCAGAGGGATATTGCTGAATGCAACCCACCGGAGTCCAGGAAGGCTCAAAAAGGTCTTGCCTGGAACCACTATTTACAGGGTTCCATGACAGCTGATTTTAGTCCTAATTTTTCACTCTGGCTGCAATTTGCTGAAGCAGCAGCCTGGGGCAGGTGGGGAAGTTACACCACCACACCCTTCTCCATTCTATTTGATGCCATCATGGATTTTCACTCACATTTAAAAAATACTTCTGATTGCATGTGAACAAAAGCATAACTAGGCTGTATGTTCATACAAGTCTTCTTTTTGTGGTCTAGTGAATTTTGAGCCCTTGCAGAAAGATAGTTCACAAGCATCTAATGCTTGGTATTTTTCACTAGGAATTTGAATATTTTACTGTTTGTAGAAATCCTGGCAAATTTCAGAAAGTCCTAATTCTCCCATATGCAGTGCTTAACTCAGAGGTTTGGATTCCATTTTTCAGGCTGAGCTAAATCATGGTTAACCTTTAAGTGCTAAATTTCCTGTTTGGTTCTTTCATAAATAAATGTAGCATATTCTTTTTGGCTTTTGTCATTCTTATATATATTTTGACTTCATACTCTAGACAGTGTTATTTTTATTTTTGGGATAGAGAACATTAGAGAACATTGCTGGTGTTTGACAGAATAAAAATCCATTTGGTACTTTTATTCTGCTTTCTGTGATGGAAATCTACTCAGTATCACTGTCTAGTTAAAAAGTTGATGCATAAAATATGCTTATTAGCATTTTACCTGGATGCTACCTGACTAATGGCACTCTATCTTATGGGTTATCTTCTTTCATATTTTGTAGCTATTTACTGCTCTTTCTTAAAAACACAGTACAAGTCACCCACTACTTGAAGCTTTTCTAGGTACTTGTGATCAAAATAGTGAGGAGAGAACTTGTGTATTCTCTCAAGAAATGCATAAGTATTTTCCATTGATTGTACTGTAAAATGACAGCAGAAGTGGGGAATTACGTAGGTTATGTCTACTTCAGCAAGTAAAGATGAACACTAGAAATGGACTTGCAAATCAAAGCAATTGTCAATAACATGACATCCACCATTAGCATGTTTCATGTGGAGTTACTTCAGATTGTCTTCAATCTGCTTTAATGAACTGAATGGCATTAAGAACTGAAGGTCATGGGCTGTACCTTTGCTGTGCATCATCAGATTAGTTTCACTTAAAATTAACACAGTTGTCTCTGAGAATCTCCTGCAAAGTGAATCAAAGCATGGTATATAGGGATGTTAGCACCAAAACCACACTCCTAATCCATAATGGAACTGTGATGTAGACATACTGTCAACCACGCTTGAAAACTAAGGCAAATTTAAGGACTAGAGTGATCTCAGGTGATGAGAACATTAGACCTTTGAGTACTAAAACTGAAATGAAGAATTTTCTCTTGTTGCATGGAGTGCTGTTGGGACTTATTATGAGTCCTTTCGTGTTATGAATGGTAAAAAGTAATCCATGGACCAAATATGAAAGCTAGAAATGGTCAAAACCAGGTTGAAGGGGCCCTGAGCAACCTGATCTAGTGGGTGACATCTCTCTTATGAAGCAGGATTTTAAACTAGATGATCTCCTTCCAAACCAAGCTATTCTGTCATTCCATGTTTTTATGTTCTCATGGAGGATTTGTTGCAAAACACAATCTATTAATACTAAGATACATACATATATTTATTATTTTTTAATAGATAATGTATTCACTGGCATTTCTTGTACTCAATATTAAGTAATTTCCATTTTCAATACAGCTTCTTAACAGAATTCCATCCATTGCTCTGATAACAAATGACAGCTTTTAAGTTCATTTTCTCTGGAACATATTTGTAGTCTTATATTCAATGTTAGATCTATAATGCTTAAAGCCTGAAAGCTTGAAATTAATGTGCTTTGTGTTGGAGTCTTAGATATCGACATTTGAAACCTACTATATCCACAATTAAAGTTTTGTTGGTTCTTTTTTTTTTGCGGTCAGAACTCTTTTCTAATTTTTAAAAGAAGACAGTTATCTAATTCCATATTGACTATACTTCTAAGTAAATGTAATTATAGGATTCATACCCTTATTTATATCTGGTCCACATTCAGAAGTTTAATATTTATTTTTTTGCATCAAATATACTTGCAGTTATTTGTTCATTAAAAAGTTGAAAGACTTGACATCTTAATAGTAAATGTCTATATTTTTGACCTAGAGAATAAATTCTTTTGATAAATACCCCACATTTTAGTGTAAATTTTACAATTCAAATAACATAGCATTTTATTGTTAAATGTGAATGTAACAGATTTTATGTTGAAATTAGACACAATTAGCTGTAGGGGGACATTAATTAGTTTTTACTTTTATCAGTATTTATTTTTATTTGATATTGGTCAGATTTTATCGAATCATAAAATCATTAAGATTATAAAAGAACTCTAAGATCAAATTTGACCATTAAACAAGGACCACCATGTTCAGCACTAAAGCATATCCTCATGTGCCACATTCAGACACCTGCTCAGCACTTCCAGGAATGGGGATTGAACCATTTCCATAGGCATTTCCAATGCCTATCTACCTTTCAGTGAAGGATTTTTTCCTCCTAGCAAAGCTAAACCTCTACTGGTGGAACTTGAGGCTCTTTTTTACCTTGTGTTGTTATTTTTTACTTGAGAGAAGCCTGAGTACAGTCAATTTTTTACCCAGGGAACAGTGCACACATCCAAACCATGGGCAGCCAATTTCTCCAGGAGAAAGTCCACTTTGGGTCACATTGTCATAGAAGGATAGAAGGCTGATCAAGAAAAGTCAAGCAGCTTTGCAAAGGTGTTGAATCTTCCATGTAAAAGTGCTGTCCTTTTTCTGCTTGGAAACAGACATGTATTGACAGACCCAATCCAAGATAAAAATTAAGTAGCAGTTTTTAGATCTCTGCATGGTCAATACAATTAGAGGAAATTACATTCCAGCCTTCAGAAATCTCCCCTATTGTGCATTTGTGAGTTTTTTTTCAGAGGATTCCTGAAAAAGTGTTCCTTATAATTTTCTCCTCCTTCCAATAACAGGAAAGAATTTGTTGCAGAGTTTTCTGGCTGAGATCCCCCTTCTTAGAGTTAGAAATAAAACCTGAGACTTTGTATACATACATATTTATATGTATTCTTGTGGGTATGTATATATATGTGTATCTTCCCTTGTTTCACATATTCATAGGATTCATAGAGATAGGTTTTCACTAATTGAATTCAATAAGAATGGAATTTGTAGCAAAAAAACAATCCTGTTTATATTGGTATCCTCTATTTACCTATCTCAGTATCAAATATAAGACTCTGTATTTGCCTTTAGTGATGAAGCATCTCGAAATCTACTGAAAGGAAGTATGTATAATTTAAAATATGAAGGATGCATATAATGAAAATGGCATGTCTGATACTTTTATGTCTGATTCATGCTGATATCACACTGATATCTATGCTTTCCAAGACTTTTTCATTCTGGATCTACACTGAAGATTTCTCCATGCAGATTTTGCTTCATCTTTTTCATGTTTTTAAAATTCATAGGACAGGTGAGGGTGGCCTCATATATGCTTTATAAAATGGTGTAATATCCAAGAAAATGGGATAACGTACATCTTTGGTCAAAAGCTAAAAGTAAACGCTTTTACCAACTCAGTATTTTTCCCCTTCTCTTTCTTTTTTTCTTTTTCCTAGTTTAATTTTCCTTTTGAAGACACCTTTCTACATGTAAAAATAATGACCCTGAAAGAAAACAATTAAGATTTGTAAGGTGGTACTTACAATATTCTACTTTGGTTTTGTCTGTTTTGGGAAAAATACATGTAAAACCTGATTTAGACAGCAGGGTAAATACAGAAGATCTTGTTTATTATTATAGTCATGCCCATATCATATCTGCTTTACTCAACCCATTCCTAATTTTGGTCTTTACAACATTCTGGACACTGAAGTAGAAATTACACATCAATAATATGATGGTTGCACAATAATAGACAATTCTTGCCTGCAAATGCAGTAACAGTGATTTTATTAAAAAATAGAAAACACAAATTTATAAGAAAAGTTCTTGTAATGCTAGTTTCAGTTGGGATAAAACTATGTTCTTCTTAGTAGCAGTTACAATGCTGTATTTTGGATTCAGTATGAGAATAATGCTGGTAACCCACTGATGTTTTAGTTATTGCTAAGTAGATCTCACTTCAAATAAAGGACTTTTCAGTTCTCATGTTCTGTGAGTGTGTGCAAAAGAAGTTGAGAGGCAGCTTAAGCAGAACAACTGACCTGAACTGGCCAAAGAGATGTTCCAGACCATAGAATGTTATGCTCCATATATGAACTGATGGAAGCCACTGATTGCTTGCTGCTCAGGACTGGACATCAATCTGTGGATGATGAGCAATTGCTGGATGGTTAGGTGATTTGCATTAACAGGCAATAGTTATCAGCTGAGAATATACAGACAGCTTGCCAAAGCTTCTTCTGAAATGCTGACATGTCTGTAAGTAGTGATAGTTTATTTAATGGTATAAATGTAAGATGAAGCAATCTAAAAAATCTAAACGAAAAACCTACCAAAAAGGCTGTTTTTGTTTGACCATTTGAAAAAGAGTCAATGGCAATTTGAATGTGTTCAAATGTCATTATTATTATTAGTTCAGTTGAATGGCTCTAAGTTCACCAATCTAAAGTACTTCAGTTTCTTACACAAGAACACTGGATTTTAAAACATTTAGCTTTTAGTAGCAACTAGTATTACAAGAATTAAAGCCTCTGACATTTCCATACCATTCATCCTTATTACAGGTTATGGGCAACTAGTTGAGAGCAGTCATTAAAAAAAAATTATTTTTATAGAAAAGGTCTAATATAAAAAATAAAATGCATTAAATCTGTACAAGAAAGATATGGTAAAATTACACACAGAAATTCAAGCATCTCTTAACTTGTCAGTTTCCATGGCAGCAAACAATTTGTATATTACCTAGCATTTTAGGCATTTAGGATTTTCTTTTAAATGATTTAGAAACATTCAGAGATAATTAAAATCTGTTATGTTTTTGAAAAAATGAACTCTGATGTATTTTATTTGGTTACATTATAAGATTTTTAAAGGTACTTAGTAATTCAAACTTTTCTGATTTTGTGCTGTGAATTATTCTTGGTTTCATTATTATGAAGGAATGACATTAACACATTCACAATCTGAAAATTCAGAATAAATAAGTTTTAGAAATATTTATTGATATAGGAGACAGTGTGTCCAGCAACCAGTAGTATTATTCACCATCAGAAACAGACATGAGCAGTCTGTTTTTTCATACCATTTCTAAAGCTCAATGTTCAGATGCAGGAAAAGCAGCTTTTCTTCTTTAGTTTGAACTGATTAAAAGTGTTTTGAGTTAAAAGAATATTTGAAAGTTGATCCACATGTAGATTTTATGTGACATACATTATCTATTGCTATAATTTTAATTTGGAGAATCAATGCATACAGGTAGAACATAAATGAAAATATATATGAAAACCTAAAAATCTTATATATAGTGCATAAATACAATATTTTAAAAAAGGAATAAATTTCTGACTCATTCTTTTAATCACACTATGATATAAAAAATGAAATCTCAGTGGAATGCAAATTTCTGCCAGGGTAATAACAACAATACATACATTGTTGTTCCTAATAAATGAACAGAACAGAAGGAAATCAGAATGTGGTGCTTCTATATTGTATTTTGATAGCCTGATTCTTTTCAAGAATTAAAAGACCAAAGAAAAAATATAGATGATATTTACCATAAACGAGGGAAGTTCAGATGAGGTACTAAGAAAAAAACTACATAATTGAAAGAGTGGTTAGGCATTGGAATAAGTTGCCCAGGAGGGTGGTGGAATCACACACTGCCTGTGGAAGTGTTCAAGGAGCATTTGTGCGTGACACGAGGGGTGATTATGGTGATGCTGTTGAAGGCTGGGCTAATTGAGCTTGAAGGTCTCTTCCAATCTTGATGATTCTGTGATTTTGTGGTAACAGAAAAGTAATGAGAAAAGAAGTAATCAGGGTAAGAAATACTGAGCTCTACTAAAGTAGATCACGTTCCCAGGATTTGTTATTTTTATGTTAACAGAGGAAAATTTCCTAAGAGGCAAACTCTTTATGAAAATAAAATAGAAACTGCTTTTAAGACTTATCTGTTCTTGTTTCAAAAGTGCCACTAGAGCTTGAAATTTTACATATTTAATTTTTTTTTTTAGTGACACTAAAAAAAAAAGAGAAGTATATATAGTGGACATTGTATTCACTCAAACACTGAATTCAGTAGGTATTTGGAATTAATTTGTAGTAACCATTGAAAATTAAACAAGCAAACAAGCTAACAACCTGTTTTCTGCTGCTTGGGTTTCAGCTGATTTATATTTGAAAGTGAATTCTTAATAGATTAAGGTATAAACACTAAAGCCTAGATTTTGTATGAAAATGATCTCTTATATATTCAGTCTTCACATTTTTGCTTGTTTCATTGCGCTTTGATGATCTCATGATATGAAATCATTGACAGGCAAGAAGCATTATTCTTGGGGTCATCTGTGAAATGTATGTGCTCTGTAATACTGTATTCAATACATAATTTTTCTTTTTTTTTTTTTTTTTTTAATACAGAGACTTCAATTTATGGAAGCCTGGCTAATAAATGCACAGTTGCAAAAATAACTGGCACTTAAATCATACTCAATTCAACTGAGCTGAGTGCATCCATATTCAAGCATATGGCTGATTTTGCAGAATTTCTGTCTTAAGTCAGACAATGATCACATTGTGGTAGAAGTCTGACTGATACAATGTGAGGCAACTTTTGGTTCCCTGTGTATCCATAATGGAAAATTTCTAATGAAAGTAATTAGTACATTATATGACCTAATTTATGATGACAATACATTTCTTCAGTTTCCCTCATGTTTCACCATAATGATAAGCCCTCTGGATTTCTTAGAAGAAATCTATATATACTCCCTGTTTTTTGCATAACGCTGTCAAATAGCCATATCATGTTCTTGTCCTCAGAACAAGTGTAATTAAGTCTCGTAGGGAATATTGACTTGTTCCATCTAAATTTAATGATCACCCAGGACAATCCTATGCTGGAGGCTTATTGAGACTTAGAACTTATGAGGTTTGTTTCTTCAAACTGTTGGTATTGAAATGTAACATTTTTAAGACATAGTGGAACTAGAGTAATGTCATACAGGATCTGACATTGAACCTCATTGTTCTCAAAGAGGTGTTGAGAAATTTAAGAGATTATGACAATAGTATTGAGTTAGACAACTATTTTGAAGCTGATTCCCTACTTCATAAACACATTTCATAGATAAATTATTTTCATTAATTAGGAAAAAAATATAATCTCCTTAGCACAGTCTTTTCAGCAGAGGCCATAGAGTAGACATTAAAGGGTAAGTCTCTATAATAGAGTATTTTACTATGTAGCCAATGATTATTCCCTTTTTCTCTACTGCAAAGTGAATTTTTATTGGCAGACAAAAGAAATCTAGCTGTCTAAGAAAAAAAAAACACCCTGAAAATGGATGTTTCAGCCAATTTATGTTGCTTGGTTTCCCCCTCTATTATAGAGCCTACCAGAAGATTTATTTATTAAGTATAATAAATCATTCTTTAAAGAAATATTTATATTGATGACAAATTAAAATATTAGGAAGTGATTTGCATAGTTTTTGAAAAATCATAAGCATAAGAAATATGAAGGACCTGAAATCTTGAAGCACTATGTTTCAGAGTTCCTGACACCCATGTCATGGCTGTTTCTTCAAGGCTGGGATAAGAAAAAGAAATATCAGCTCTCTGCACTTAAATCTATATGAGGTTTACATTAGTACTGATGCAGAATCTTCTCCCAGTCCTCAGTATTTCTTGATGTTTGAAATTTTGGATCTATGGTATAATTATTATTCCACTTTTCATCAGGATATATCTTACAGTTTTAGGAACCTCGGGCTTGCCTTCAGAATTAATTGAAAAGGTTTTGTTTACTTTTACTTTCTGATAATGCAAAAATGTGTAAATCCTCTATTTTTCCATTAAGAGGGACAACAGTGACTTCTTGATCCTGATGAATATTTTTTGTCTCAAGAAAAGTAGAAGGAACAAAATCCATAGTAGAATTGAATGTAAATGTAAAAATCTATTTCTGAGGATAATAATGATCACCCAAGCCAAGATAATGCACGTCGTTTTTTGCTCACTAGTTATACAGATAACTAATAGGAAACTGGGATCTATTAAGTACCCCCTGAATTTGGACACAGATATACAGAAGGATTATGGTTATTTTTAGAAAAAGGGGTTAAAACAAGAGCAGAGACTTTCATATTTTGCATTCACCATCTAAGCAGACTATAAATCTGCTGAAGTCTGAAGAATTTTTGACCCCATTTTTTCTCATGACTGATCAAATTACTGGTAATCACAACAAAAAGCTCTCTCTTTTCTTTCTGTGAGTAGTGGCAACATGTCTCTCATCTGCCAGTTAGAAAAAAGCAGATAATAAGAAAACTTGTTATTCCCAATAATAATCTGATAGGTGATAATTTTGCATTATAAGGGAAAGATCTCTTGGGTCAGAGCAAAATTTCACTGTAAGTGGAATGCAGCTTCTCATGTGGAGAAAACCATTCTAAATCTATTGAAGCAATTCAGGGATTTTGTTCTTTCCACATGCAAAATATAATTGGAAGTTTAAATGACTACTGATACTGTGGACTGAGGTTTCATGTATAGCTTACATCACTTGTTCCCACTTAAATCTGAACATACCTTCTAACCCTTTAATTAAGGTTAATTTATTAGGATAAACTAAATGTAGTGGCCATCCTATGAGCCATGTTAGGTTTGGTTAGTTTTTTTTAATGTGAGAGGAAATAGGCAAATGGGAGAGGTGGGGATGGTCCTAGAGAAAAGATTGTGCCATAAACTATTCTGCCCCATAGATTGTTATGCTAAAGTGTACTCAGTGTAAAAGAGCTACAAAACTTGAAAAAGTTATTTTGAACAACTCTCTTTAATTTAAGAGATTCATTCTATGTATACTATATGCCACTATGTATATATATGTATACTATATCACTATATTTTTTTAATGTTTGAAAAATTTGTTGTTTAATTATTTATTTTTGCTGAAGCAGAATTGTTAGAATATTCATATGAAATATGTTTGTAATGCTCAGGGCATGATTTATGCAAATTACTTTAAAATTCAATCATATTTTTCAGTTTTAAAATGCAGCATTAGATTGCTATTTTTATCCAGTTTTTGCTTTCTTAAAAAATTCTGTACTCTTTTGATAAGGTAGCTTCTTGTCATTCCTTTTTAAAATAATGATAATAAAGGAGACACACCAAAGAGGAGAAAGATATTTCTTACTCATTACATCTTATCAACATCTCTGTGCCACCAAGTAGAATATTTGTATCAAGTTAGATGGTCATACTTTTCAATAAGTGTATTTATTAGGAATATTCTATGAGCAGGAAGCAATATGCTTTATGTAGTCCAACAACAAATCAGAAAAAATATTAACTCCCCATGATTCTTGTCACAGTGGATTGAAGCAAGCACCAATAAATTTCACCTTTAATACAAACAGAGCTACTCAAGATGGGAAACTTGAGGAGGCAAAGACATTCCTGCTTGTAGAATATTTCAAACATTTCTAATAAATACAATCTAAACTCAAATATCAGAAACCTTCAGCTGCAGCTGCTATACACTAAAAGTGTTATTTGCTTAGGATAGATGAAGAGCTGCACCTATGAATGAAAAAATCTGTCCTTATTGACCTAATATTATCTTTTCCTACTCTGGCACCAGGCTGTAGTGCTTGTGAGACCCAGCTGCAGGACCCAGTGCTTGGCATTATTGAATCCCATACCAGTGGCCATGGATCATCATTCCAACCTGTCCAGATCCTTCTTCAGAGCCTGCCTCTGAAGCAGATCAACACTCCCACCAATCTTATTGTTTGAAACTGACTATCCCCTCATTTTGACCATTGATAAAGATATTGAACTGGACTGGCCCCAGTACTGAGCCTTGGGTAACAATTTTTGTTCAAATTGGACCAGCCCCAACTGTATTTAATTGGATCTAAGACATTAGATTTAACTTTCTAACAAAATGCTGATCTACAGCTCCTGGTACTCTTAAAGTACTGATAAGACTGCATTTCCATCACTAAGATGTTTTTGATACCAGTGTATCTACCACTGGTGATGTCATGTACAGGTTCTGTTGGATTTTCAAGCTACTCATCCAGAGGTGCAAGTTTCATATCATAGAAAAACCTGAGTAAAGAAGAGATTAAATCAAATTATTGAAAATATATTTGGTAATCACTAGTCATATATTTAAATTATTGATGTATACAATCCATCTCCATTTGATTTCTGGAAAAAACACTTGATTTCTCAATGACCTGACCTCATGTCTGAGAAGACAGTCTTAGACTTAGAAGAAATTCTCAGTTCTTCCAGTTATGGAATGTCCTTCCTAATTCCAGTTCCTCTCAGGATGGAAGCTTGCTCTCCTGGCACTTTAGACATGTTAATCTTTTTTTTATTATTATTATTTTTAATTTATAGCAGGAATATGAGCATATTTATTTGAAGAAAGATCTATGCTAAATGCCTCATACATCCTTTTATTTTACAACTCAAAACTATAGAATATAACTATCTTTTATCTCTTGACAAAGATGGTTCATTCTCCAAGTAATTGTAATTCATTAACTTTATTGCAGCATTGAATAATTAAGAAGGATTTCATGGGGTAAGGCGCAACACTAAATCTACATCCACTTTCACCACTGAAGTCACTATATTTTTAGTGATCAATCAAGATGATGCCTGTATGAAATGAAGATAAGTCAACATGATTTTACAGACTTAGCAGTCCAACAGAATATACTGATATGATACAATCTGCTGTAATTATCTTACTTTTTGTTTGCTTGACGTAATTTAATTAATAGTAATGATTTTTTTTTCTTCTATTTAAATAATACCATTAATTTCCTCTTGCCTTAAAGGAATGAGGGAGAAATTTTAGATATTAAAAAAAGAAAATATGCTTTGTTTGCAATGCATATAAAGTGGGGTTTGCTTGTTTTTTTTTTTTTTTCCTTTTGTTTTCTACCTAAATGCTTTAGCATATTTGGGTAGAGGATTTGTCACTAGTACAGTGCACCATGATTTTTGCAATATCCTGTACTAGTTTCATAATTTTGGTATTGTAATTTGTTTCATCAACTTATTAAACAATAATACTGATACGCTCTTTGTTGTGTTCTTAGTAACAATATAGTATAGTAGGATTATTTTAAAATGTAGTGACCCCACTCCATTTTTAAGAAGGCAATAATGAAGAAATAGATCTTCCTTGCAGAGTGGTAGAACAATAGGCAAGTAAGTTTCTCAGTTCCTCATGGAGATGCTTCACATTCTGAATTCTGCTTCACATTCTGCCAGAAACCGTAAAAGAAGTCTGTTGTTAGTGGAGCATTTTTTTATTGTTGTTATTGTTTCATGTTTCTTTTACTTTTTATGTGTAATTTTTTTTTTCTTCAGAGAATGAATAGTCTTAATAAGTGAAAGTTTCTTTGTATCACAGCAAGGAAAACAAAGATGACCTCAGTCAAAACTTCAGAACACTTCTGTGTAAATACCTTGAATCTAGTAAGAAATTTAAACATGACTTTCAAACTTGAATTTGGTTGCCTCATCCTCTTTTTTCTAGCCAGACTTCATGAGTGGATTACACACTGTAATCCAAATATCAAATATCAAAATATCATGGGAGATCTCATATAACTCTAACAGGAAAGTTTTTTAACACTTGTTGGCTAAGACTTCAGTGATAGCTGATTTTGAAATTTAAAACAAGTCTGGAATTTGCATAAAAATGTGGAGGTTGTGTCTCAAAAATACAAACCTCCAAAAGTCTAATACTAATAATCATATAAAGAAATATCCAAGCCAAAATCTCAAAACATTTTGGGATACTAAATTGTAAATAAGAATTCTAGAATTCTACTTGATTTTGAAATGTTAAAAAACATATTAAATTAAAAAAATCTAATCTCAGATACAATCCAGGACACATTCCTTATGAGAAGAAAAATACAACCAGGCTGTATGGGCTTGCAGACTTCCTAAATTTTGTTCACTAATACATTGAATGTGATCATTGATTGTGCCAGCAAAACACACAGATTAGCTAACATAAGTGGATGTTTTAACGTTCATCTGGTCAGTCTGGAATCTTGAAATTCATCCACATTGATTTGATTGCTGGAAATTCACAGTAACATATTAGTGATTTGAATTAGAGTAATAAATTTACAGCCAGATTTCCAGAGGAGACCTATATGACACCAAAACCAAAGCTGATCGTCTGCCCATCAACAAATACAGCCCTAAATGTTAAAGCTAATTATAAGTATTCATTTAATCTAGTACTTTTTCTGTCCACACTGAATATTAAATTGAATGAGGAATAAATGATGATATTTTAAAGATATATTTAGAGCAAAATAAAACAATTAAAATACCCTTCTATAAAATTATTGTTTGCATTTTAATTTTTTTCTTTTTTTCAAGGAATCCTAGCTCCAAGTGTACATTTCAACAGCACTGTTTCTTGCAGAATTAAAGGGACAGTTTTTATCAGAGATTGATTTTTAAACTAACTCTGTACTTCATTATCTTGATTGCATTGTTTTCTACAATGATACCAAAATTTGACTCTTTATGGCTGTGTTCACTGAAAAAAAGGAATGTCCAGAAACATCTGCTGTGTTTAATAATTCCAGTAAAGCAATTTGTCCTAAAATAATTGTATTTTTGTATGGGGAAGTACTAGGAGTTTGTAAAAGTCTGAGCTTGCTTCCAGAACTTGTGGGTATTTACAAATACAGCATATAAAATTTCAGTCTTAACTAGTGAATTTTCTATTCAATTTGTTTAC
Source organism: Muscicapa striata striata (assembly GCA_030060385.1). Classification (NCBI taxonomy): domain Eukaryota; kingdom Metazoa; phylum Chordata; class Aves; order Passeriformes; family Muscicapidae; genus Muscicapa; species Muscicapa striata. Next base: position 3,379,138 of record JAREIS010000099.1, on the reverse strand, counting down.
TGACAATGAAATGCCGCTTTAGACACAAAAGTCTTGTCTTTCTGCTTCCAAATACTTTTTTTCCTTATTTCTTGAAAAAGCACAATTATAAGAAAAAAATTAAAAATTATTTGCTATTGTATTTTTCTTCCACACAATTCCATGTTGCTTTTTTCTTTTCCCAGTTTCTCACATTTTTTCCACCAATTTCTACCTGCTTCTTTTCTCCTTATAACTTAACAATGCTTTGTAAAATTGTTTAGACTTTCTTTGTGATATCTCTGGGATGGGGAAAAATACTTCTTTCAGCACAGTCAGAGGAACCAAGGTAAAGCTGATACAACAGAACTAGTAAAGCATTTTTCAAAATGAAATTAACAAACTACTGTTGGCACTCATAGCACTTTGTTTTATAATTACTGATAGATCTATCTTTGAGGCTAAGATCCTTTCATGAATCCCAAGAAGGTAGAATCTGCAGCAGCTGCAAAAGCATTTTTAGCTTTTGGAAGGTGCAAGACAGTATTTTGTAGCTTTCAGGTCTTTTTAGTTTCCAGTTCTTGCATTTTTTTTCTTCCCAGTCAAAACTTGGATTAACAGACTCTAGAGGATCAGGTTTTGTACTCCAGGCTGGGTCATAGATTCAGAAAGACTGATCTAGAACAGTCTGACTCTTACATAACTCTGTGAAGGGAGAATTTGTTATTTGATTATACCTAGCCACTGTCATCACCATTTAAATTGGCCTATGTGCCTTCTAAAGCACTAGAACTGCTCACTTTTTGAATATTTTGAAGTAATTTTGAAAGTATTTCTAATTTTCATTCATTATTCTCATTCACTGCATGCTGAAATCAGGGGAGGAAAAGTGAGTTGTAACAGAACATAGCTGTTTACACGTGTGTCTGGGAATCAGAGGCTGGTCCTAGTTTAGAAGACTGACAAATCAAGCCAATTTTGAACTTTAAAACATAATGTTGTTCAGTTCATTTACTGGTTATGTTAGTGGCTAGTTCTCCTGCATGACTGATCCCTGACACTGCACACACAAACCAGTCAGTTCTCAATAATCATCCCTTCACCCATCGCCCTAATTTTGGGTATTCAGTTCCAAGAGCTGATGTTTTACTGATTGTGAATATGACTGTACCCCTTGATGACCACAGTCCTGGAGATTGAGCTGATGAGCTCAAGCTCTTTTTAGCAAAAGAGGATTGAAATTTCTTTGTGTCAAAGTGGGTCTCTCATGTTATCAGAGGTTCTGTCTTTCTGCAAACTCTCCAGTTCAATTGACATTAATTAAAAGGATGAACAGAAAATCCATGACATCAAATTTCTTCCTTGTATTTCCACTACAAGCAGATTCTTACCCCATCTTGATTATGAAGGTTCATGAGACAGCAAAGTTAATCTCACAAATTGACACTACTGGGAGAAGGAGGATTAGCTTCCCTTACACTGCTCCAGCCTTCCCTACTATTTACTCTCACTTCCACACCTCTGATTCTAGTTCATCTTTTTTTTTTGACTGTGATATTCTTGGGAACTAAAATCTAATTTATTCATGATTTCTATAGAAATGAGGGGAAAAGGGGTGATTTTTGTAAAAAGTTTGAGCTTGCTTTCAAGATTTGTGGATTTACAAATATAGCATATGAAATTTAACTCTTAAATTTAAGAATTTAAGAAATTTAATATAGATTTTTCATGAGCCACTTGTGTGTTATTAGCATTACAGAGTTAATTTTTTTTCCAGTTCATTTCTTATAATAACCATGTAGTCCAGCTGATGGGAATGTATGATCAGAAACTGTTAGTATATGGACAGACCTGGACAAGTTGATGGGAAAGTATAAGACTAAAAAAATAGTTCTTCATTTCTAATGATTACAGGTAAGACAGAGGAGCATATATAAACAGTGAACTACAGCTCAAAACAAAGCTGAGGTGTCATGACCATGGATAAATAGATGGATGTCCCTGCCTATTGAGAATGAGAGGAAATTCTGCAAAAATATAAATGCATGTAAAATTAACTTTTTCTTTTGCGTGGTTTTGCATGGCCTGGTTTTGGTAGCTGGGGGTTACAGGAGTGGCTTCTGTAAGACTCTGCCAGAAGCTTTCCCCATGCTGGCAGAGCCAGTCCCTGGGGGTTCCAAAGACAAATGTGCTGTTGGCTAAGACTGGCCAATTGGAGGTGGTGATGATGCCTCTGTGATTATATATTTAAGAAGAAAGAAAGAAAGAAAATTCTTGCAGTTGTAATTGTGACCAGAGAAGAGTGAAGTGAGAACATGAGCCGAGCAACTCTCCAGAAATCAAAGCCAGTGGAGAAAACAGTTACAGCTTGCCCATAAAGTTAAATATCCCTGCTTGGAGATATTCAAAGGATGTCTGATCATTGTGAAGGTTTATCTGCTCCAGGTGTCCCTGCTTGAGCAGATATATTGGACCAGATGATCTGCAGAGGTTCCTTCCAACATCAGTCATTTTGTGGTTGTTCTATCCTGTGATTCTGTTACTTCAGGAGGGTCACAGGAGTAAATTTGTTGTTCTTGGTTATCAGAATTGACACTGGGATCTTGATATTTTAATTCTAAAAAATTGAAAGACTAATATGCTTTTCAGTCATAAGAATGTTTCTGCATCAATATGCACATGCAAATTACTGTAAGACATGTTAAGAGTATGAAATTACCATGCAGAAACTGTTCTGTGCTAATTGCCAATGTTATTTTATGATAAATTTGAGATGGTTTATTATTCCACTGAGCAATCTAACTTGAATTTGTCTTAGATTTAGCCTAGATATACAGATAGGTAGAGCAAAGGAGCTGAAAGGAATTAACTTATTCGACTAGACAATTTGGTTGCTTGTCTATAACCAGTTTGTAGATCTTAAAATGACTTTCTGAAACATGAAGTAAGGAACATGAATAATAAATTTATTCAGACAGAGCTGGCCAAGACTGTTTGCAATGCATTTTATAATACATGTAGACTTACATTTTTATTCCATAAATATATATATACTCCAGAAAAGCATTAAAATGTAAGACAATCCCACTGAAGAGTTAGATAATTTGAAGATAAAAGCTAAAACCCACAGAGCCCACAGATGCCTGAGGGCATGACTACACATGAGCAGAGACTCAGCTGGCCAAATTTACAAGTAGCTTTGGTGTTGAGGTTAAGTTTGCATATTTGCATAGCAAAATGCTAAAATTCATCTGTCCTTATGAGCAGAGTCCACAGAAGCAAAACTTGGCAATACTGGAAAATACTATATCTACATTTTTCTGAAGTCATTTGGACCTGCTATGAAAAGTATGTCATAGAATGAGAAAGATTAAAAAAAAGAAACTTACTGTTTGAGATATATTTGTGCTGTATTAGCTTATTGTACTAATTGAAAAATGAAAGGGAATTCCAGAACAGATTATTAATTTTAGAATATTCTTCTCATGCATGATGAGAAACACTAGAGGAGCTAGGTTACATTGGTGGAAACTTTTTAGCAAAACCTTGTAGAATTTCTAAAAGATAGTATGTCTTTGACAAATATTTTTAAAATATCATTAAGACAAAGCTCTCAGAGATTCCAACAGTGGCTGTACTTTAACTAAAATATTTAAAGGTTAGAATTTTTAAAACTGAAAAAATTAATCTAATATCCCAATTTCAAGGAACTTCCGCCAAGTATTTGATATTTACCTCTATGGAGATTTTCAAGCAATTCCAAGTTATGTTTTTTGTTTTGATTCCAGCACCATATATTGATTTAAGAGATTCACATAGAAATCACACAGGATTCAAGAAGTGTTATATGTTCATATTCAGGAGGCATTATATGTCTACATATATGTCTGCAAAATAAAAGTTGAAACAATACTCCCTAATTTCTAGGATGGTAATAAAGATTAATTTTGAATTAGCAGTATAATGGCATAGTATATGAAATCAGATTATTTTTATTTGGAGAAATAAATAAGTTAGTATTTGTTCTGCAGTGACTTCAACCACAAAAATTAGAGTATCCTGGACATTTTTACAAATCATACTTGTGAAGATCCTATGACATAAATAAGAATCATTAAGTAGCTCGTCTCAGGCTAGGTGCAGGATTACAACTTCTGTTAGTGACTGATACTGACTATCTTACTGAGATTTCTTTAATTTACTTTTCTTTATTGTTATTATTACTTTAGGTCACCTTTTTTTTGCAGTACTTTGATTTTCTGACCGGACTTAAAGGTAAGATGTATAATTTGTCTGAAACGGCACTAAGAAAGAAGAATTTCTGATAAATAAAGAGTTTTCATAGGGTATTCTCACATCATCATTGAAAAATCATCTAGTGTGTACTTTGAAATATGTATGATCAGAAATTATACTTGCCTATGATGGAGATATTTGGAGTAGACAACCAGATTTTAAGTATTCTTTAACATTTAAAATGCTGCACCATTAAAGTAGAAAGTCCTTCTTCTAGTGATCCCTTGTGGTGTCTTAGACATATATTCTTATATTCTAGCTGTGTAAGCAGTGGAGAGCTTAATTTTATTAGCACAAATTTGGCCATCATATTTCAAAGTCCTTTCATTCAGCAAGAAACTCTTTTATACACTATGACCAAAAAAAAAAAAAAAAAAAAGAAAAACAAAACAAAAAAACAAGGAAAGTGACAGAATAAAAGGAAAGTAGAATCACTGAGGCTTAACTTCATGGAGAATGGCATAGAAAATGGGTTTGCTCTGACTTTCCATCAGGAACAATTAATCTACCAGAAGTACATTTAATCTGCAAGGAGACAACAAGAATAGTGTAACTAAGATGCAATGGATCAGTTTCAAAAATTATATTCAGTCTAATAGCAGGGAGCAAATTATTTTTCCTTGCTCAAATGAGAAGGTAAAAGGTATGGGCATGTTAAAAGAACAGTGGAGATCTGAGACATGGAACAAGGATTATCTAAGAGCTTATCAATGAGTGAAACTGATTTTATTATGTTATTTAATTCAAAAAGTGTGAAAAAGAATTATATATGTATTTTTTCCAGATTAATTGCACCAGTAAATCATATCAGAAATTTGAAGATAAGCAAATAAAGCTAGTGCTGAATGAATTGAAGGCTTGCCTAAGACATTGAATGCTAATTTATTTTTATCTTCCTGTGATAACTGACATGTCTTCAGATTGGAGAGAAGGAAGGAGAATAATTGGCTTTTAGAAGGACTGCTATAATATATTTTGTTTTTATTTCCAGTCATGATTCGTTCTTTCCAGGTTCATGATATGCCTGCATGTCACAACTCTGAAAGAATAAACAGTAAAAAAAGCTTCCATCCAAGGTACAGGTAACACTAGGATGTGCTCATCTACTCCTATGGTGAAACAACTGTCATAACTCACTCTTTCAGTGGTTTTTCAAAATACTTATCTATCTTTGACCAGAGAAAAACCCTGCACCCTTCAATTCTAAAAATAAAAACAAACAAACCATTAATCTGATTTTGATATCTGATTTGTCTCTAGACTCTTCATTGTCTGGAAACAGTATATATGAAATACTGCATTAGAGAGTAACATGGTTTCCACAGAAAATACTTAGTGTCCTTGAACCAACTGATTTTCTTTTCTGGAAGTTAAGTCATATGAGAGAGAATTTTAGATGATCTATTGATAATAAGCAAAATAAACAGCATATTCTAACTTTGCTGACCCAGAACACAGCATCTAATACCTTATTTTCTGGAACTCCCATCAAGAAAACAGCTGGGCATACTATAATCTACCAAACTAATGAAACTGATAAACATCTATCTCATTTTCTGGTATTGTTCACAAGAGTATAAAGATTTCATTTGTTTACGGACATTTAGTTACCTACCTGAATTTGGAATTGAAATTTTAAAAACTAATGGTCAGATTTGACTGACTAGTTTTTGCCTTTTTTTTTTTTTTTTTTCCTTCCCCCCCAGTATGTGTGTGTGGGGGGAGATTTTTTTAGTCAATTTCACAAAAGTACTAAAGATTTTAAAGATCACTGTTTTGCATCAGAATTAAAACCAATTCAGCTGTAGACAGAACATTCAAATAAATGAGATTAACATCTAGGTTCAGGTATTATTCAAGTTTATAGCTATATCCCAGTTTACTGTCTATTATAGAACAATTTATTTTCTGTTTGTATGTCTGGTGCTCTCTTTTTAAAATATTCACTGTTCAAGAAATTTGGGGTTGAGATTTAAAGGGCAAGAAATGATCTTTATGATCTGTACAGTCACAGTCTCAGTAAATGTCACTATTTCATCAATGGGTAACTCCTATCAAAGAGAAAGCCAGAGATTTTCTCAGATATTCTCCCCTCATACTGATGAAATAAAAATATTTACATTAGCAGGGAAATCCTCTAATCAGTAAGTAATATCTATGTATTTAGACAATGAACAAAAACATTACTGGCCAAGGCAGTAAATTAAATACAGCATTGCTTAGCATTATTTTTCAATGCTGAGGAAGTAGATGCAAGGGAACTACCTCCAGCCACAAATTAAGGCTCCATTTCTTTTTATTTTTGGATCCAACTCCACTGAGACAGCTTACATTTCTAGAAGCTGTGTGGGCATGGATCTGAGATGAAAATTACCACAGATGTAAGATAATAAATCATTGGGATTTGGTCATCTGTGGCTAGGTAAAGGTAAATTAGTCACCTAATTTATATTAGGTATTTAAACACCTATTAAAGCTCAGCTGTTCTGAAGGTGCCAAGACATTTTTTCTGTGTTTGAGCTGTGGGTATCAGAAATGATTAAACAATTTAAACATTGTAATCTCATTTCAGTAGAAATTAACCCTAATTTTCTTGGTGAATCTGTTTTGACAGATTTTCTTTCACAAATAAATTCAATTCCATTGGAAAAAGTTTTTAATGGTAACCTGCAGATTACAAGAATTTTATCATGATGCAGTTGATAGAAAGTCTTATTCAAAAGTGTAACTTTTTCACAAGACCTAATGGAAAGAATGTGATATATACAGAGGTGCTGGATCAGACATAATTCAATGAGCTGAATGTGGGCTGTGTTGCTTATCATATGGTATTCCTAGTGTCTTGACATGCCTGTATTTTCATAATGATTACATTAATTTTTATGTATCACATTTTGAAATTTCTACTGAGTTCTGATTAGAAAATACATAAATGAAATAAACTTGATGTATTCAAAATGCACTGAAAGTTGTTAAATAATAAACACACCTCTACCTTGATAATACATCTATAAATATATGATATAATCTAAAGTGGTTTTTACCTGCATCTCAAAAAAAGACCAAAAGGTTCTAGTCAGAAGAGAAGAGTGCTTAGAAGAGAAAAATACTGTGTCATCATACTCATCCAGCTGGCTAAAGACTAGGAAAAGATTAATAGTCATAGTACAAATTAAAATGTGAATATAATAATGTAATTTTATTCAACTTTCATTGTAATTGAAAAGGTGTAATGGGAGAGATGGATGTGGCTCGAAGTATGCATGTAATAAAGTACCTCAAACTGTGAACACATGGGTAATTAAAAGGAAACTAATCTTGTCCAAAATAGTATTGGGCATTGGCTAATCAAATGATAATGTTAATCTTGCTATCCAAGAAAGTAATTTTCTATTCCAGAGATTTTGTCGTCTTATAATGCATCATGTTATGTTTGTTGCTATGAACTTTAATTGGGAAATGCATAATTCAAAGGATTGAATTTAATGTTATTAAAATTATATTTAGATTTTGTACTTAGATTTCCTAGAAAATTACATGCTTTTTGTACTTGCTATTGTGCTATTTACTCATTGTATTTATAATTTACCATTGTACATACAGTAAAACTTCTGTTAAATTTATGTTGCAGCATATTTGAACTTTTTTTCATAGCAAATCCTTGTGAAACCAGTTTCTCTTATTGCGAGTATACTTTTAGCTTATACATTAAAAAGGAAAGAATAGAATGCCACAAAGTATTTCTTTTTCTTAGAGTTCTGTTCTCTTTTTCATTTGGGCAATCCCCAGAGTCCAGCATCATTCATCAGAAATGTAATGAAAATTGGGGTGAATGTAGGAAGATGACCTTTCTCTACATTTGCAAATGAAATTGTCAATAAGCCTAGTCACAATGATGTCAGCCCTTAGAGTCAGACCACAGAGCCTGTTATGAAGACTTCTTGAGCATTGCTTTATAGATAAATGTATTAAAAAATAAGAGGTAGTCCTATTGAAGAAAGAGAGGCAAGAAGTACTGCTCTAATCAACATAACCTTCACTAAGTAGTTTCAGAAGCCCATTATGACGGCTGCATTTGTTTTAAACAAGCTCAAGTGATGAATTTTGTTCTTTGTTCTCTGAATATAGCCACCAAAACATGTTAGTAACATTCCAATACATATCATGGAACAGAAAAAAAAAAACCCAAACCAAAACAAGAAATCTCCTGAAAACAGCTTCATTTCCCAGCCATACTTCTAATCATACTATAATTTTCAGACAACCAGTTATGGAACTAAGTGAAATAACTTGATGGGAAACTTTTTATTGAGTTCTTTCCAACTGTTCCCAAATTCATCAATGCTTAATCCACCTGTCAGTAGGAGTGTATGACTTGGCAAGTATTGTGCTATAGTATTTCACGTTAAAATTCTCTTTAATTTTCCAGGATGCTGGAAGATATAGTTGTCTTAATGGTGTTTCCATATAACTTCCAGTCATAACAATTTTTATTGAGCATAAAGTGAATTGAAGGAAGGCAGCCTAACTGGTAATCACAGAGATGAAAGAAAAATCTTATAAAATGAGTAGTCTGCTGTAGTATCTAGGTAAGATTCACATTCGGAATGAAATAAAATCCACTGCTGTAAACTGTTTAGCTTTTTAATTTTTCTTTAATCAAAGCCATTTTCACACAGTAATTTGATTTGCTTGACATTAATCAGAAACTGCAAATGCAAATAATAAAAACGGTTCTTGTTAATAGGTAGGCAGATGGATTTTCTCCATAAATATTTCAAGAGAGAAGTCAATCCATAATATTATTGATTGAACATGAAATAAAAAGTGTCTATTTTTCCCTTGCTGAATGCACAAGAACTGATGTTCTGCTAATAGGAACTGCATATCCAGCAAGAAACAAATTACATTTATGTGATCTCTTCATGATGAAGACTGTGATGACTTCAGATCTCACAGGCTAAGTAGTGTGTCAGGCCAAATCTGAATCCTTCGTATAGGAAAACAAAAGATGAAGAGTCAAACAGCTTCAGGTACATATGCTAGTAGTTCAGCAATTGAATTTTTTCCCCTCCAGTAAGCTGTGAACATGAATCCCCTCATGGTTTAAGGGTCATTCTGCAGCTGGAAATAGTGTGTTCAAAGTCGTGATATAATACTTGTTTAAAAGCCCATAAAAATTTTAAAGGAAAGTAGTTGTTTTTATCTGTGGTGTTAGGCAAATTTCTCATCCAGAAAATTCTTGTTCATTCATTAACTTGTTTTCTGAAAACAGCCACATACAGGTGTTCAAGGTTATGCCAGAAGAAAAAAAAAAAAGGATAAATAACAGTATCACAGAATCATTCACTTCTCCTCTAACTAAGCATCCTTTTCATCACAAAGTTAACAGTGAAATGATGGGATTAGTCCAGCTGGGTTTTGAAAACCATCAAGCATGGAAACTGTGCAGTCTACCTGGATGACCTGCTCCAATGCTTAATTATACTTGGAATGAATAAACTTCTCTTTGCATCTCCTTCAGCCATAACCAGACAATTTATAACCATTTGTTGTGGTTTAATCCCAGTAAACAAGTACCACACAGCTGCTCACTCACTACCCCAGCAATGGGATTGAGGAGAGAATCAGAAGGGTAAAAGCAGGAAAACTGATTGGTATAGATGAAGATAGTTTAATAGGGAGAGCAAAAGCAGTGCATGCAAGCAAAACAAAACAAGGAATTCATTTACCATTTCCATGGGCAGGCAGGTGTTCAACCATCCCTGGGAGAGCAGAACTCCTCCACACATAAAAGTGATTTGGAAAGAAAAACACCATATCTCCAAATGTCTTCTCAATATTCCCACCACTTTATAAACTGAGAGTTTAGGCTTGACCAGCCTCATATCAGAGAATAACTGAGAATGATGATGTCTCATGGTCTGGAATATCTCTTGGGTCAATTTGGGTCACCTGTCCTGGCTGTGTCTCCTCCCAGTCTCCCAGCACCCCCAACTTCCTTGTCATCATGGCAGTGCAAAAAACAGAGAAGACCCTGGATCTGTGTAAGAACTGCTCAGAAATAAGAAAAAAACAAAACAAAACAAAACAAAAACCATTATATTATCAACTCTGTGTTCAGCACAAATCCAAAGCACAACTCCATGCCAGATACTGTGAAGACTATTGACTCCATCCTAGCCAAAACCAGCATGCCAATATCTCTTCTCCCTGTTGTGCACATCTGTAAAGAACCTGGCTCACTTCTCTGTTTAGGCTCTAAGGGGCTTGCTCAGCTAACCTCTCCAGCACAAACAACACAAACTCCTCACAGGCTTCAATCCATAACTATTCTGAAGTTGCTGAATTTACTGCAGTCTGTTGATGTTTTTCATGCAAGGCCAAAACATGGATTGTACTCTATGTGCAATGTAATGATTACCAAGTAAAGGCTAAAAACCACTTTCAAAAATCCAGTGGCTTCACTCCTGTTTATACTGTCTGTATGCTTTTATCCTTCAGTATTAATTTCTACTGACTGACTTCCTGCAGCAATGTGGAAATGCCTTTTCAAGACTTGCAAAAAATCATTGATTTAATATGGAACTTAGTATGTAAGATCTTTGTAATGACATCATATGTTGGCACTGGCTGGATGTCAGGCACCCTCCAAAGCTGCTCATTTACTCCCGTCCACAAAGTGGACAGAAGAGAGAAAACTTAATTAAGTTTTTTTAAGTTTGAAGATTAAAATGCTGAGATAAGGACCAGGACAGAGATCATTCATCAAATATCATCACAGGCAAAACAGGCTCAACTTAGTGATATACACTTAATTTATTACACTAATGAATCAGAGGATAATGAGAAGTAAAATAAACCCTTAAATACACCTTCCCCCTCCTTCTTTCCAGCTCTTTGTACCCCAGTGGTGCAAGAAGACAAAGAATGGGGGTTCCAGTCAGCTCATCACCTGTGCCTTCCCACTGCTCGAGGTGAGGAGCTGTTCCCCTGCTCCACAAGTCACAAGTCCTGCCAGGAAACCTGCTCCATCATGGGTTTCTTATGGGTTCACAGATCCTCTCAAGGCATCCACCCACTCCAGTGTGGGGCTGCTCCCAGGGCTGCAGGTGGATCTCAGCATCCCCATGGACCCCCATGGGCTGCAGGGGCACAGCTGCCTCACCATGGTCTGCACCAAAGGGCTGCAGGGGACTCAGTTCCAAAGTCAGAAGCACCTCCTGCCCTTATGCACATAATCCTGCCCTTATCTCCGTTATGCACCTTCACAGTAAAAACAAAAAAAGTTTCCTTACATTTAAAGGGAATCTCCCCTGTTTCAGTTTGTTTCAGGCCCATTGCCTCTGGTTCTGTTACTACTGAATGGTTAAACACAGGTGCTGCAGATCCATTTGTAGCTGAAGATGGTCAAGTCATGTTTTTAGGACAGGACTAAAATGTAGAAGTTTACTCACCTCCTGTTTTTTTCTACAAAACACACATCATAGGGTGATTTCAAGCCATATTTAAAATGCACAATTAAAATTCATGGGAGTTAAGATGGGATATGTGTCTGTCTCTTATTTCATACCAAAAAGACATATGACACTTGACTGACTGAAATAGGAAAAACTGGACTGTATACTTTTTATTCTCATGTTCATTTAAACTTAAGCTCAATTTTGCATGACAGTTAAGAACAAAATGATAACTGTTTTGAAAAATGTTTTGTAACACCTGGAAAACTCAGACCAGTATTTCAGTGATCTATTTTTCCAGTTTATCTTACATAGGCTTCTACTGGCTCTTGTCCATTAGTACTTGTCTGGTTTTTTGTCAATTAATAAAGTAAAATGAAATCCTTAGCATGCATACCGTAATTTATTATGAATTGATGATATGTTCATTTCATGCACTGCAAAAAAAGAGAAAACATTATGATCATGCTATGGTTGTTGAAGTTAAACAACATCTATGGAAAAAAAAATCCCCACATTTTTAAATTGCATCTATTTAATTGCACACAGAATGGGCATGTTGAGTTCAAGAGACAAGCAGTGTTAGAGGAGACCTGAGGAATTTCAGTCTAATATAGTCTGTGGTTTATCCTTAAAATGTTCAGTCCTAGAGTAAATTAATCACCTGTCTTGAAACTTAGGAAGGATGATAGACTCTCTTCACAGTGTGCCCCACTGTGTGTGAGAGAGAAAGAAGAAATGGCACACGTGTTTACTGTTTGGGGGTTTTGGGTTTTTAAAATTTCTATTGAAATGCAGGAATTTCCATTTTAAATTTTCAAAAATAAACAACCAGGACAAATCAAAACCCAAACCATTATTCAACTGCCCAAAGCAACTGCTGAGGCTTCATTCTCAGTGATATCCAAAACCTGATGACATGATCCTAAAGAACCTGTTCTAGATTTTCAGGCTTTATACAGGATGGTTGCACTGGAAGATCTCCACAGGAATCTTCTTACCTCAACCATTCTGCAGTTCAGTAACACAGACATCTCTGAGAACACACAGCTCAAGGTATGTAACAATTAATATTCTTGTTGACAACACTAGATTGTAGACTCCTGTGTATTGACAAATGCATACTGTACTTTTGAATAATTACCACATATATTAGCCTCAGCACGAGGTTTATGTTTTCAATAAGATTAAAGTGTTTTTTTGTTTCAGACTTGAGTGGGTTTTTTGTCCTTAATTCTGGCACATGAAATTTTTGTAATTTTTTTCTATCACCACTCATTTAAAAGAGGTTTTTTTAAAAAATCTAACTAGATTATTTTATTTTCAACGCTTCTGGAACTGTGATAAGCAAAAGAGGATGCTGAAAATTTTAATGGTTTAAAAGATATCACCACTATTTTTTTTCCAGGAAATAACATTTCCACTCCTTTAAAAATACAAAACCACTGTTCCCATTTTAAGCACAGAGAACAGAGTATACCAAGGTATGTTCTCTTACTATTTTGCAACTAGTAAGCATATATTGACTTTTTTAGGTCAGTATTAAGCTTATTGACTGGAGGATTTAATATTTACATTAGTTTGCTAGAATCAATATGACGACCTTAAAAAGGGAAAGAAAATGTCTTTGAGTCAACTAAATAAAAGTGTTTTCTGTTTGTGCCAGAAACCTGATGATATTTAAATATATCTATAGTGAAAAATATGGAATGTAGTTACAGTTAACAGCTCATCATTCTTTGTCTCCTGGAACTCTGTATTTTTAACACCAAGAAATTAGTACTTATTAAAAAAAAAAGATGGTTTACTAATATTTGATGTTCTAAGCCCTTTCTTTTTAAGACACAACTAATGTAACATTTGACTCCACAGATTTCAGTTTCAGAGAAATTGTATTTTACTTTTTTCTTTTAAAATGTAAAGCATGCCACTCAATTTTTTGCTAGCCATTAGTGCAAATTAAGATCATCTCAAAGTGGAAGGAAATTTTTCCTAATAATTTGGACAGAGTGGCTTTAAAATGCCTTGGCAGTCCTATCCAGTTTCAACTGTTTTATTGTAGATGATCAGAAAACTCCACAAAAATGCTGTGATTCTTTTTGTTTTGTTTTGTTTTGGTTTTGGTTTTTGCTTTTTTTTTTTTTTTTTTTTTTTTGTGTGTGTGTGTGTGTTTTGAAATTCCTATCACTTTATGAGCTATTATATGTGAAATAGAAGTCAATGCAATGCAGCACAGTAATGCTCCTTACTGCACTGTACTATGCATTGCTATGCCACACTATGCCTATTATCTATAATATTGATGACTGATTTATATTTGTCAATTTCTGTCATATGGTCTTCTATGTCCTTCTTTAGGGAATATGCTTACTGCTTATTAATCAGGTTGTTATGAGAACAGCAATAAAATAAGAATAAAATATGAATTTTGCCAAGGACTGAGTTCGCAGTGCTTGTTCCACATCATTCTTCAGACCAAAACATTGTGTTACATTGTTGTTGTTTTTTAACAGACATATAAAAAAGTGGCAAAGAGATGATGCCATACCATCTAATATTTGTATGCTTGTATAGAAATATAACATGCTCAATTATTCTGTATTTTTATATTTATTGGTGTATTATGTATTTTCCTAAATAAATCTTTATTTTCAAGTTTTTTTTACTGTGTTTGCATTATTAATGTCTTTCCCTTTTTGTTTCAGCAATTGTAAACATTACAAATGTCAGTAGAATCCATTGAAACAAGTAAGAAACTGAGTGATTTAATTATTCTTTTAAATTTTTGACCGTAAAAGTTTAAGTATTAAAACTGGTAATAGATCAGATTAGTCTGGTTTTTGTATTCTGGCCTCAACTCATTTTGAGATCTTGTAGAAAATCTGGAAACAGAGACTGAGGAAAAAAATCACTAGAATTTCTAAGGTAGCATATAAATTCCCCCCTGAGTAAATTTGGAAAACATATTTTTAAAGGGAAAATCTATAATTGGTTTGGTGTAGAAGAAAAAGTTTTTCTCTGTTTTCAAATGTTCATAGAGATGCCGAAATCTAAGTATTTTTGCAAAATGTGGCTACTTTGTTATTTAGTATTTACCTCCTCACACTTGCTATATTCATGAAGACATTCATAGACATAATTTCTAAAATAATTTATAAAATAATTGAGGAATCAGTTTTAAAATAAATTTTTAATGTGTTTAAGTCATTTGACTGTGATACTCTCATCATCATAATTTAACTGACCTGTTGATATGCTCACTGGAACACCATTAGGGAAATAAAATTATTTTTAAGTTAAAACCACCAGTTTTTCCATTAAGAACTTCAAAATCTCCTGGGATAAAAATGGAAACAAAAGAGCAACAGAAATTTCAAAAGGAGCACTCCATGATGTCCTAAAAGCTTATTTACTCTAAGAGAAAAATAGAAGGGGAGAAGAGAGAAAGTGTCTGTAACAATCCATGGTACATGTGCTGTTGCTGAGATACGGTGTATCTCTTAAGGAAAAAAATTTGACCGTGTACAATATGAATTCTTGCTCTCTGTTACAAGGAAAAAAAAATATTTTACAGAAAGAAAAAATATTCCTCTCTCTTAAAGCTACATTTTGGTTTGCTTTAATTTTCTTTTCCCGCAGATGAAAATATACTTTTTATATTTTTATCTAAATTATTCCAAAAGACATATTTGTTTTCATATTAGTATGGAATAAAGAGTGAAACATCATCAAAATCTATGTTACTCCTTAAGGGCCTAAGCACACAGATTTAGCTCTTTTCTCTTGCCTCTTTACCTTTGCTTTTTTTCTACCTAAAGCTTTTGTTTAAGTACAGGCTATATTTTTTTCTCACCTTTTCAGCAATTATAACATGAATAATGGGGAAAGTAAAAACAGAAGACAAGCTGTGCAATGTCAGACTAAAGGTTAATCTAGAGAGAGGTACATTTATGATGACTCTAGCAATAGCCAAAAGCAAAGATCTAACAAGGAGCAACAGTCACACAATAATTTCCTAGGGTACTTCCTCCTCCTCTAAATATTTGGGGCAGAAATATTTTTTGAGATAGAGGTATTTTCTTTCTCTTTGAAATTCTTGGGTTGGTTTCCTCTCCCATGTGTATTCAACCTGTCTTTTGATGTTGTGTAATATAAATCACTGTGAGGCAGATTGTGATTGATACTACTCAGAGAAACACTGTTTGTTTCAGATGTTCAGCAAAACTTCTACACACCTCTCAACATAATAAAACAAACACCTATTAAGATGCTTTTAAATTTTTTTCTTGTTTTTTCTTTATGTATTCTTAATGTTGCAGAGATGACATTGCACCTGTTTCATGATTGCTGTCAAAGAAGTTTCCAAAATAATTCTCAAATTGCTATGTCTTAGGCAGTTTTCCTGACCTCCTAAGCCATCCTGTCTCCTATTTGATAGGGAATAAACACTTTCTTCCTTTTTTATTGAGCTCTTCCCCAGAAAAATTGCAATATAGCTGTCAAATGGAAGTATAAAAATTTTCACATTTGATATATTTTTCATTAAATATTAAATATTTTCAGAAAAATGCTAATATTCTGTAAACAGCACTACTACAAGGAAAAATACAGAAACAAATTCCTTGTTGAGCTATACTTTGAATATTTTTCACCTACTATATATATATATTAAGCTAAAATTTGCAAAAATTACATTAAATGTGTAACTTAACCACATATTGAATTATGGTGCCTTTGTGAAGAGATTTTTCAATTACATTCAGAATGACAGCTTGTGTAAATAGTAGCCAAGTTCCATAGCAAATTAACCTTAAATTCAGTTTTAAGAACTACATCTACATGTCATACATCTCTTCCTACTTTTACATGCAGAAAAGTATCAAGAAAAATGTGTGTATAATTGATAAATACATAAAATGCTAGCAGTGGTTAAAGAAAAAATTCCTGGAAGCAATAAAAAGGTATGTGGGACTCTCTCTGCTTGTTTTCTTTAAAAAAATATGTTTTTTAAAAATAATATTTAAAATCTAATTGTAAAAAAGAGTATTTATCTTTTAAAGAAAGCGGAAATTAATTAGGGAAAGTGACTTTTACCTCTGAATCCAGTTATTGTGACAAATGTCCCTAAGATTATCTTAGTCACTCAAACCCATACAATGCATATTCCCTATTCATAGAATTGTGTCACCTACCATATTGATGTTTTGTAACCAAACAAATGTGAAAAGATGTTTATACTAAGTATTGTCATCCAAACAAAATATGTATTGCAGCTAAATTATATTTACACCAGTAGGTCTGCCTTGTGGTGTGACATAGTCCAAGTACACAATGAAGAACTGTCTTTCAAGATATTTGTTTCATATTTGGATTTGTTGCATATGCTTGGTTTTTGATAGCCTGAAATTTAGAACCCTAGATTTTTCAAGTATAAGTATGACTAATACAATAAAATCTTTCAAATATGTTAACATGATTTTTACACAAACAAAAAAAGTAGAAGGTATGTTAACATATCTTAAATCCATGATGCTTTTTAATTTTTTTTCTCTTGTAGTAAGTTTAAGACAAGATCTGTTGGAAAATAAGATATGGATATTTCTGTTCACCACATTCTCACTTGCTTAATGCAGACTACCTATGGTTCCTGATAAAAATTAGAAGTTACTGAAAGATAATAAATAGATCTTGTGAACAATCTGAATTCAACAGAAGACATATAACTGCTTCTCAGCCTATAGACAGTTTATTTAAGACCCAATATGCAGCTACATGCACAATTTTGTTTCAGAGTTAATTAATCATTGCCTAATTTCAAAGTGTATAAAATAGGATAGAGGAGCTTGACCAGGCTATCTGCATTAAGCCAGTCCTCACCCTTTGAAAATACCTAATTTTAGTAGTCTGAGTTTTCTTAGTAATTTTAAATTATTTTAAAACATGTAAATATAATCTAAAAGGATCGATTAAGATGAAAAAATTACTCTGTTAAATAAACAAAAAATCTAGGATAATGGTGGATGAAGAAAATCAAATAAGAGAAACACCACAAACTAAGCAGTTGCATAAGGGAATTTCATTAATTGATATCCAGTATATTTTTTAATTATGCTATGCAGAAATTCACTAAAATTTAACTGATAAAAAATATTTATTTTTGAAAACTGTAATTTTTAGCCAGAATTCAACATAGAAATAACAGAAACATGGTAACAGTTTGTTTCCCTCTATATCTTTGAAATTAAAGGAGAGCAGCCTTGTTAATTTGTATTAATGATATATGTGACAATTATAAAAAAGCAAGCTGAAGTGATTAAAAAGCCAAAATAAAGTGTTTGAATACAGTATGTTTAATGGAAATTAAGGCTGAGTCTCTATTAAAGCAATATGAACTGATGAAAAATAACAATTATATTATTTGATTAAGGGAACAGTTACAGGTGCTTCAGTGAATTTTGAGTTCTTTTTAGATGTTATATTCTGACTGGATCATTTAAGATAACTTTTTTAGTTTCTCATCCATAAGACCTGACCTGCTGGAACTTTACAATATTTTGACCAGGAATATCTGTCACCACTGACCTCAACACTGAGATACTGGAGATAATGAGGTAGTGAGGTTATAGTTGATATTCAGAAAGCAACTTAATGAATAAGAAGGTATTTACAGAAGTTACAAATAAATGAGCATGTGAATGGATGGAAGGGAATTAGAATGTGCCATGATGTTTTTTATAGATCCATATATGAAGGCAGGTTATTGGTATTCTCTGTTCAAAGAAAGGAAAACCTGTGTGGTTCTGTGAACTCTATGTAAGTGGTACTGCTCCATTTATTTTTACCTTCAGCCCTGAATTTTGCAAGACTCATGTTATGTCTCATATTTGTTCTACAGCCTAAGAGACCCTTCAAGCTCCTCAAGATTCTCCCAAAGCAGTATTGAGCCACATAAGTGCAGTGTGCCTGGAAAAGAACTGTTGAGCTTGTTAGCCTGATGGCAAAGCATAAGGAAACAGAAGAAATTCCCAGCACCCAGTGCAAGGTGATCATAAAAGCATAGCTTGAAATATTAACCCAAAAAAGACAGACTACTTCTCCAAAACTATTTTTGCTTCACCTAATTCTTTAAAAGCTGTAGAAAAAGACGGGCCTTTTTTTTACCTCTCTTCCTTTCAGCCCCACTTGTCAAAATACAACTTTTTCTCCTAGAGTGATGTGCCAAAACAACAGAAAACCAAAATTATTTCCTAAAATAAATGACTGCAGGGTGGGATTTCATAGTTAATTAAGATCACTGAAAGAGACACGAGTGGGTGCCAATGGGATGGTAGTGTAAGCATGAGGCCTAAAACCTTGATAATATGTGGTAAAAGGAATTCCATGAAAAAGAGATTAAAATTCAGGCATAATAGGCTGCTCACAGGGATGGTAGGTTATCAGGCTGGATAACTGGCTCAGATGGAAGGAAGAGGGAGCAAAACTGATGGCTCTGTTCTGCTCTTGCACAGGAGCCACAGTCTTTATAATCAAGGCTTTCAATATCATAGAAAGTTCCTGGCCCCCTCCCATACATGACAGCAGCAACAGGGTTTTGACTACAGTCAGAAACTGATTGCCCAGGGATGTTGTGAATCTCCTCCACTGGAGATATTCAAGAGCTGTCTGGATGCAATTCTGTGAAATGTGCTCTAAGATGACCCTGCTTGAGCAGGAGGTTAAACAGATGACCCACTGTAGCCACTTCCAACCTGACCCATTCTGTGATTCTGTAATGAACTTAAATATAGGAGCTCATTTCAGATATGACTGAGTCAAAGTTTTCTCCTTTCTCTCCTGGTCATTGACTTTTTTGCAGTAGATGTAAATCAAGCAGTGAAGGGAGTGCAAATCAGTTCTCTTAATAGATTATTCCTTAAAACACTTTAAATAATCTTCAACTTTCATTTGGGGCAGACTCTCTTTGCATTCTCAAATACATCACAGAAAAAAAGACCTCCAAACTACGGTTTCCTCATCTTCTTGTTAAAGAATATATCTCTGCCTCTGGGAATTCTATTTCCAGCAATAAATTCTCTTTTTCTTTCTCCAGTATAACATCTTCACTCGTGGAGAAGGTGAAAAAGAAAAATGCTGCTGGCCTAAAAGTTGGCTGTGTGCACCCTGAAACATTCTGAGAGCTTTGTATGCAATCAGTTAAGTACTGGAATCAAAAATATTTAAGAATATTTAAGAATATGGGCAGAAAATGAGCTTTGACTTAACAATTGCAAATTAAATTATTAAAACATTTCACTCATCAGAAATCAGAAACATGTTTTACAGCTTATTTCTCAATATAAGCTACTCAATCACCTTTGAACTATGGATTTTAGATTCTTGCAGGAAACCCACTTTGAAAGGAAGTTGCAGCTCAATACTTCCTACTGATAAATATACAATAAAAGCATTTATTAATTAATATATTTGATTAAATAATCTATTTGTATGTCCAGATGAAATGTATATTAGATGAGTGAAATACAATATTTGCTCAAAACTTACATTTATTAATATTTTAATGAAGTTGATATGATAAATCGTTAAATTTCTTCTAAGTTTGGCTAATGTCTTGCCACTTAAGGAAATAAATAAAAAAAATACTGAAGAGTTGTAAACTGTCTCAGCACAGTTCTAGGACCATGTTACTTTAGAGTTGGTTGGCAGAAGAACTCATCCATCACTCAAGTTGTCCCAGAATAAACTCAGCATGAATGCCTGCAGTACAGAGTAACCATCCAAAACACAACAGATGTTATCTTTGAACCTTGAAAGTAGGTTTCCTGAGACAATAAATACATATGATTTGGCAATTAATGAAAAAATATTCATGGGAACATTGTCACTGAAAAATAATGGGAGGATTTATACTTTTCTGGGTCATACCACCAATTGCAAACTGAAATATAAATACTAATATACAGCTGGATGATCAATAAATGCTGAAACTCTAGCCTTTATTTTAGCTTCTTTGGTTACATCTGGTCATATCCCTTCCTTGCATTTGGACAGTCTTTATCCTAGATATCATACCCACGATTTCAGTGAAATTTGCTTGGTCTTGAACAACATGATATTTTGTTTTTTCCAGATATTTTTAGCTAGTTTGTTTTGTTGTTGCTTGTTTAATCAATCAAGGCATCCACCAAAACTGTGTGTTTATTACAAGCATACTTGCAAATAATGAGTAAAGTCACATAAACATAATTCTTATTAATCTAAGTTTTCGCAGTATTTTTCTGTATTTATGTCCAAGGTTTTATGTTAATATAACCACTATGGAGAGCAAGACCTAACCCATCTTTTAAAAATAATCCACGGGAAGTTTATAGGTCTTTTTACCTTCTGTTTCAGATGTTTCCAGATTATATTAGATAAGAAAATACATTGTTCTGATAGGCCATTGTAGAGGGCTAGACCTAAGCATGTTTTGCCTCAAAGCATTGTTAGAAGAAAGGTGTGATTTGAGGAGAGGGTCCTGCAGAGGTGGGGCAAAGCTGTTCTTAGCCAATTCCTGCTCCTCTTGAGGCTCCCTGGAGAAGGACTGGCTGTGCATGCGTGAACAAAACAGAAGAAAATCTGGTTTACACAAGAGGCATGCACCAGGTTTACTATAAAATGAAATAGAGAGCCTACAACCTCAGCTCCAGATAATCCACCTGTCAGGTTCAAGGCAGGAGCTAAGGGCTGACAAACATTCCTTGTTTTCTTCTTTGCATTGCCTAGGCAAAGTACAGCTATTGTTTTACTCCATACTCCTTACTGAGGTGTCTTGGCCAAGTGTGCTGTGGCTTGTTAGCCAACACATCTTGAGCTTTATTTTGTGGGAGTTGTGAACTTATTGAAGTGTGTTGTATAAAATGTAGGGCTTCTTAGCCTTCACTCTTGTGGAAATCTATTGAAGATTTAAGGGCTTGATAACCAACAACTTTTCAGTCTAAAAAGTGGACTGGTTGCTGCAGTTATGGCAAATGTACAATAAAACATAAAAATTCCTGGACATGCAGTCCAGTGTCTTTGTTCAGCCTGAGAAGAATTTAAAAGGAACATCATTCTCCCAATATTTTGGTATAGCCATGCATGTTTAAAACTAGATTTCATGGCTATTTTGTAACTTTTTGTGTCCTTGAAGTTCTCTGTCTTCTCTATGGCTTTTATAAAAACACTTTTATAGAAAATGAACACAACCGTTACAATATTTTAGACAAGAAAAAAAATTCTCAATGAATTCTTAAAATTCATAATCACTTAGAAGCAATGAATATTAAGAAGTATAAAAGCTGTAGTGCTGACTTATTATAAGTGCCATATATAAATAATACCCCAACAGAAAGTTGCAATTGTGTTGTACTACTAAATGAAATTAAACAAAAAAACTTTTAAAAAATTTAATATATGTATGCACCACTGACACTTGTGTCTTCATTAGTTCAAAAGAGATCATGATCCTCATTCACAAAAGTTGAAAAAAGCAAATTGAAAATAGAAAAACACCATAATCAAGATAAATATGGTACAATTAAATTACAAAATAAAGTTAAGCATTTAGAATAGCAACCATAGAAGTAAATAATATCACTTTTAGTCTGAAAGCATTTACTGAATCTTCCTTTTATTTTAGAGTTAATGAAAACTGTTGGAAATAAGAATAAATGGAATTATTTTTTTGTTCAGTAATTTGTGCAACCATAGGTTCATACATAAATACAAATCTCAAACAAGAAAGTCATTTCACACTTGCTAGCATTACACTATAAATGTCATCCCAAAAATAAACTCAGGTAAAGACAATTTTCAGCTCTATATTCTATATTTCCAAAACTTGAATTTTTTTCCATGTGACTAAACAGTAGATCAGAAAAAAATATTGTAACTTTGGCATAGGGATTTTTACTTGTGAGAGAAGGAAACAGGGATAAGTAATTTGAGCTTGACTTGTAAAAACATTTATTTCCAGCTATTCCACTGGCTTAGTAGAGGCTAAATTTACATGGGGAATCAGGCTTATAAGTCTGATGGATATTAAGGTCCACTAAATATATGAATGATTTTGTGTGTTCTAAGGTCAAGTGAAAGATCTAATAATGTTTTAGAATATATGCTAGGCCAACAACCACTTAAGTTTTGGTCCTTTGTATTGTATTTTTTATTTTGGGAGGAATACTTTAACAGAACAATAATGAAATAATGAATAATTAATAATAAAAGGTAGCTTGAAGGTTGGGAAAATGACTACATTTTGTAAAAAGGATTATGATGCTAAACATAGCATGTTTATTTGCCTGACAATATAGATGCAGGAAATCTCTGGATGATCTGAAAGTGACACAAGACTCAGGTAAAGTGGTAAAACTTTTCTTAAAAGAGTCAAACTGTGTAAAACATAAAGAGATAAATAAACTGATTTTTATATTTGTATAAGTGGTAGTTCTTGTGAACTTGTGCTTGAGAGAATAGATAGTATGTGAGTTTGGAAAGTAATTGAATTTGTGCATGACCCATTCCCTGAGAGCTTTGGGATTAAGTGCACAATATTTATTGTAAATGTTACTTTGATTGTCACAGAATCATAGAATGGCCAAGGTTGGAAGGGATCTTAAAAATCATCTGGTTCCAACCCCCTTCTATGGACAGGGCACCTTTCACTAAATGAGATTGTTCAGAGCTCCAACCAACCTGGCCTTGAGCACATTCAGAGAGGGCATCCATAACTTTTCTGGGCAGCCTGTTCCAGTGCCCTCTTACAATAAAGAACTTATTTCCTAATATTTAACTTAATCCTACTCTCAGTTTGAACCCATTGACCCTTGTGCCATCACTACATGCCCTTGCACAAAGTCCTTCTGCATCTCTCCTGTGGGCTCCCTCCAGGCTGACCTTTCCCAGTTATCTCAGCCTTTCTTTGTAAGAAAGAAACTCCATCCCTCCAATAAATTTTGTGGCCCAGCTCTGAACTTGCTATTATGTTTGGAGTAATAATTTGTTCTTTATGTGTGTGGTAGATAAGGCAAAGGCTGATGGGCTTGGATTGTTGGATTGAAGAATCATATTAAATACAAAAAAAGCTCTATTCAAAGACTGTCGGTGTGTTCCTCATCTATGTCCTTAAGAGAAAAATAAACTATTGGGATCTAAATAAACTGGTCCTCTCCTAGTGCAAGGTGAATGCTCAAGATCTAACACACTTTCCATTTTAAGACAAAAGGGAAAAAATACTGCTGAGACTGTTTAAAATTGTCAAGTGATAGCTTAGTTTCATCAAGAAACAAACCAAAATAAAAAGCAGAAGTCCTAAGAAAAAAAATTGTTTAGAGTTTCGTTAAGAAAATTAAAATTTTCAGGGGAGATCTGACTGGACCAAAACAAATTGTTTGCTTTTTTATTTCATGGTGAAACTGGTGTTATGCTAATTCAGAAGATAGCTTGGTTTTCTTCTTTTTTAAGAAAAGCAGAATAACCAGAACCATTTCCAGTGCTCTAGCCTTCTCTGCCTTTAAGATGTCATTGGTACATGGACACTGAACCATGACAAACCCTTGCATTCTTACCTTTTGTTATTCATGTGAGGGACTGACTCACTTTACTTAAGATACAGTTTATTCATCATCAAAATCACATTGGATTTAATGGATAGACTGTTTCTGATTCCTAGCTTGCTTAGGGTAAGATGCTTTGTAAAATTTCACATTTCCTTCAGAAAGCTGCAAGTATAACAATTTCATATATACTGTATTATGCCATGATTGTTGACTGTGCTGTACAAATGAGTAGGGCATACTGATGAAGAGCCAGAGGTAATTGAAGGCCACTCTAGTCAATAGAAAACCATTTCTACCTACTGTATGCAGCTTTGTGAATTTCACTGTATTTTGGAAAGCGTCCACTGCTGCTAGAAATTTAGACACATTTTGAAAACATCTAATTGAGGATTTTGAATGCAGGATTGCAATCTTTTCAGATCCCTGCTACATCAGTAGTGATATAACTCAAATTTATAAAACTTAAACAACTTTTGAATATATACTTCAGTCTCTATGGACAATTTTAGGCTACAAATTGCCATAATTCTGAAGCAATTTCAAGCTGAAACAGCAGGTGAATAAGTTTTAGGCTGTGGTACACAAATGCTATGCAAGTTCTACACTAAAAGATGATCATGCTTACACTATGCAGTTCAGTATGTTATAGAAATATCACCTCCACATATGTAGCAGTGTACCTGTATGATTTTTGGAATATGTCTATTTTAATTAAGCATTTTGAGAACTAGAGTTGATTAGACCAGGCACAGTGTCACCCTCCAATGACTAACCTGCTTTTGGGAGCTGAGTTCCCTTATGGCATATCATAGTGTGATGCAAATGTTCAGACTGATGCTAGTTAAGGGCTGTCTCGTGAAATTATCATTTAGTTCTGTATTATATAAATCATGAAATCTATGCAATTTACTTGAAAAAGATCAAATGTGGAATAAAAGAAAATCAAACGTAAAATAAAAACATTATAAGTTATAATCAAAACATTTCTGACATAGCTGTTGTTCTTTTTGTATCTAGGAAATGATATTTTTTATCTCTTACAGTATCATAGTTCTTATAAAAAGAGTAAATGAAAATAGATTATTGTAAATTGCTTACAAAGACATGAAGAAAGAGGAGAGAGTATATAAATTGTTCACAAGTTCTAAGATTTTATTTAAATGATCACCTTTCAACACACTAAGAGGCAGTTTTGTTTTTAGTGGAAGATGGTTTTGTCCATGCTTTCCATTCCATTTTTACATAAATCCATTAAATGTGCTTTATGGAGAAATTTGTGAAAAAAACCTCTGATGGGAATATTCAGAATTTGCAGACATTTACATATAAGCTTTAAGTAGATTTGCAGGTTGAATAGCTTATTTATCATTTTCCATTGCTGTATAGCAAAAATAATAGTCTAAAAATAAAATAAAAATACTTTTGTAATCTTAATTAAGTTTTCCAACATTTTATAAATCTGATCTTTATCACAAACATTTTTTCCTGTCTCCTTTTGATATACACACACTGTGATAACTTTCCTTTTATTGTGGACAATTTATGAATGACTGGAGATGCATGGGAAGAGCATCACTTACTGCAAAACCATTTTTATAATTTTCTTGGACATTAGACAAACAAAAAGTACTTCTAAGGTGTCAAAATGGATCAATAATCAGACTATACTTTAAGAGCTGTGTTGTAAAACCTTTCAGCTCCTCGGGTGCAAAGAAAATACATACAAGAAAATAAGTTTTTTGTTAGAGTGAAGTATGAAGTCAAAAATTATATTTAAATCTCATGAGAAAGAAAAATGCAGCTGTGTTGTTTTCATTTTAATAGACATTTACAACCAGATTCAAATCCACAAATTAAGACAAATTTGCTTCATGAGTTTCTTTGGGCTTATTCCACAAAGCAAAAGATAGCAAAATTGTTTCTTGCCTGTTTTCTGAATGTTTTGTTTTCATACAGAGAAGTGAAATAGGAAAATTGCATTGCAGGTGTCACATTCACATGAAGAAATTTTGCCAGATTCATAAGAACACATAAATATGGTTTTTTGAATGCACATTTTAAAAAGTAAAGGTTTGAAACTTCATGTTGCTCAGTTTCCAGACAAGTTAGAAGTCTGAAAAGGAATTTAACAGCAAAACTATTCTGTTGCAGTGGCTTCTCTAAGTTCTGATGAAATAATTGTTGATTTGCTATATGTTGGAACCATTCAGACAAATACTCAGAACATCATCTTTCTGTCAAACTGTCAGTTTTGTGTATCTCAGGTGGTTTTAGGTATAAGCTGGTTTTCTATAACAAACTAAAGCTGTTGGATAACTTTTTATGGATGAAAACTTCGGAATAAGACACATAAATTCCATCTGAATTATGTTTTCCATCTTTATTCAAAATCGTATTAATTCTGTATCTAACCTTGGAATATAATTCAACAAATTATTGGAACACATTGAAGTGAAGAACATGCTGTGTGAGAGACAGCAGAAAATTATTGCTGGTTCAAAACAACTGAAGTGTGTGGGGAGTAGGGGAGACAGGGCAAGTTCTGAGAAACTGAGATGTGCTCTGCTCCACAGCCCACCCCCTTGGAAACTCTAGTCTGCTTTGATTAAACTTCAAAATAATCTTTCTGCTCTTATACCAAAGTCACTCAAGAAATTGCATTGAAATTGGGAATCTTAAACTGCTTTAAACATAGTTGTTCCAGCAAACAAATCAAGAATTTTTGAAATTGGAAATCAAAGTACAGAACTCAGACCTTCAATAATTCTAACATGGGATATTTAAGTCAAAGTTTCCAAATCTGCACAGCTGGCAACCTAGTCTGCCTAGGATAGTACTTTAAATGCTTCCAAATTCCCCCTCTGTAAGAGTGGATATTCTGAGATCTCTAAATGTAGGTGTCATCATCAGAACAATGGCTGTGAAAATAGTATTTGGAAAATAATCAAACAAGGAAACAGAAATAATAATAGAAACAATAATACTAAAAATAGAAACAATAATACCAAGAAACGTTTCTCTTTCATCAAGTAGTATTATAACCAAATTTTCAACATGGAATTCCTGTATATTTGAAGAATTCTGTCACAGAAGGAGGCACTCATTTATCTTTTTTCTTGCCCTATGTTTATGACCTTATCAACAATTTAAAAAAAAAAGAATAATCTAGAAAAACATGGAAAAGGGCTCAGTACTACCTCTTTTTTCTTGTCTAGTAAATCAGCAAATTTAACAAGAAAAAGGGTTTTTTTGGGTTTTTTCCTTTTTTTTTTATCTGATAAAAATTAACTTTCATATGTATTCTATAAGCTTTCCCACCTACTTCCATGCCTGAAACTAATATATTTATTTATTTGTTTATTTATTTATTTATTTATTATTTTAATTTCCCTTAAAGCATAGAAGTTCAAATGATTGAACCTCTGTTTTTCTGGCATACTTTTCCACTCCTCTTTTTCTCAAATGTAGACATTTATCAGTCTCAAACTTATCAGCCTACAGCCACAAAGTGCAATTTCTGTTTTACTACAAAATCATTCTAGATTTATAATAGGTAGACTATTGATTGCAAATTTATAATCTAAATTATTCAGTTTCTCCAAATAAGACATATTCACTCGTGATATAATAGTTGATGTCCCTTTTCCAATTAATTTTTAAACAAACAGGCAAATCCAGTGTTATCACAGGCACATGGTTTGCTGAGGACAAATATAATCAGTAAGGACATTCCTCTTGGACTGATTTCTGCTGACATGTCTGAAGTGTGAGGCATTTTGCAGGTTCATAGTAGCCAAATGGACAGCACTGAACAACAATAATCCATGAACAAATTAAGTGGCTTCCCTAAGTTTAAAAAAGACACATATGCACAAAAAAAAGTCAGTCAATAAAATAAAACAGACTTCACAGTGTCTTTTTTTTTTTTTTTTTTCACTTGAGGATATCTACTATTTCCTCAGACTGTTAAAGTATGGACAGTTAAAAATAAAAGTTTTAAAAAAATCTGAAGCCAACACAAAATAGTCTACATTATATTTGTCTAGTCAGATGAAAATTTCATGTCTTTTTTAGCTCTAATAGCAAAAAACAACAAAAAGATGCAACAAAAAGCCACTCAAAACCCAACCCACAACATTCCTCCTATTCTAAAGATGAACAAAGAAATCTTTCATGGCTTCTAAATGAAAGAGAGTGCAATGTGAAATATGAACCTGAATTTTTTATTGCTGTGTTTTTATCTATTTGACACTGGAAAGGAGTAGCACTACAGACAAACTCCTGAAACAAGACATGTTAAATGACTTATGAAAACAGACATAATTTTATTCAAGAATATTTTTCTATATCCAGCTGAGGAAATAAGAAAAGAAGGAAGAGGGGAAAAAATAGATTTTTTTTTTTTTTATATGTAAAGAAGATAGTCTCTTTGTGAAATAATTGTGACCTTAATGGAGGATTCAAGACTTATGAAAGCAAACAAATACCTATATTCTGAAAATATGAACATTTTTTGGCTTATTATTTTTGTTCTCTCTTAAAAAATTTAGCTGACTCCCAGCAAATGTAATTTTCTATTCTTGTTTCCTTATATAAAATTTTTGGATCATGGTTCAGTTTTAGAAAACAAAATATGGCTTAGAAAAAGGACTCTATTTGTTCAATCATATCTCAAATTTCTCTTTCTTTTTTTTTAGAGTTCCATTCTACTTTTAAATATCAATTAATTAATAAAGTGTAATATGCAAGGATTAATGTACTTTTACTTAGAAAATACTTGGAAATTTGCAATCTAGATTAGATTATTGCTTTATTAATGTCAATTATTTTTATTACTGCATCCAATCATAGTCTGAAACAAATAAATATTTTAATTTCAAAATAATAATTATATAGTATAGTTTGATCGGCATAATACTGACAATATTTTTCCTGGTTTGAGCAACATATATTAATCTAAATCTGTTTTCTGATATTGATCTGATGTGAAAAGTCCAAGATGAACAGAATTTATCATTGTTCTTTAACCTCACTGGTAAAAATATGTAAAAACCTGTTTCTGCTTTTAACTTGTCCAATTTAGTTGAAAGACACTGATGTCTTGCACATTTTTCTATGCCAAATTAAAGTATTTTTTAGCACATGCTATTTTCTCCATTTGAAATGCTGCAATTCAGTGACAAAATTCATAAAAATAAAGATTTCATTAAAGAACAAAGGTAATTGGCTAACATTCAATGTACAGGATGTCAGAGCTTTTCCCTCAGCTTTGGATGCATTTAGTGTTAACTTAATGCTTTTAACAGTCTTACTCTTTAGAGGTCTTAGATAAGGTAAAATTGTCCTGACATGCCTGGTGTTTGTTTTTTTCAAGAAGAAGACGCTGCTTATTTAAATCTTTACTCTTTGCTGTTTATTCTCATTTAGAGGTTCTGAAAAACAATATTTTTATGTGACCCTAAACGTGTGATACAGTAACTATAGCATAGCTTTAAGGTCATAGAATCACAGAATACCCTGAAATGGAAGGGACCCCCAAGGATCACTGAATCCAATGCGTGCCCCAGCACAACCCCATCCCCAATGATGTGTTTATCCACCTGTGTGCTGGATAATTTTATGGTTAATTTTATGGATAATATGTGGATAATTTTATCCAGAAGGATACTTGAGAGACAGTAGCAAAACCCATAGTGAATTCCAGAAAGATTACATCAGTTGGTTTTCCATGATCAGCTAGGTGGGTTACCTTGTCTTAAAAGGAAATCAGATTTGACAAGCAGGATTTTGCTTTCATGAAGCCATGCTGGCTGTAACCAATGTCTGTGTTGTCTTTCAGGTGTTTTTCAATAACTCCCAGAATAATCTTCTCCATAACTTTACCAGGCACTGAAGTTAGACTAAGGGCCTGTATTTTCTGGGGTCCTCTCTCTTGCCTTTGTTGAAAATCATGACAACCCTTGCCAGGTTCCAGTCAACTGAGGTCTCTCTGGATTCCCAAGACTACTGAAAAATCAAGAGAGTTTTTGTGATGACATCAGCTGGCTCTGAGGATTCCTGGGTGAATCACATCAGGTCCCATAGATTTGTAAAGATCCAGCTGGAGCAGCAGATCTCACACAATTTCAGACTCAGCTGGGGATTAATCATTCTCACAGTCTTGGTCCTCCAGCTCTGGCCACTGAAACTCCCTGGGTCCATCAACTGTGTTGAAGACAGAGGCAAAGAATGCATTAAACTCCCCTGCCTTGTCCATGTAATCACCTTTAGCAATGGTTGAATTATTTAGTTATTGGTATTCCAAATTTGCCTACATAGAATTTATTCATACTAAATGTCCTCTTTAATGACTTTCTTTCTTTTTCTTTTTTATTGATCCAAATGAGTAACTGGTTTCTATAAATAATTTTTCTTTCATACTTCCACGAACAATTACTAAAAACCTTTCACATTTTAGTATGGGGAGTATGGGCAACAAAGATTTAAAAAAAAAAAAAACAAAAAACCAAAAAACTATACTGAAAAAAAAAAAAGCCCAGAAGAAAAAGGAGGAATATCTGTGCTTGGCTTTATTCTACAAGGTTTATTAAAAAAAACGATTTCACAGATTGCAGTCAGAAACAGTGATTATTGAACAAAGTCTTCCCTGAAGCACTCTGATTTTCCTTTACAACGACACTTCTATCCTGACCTGAGCACTTTCATATTTGGAATATATATACTGATCTGTAACAATAACCATACTGATATTCAGCTGATGAGAACCACAGAAAATCCTAATACTAAAACATCTTTCCATGGGGATTATTCAAGGGTATTAAAAAAAAGGGAAAAAAGGATAAAAGGAAAAAGAAAGAAAAGTAATATTTAAAATTATTTTGTCTATATCTAAAGGTTGTGCTTTTAACGCAAGAATTGAATGGTTGTACTTCAGAGACTGACTGCCCAGAGAACTACAAGTTAAACAAAATCTAGAAATTTTCTCTTTGCATTTTTAGCCCATGTTTTCATTACTTCTGTAGGACTACAGGGCACAGAGAGGCTCCATGGATTAGACTTCGTACATGGTGCTGTAGATTTGAATCTCTTGTTTGGAATGAATTGTTATTACTTTTCAAAGTTTTAAATTTTTTTATAGAAGTTGGGATTTTTTAAAAATTCCATTAACCTTTTGTCATCTAATTTTCCAGCTGCGAGTTTTAAATTGTTTTACAGGTAGAAAACTTCAACAAGTTCCTATAGTTTTCTGTCTGTTTTTGGATTTTGGTTAGTTTTGTTTTTTTCCCCCTAGAACAAAATGATACAGAGTTAAGGTGTATAAGAATAACTGATATGAATCTGTGGCACAGACCATGGTCTGAAATCTACCCTGGAGCCTGGTTGACTGATACCGACCCTTTTTTCCCCCACAGTTACAAACCTTCCTCTAAACCAGCAACCATTTTCCTAGGAGACCTTAAGAACTTCAGTTTGAAGCAAGAAAGACCCTCAGTTTGGAGTAAGTATAAAATTTCCCATGCTGTGAATGATTTCCACATTTCCCAGTGAGATCCCTCCACGCCAGCTGCCCTGGGCATTTCCACTGGCTCATGTTGCAGCGAGGTCATGGGGGCCAAGGGCAAAACGAGAGACTGTGAACACATGCGGCATCAGAACTTTCCAAACAGGAGTCAAGATGAAGCTGCTGGCATTTTTGCCCTCTGTGATTCTGTTGTAGGTGACTCTTCAGGCTGTTGAAAACAGCTTTCCACATTACTGCGGCTCTCAACAGCCTAGGACCTAAGAAACACCTCTATTGTATTGCTTTTGACTGACAATATTCACTTGAAGTTAACCTCTGCCCCATGGTGTTACTGCTTTAGTCAATGTCAAAAAGGATAACAAATAGTAAAAATGTACTTAAGAATAACTGAGCCTGCATCAGAGACAAAGGAGTATGATAAAGTTCTTCCCTGCAAGTTGTGATGTGACAGAATAGATTATCAGCTGATATCAGAGATGGAAAGTTTCTTTGAAAAAAAGTGTAGTGGGAAGAGAAATATTACAGCAATTTATTTAATGTAAATACTAAATTTTTTTGTATCAGTATTATAAGTATTATATTATATATATAATTATATATATTATTAATTATATTATTAATTATTATAGTATATATATAATATTAAGTATTATATTATACATTGCCTATTATTTCTTTCTGTCAGCTCTCATTGAAAACTACATGATTTTCTCTTTACATGTATTTTAAAAAAAAGTAGTTGTGTAAGTTTACGGCTGCTTTATTTGAGAAAAAATTCTTATAATTCTTTTTATCTTCAAAGACTTCTAAAGGCAAATAATTTGTAAAAAATTCAGTTAATGGTAGACTAAGATATTCACAGCTTTTCTATGCAGTTTAAAATTGAATAGGAAATTTGTAAACAGTTTCTGATTTTTAGGAAAAATAGAAAATAAACACAAATATTTTAAATCTTAATCTAATCTTAAATTAAGGAAATATTTAAATTATAAGGAAAAGTTAATTTAGTATATAAATGCAATTTTCTCTCTCTCTCTTCATATATATACAACCATAAACAGAAACACTTTTAAAGCTCCATGTAGGAGAAAGCAAACAATAAAAAAAGCCAAATATTTTATCAGTTTAGTGAGTAAAAGTTCATGTAAGTGGAAAAGAATACAATTGAAACATAGAAGTATTTACATACAATGTCATTTATAGCTATCTAAGAAACAACATTTGGTATAACCAAATGGCTAAATGTATAAAGCAGTGCAAAGTCTAGTGTGTATATGTATACAAGTGTTAGGAATTTTGGCATCCTTTTTGTCTTGACTCTATTCCTGTTTCTTCTCTGGTATTTGATATAAACATTATTTCACATCAGCATGTCTTGTGGTTTCAGCCCAGCTGGAAATTAAGCACAATGCAGCAGCTTGCTTAATCCTCCCTCTCTCCTCCCCACTCTGGGGGAAGGGGGAGGAGAATAAAAGTAGAACTTGTATGTTGGGATAAAAACAGTTTAGTAATTGAAAATAAACACTGTAATAAATGATGATGATAATAACAATGGCAATTAAAAGGGAAAACAAGTGATGCACAATATGATTGCTAACTGTTCACTGACAAATGCCAGACCCGACTCCCCAAACTCAGATTAGCTGCTCTTTCAGGTAATTTCCTCTGGTTTATATTCTGGTCTTTACATTTTATGGCCTGGAATATCCATTTGGTCAGTTCAGGTCACCTGTCCCAGCTATACTCCCTCCCAGTTTCTTTTGTTCTCACTGGCAGAACATGAGACAAGGACAAAGCCCTTGACTTAGGATAAACATGTCTTAAAAAACACCCAAAATATCAGGGTGTTATCAACACCATTATCATTCCCAATCCAAAACATAGCCCTGTAACAACTACTAAGAAATTAACTCTATCTTAGAAAATAAGACAATGTCACACTTATTTTTTTATATCACTAATATTTTTATCTTATTTTTTGCTAGATGAGTCAATCAGACATTGGTATCCAATACACTTGCCCAGCTTAGAGTAGAGGAAAAAAGAAAATTGGTAATGTATATACTGAAAACCCAGTATTCCAACAGAAAAAGTGGAACTTTCTCAATATAGAGCCACATTACTCTTAAATGTTAATCTGAAAATACTCTGAAGTTCACTAGGTTCTTTAGGTTGTTGGGAACATTCTTCAGCCATCAATTCATGCTTGAATGAGGGATCAATACTTCTTTGTGCAACTTATAACTGTAGAATATGTAATCTATTTTGAAAAAAAAATAATTAAAGGATATTATTCCAGATGAATGATTTATAAAAACCCCCAAATATTCCCGAGGAAAATTAGTTCTGTGGGTGGTCCAGGAGCTGCCCAGCCAGACATCCTCATTTACAAGATAATGGACAGGTTTGAGACAATGGAGCAACTTGGTACTGGGTAACTCACTGAACTCTTAGTAACACTAACACTCACAACTTAATAGGTGAAGGGCTTCTTTCAGTGGAAATTTCACACTGTCCTGAAACTCACTGCAGGCTTTTCCCTCTCTGGAAGGACAAATTATGTCCTTAAGTATGTTAGCTAATGTCCTTTGTGGTGGATCTGGCTCATCTTTCCAGAGACTCCCCTAAATGGTTCATGCTACAAAACTGGTCAAATTGTGCATAGATAAAAGATTTATAATGAAGTAATAAAAACTTCCTGCAAATGCAGAAATGGATGCATAGGACAGCCTTTTGTACATAAGAAAGTTAGGACATTACGTGTGGAATAAGAAAATCTGTGGCAGTGGATCATGAACTGGGTTGGTCACATAAGATTATGGGCCACCTGCATCATAAGACTTCAGAGCAAGAGTCAGACCCAATTCTGCTAAAGTTCCTGTTATGGAATCTTGGAACAGAAACCTCATTTCCATCTGGACAGTGACTAACAGTCTTTTTTTTAGACATTCCCCAGGTAAGAGTTACCTATTCAAGGATCCAAAGAAATCAACTATGCTTCCTTGCTTGCTTTCAAACAAACTATCCATAGTGTGTGCAATTGTGCAACATGGACAGAAACAATCTGCCAACTCCATTTGAATGTCAGCTTAGTCATAGGTGAGTTGCACGAGCATATTTTCATAATTGCTTAATGTTTACAAATAAATCTGCTGTCACCTGATTTTACCTTACTGTGGAGCTACATAGTTTCTTTGTTCTCTGCATTTTATCTATGTGGAATTATCATCCAGATGCTAAACCTTGTTCTTAGATGCTTCTGCAATGCTTAATGTAACATAGTTTTAGCATATATTTCTTAAATGCTGAAACAGCATCTAAGCAAGTTCCACACAAATAAATGCTGGTTTATGGTGAGATTCAGGAAAGCTGAGCAAAAAACATCAAAGAGCATGAAATGAATGGTCATGGAACAGTTGCCTGTTTACCCATTTTCAAATATAATTCAAACATTCTTTACAATGACAATTATTGAAAAAAATGTGGAAAAATTTCTCATAAAATTGTCTGACATCAAGAAAATAAAATCCAAATTAAATGAAATAGAAAATAAATCTTAAGGATGTCATATTATTAATATCAGTCCCTAGACACCTGAAAAAGAGTGAAATATTACACCTATTTTTTTTTTTTTTTAGTACAAGACAGCTGCCTTAACATACATAGCTACCAAAGGAAAGAATCTTGCAGACGTAAGTGGGAGTTGTATCAGTTTTTTTCATCAAGTACAGAACAGTTCATGAAATATAAAAATATTCATCTGGTTCCAGTCATCTTAAAAAATAAACATGCTAGCAAAAAGACCCATAAGATTAATTTTCAAAGCTAAATAGTAAAGTAATTTTACATATCTGTCAAGAAAACATTTGAATGAGAAGGAAAGCAAAATCTGAGATTGCTTTTGGAGATAAAGAGTAACATCTACCATTTTAGTCACAGAAATCAAGATTTGTCTTCTAAGACACCCTAAATAGCATGTACCTGTTTTCAGAGAAATCCATCTGCCCTGTTACATAAAAAATTCTATAAATATTTCACTTCAAAAAAGAATATTTTGTTAATGAAGACAAAACATAATCTTTTGGAAATATGTAATAAACATTTATGATAATTGAATCCTAGAATAATTAATATAAATATTAAATTGAATTCCCTATTTAAAATATTATTACATAAAATATTTTTTTAAATAATACAATTCTATCAGGAAAACATAACATGGTTTTATTATATCACATATACCAAAGTGCTGAAATAAACACCATGGTTTCAGTCAGTGGAATTTTGAGATCTCAAAGCCTTAAGAGTGTCATAACTGTTCAATTCCTCTCCTGGATCATATTTCAGTCTTTAAAAATCTGACACTATTCAAGTGCTGTCAGGTTTCACAGTCAATAGTTTCAAACAATGTGATGGCAATTTAGTCAGTACTACCCCATGCATTCACTGTTTTGTTGAAGCCACTTTTTTGTTTGATAGATCCTGCTGACTGTTTCAAAGAGGTCTTAGACTTACAGTATAAATATTCTAGTTGATATGAAGTGTCAGATTACTAATGTTAAGAGTTGACAAAGTCTAGCTTCAATGTTTTTTCTGATTTTCAGAAATTAAACATCTGATAATTTTTGTTTCAGTAAATCGGTCAAGTAAAATATTGAGGAAGTTGATGCACAAACTATGAATACCCTTGTAGGGGCTGGTTTATTGGGGTGACTGGTTTGTTTTGGAGTGGGGTGGGGATTGGGGAGCTTTAGAGAGTGAGATATGGCTTACCTGGTGTCAAACATCTCTACTACACAGATGGTTCACAGCATTATAAAGAAAAGATTTAAACTTCTCTTATGCCAACACTGGACTCTTGTATGAAGAACTGAATGGTTCTTTTATCTTTGTCAGATGACAGCATATTAGTACCCCCATCTCCTCAGTATCTGAGCTGTATTACTATCCTTCCTTGTGTTTTTTTCAGAGTAGTTGTCTGACCAACCAACCTCCCAGCTATGAGTTTGGACAATGCGTAAGGGTGTTGAAGTCAGTCAAGCAGTGGCAGCACCAATGCTAGGAGGATATTTTAAATGAATTTATTACAGTCCCCTTTCTGGTCCTTTCCCTTAAGGAACAGGCATTTGAACAAATCTAAGTAATTTGCTAGTTTCACATTTGGTTTAAGAGAGAGTAAGAAATATCTTCATATCCTTTTCCAAATCAGTTCACTCATGATCAGACATCCTTTTTTGACATGCATGACTCTCCCCATACATTTTATGTGCTTTCCTATGAATTGACAAGAAGCTTTGGTTAGTATATCTTCATTCTTAAGAAAAACTCTTATTTCTTGAGTTATGGCTGCTCACTGGACAGGCCTTGACAACAGTGGGTTTGTCAGTATCATAGCCATTAGACTAGTTACAGCTACAGGAAGAGCTTGGCAAAGGCATTGAATGCCTTGAAGCTCCACAGAAGAAAATCTTCAAAGGAGTTAGGAGTTAGTTAGGAGTTAGTGAAGTGCCTAGAACACAATCCAAGAAGGATGTTGCCTCCTCCTCTCACCATAACTAAGACAATAGCTTCTATTCCTTTTAGTTCTATGGAATTATTTATTCTTTGTGCTCTTTATCCTTTATGGTTTCTGGAGGCATCGCTCCTGTTTCTAGAACTTTGGCTGCTCCTTGGCTTTTAGCTTTAGCACTCTATTCAAAGAGCCATCAATATGCCAAAGGGTGATGCTCCTCACTCAGAGGGTACCCACAGCTGAACTTTTTCATTCTAGGAACTACTAATTCTGCTTCAAAGCCCTTGCAATAGAAAACCCACTGTCTCTATCTCTGTACTGCTTGCAAACAGTTGCTCAAAGGCATTTTTTGCCTTTTGGTAGACTTCAATATACCTCCTTGCTGTCCTCTCCCTCCTGTTAAATCCAAGAATATATATGAAAATCAAACAAAGAAAAGAAAACAAAAGAAAACAAAACAAAACAAAATAAAACCAAAACCAAAATCAAAAAACAAAAACAAAAAACATGCAGTTTTAAGTGAAATCAAGGATAGGAGGAACTTAAGCTGAACAGAAAAATGCCAGAAAATATTTTCAAACAGTAAAAGACTGATTGCCTAAGAAGTTATTATGACTCATGACTTGGGATATGTGATTTGGTGATTTTAGTATGGATGTGCAGGGAGAAAGAATTCGGAAATCTTTTATGATCAAAGCAACATTCAAAATCTGTATTCTTCTACTAAAACCAAAAATTTTTTTGATGAATCAATGTTTTGTAAAGAAAAAAACTGGTAGCATATTCTGGATTAACCTAATAGCAAACCTTTCTACTACTGTGTATGGAATAGATCAGTAGTAAGAGCACATCAGTTAGAAATTACAAAAATTTAGGGGGAATTCACATAGATCTAAAACAATATTTGACCATCTCCTACAGTTTTATATACTAGAACTGCATTTTCATGTAATAATTTAAAGATAACTAATGGCAAGGAGATGTTAAATTTTTAAGTGTAGATATGCTATTTGGATATAAACTAATAAGTGATAATGTTTGCAGGATTATGGTATTAGGATTGACTTTCTCCTGTCCCAAAGAAGGTTAAATGATAGGTAGGGCCCATGAAATGCTGATACATTATATTTCTGGCACAAATATTTGGTTTTTAATGATTATTTGTTAGATGGCCTAGAAGAGTCTATTCTTAATCATATATAAGATCTATATACAATGAATTGATTGCAGAAGAGCTATTGTAAAGTTCATATTTTTTAAAAATCATGATCTATAACTTCCTCTTGCAATCCTTCCTTAAGCTATGCATCAAGAACAACTCTTAATAATTGATATTATTTGATAAGATAGGGCTAATAGAGAGACAAAAACTGTGTTTGATCATAACCCTCTCCATTGGCCTTCATGATTATTTATGAAGCCTTTTCAACATAATAGCCATATATCAATCAGCATTATGATGGCATCTTATCTAGTCAGTTTTTAAATAATTACTACAGTAACTAAATAATTCTGATCTCTCTCTCTCTCTAGTATTTCTGAGCAGTTAATACAACCCACTGCTTAATTATGATATTTCCACTTGCAGATTCAGAATACATATTTTTTTACCAATCAACATTCATAACTATGTATGACACATCAATTTTCATGCAGTGGGCTGTATGGAGGAGGCAACTGAAAATTTTCTCTGTGAACATATCAGCTGTAATTGTGAATATTTGTTGATTGACACATAAACTCTTGCTATAATTTGGATCCTTGGCCACTGACTGGCTGAGCTGATTCTTGTAGATTTATGTCTTTCATTTTATGTATCAATAATTTAATCTTGATGAAGCAATTGGAAACTACATACTGCTTGGCATGCATATTAATAGCAGGTCAATCATTGACCATTTGTATTTATGTTGTTTTCTGAGAGCATGAGTAGTATAGTCCTGGTACATATATTCCTTTCACATGCTGCTCAGGAAAACATATACTCACTCTTCCATGGTTCATACAAATAGTGGACAAATAGTGTCCTAGTGTAATATAAGCACCTGCCAATATGAAGTTGTGTATATCAAACTTTTTGTCTGTCTGCTCCTTCCTTCCTCCCTCCCTTCAAAAAGTCTAAACTTGCAAGCAGTTTCGGCTTGTTACTACATCTGTTTTCAGATATGAAAGTTTAACATGATCACTAACTCCTGTACCTCATTTAATATTCATGTTCATAGGAAAAGAAATACACTTTTCAATTTGTGAAATAGGGAAAGCCTGAAAATACTTTTGCTAGCAAATTTTATTATCATTCCTGTTTAATATCAAGATCAGTAACACTTGTGATTCTTAAGTTTTCCTTCTTCATTTTTTTTTATGTTTAAAGAATTTTATTTGGAAATTATACTCTTGCTCCTCAAGCACTGCATGTGATTCAGGGAAAAAGGAGACTGCAGAACCTCGAACACATAGCCTCTCACATTTGGTAGTGTAGAGCAAGCTGAACTGTAGTTCACAGTGGCAGCATTCTCTGAATGGTGCTGGAAACACAAAGGAGCTGATTTTTTTCGAGTTCTAGGATTCAGGTAAAAGCAGAGTTATGGCTTTTCACACTTTCTGACAGAGTGGTGGTTTTTTTTTAATAATAAAACACCTTCTGTGACCACAGTTCATCATTTATTTAGTATGTGGAATACATTATAATGGTGGCAATGTAGAAGGGCTAATAAATAGCTAGTCCTTCCACAGCTATAAAGAAACATAAAAATAGTGATGGAGCATTTATATTACTTGATGTGATGCAGCATGTGAAGAATACTACCATCAAAAATTAATTTTATTTGAAAGAAGTTACCAAAGGCAAGTACATCATTGTATTGTATTTTAATCTATATATTAAAAAAAAAGACAGACAATTAATTTGCCATAAATTATTTTACTGTATAACCTTGAATGCAAAACAAATTTACTATATGTCCAAAGACTTAAGAGAGACACTGTCAGATTGATGGAAGTCTGTCAATAAATCACACAAAATTGTTTAAACTGTCATTGAAGAACTCTGGATTGTTTAAAGTTGGATTAAAGTTTTCTAACAATGTAACCTTTCAGTTTTTACAGATGTTAAATTGCATATTTTGCATTGCATTTTGCATATTTGGGATATCAGCTAGGATAATCTGGTAACGTTTTGTTTCTCAAGCACAGCACAGGCAACTTTTCCAAGCTGCAAACAAATTTCAGGTTTTCACATATTTTAAGACTATGATGTAATTTTTTTCCTGTAAATGTATTTAATATATTAATATATATTTAATATATAAAATGACCAAAACTTATTTATTCCAGATTAACAATTAACATGTTTTCTATTTGAGATGAGACATGTCATGTATCTGTGCTGATTTAGACAGTCATTAATCAGATGAAGGAAGGCAGCCCCTCTTGCTTCTTGGGATGGGCTGATTATTGATGTTGTTTGGTTTTTTCCCCTTGGGATTTTTTGCATTTTACATCAGTGTTTTCCATCGATCTTCCTGCATTTTTAGCCTTGTGATCATTTATGGCTCTTTCCTATGCACTTTCTCACAGCTTCTCTTCACAATTTATCCATTTTCTCAGATGTTTGATCCAAACATATACACAGAAGAGAAGAAAACATTGGATCTCAGACAGTGGAACCACTCAGAAAATATTTACCATCTTACTCTATTTACGTAGATTTAACATCCTTCATGAGCACAAAGTCTAATATAACAGTGGTCTATATGGAAAGAAGAAACAGAAGAGAGCTATTCTATACATTTTTAAGGCAATCTTGCAGTCTTTAGTTCCAAGGTTTCCTTATCAGGCTAAAAAGTCATTTACATTACTAAAACAATATCTTGAAAGCAGTGGATATCTCTTGATTGTCCTTGTTTGGTTTTGTACCTGGCAAAATGAAATGGATTGACATACAATAATAGCTAAAGAATAGTAGCTAAAAATGTTGTGAAATAGCTTAGCAATGGAACATGCTAGATTTTTTCCCAATATTAAAAGTTTATTTGCAGAGGCAAAAATTATTTCAGAGGAAGAAAAGAGATACAAATTGTCCAATAGCTAATGTTGGTGGGGAGATTAAAAATTGTTTTCAACTCTACCTCAGTTCAGAGGTTTGTTTTCATGGTTAACCTCTTTAAACATGTGCTGCACTTAAATTTCTCACCCACACAGGAAGTGACCTATATGTATAAATTCAATAATAAAGGGTCTGGGATTTTAAGTTAATTACTGTTGTGGGAAAAAGTGAAAATGAAGGAAACATTCACAAGTTTGCATAGACTGCTGCTATTGTAACCTGTTAAAATCACTAAGGTATTCAGTTTTTCCAATTTGTCTTCATTTACCATAAACTATATTTCCAATTTTGTTAACTGAAGGGAATTTTTCTTTTACTTTGGAGTTTTGCATATGGTATCCCTCATCTTTGCCATGTTCTTGATTACAGTGGCTAACAGTAAATAATATTTCTTGCTGGCTGATTAGAATAACAGTTTACTTACTGACTAGTTTAGGGCCATAATACTTCTAAATTAATCCAGGTTTAATGATAGTGAAATATATTAAAATTTAAATTAAAAATATTAAAATTTAATTTTTAGGAAAAATAAAATAAAAATTAAGCCATTGTCATCTTACAATCTTCCTGAATCTTCCTCACTATAAAAGTGTCAGCAACAACTGAAGCCTTTACAAATCACATTTTCTGAGGTAAAGTGTAGTTTGGTTAGGCCAGGTGTCAGTGGTTTAAGCCCAGCCTGAAATAAATATCACATAACCCATCACTCACTCCCCTACTAGTGGGGTGGGAGAGAGAACCAGAAGGATAAATGTAGAAAATACAAGGATTGAGTTAAAGACAGCTTAATAGATAAAGCAAAAGCCACAAATGTAAGCAAAGCAAAACAAGGAGTTCATTCACCACTTTACATGGGTAGGCAGGTGTTCAGCCATGCCTGGGAAAGCTGGGGTCCATCCTACATGACAGTGACTTGAAAAGCTGTGCACAATCACTCCAAGCTTTTTTTCCCCTCTTCCTTCTCCTACCTCTTGCTTTAGATATTGAGCATGATGCCACATGGTATGGGATATCATTTAGGGCAACTGGGGTCAGCTGTCTTGGCTGTGTCCCCTCCCAAACTCTTATATCCCCACAGCCTCCTTGCTGATAGGATGGAACAAGAAGCAGAAAAGGCCTTGACTCTGTAAGAGCTGCTCAAGAATAACTAAAATATCTCAAGGTTATCAATGTTGTTTTTAACACAAATAAAAAACACAGCCCCCTACTAGCTGCTGTAAAGAAAATTAATTACATCCCAGCTGAAACTAGCACACCAGGGAAAAAACTAATATCAGACCCAACTTTAAAAGACTGAAATAATGATCAAAGAGTGTATTTCAGC
This sequence comes from Muscicapa striata striata, assembly GCA_030060385.1. Classification (NCBI taxonomy): domain Eukaryota; kingdom Metazoa; phylum Chordata; class Aves; order Passeriformes; family Muscicapidae; genus Muscicapa; species Muscicapa striata. Next base: position 3,336,386 of record JAREIS010000099.1, on the reverse strand, counting down.
AATTAAGGTTTTAGTGGAATACAAGCTACCATAGCACATGAAAGCATTTTATCAAAACACAAAAACCAGATAAAATATTTACAACATACATATATTTATCTTAAAAAAAATTGAAGTAATACATTTCCATTCAGTGAGTAACAGGAGGAGAGAGGAGCAACATAATAGAGGTTAAATACATAACCTGCACAGCTTCCATGCATTTTCTTGCTCATTAGGTTATGTTAACACTTATTTTATAAAAGGAAATAAGATTAATTCTTATGAAATATACTAAAAAGCACACTTTTGTGGCTAAGCTATAAAGAAAACAAAATCACGAAATTCTTTAATGTGGGATTTGTAATAAATTTGGAATAAATGAAAAAAAAAAAAAAAAGACCTGGAAATTCAAATTTAACTAAAAACCCCATCTGAGCAGTTTCCCATTCATTACAAATGCATTATTTTAATCTGAGGCCTTTTATTTCAGGAAAGCAAAGGCTGGTTACACCTGTTTGCTTTTACTTGCCCATTATTATAATTTCATACACACCATTTCTGACAATAGATGTTGTTTCTCATTTTGCACAAGAGGAAATGTAAACAGAAATAAAAACAGTTCTTATCATATTCTTAAATTTATAATTTTCAGCCTTTTTTTTTTTTCCAAGTGGGGATGTACTCTGTTTTCTAAATTCTCTTTCAATAATGAAAGTTATCCATTAAACTTCCAAACCTAAAGTGAAAATATATTCAACTTTAGATAGTTTTTTTCAATCATGCTGATAGTACCCCACTATAATGTTAATCTGATCCTTTGGAAAGTTTTCTCCTCAGTAAACTTCTAATACTTCTTAAAAAAAAAAAAAAAAAGAATGTCTGGTTGTCTGGTTTCATTTCTGGTTTTGATTTTTTAGTTTCTTTTAGTTTTTTAGTTGGTCTTTTATTAGATAACAAATTCTATGTACTATACATCATGAACCCAGAGGAATTAGGAATTTAATGTTCTACATTATACTATACTCTTTCCAAAAAACCCAGCTGGCAGCTACTTTGTACCTGCTTTCTGCACTGATAGAAAATAGAGAGAAAATATGTAATAGGAAATACAGCATCAGAGAATTGTAGATCTCAGAATGACCTTTTAAATGCATTAATCTCTTAGAATTGATCTAAAATCCAGCTATGACAAATAACTGAATTTGTTTACTAGTTTCTTCTTTTGTTAAAAAATAAATGCATACATTACCACAGTTTGACTTTTTAAGACTTGGTTTGCATTTGGAATTCCTACAGAGCAGCCTCTCATTTAAAAGGAGCTTGGTGCTCCTCTAAGGTAGCCAACAGTCAGAAATACCCTCTGAATCCCTACCAGGCTGTAATACAAAGTCCTACCAAAGTGCCAGTCCATGCTCTCCTTAACAGCCATTTTCAACAGATGCTGAATCCCAATTTAAGTGGATGAAGCTAAGAAGCAACACACTAATGTTACTATGTATTACAAATAAATAAATAAATAAACAAACAAATATTTTTCAAAGTTTTATTTTTTTGTTCAATAGAATGTTTGCATTTTTTTAACAGAAAATGGTTCCTTAAATTTTGCTTTTGTAAAATCTGGAGTTTAAAACACGCAAAAAAAACCCCAAAAACCCAGCATTACAAAAGAGAAGAGACTAAGTTGTTTTTACAAGATAGTAAAGAACTGCTGAATGCAAACTGTAAAGCTGGCTGAGTAATCCTGGTAGGTAGAAGTTTTAGGATAGTGAGAAGTGTGAATGCTTGCTTTCTGTGGCTATTTGTAGTGTATGAACTTTGTGAGTGACATCTTGACTCCTTTCAAATCAGTGGTAAAAATCCAATTGATTTCAACTAGTTTGGAGTTTCAGCTACAGCAAGAAAGAGATATTAGAGGAGAAGAGGCATAAAAAGAAGAAATTCAGTTGTAAGGGAAAAAGGGAAGATTACTCTGGGTATTCAAAAATTGAGTATTTATATATTGACACCAACATATGGAAGCATATATATACACATTCATATGCTAATCAAAATACAGGTCTATGGATTAATAAAATCCACAAGGAAACAATGGAAGCTCAACTGGTATCAGATGCAATGGGTTTCCTTTAGAGTAGGAGACATCTGATTGTGCTGTGACAGAGCTAGATAACTTAATTGTTTTTCACAATATATTATAAATGCTGAGCTCTAGAGTGTTCTCATTTTAAGATGCAATATAGATAGATTTCCAATATCGTGAACTTAGTAGATAACAGAGATTTCACTTTCTTCTCTGAGGCAAATATTTAAAGGCAAAATTTGACTGCAGTGTTACTGCAGTAAACAAGCTAATATTTACTGAAAGAGGTGTTTTAACTGGGGTTCCTTGATGCCTCTGAACAAAACCACTTGCTGAAATCTACAGTTTCATTTAGCAAGATTTACTCTACAGGAAGAACCTCCACACTAATAAAACAGAGCATGAAGAAAACAGATTCTGGGTAATTGATACATTATCCAGCTGAAATATATGACAACTCTAATTACAATCCAGATAAATAATTGATTTTTTTTTTTTTTTTTTTTTTTTTTTTTGCATCCAGAAAATGTCTATTACTTTTTACCAAGATCAGCCACGTTCTTATAAATTTTTACACTTGTCATATCTCTATCATTTGATTTTCTTACAAATGTTCATGACAAGGAATAATCCTGTCCAGAATATTTACTTTGATTGATATTACAATCTTCTGCAGATATGAGATAGGATAGGATATCTTCTGCAGATAAGATTCTGTTTCTATTTGTGAAAATCTTCTAGTTGTCTTCTATAAAGGAAATAACTTTTAGGAGTATATACTCTGTTTCATTGATTTTTTTTTTTGCCTGCTGGGAAGTCAATAACAGGCCTTGGACATCTCACAATGTTCAGAGCAGATGTGATGGTGGTATCATCATCAGAAAACTACTGTCACAAGAAAGGGCAGCACTTAAACTTCATGGTAACATTAAACTCTGTAAGGACCTTTGGAACTCATTAAAGTTAGGCTCTGTTCCTTTAATAAAACATTCTTCTAGAATTCTCCTAACAGAACATTTGTCTCAGCAGTAATTCAAATTGGAAAAATAATTAGAAATACCAAAACAAAGGTAAAAATTATGAAATTAGTTCAACAAGACATACTTTAGCATGGTGATGATAGTTTCAATGATTTAGCTTGTGGTATCAGATCTAGAGCTATTAACTCCTTGTGTTCCCAAGAAAACTATTTTTGTTTATTTCTAAAGTTCCAGAGCAGAGTGTCTCTGAGTCAATACTGGTAAGTATCTTCAAAAAAAGAAAGAGGAACTCAGGCTGGTCAGCCTCGTCTTGATGTTTGGAGAGGTGAAGGAGCAACTAAGCCTGGAAACCATTTCCAGATACATTAAGGACAAGAAGGTATTTGTAAGTAGCCAGCTTGAATTCATAAAATTACCTCATGAGAAGTAAACAAAGGGAAGTGCAAGATTCTGCACTGAAGGAGGAATAACCTAATGCGTCATTGGGATGCTGAGGGCTGGCCTGATAGATCACAGAATTTCAAAAAGGACCTGGGGATGTCCTTTCAAAAAAGAAGGCTGATGGCATCCAGATCTGCATTAGGCACCAGAGGTGTTCATTCCCCTTTGCACAGCACAGCTCTTGTACTGTGAAGATCAGAGTGAACACAATACTCCAGGTATGGGTTCAGCAGCACTGAATAAAGAGGGAGGATTATCTCCCTTGACCTGCTGGCAATGCACTCCCTAAAGCAGCATGGGATAACATTTGATTTCTTTGCAGCAAGGGCACATTCTGGCTACTGTTAAACCTGGTTTCCACCACGACCCCCAGTCTCTTTCTGCACAGCTATTTTCCAGCTGGTTGTACCATAGCATATACTAGTGAATGCTGTTCTTACTCAGCTGCAGAAATTGGCTTTTGCCCTTGTTGAACAGCATGAGGTTCCTGTTGAGGAGCCTTTTGGGGTCCCTCTGAATGACAGTGCAACTCTCTGGCATACCAGACACTCATCTCTGAGTTCAGTACTGTCAGTACTGAGAGTACAGTTTGCTGTATCATCCAGATTGCTGATGAAGATACTGAGGAGGATTTGGTCTGGTGTTGACCCCTAGGGTGGGTCACTAGTCACTACCCTCCTCTTAGACTTGGTGCCACTGATTTCCACACTCTGGGCTGGGTCATTCAGACAATTTTCAGTCCACCTGACTGTCTGGTTATCCAACCCTTACATCAACACCCTCGCTATGAGGTGTATTGGGAGACAATATCAAAGATGTTTCCCAGGCCCAGGTAGAGAACATCCATTGCTCCCTCTCAATTTACAAGGCCAGTCACTTTATTGTTCAAGTTAAACAAGCTGGCCAAGGATGACTTCCCCTTGGTCAAGGGGAATGTTGAATGCTGACTACTACTAACAAAGGGTGTTCAATTCCATGCACCCTGCTAAAAGCACACATGGACATATTGGACATCAGAGATATGGAGCTACTGGAGAACCCAAAAAAGGCCATTAGGATGATTAAGGGACTGACACACTTTTCACGTGGTGAGATGCTGAGAAACTTGTGTGTGTTTACCCTGCAGAAGAGAAGGCAGAGGGGAACCTTCCCAATGTGTATAAAAGTTTGAAAGGAAGGTTCAAGGAAGACAGGACCTGTCCATGGACAAGACAAGAAGTAATAGACACAAACTGAAACACCAGAGGTTCTGTCTGAACATAAGGAATCACTTTAATATGTGACTGAGCACTGGCAGAGTTTGCCCAGGGAGGTTAAGGAGTCTCCATCCCTAGAGATATTCAAAGTCTGTTTTGGATATGGTCCTGAACAACTGGCTCTGGACTTGGTAAGGTGCACCAGATGACCCTCAGGGCTGCCTTCCAGCTCCAATCAGTCTGATTCTGTGGCAGATGTAATCAATTTATCATGTGTTTTTTCATCTGCCATATCTACATGTGATATTCTACACATGTATTCTAAAATGTAGGTGGCCAAAGATACTAACAGATCACATTGCTGTCTGTATAGAAAGACACATATCTAATTATTTTCTGTATGAAAACTCTTCTAAAGTGAGCTACTATTCTGTATTAAAGCTTTTGCTTTTGTAAATTTGCTGGATTCCAAGTACTAAGTAAATGAACTAAGAAGTGAACTAGCCAATAGTAGCCTGTAAAAAATATAACACTGGAAATAAACTTTTTAATTGGATGTACACTTCAGAGATGTGACACATTTTTTTTTTTTTGGTCTGAATTAATCACACTTAGTTGATAAAACTAGTCTTACAGAACTGTTTTAGAAGTTAAACATCTCCAAACATTTTGAATGATATTTTGTTTCAGCCCATGTAAAGCCTAGCTATCTGCACAAAGGCTGCTGGTGTATAGCTCACAACTTTTGATGGTTGGGAAGTAAGCATGCAGACCATGTAGCTCATTAGAGCACTATATCTGTATGATAGGGATTTATTTTCCCTGTCTGTCAGCCAGTGCCTTGTCTGTCATTGTCTGTCAAGCCAGACTTTTGTGAATTGTGATCTGTAGTAAAATATTTGAAAGGCATATGAAGTGCTTGAGTTTTATAGGTGTGGCAGACCATTAACAGAGGTCTTTTCATTTGCTTAATTTATGGTAGTATAAGGTTTCCTAAGATTCTAGTGTGTCAAAATTTAGACAGGTCTTCAGTATTTGATAAACTGCCAGTGAACTGCTATTAGGAAACACAAAAGAAACCCCATCCTTACAGAGATGGCAAAAATTAATACAGAGTAAATACTCTCAGCAAAGTGTAATAAACTTTCTAATAAATAAAATATCATAGAGCATCAACACTCTATGTTATCTTCTCTATGTTATCTTCTTGGGAAAATGTACTATTTCCTAGAATAGTGGATAAATAAGTGGGATACAGCTTAATAGGCAAAATATTTATGTGATATGGTGATTTATTTTATTGGATATTAGTAAGTGTTACAATAATTAATTTTTAAATTTTAATATTAATTAAAGAGATGGCACAGCAAGCTCAAGAATTCTTGCTGTCTGCCTCAGTCTTCCTAAATAATGTCAATAATTACAGCAAAATCGAAGTTGCCTTCACCATTACTGGTGAAAGACAGACATATCTAAAGGTATATCTGCCTATCTCAGCTATTTATTTGTCAAGAAAAATAAACAACCCCTCAGAGGCTCCTGCGGGGTCCCCAAGCATCTTCTATTAAATCTATCTCTGTTGTTGCTTACAATCAACATACAGAACAAAGCCCAAAAATTCACCATTAGTGTCAATTAAACATGCTTTAACTCAATTACTTTAATTTTGTTAGAGATCATTAATGAAAAGACTTGATTTTTTGCAGATTTATTTTAAAGTACAAACAAACCTCAGGCCACCAGAATAACTGCAGTGATTACGTATCATATTTGAGGAATATTTTTTATATAAACTTCATAAGTAGTTCCTAAACCATACATTTTTACTTTGAAAAAGAATGTGAGGGAAAGTGTTTCATATTATAGAAGTCATCACATGAATTCCAAATATTGTGAGATTGTATATAGTGTGTCTATATGAAGTGGATTCTTAGAGCTATTCACTGATTTGTTGTGAGAAGTGTGTCAAAATTTTAAGAGATAATAACACCTTATTTACAGGCTGTCTCAGCTTCCTACTTTGTCCCTGAGTCAATAACTATAATACCATATAAATTTACCATACATATTCTTAAAGAATTTTCATTATAATTCCAATTTGGAAATGCTAGAGACTGATGTGAGGGTTATATAATGTGAAAATTGATTTGTTCTACTCAGAATATTCTATGATATAATTTTTAAAAATAGTTGTGTCTCAGCTACCTATGTAATATACATGTAAAAAAAATATAAAGGTCACACTCTATTTTCACTTCAGGCTTAGCAAGAAAAAATAAAGATACAAAGACCTTGTGAATAGTTTCACAAAAAGAAATATATATAAAATATGTATTTAATTTATATATTTCTCACTGCACTGGAATGGCATGAACCTCTGGAACACCTGTAATACACTGATGACTGATTGTGTGGGGCAGCATTTTCTGACAAAAGGAAAAATGAAATCGTTCAAGTCCTTCTGAAGGAAGTTTTGCCCTTAAGCAAAGTAAGCCCAAGGGACCTACATAGAACGACCAGTTTTTAGGCAAGGTGGATGTCATTAGATCCCAATGAATGTGCTCAATAAAATAACAGCAATGTCTCCACCAACTATCAAAAAGGAAACACAACCATTCTTGGGTGTTGTGGTTTTTTTGGAAAATGCATATTTCAAATTACAGTCTGATTTTCAGCCTTTCTGTGAGGTGATCAGGAAGAAAAATTACTTCAAAAGAGGCCCTGAGCAATGACAAGCCATTAAAGAAATCAGCATGTGGTAGTTCATGCAGTAGCCTTTGGGCCAGCCTGGACAGAGCAAGAGGTTCAAACGTGCTCTGCAGTGGAGCTGGAAAGAACAACCCTTCCTGGAGGCTCTGGTAAAATGCACCAGGGGACACTGGAGGTCAACCCAATGGCTTCTGGAGTCAGGGATACAGAGAATCTGAGGCCAGCTATACTCCAATTGAAAAATATTGACAACCTCTTTGCTGGATGAAGATTGGTGAAATACAAATACGGGGAGGCCTGACTGATGGACTATATCACACTTCCACAAACCTGCAAGGTAATCACCATGGTTTAAAAATTTCTAGCAAATAATGTTTTAGTAACCATTATAAACCACTTGAAAACCAAAATGCACAGAAACATTCATAGACTTCTTGGATGTATGCTGGAAACCATCTCTTTCTAAAATTCATTTTATCAAGCATTTATGAATATCAGCTGAATTCAATCTATTAATACTACATCAACTTGTAGGCTCCAAATATTTTCTTTTTTTCAGTTACAACCAATTCTGCTCAACAGAGCCAAAAAGAGCTGCCAGCCTGTGACAAAATTCCCATTTCTTGACTAAAGAAGGGCTCATATTGTAAGGGCCTTCTGAAAGCTCTTTCAGTGGCTACAAACCATGCCAAAAGAGAACTACTGGCATCCACATAGATAACTGACATCTAATAAGACAACTCAATAATTAATCCCTGAAATGTAAGTTAAATTCAACCTCTGGCATTCTATTACACTCTTTCAGAGCAATTCTTTCATTTTTATCTTGGCATGACCTGGTCTAGTGGAAGGTGTTCCGGTCCATCGCAGAGAGGTTTAAACTAGATGATCTTTAAGATCCTTTCCAATTTCATTCAAAGTATTTACAATTTCATTTCTGCTGGTGAACTCTGTTAAATTGTGTACTGGGTGTAGGTATCAAGGTGGAAGAGGCAGTAGGGGTGGTCCCTGGAGGAAGAGTCCAGGGATGGCCATTTGAAGGTGGCAGCCACTTCCAGTTGGTTCTAGCTGGCTGTGAAGGACCTACTGCACGACACAGTTTAGCCTATGGATGTGGCACCTCTGGGAAAATGTACTTAAGAAAGGGCAGAAATTGCTACAGAGAGGAGTGATCAAAAAGATTGAGAAGTAAAGACTGAGAAGTAAAAGAGATGGAGACCCACTGAAGACTGGATTTTCCCTTGCAACCTGTGGACCTTCTACACTGGAGTAGGGAAAAGCATGAGAGGAAGGAATGGCAGAGAGACACCTACAAGGTACTGACTGCACCTTCCCTGTGCCACATCTCCTCTGCACTACTTAGGCGAGCACAGAGGAGTTAGGAGTGAAGGAGACAAGTTGAGCCTGAAAAAGGAGAGGAAGAAAGGTGTTGTATTGATGTTTTTCCTTTCATTTTCCACTACCTGAATTAGTAACTACATTTTAATATTAACTGTCGACTGTCAACCTTCCACAAGCTAATGTTGTCTTGCCTGTGATGATAAGTAATGTCCCTGTCTTCATCTTGGCCCACAAATTTTCTTATTCCTGTACTTATTTCATCATTAATTCTGCTAAGGGAAGAGCAAGCAAGTAGTTTGATGGGAGTTTAGTTGTTAGCTGGAGCTAATTCATTGAAAGTTCTTAAAGGTGAGCATGAATTTAAAAAGATAGAAAGGTGTACTTATTTTTAATTGCTATGATAAATTTTCCCTCACAGTTCTATCCAAAACTTGCATAGCCTTAACTCACTAGGCCTCTGTTCACTTTGAGTATTTGTTTCTGATTTCTGCATTCTCTTTTTGCTTCTAAAATGTTCTCTTAAAATCACTAAGTTCTAATGGTTTTGTTCTAATATTTTTTGTGCTACATATATATCCACTCCATTTCATGTTAATGTTTTCACACCTGAACTTCAGCTAGAGATAACTGCTTCTTTCTGTCATATGTATGCAGGATAAGGGAGGAGTCCCTCCCTACTGTCTACAAAGCAGGAGGCTTTTGTCCAGCAGCTCCCAAGATATTTTCCCAAGCAAGGACACACACATGACTTTTTCTTGGTAAGTAATACTAAATGCAAATTGTGTTTGAAACTCTTCTTTTCTGTAAAGTATTTGTGCTTCTTGAGAAAGCTAGTTCAGACCATTTCCTGAGAGGTGGTGTTCTTTATCAGAATTTTTTTTTTTTTTTTTTTTTTTTTTTTTTGAGAGGGATATTTTGCTTAATCACTCCAGAATTTTTTTCATTCACAAATCATATATAGTCATAGTCTGCTTTTATTACTCTCTACTGTTTTCTCATTTACTGTTTTACATTAATTTCTTTGCAGTTATTAGTTCAGTTGTTTATTCTCTTTTGTTTTCATTGCATTAAATTAATTCTTTAAGCATTTATTGGTTCTAGGTTAAACTGTGATCTTTTGGCTTCTTCTGATCTTGTTTGAAAGTAAATGTACTGTACATGTTTGTTTACATGTTTACAACTTTGTTTGTTGGTAACATACTGAGACAATGGCTTTCATGTTTATTTAAATATGAAATGAAAGATAATAAAGGTTAGAAAAAAAAAGGAATATTTTTAATCACTATTTTGTTTCTTTTTAATGGCTTCTCAAACACTTCACTGTCTAGAGCACTTCAACGAGATGACAGTGGTTTTGACACTAGTTGGTAGAAAGGGACAAATTTTTTGATTAATAAAAAAGCCCTATTATATGGCCAAGACCAGAAATAAATAAATAAATAAATAAATAAATAAATAAATAAATAACATATTTGTCAAGATTGCAGAGAGAATATTTGCATTGACTTTTAAATAATCTTTAAAGAAACAATGGGCAATATCAAGTAGTTCTTTAACTAACCCACTTTTTCCTTGCAACTATTCCCTGATATTCACAAGTATAAGAACAAGTTTTTAAAAAATTTTAAGTATTCAAAAATGTCTCAGCAGAATCATACTCCAATAATTCTCTGGAAGTTCTGAAAGTTCCGATGTTTTCTGAAAGTATAGTAGTAATCTGGATGACATAAAAGCAGAATCACAGTTGCTGAATGACAGAGATATGGTTGCGTACACACATTTTTTCTTAAGCTAAAAATATCTCTGGCTACTTGCAGATACCATGACATTCCTTTATTGAACAAATTTCAGACCTGTGGGGCATATTTATACTTGATTTGGAGACCTTGGACAGTATTGAGATCTTGCCCATTGGTGATGGAACATTTAAACTCTGTTTCCAGATTAATATTTTTCATAAGTTGCATGGAATTTTATCTTAAGCAGTGAATTTTTCCAGTTTATCTTTTTCTTTATATCAAACTATTTTATTATCTAGTGTCAAAATACTTTTCTTTTTTTTAATTTCACTCAGTGATAGGACTCAACAGATTGTTACATTTGATTTTTACTTTAAATAACATGTTTGTCTTTTCCCAGAATAAATCCACTATACCTGGTAAAGCTTTCTGTGGTGTATTTGAGATCCCACTGATCCTTTCTTAAACATCTCTTGATACGAACCAACTTCTTCATTCATTCAAACACAATAATTTTGTATGTATTTGTTTTTGATACACATATATTTGCAATCATATCCAGGTCATAAGACAGTGAAGGAGTAGATGTAGTTGTCACAACCCACCCTAGAAGGCAAGGATAACCAGGTTCTTGTTAATGTGGATTAGAGGTTAATGTTAAAGGGGTGGATTGGAGTGAAACAACGTGGAATGATTAGTGTTTGTAGATAGACACATGTAGGGTTTATTGTAGAATAATTTGGTTACACAGGAAAACAGGTATGTAGCCATTTTGGTTGCTATCTACAGTAATATGAAAATATAAAACCATAAAAAAAAATCACTTAAAATGCATAAGAAAGAGAAGGAAAGGATAAGAGTAGAAAGATCTTGCTACCAATAGTTCATAAGCCTCACAATGAGACTTGGTTGTTGTCATTTCAATGTCTGTTGATGGAAGTGGTGATTGCAGTGGTGATTGCAGTGGTGTTTGCAGTGGTGATTGCAGTGGTGTTTGCAGTGGTGGTTGCAGTGGTGATTGCAGTGGTGATTGCAGTGGTGATTGCAGTGGTGTTTGCAGTGGTGGTTGCAGTGGTGATTGCAGTGGTGGTTGCAGTGGTGCTTGCAGTGGTGGTTGCAGTGGTGATTGCAGTGTTTGCAGTGGTGTTTGCAATGGTGGTTGCAGTGGTGGTTGCAATGGTGGTTGCAGTCATGATTGCAGTGGTGGTTGCAGTGGTGATTGCAGTGGTGTTTGCAGTCATGATTGCAGTGGTGATTGCAGTGGTGGTTGCAGTGGTGGTTGCAATGGTGGTTGCAGTCATGATTGCAGTGGTGGTTGCAATGGTGATTGCAGTGGTGGTTGCAGTGGTGATTGCAGTGGTGGTTGCAGTGGTGGTTGCAGTGGTGATTGCAGTGGTGGTTGCAGTCATGATTGCAGTGGTGGTTGCAGTGGTGGTTGCAGTGGTGGTTGCAATGGTGGTTGCAGTCATGATTGCAGTGGTGGTTGCAGTGGTGGTTGCAGTCATGATTGCAGTGGTGGTTGCAGTGGTGGTTGCAATGGTGGTTGCAGTCATGATTGCAGTGGTTGTTGCCGTCCAGATCCATCAGGTGGTGGTGGGGATCCCAAAGAGGTGGTGGTGGGGAAAGAGGGTCCCAAAGAAGTGGCAGTTAGAGTGAGGGAAGGATATCCCAAAGAAGTGCTGGGGAGAAATCTCACAGGACACCACCATCTGTTGTTTATCATGTCAAATCACACCCAGGTCCCTCCCCTGGCACAGGAAGTTTCAAGTGAATGATGTAACGTTGTGGATCAGGGACACTTTGGGTGTCTTTGCCACCTTCTAAGATCATACCCCTGCCTGCTGCAGCAGTGTGGTTGAGCCCATTACAGCCCACTAAGGCCCATCAGCAGGGATGAGCACCTTCAGGCTACATGTGAATATCCCAGTATTTCCCAGCAGGAGAGCTATCACAGCTGAGTTCACTTAAGTAAGGACAAGGAGATAGCTCCCAGTGCAGGGTTTGCCTCTTCCCTTATGGAGCCCAACACCCAGCTGTAGCCTGAGGTGGGCTGTGCTCTTTCCTGTACCTGGACAGGTCCTTTGTACATCAGCAGCTTCCCCCATGAATGTTTGAGGCACCGGCATTCCAGTCTCCCTTCCAGTATCACTTGTGGAAACATTCTTCTCCCCAGACCTGGGATCATTAGACAGTAGTATCCCCCTTATCTTATCCCAAGCTCCCAGTCACAGTCCAAATTCCAGTTATTAGGCATATTAGGGGAGGGGTGGGCTTTGTTGATTGCAGATGAACAGCTGTTTCTTTGCGGTTTGCTACAGTGAACAAAAGAGCTTTGATGATTTTAGCATTGTTTATGCCATTAATCATTCCAGTCTCTCATAGTAGTCAAGAACATACAAACTGATCAGGAGGGCCATGAAACAATTCTCCTATGAAGACAGGCTAAGGGAGTTGAGGTTCAGCAAGGAAGACAAAAGGCTCCAGGGAGACTCTACTGTGGCCTTCTAATTCTTTAAGAGGGGCTTTAAAAAAAAGATGAAAAGAGACTTTTTTTCCAGGCCCTATAGGGACAGGACAGAGGGTAATAGCTTTGAACTAAAAGAAGAGAGATGAAGATTGGATATAATGAAGCAATTCTTTACTGTGAGGGTGGTGAGGCACTGGAACAGGTTGCCTGGAAAGTTGTGAATGCCCCATCCCTGGAAGTGCTCAAGTTCAAGTTGGATGGGGTTTTGAGCAACCTGATTTAGAGGAGCTAATGAAATTCAGGGTCCATTTCAACCCAAACAATTCTATAATTTTATGGTTTTCTCAGAATAAAATTGGAATAGATATTGTAAAACATAAGCACAATTCAAATAATTTCATTCACCTGTTATAAATTAAGAAAAATACAATGTAACAATTTAATTTTATGCTTTTGTGGTTTAAATTTAATTTTGGGTTAATGAGTAGGCAGCCAGGTCATATAGTCTCATATTTTCTATTTCACTTCCATGCATTCCAATTGAGAATAATCGCTATGAAAATTAATTTGTATTTCTAACTAATTGGCCAGTTAATGGCAGCTACTTCAAATGCAAAGTGGGATTTTGCTTGCAGAAAAATGGAAGAAGTTGACATCTGAAATAGTTGATATTTCAGTGGGGGATGATGGCCTATATGACCTCTCAAAATCACTTTGAAATGGCTGAAATAATAGATTATATAAATCCCCTGGCCTTTGGTCCTTCCTGAGTGAAATATGTGCTTTGTGTAATATGTAGAACAGGACTAAAAATTGCATTTTTTAAAGTTTGAACTTTTTGATACAAGACAGCAGTTGTTCTGTTGTTGTCATCCTATGCTTTGGCCTTATCTTAGAAGTTAAAAATTCAAAAACGTTTCCTAGAATGTAATAATACACCCATTATCAGAGCAAGGAATTTGTATAGGAAACTCTTTTTGTAACCATGCAGTACACATTGAGATATTGAGGATTATATTCAGTGCTAGTAATGGGGTGTGCAGCTGCAGGAGGAGCAGCACATGGAGCTCTGTGTGCCCGACTGCGAGGGAAGAGTCCTTGGGCTGCCATGAACAAAGGGAACAGGGATCTGTGGCCCAGCCAGACACACTCAGAGACATGGCAGGAGCCAATGACCCTTGGACTGTGAGGGTATAAAAGCCCAGGATTTCATTTCTTCAGGGTCCCTCCTTGGAGGCACCCAGCTTGACTGTTGCTGTGGGGCAAGGAAGTGGTGAAAGAATACAGCAACACGACTCCTCTTCCAAGCACCAAGAAGGAGCGATTCACTGAAAAGCCATGCCCTATATATAAGGGAGATTGGGAAAAATAAAGTAAAAAAGACTCATTGGTCAAAGAAGGCAACACCTCTTCCAAAACATGCTCTCTGTAAAATATCATGAGACACTCACAGGACTCGGTGCTCAACAGCAGGTGTCTATCTGTGTTTTCTTTTTACCTTTCCTTGTTTGTATCTGACAATGATTTCCAGCATGGGAAAGATCCTGGCTGGAGCTAAGAATAGTCAACAATCTGGGAAAAAAACCAATTAGGTTCCCCATGAGCCTTCAACAGTGTCCACACTTGACCTGTTCTGTTGTTATTTAATTTTTGCACCAATATTAAATTATTTTTAGGATTGTGATGTCTCAGACTCTGCTATGGGAAAACTTGGGTTGAACCAGTAAGGAATCTTGGTCTCAATGTGTGAGTTTGATGTGTGTAGCTGCAAAGTGACTTTTGTCCCGGCTCAGGTGGTGTAAATGTGACTCTCAGAGTGTCTGTTGGGTGGTCAGACAGGGAAGTTTCCTTGAGATAAATGTCACTATAGAAAATAGGATATATATTCTTTCTGCTCATAGTCTGTCTTGTAGTTTTGCTGGGGAAAGAAAAGATTCATCCGAAGCAAACAAGAAGAAATTAAATTTTTCAGTGGGTTGGATGCTATCAAGGCATATCTAATTTTCATTCAGACTTTTTGTATAAATCTACATTCTACAGCCTTTAACAGCAGAGCTTCATGCTCAGTATGGCAAACTTAAGTCTATATTAGTTCATGTTTTAGAAAGCAACATTCATTTGGCGTTTTTAGGCATTACATTCTTAATAGTAGGAAAATAAAGTGCTAAAATAATAAGAAAATACTATGTATTTTACTTTAGAAATGTGTCATTATTTAGTACATTTACTACATATGCCCAGAAGGAAATTTAAGTTCATCTGTCAGGGCTATTTCTATTAAAGGTGAAGTATCAAGCTCATCTCTAACAGCTTCCCTTGCACATCAGTTATGGACCATTGCCTTACACTGGCCTTTGCTTGATCTAATAATTTTTACCTAAAGGAAGAGAAGGGGATATAAGCACAATTAGCAAACAAACAAACAAACAAACAAACAAGAAGACAATTTAGAAGTAGAGAAAGTGAGACTCAAGGAAGTAGAATTGCACTTTTTGTACTATTTTTATACCACTGCTAAAATTGACATGATGACCTGATTTACACATAGTTAAGACATTTTTCTTTTCAAAATTCAAGTTACTAAACACACACAATTACTTTGCAATGATGCCATGTCTATTATTTGTTAAGGTTGTTTACACAGAAAAAGAGAGTTATGATTTAGGGGTGTTAGAGTGATGTATTTATTACCTTGGGATGTCAGCATCTTGGCTGCACTGAAGTACTTGCTGAGACTAATCTAAGCAAATGCAAACATGTTTTCTGAGTTAAGATACATTCATAGGCAGTGGAAAAAAATAGACATATGCAGGAAGTCACTTAAGCTAAGAGTTTCTTTCCCCTTCCATTAACTTCAAAGGAACTCAGTAAGACAAGCTCTGAGTTAGGAGTCACTGACAGAGGTATATAATGCTATGTGAGATGAATTCAAATACAGAATTTTGCCATTAACCCTAATGTAATGAGATGTTCCATATTTAAGGTTTTTTTCTCTCAGAAACATTGCTTGTGATAATGTTCCACATACTCTCATATTGAAAACTTGAAGAATAAATTTTACTATAGTTATAGATGTTGAATAAATATAAAAATGACTTGAAAAGGACAAGATTCTTCTGTTTTTTCTTAAAGTATTTTTTTTCAAATAATTCTATTCAGTCTATATTAATAATGTGTCTTAAGGGGCTACATTTTTCCAATTTAAGAGGTAATAGGTGTGAACGGAAAGTACTGAGAAAAACTTTTTTATTTCCACTGTGGTCACGAAGGTAAGTCTGCAAAGCATTCATATGTATATACTTAATGCATTCTATTGTCATGACTATGCTAACAGACAGAAAAATTAGATATTTAGCTTCTGTGCAGATTCTGAATGCAATTTTCTTATATTTTCTATTGCTAAGATTACATAGCATTCTACATTTAATTGCCATTGTTCTCTGCTGTGTTAGAAGTTCATTTGAAAAACAGTGACAGCAATAAAAAAAGCCTTGTGCAATAACCCAGCAAGAAAAAACACTTTTGGTCCATGCTGAAACAATTTATGTAACAAAAGGAACTGCAATTCCAGTAAAAAAACGTTTTCTATTCTTTTCATACTGAGAATCCAAACATACACCCAATCCTTGCTACAAAAACCTCAGATTATTCATGCCTATCCATGTACAGGCTTCCAAATTCAGATGAACTTAGATTAACTTAGATTTCCTTCTGGGTATATGTAGTAAATGTACTAAATAATGACACATTTCTAAAGTAAAATACATAGCATTTTCTTATGATTTTAGCACTTTCTTTTCCTACTATTAAGAATGTAATGCCTAAAAAAGCCCAGTGAATGTTACTTTCTAAAAAGTGAATTAATGAGGACTTACATTTGCTTTACTGAGCATGAAACTCTGCTGTTAAAGGCTGCAACATGTAGATTTATACAAAAAGTCTGAATGAAAATGAGATACTGAAAAATTTAATTTCTTCTTGTTTGCTTCTGATGAACCCTTTCTTTTCCCAGCAAAACTACAAGCTTATGTGTTTCTGGCTTTTTGTTTGCTTGCTTGGGTTTTTTGTGCACTCAAAATGCTGAAGGGATTCTTCCTGCATCACATAGACATGTACTATTTATGAAAATGAGCAATGCCTTTCTAACATCATATTTATTATTAAAGCTATTAGTAATGACATTAAGACTCACTCCCTTCTCCCACAAAAAAGTCAAGCAAAATTTACAACATCTGTGGTTGTGAAGGATTAGACACCTCTAGTCTTCATTTACAATCTCTGCACAGGCAAGACAGAGGATATGATTGCTTAATTGTGCATAGATTATGGGTATAATAAAAATCCTGCATGAAATTGCATGGGTCTTAATTTAAATAGCTTTTAAGCTTTGTATACTATTTTAATATAATAAACTATTTCAAAGCCAGATTTCTGCTACTATTTTCTCCTCTAATTTCTACCAACATAATTTGTATGTGATTGTTAAATTGTTTGCATTATCTTCCCAGATATTCTTTTCATATAACCTCTTCTTTATGCCTCAGATAAATCAATAGTGGTGAAGATTATTCCTCTGATGACATGTAAGTTCAAGTTTGATTTCAGTCTAGACTGGTATAACTGTAAATCTAAGTGAAAACAATAATTTCTGATTAGTAACTAGCAAAAATTAATTTTAGGTCTTTGTCATATTCTAAAAAGCACTTTTTATGAAAGCATAAAGCCTGTGTTATTCCTTGATATATTCCTGGAAGAGAGTGCTTAGTAAATTCACACCTTTGGTTTCAATAGCCTCAGTAACAACTTTAAGCTGCAAATTAATACTAATATTTTTTAATATTCTTTATGAAAAAAATTGAATTTATTTGTCTTGCTAGTGCAAAAGTTTATAATATTTTCCTGACCAGCTGTGTAAATAAATCTCAGTTCTTGGCTTAAACCTCTAAATTGTATGGAATGAAAAACCTCCAATATATGTGATGGTTCTGATATCTTGGAATATGAGGCCTTTTATTTTTTGCACAAGTGTTTTCTCTCATAGCAAGCAGAGGGACACAGAAAGTGTTAACTAAGGCCAGATAAGTTTCACTGGCTTTCTTCCCAATGGTGAGCTACCTCCCCTTATATAGAGTGTCTTCTGCTAATGTTTTCAATATTTTTCTATGCTTGATTATGCAGAAGATTTCTTCTGCATAGGAGGAATTTCAGTTCTTGCAACTGGAAATATGTCAAATACAGTGCTTTTTTCTTAAAAAAAAAAATGCTTTTTGCACTCTAGTAATTTTAACACTTCAAATTTTATAAACAATTTTGAGAATTCATAAATCTCATGATTGACTACTGTTATCTGGTTAATGTCTACTTCAATACAAAATTGCAAACCAAATTAAACATATTTGAAACAATATAAATCAGTTATTAATAAAATTTATGGCAGCTGTGCTGTGAGGAACATTCTTATAAATGGAAAGTTAACCCATATGATATTTTTTGAGTGATAATATATTCACATTTTATGTGAAAACATTGTTTGCTTGAAAGTTGTCAGGATCATGCTTATGTCATTTAGGATGCATCAGTATCCACTACATTCTAATTTTTGTTTGTTTTTTTTTTTTTCAGGTGTAAATTTTAGTATATTCTCTGGGAAAAGACCTTATAAAAGTGATTTCAAAAATATTTCTTAAATACCCTACTTTTGTAATAAATGGTAATACCTGAGATTATTTAGTGAACCAAGATATTTGCAACCTCATGGACATGCCAAATATAATGAATATATGATTTCACATCCTCTACCTTTCTCATATTTTTCTGCTTCAGAAAAATTTGGTACCCATAGGGCCAATGTTGCTTAAGACCCTGCAATAGAAAAATATGCAACTGATAAATGACTGATAAAATTATAGTTTATTTCTGAAAAGTTGATACGTTCAATCCAGTAATTGATGACACTAATATCACAAATTATTTTTTTGTTTAGTTCAAACAGATAAAGTAGTAGTAAGAAAATAAATTAGATTACTTCTCCCAGTTACATGTTTCCAGCAAATCCTTTTTTTCCTGTGACATTCAATTATTGTAGAGATTAAAAAAAAAAATGAAATAGGATTTTTAAAATGAAGATCTGTATTATATCCTTTGTTGAAATGAACAAATAGAATTTCAAGGCTCTAAACCTGGAAAATTCTACTTAAAGCAATGATGTTAATCTCTGTTGTTAAGAATGAACTATTATTTACCTTTAACAAGCAGACATGAATTTAGTATGTATTTGGGTGAATAAAATCATGAATTAGTAATACCTATAAAAGAAAAAAAGACAAAACACCCAATTGGTTGTTGTTTTTTCTTTTTTTTTTTTTTTTTTTTTTTTCTTGTGTTAATGTTTTTATTTTTACTGCAATAGACCAAGGTCTTGAGGGCAGTACCAGACCTGACTGTTCCCATCCAGCCTCCTTGGGGCAGTCAGTCCCTGGCCATGACCTCCACTCCATCAGTCCCTGCCTCAGGGATGCAGTGAGAGCCTCCAGCTCCCCCCAGCCCTTCCAAAGCCTGGCCCAGCCAAGCTGGGCACACCCTGGGTCCGTGTTCCAGCCCAGCCTTGGCCATTGCTGTCACAGGGCAGCACCAGTGCCCAGTGCTGGGTCACCCTGTGTCCCTCTCTGCTCTCCAGGGACAGTGGGAAAGGCTCTGCCCAGCCACGTCCTGATGCCCCCCTGGGCAGCCTCTGCAGCTCCAGGGAGCTGCAAGCCCCCAGTATATGACACAGTTGAAAACATTCTCATTTTTTCCTCAGCAAAATTATTTTTATTGCCAGTCTGAACCAGCCTTGCTTCAATCTATGGCTTTTTATTCTCATCCTCCCTCCAGGCAGCTCTGGGAAAAGCTTAACCCAGATAGTTTGGTGACAAACTCCTCTCAAAGCTTTCCCTTTTCCAGGGAACAAGCCCAGAACCCTCAGTCTCTCAGCAGAGCTTGCTTCAGTTTATTGATATGTGAACATATTTCCAGTCTTATATTCCCCCCTGCAATTAAGACCCTTCAAGCATTCCCAACCTGAAAGTACAATCCACAGAAAAAAAAAAAATCTCAGTAACTAAACTATTAGCCATGCATTCAAATATGGGCTGTAACAGTGCAGAGCTGGGATAAATAGAAATCAGATTTCATCTGTCACTGGCAGGCAATAACATCTGGAATTCTGATTGAAATATCTGTGCCTCATGAAGTTTAAGCTCTGTAAATGTGCACCAAATTTTCAATAAATCAATAAAAATTTTAAAAAAATAAATAAAAACCCACAGGGACATTTTGTTTGTTTGTTTGTTTGTTTGTTTGTTTATTTGGTATGATTTTTTTTAATTACAGATGTGTCATGGTTTTTAGCTCAGAGATTAAACACTGCACAGGCAGTAGCTCAACCCCTACACTCCTCCCCTCACACCCAGGTGAAACTGGGAAGAGAATTGAAGTAAAACTTGAGATAAGAACAGTTTAATATCTGAAAATGAAGTAAAATACAATAATAATGCTATCATCATCAACATCACCATGAAAGAAAAGTCCTAAGTGATGCACAATGCAATTGTTCATCACTTGCTGACAGATGCCAGAATCCTCTTACCCAGCCCAGACCATCTGCCTTTCTGGGTAGGTCCCCTATTTTAATAACTAGGCCTAATGTTCTGTGGTGTGGAATAACCCTTTGGTCAGTTTGGGTCAACTGTCCTGGCTGTGCTCCCTCCCAGTTTGACAGGGTTATTTTATTTAATTTTATTTTACTTTTTTTTTCTTTGAGGACCACCTTGTAATTAATTGTGTCAGAATACATTACTTAATATTAGGAATGTATTTACCCTAGCATTATCTGATATTTTTCTTCTTTTCTATTTCTCTTTGTCTTTTTTCTCTTGTCTTTTTTTTCCCTTTCTCTTTTCTCTCTCTCTCTTTTTTTTTTTTTTTAATCAGATGTTTATTGCATTTTTTACAGTAACTATACAAGACTATTCTCTTCATTACAGAAGCTGCATTCATACCTCCTGTAAAGCACTATATTTCTGTCTTTTATTACTCTCAGTTTCTCTGTGACACCCAAATAAAGCATGAGAGTTATGAGGAATGCAACTGGTTCTGCAATAGACTTTATTTATTGTCTTCTAGGGACAAGCAGAAGTTTATGGAATGGTGGACTAAATGTGCAGTGCCATTCTGCAATCACAGTACTCCATGTGCTATTTTACCCTTCCAGAAGACTAGAATCTTGTCCAGAAAACTTCTTTGGTTTGGCTTTGTCCGTAAGATTGGATTTCCATTTATTTTATTTTCATTTTGTTTCCCTTTTAAACATATTACAAGAGTAATGGGTTTTGTAGGTTCAGGTATTCTCTCTTCCCCCTTTTATTCTTTTGAAAATGAAAGAGAATGAGATTCTTTTCATTTCCATCATGCACAATTTTTTTTTTTTTTTTAAGTTTTATCTTTCTTTCTTTCTCCCTAGGATTTTAGAGCAAAGATCAACATCTCAAAAATCACTGCAAATTGCTGCACGCTATTGTTGCTTGCTTTAAAAGCTATCTAAAATGGAATCTTACATAATAAAGTTGACAGATATCATCCAAATCATCTCTTCCTCTGTTTTAGCACATGTAGTAGAATAATGCTGTGGAAAAAAATTGCAGAAAGCCAGTAAGCAATAATGCTTAGAGAATTTTAGATGGATTGAACATTAATGATAAAACCACTTAGGAGCAGAGAAACTACTGAGACAAAGATAAAGAAGAGGATCCTGCTTCTACAAAAATAAGCTAAAGAGCAGGAGAAATATAGTTTAACATTATTTTGTATATCCTAATTGAAATGGGGTATTTTGCCAATTAAAAAGATTCATGACCAGGACTAAATCTGCTACTTCTGTTGATAATTCACAAAACCAAAATAATTTATTCTCCTCAAGGCTACGATTTGTTCAAGTCTGGAGGACAAACAAGTATTCACATATTTTTATCAGAATAAGAAAATCTAAGCTTTCAGAATAGAAAGAATGGTGATTTTTTTTTGTACAAATAGAAAACTTACTTACTAAATTAGTATAAAGCAGTCAAATGTTTAATCAAACTGCTTTCCTACAATTCCAGATGAAATGAAACAAAGAAAACTGAAGAGTCCTAAATAAATATTATGATAAATAGAAATAAATTCAGCTTGATTTAGAAAAGAAGAATGGAATCTTAGTGGAATCTTTTTCTTAAGTAGAACAGTTGCTCTTCCTGTTGCAAAATCAAACAAAGGGATAGAGAGTTTATGCTTCAATAAAATATGTAGGTGGTAAATAAAAACTAAGTTCTGACACGGTTCAAATCTAGCAAAGACCTCAGCAGGCAGCAAAAGATTATTATAAAACAATTTTCACTGGGTTTATGACAGTCCAGGAAAGAGCAGAAAACAGAAAATGAAATGATAACGAGTTATATATGGTTGAATGTGCAAGAGAGGACAGCAGACTAGCTAATGTGAATAAGAGCATCCCTGGCAGGGTTAAATGGAAAAAGAAACACAAAATAGCTATCAGGGTTGTGAGGGTCTATGGTACTTACCACATGGTTCTACTTTAAAAGTTCACAAATAATTCAGCCTAGCAAAGACAAGATTCCTGTTGTGTTTCTAACAACAAAAGAGGGTATAATCCAGAAAGCTGCACTCAAAAAAAAAGGACTTTTCTGATGAGCTGAGTTAACTTTTGGTAGGTAAAGGGATATTTCATTCTAGTGATATCACTCAATGAAAGGAATTCTTTGATTAAAAAAGCCTCATATACTTCTGGATCTCTGTATTTTGAAATAAGGCATTGACAATGCCAATCATTATGAAATTCTACATATCTCTGTAAAATTGATGTCCCTGAACACATATGATATTTTTGAAATAAAGTATTTCTTCTAACCAAGATGACTGTCTGACACAAAAATCAAAATATGCACTGCTTTATTTCAAGCTTCTATTTGTGAGTCAGCCTAGTTGGACTCAGGGTAAGAAGACATTGTTTTAGATATTGTTTTAGAGTGATAATGTTTAAAATATTTTACAAATTATTTTTGAAAATTCGAGGACAGTAGAGCATCTAATTCATGATATATATATATATGATATTCATGATGTATTTCCCTGAATTAACTTCTACACATAGACATGCATAGAGACATTTTACCTGTAGAAAATAATTTGTCTCTGTATACCTAGTCCTATTTTTATATATTAAGGTGCAAAAGTAAAATGTTTTATTTTTGCTTTCTATAGAAGTTAAATACTTTCTAATAAGTTACTGAAAAAATCATGCTAAGTCTTTTTACATTATGTTCTTTAAAGATGCAATGAAAAGGAAGCATACCAGAACATACAAATGATTTTGACTTTACATAATAAAAGCTTTTCCATAATGGAACAATATGTTGACTAAGCAGTTAAGGAAATTGAGAAAAAAATGAAAGATAGAGACCACCTATAATCTGTTGGTCAGTTTGTAGCAGCAATTTTTCAGAATAATTTTATTTTCCTCAGCTCCAGATGTGAGACTTGTAGGGTTTGAGTTTCTCCTTATTATAAGGAAAGGCAAAAAAAGACCCTCTTTTACCTCTTTGCTGAACAATTAGTTGTCCAAACAGTTGTACTGACATCACATTGATTGTTTGCCAAACATTCATGTACACACTTGAAAAATATCCAAGAGAGATTGAACAATGACATGTTTTTCACTCCTGGGAAAAACAACCAGCACAAAAGAAAAAAACCAGCAACAGAAAAAAACCCCAACACAAAAATCCCATCAAAAACAAATCAAAACAAAAAGTGCAAAACTGATGCATTCTTTAAAAATGGTTATTTGTTTTCATGCAGTAAAATAGTCACATTGTTTAGTGACTTTTAGTGACTATATATATATAGTACTACCTCTACAGTGTTCAGACATTTTTTCTTTTAGTTAATTACATATAATGCTCTAAATATTATATATTTTGCTATCTTCTGATGAACAAAAGAAACAACAATCTCTTTAGCTTATGCCTTCACTTCCAAATCAATTTTTTACAGGAAATAACTTTTTTTGCCCCAGGAGAAACATTCACTTTTCAGAGACAATATCATGTTGTCAGCAAATCTTTTTTCATTTAATGGAAAATCACTAAATTTGGGCTTAAGATTTATGAAATAGGTCTTGTGTCCCTGTGATGACTTTCATCACAGAAAGAGACACAAAAGGCACTGATACTTAAAATCTCAAGGTATATTTTTAATTCTTCATGGAATTCTTTTGATTTCAGTAGGCTTTTTAGTAGATGCTATAGTCCTATACTGCAAGGCTGTGGTCATATACTGCTGCAAGGCAACAACATATGTAATTTTTTACTAAAACTTAATCCAGTAGCAGGTGAACTGGAGTTAACTGCTTTAATCCTGCATCTATCATTGAAATGGTACTTTGCCTAAAACTGTCTGTGTGACCATTTTTCAACATCTCTGCTCCAGAAGATTATTTTGTCTGTGCTTGATTCTTGTGTTCAGAGAGGTTTGTGTATACCTTGCAATATTTTTTTCTTTGTTGCCCTCATATGCAAATTTTCCTGCTTATATTTTAGTACATTGAAATACTTTCATTGCTTAAAAGAATATTTTAAGTTACGTTAAAAAAAAATCATGCTCTTGGTAATTATACACCTATATGTGGGCTATATATCTATAGCTGGGCTTAAGGCAAACCCAAAGAAATGAGGAAATAGTGTCTAACATGTGTAAAGGTCACAATATACAGTAAATTTGGTTGTAACCTGGAGCTGTAGGCCAATGAGAAAGTGTAAAAGTGTGTTAGCAAACACATATAAATAATCCCAAGCTGACCCTTGAGGGCTGAAGGAGAAACCAGCAACATAAATATCATTATCCTCCTGGTGAAGGATTCCAGATGCTGACAATTCATCATAACCTTCCCTGTTGTGTGCAACTGCAGATCTTAAGGCCAGAGGAGCAGGGGAAGCATGAGCAGAACACCAGCAAAAGGGGTAGAAACTAAAAACTTTGTGTAGAAAAATTTTAGTTTCATCATTATCTTTCTTTTATATAACTATTAGACCTGGAATAATAATTATTAGACTCTTGAGATTTCAGTTATAGTAACAATAAATTATTGATTTTATTTATATCCAAGATGTGCTTCCATTTTTTGCCTATAAACAAGATTTTCAGCATAGTATCCTTCAGGACCTAATTCACTGCATTCAATCTGTTCTAATTACTACTGCTGACCTAGTGAAAACAAGGTAAGTAGAGCACTGCTAATTAGTATAATGATAACAAGAAAAATCTTACTTTAGGGGGAAGAATTTTTGTTTGTCTTACATCTGTATCAGATAAAAGACAGAGTTGTTTTTCTATAGAAAAGTGAGACATTTAGAAAATCTACATGGAGACTCCTTCCACAGCTTCTGCCATAGAGGATAAGTCCTATTTGTTGCTTTTGTGTGCCAAAAAAAAGGACCAAAAATATATATATGTATGTATGCAGAAGTTCCATATAAATAGCCCTACAAACAGTCTATGCACAATAATGTATATGACTCCAGCACAGTGACATATTACAGAGAAATTCAGACCTGGTGTGACAGCAGGGTTGGAGAAGTGGAGATGGAAGCTGTGGCCTGTGGATAAGATTACAAAAATTGTTGAATTGCTCTGATGCTCTGTAGACTTCTGTTGTGTTACATCTACTCTTATGAAGAGATGAAAGGCAATGTTATTCTTGAATTATTGTGAGGAACTTTAAGTATCTCAGTATAATCACAGTGCAGAAGAAAATAATAATAATAATAATAATAATAATAATAATAATAATAATAATAATAATAAACATTCAATTAATAAAAACTTACTGAAACACAGGGTGGAAAAGTTACAAAAATTTTTACAATGTAAAACATTTTCAAGAGTTTTCACAAACTCTGAGTTAGAGGGGAGAGACAGTAATAATTCAGTGGCTATTTAAAAACCACAGCTCTGCAGTTTTATGACACCTACATTCTAAAGAATAAGGTATTAGAGAAGATCAGATATCAGATGGCTCAACAGATTAATGAAAATAATAATGTCAAAATAAAAGTGAAAGAAAAGAAGGTCAATTAAATCAGAATAAAAGAAGGTAGACTAAAATCAAACATAAAAGTTAAAAAAAATAAAATCAAAACCAGCTGGGAATAAGAAAATTCTAATTGCCAGTGTTGAACAAACATTCAAATATTCCATAACAGTGGACCCTTTTAGTCTGAGGTTAAAAACTAAAAACGAAACAAAACAAAACAGAACAAAAACCCAGAAAAACAAACAAAATCAAAATCAAACAAAACCAAAACCAAGACCAGGCATATTAGAGCTCAAGATTTCTTTGCTAAAACTATGTCTCAGACATTATTTCTATTCATTTTAGCATGACAGATATTTCATCAATGTATGAGAAAACAACCAGAAGAAATTGGAAAAAAACATAGTCCTGAGTTCAGAAAAGACCTTCATATATTTATCTACCTACATTTCAAACATTCTGGAGGTTATACTAAAACAGATGTTTAAAGCATATTTTTGGTTGCTCTGAAAGTTTCAGTCTTATGGGCTAGCACTCTCCCAGAACTAGTTTCTGATCTTATGGGCAGCTTTCAGGAGTGCAGCAGCAAGTGTGTACTAGACTGAGAATATTAGGACAACGATGCCTCAAGGTAAAGCATTTTGTGTTCACTTGCAAAAGAGTATTAACAGAGAGAGAGAGACAAAGAGCTACTCTAGAGAAGTTGCTGTGGCAACTTTTTCCTGTTGAGAAATAAATCTTTAGTTTTTCTGTCCTTCAGCTTCATGTCATTTAGAATGTACAATAGTACTTTTCAGTCCCCCAGGGGTATATTAAAGGTAAGTTTATAAAAGGGCTATCAGATCTTTTTAGCTTTTTTTAGCACAGATTAGGTACCATAGGTCTTGTGCACATGAAGCTTACAATGTACATGCTAAATACAGCTTTGCTAACTGATGAACAAACTGACAGGAAAAAAATTCCCAAAATCAGAATAGTTACTAAATATGTTAATTTTAGCATTATGAACAACCATTATTGTCATATACATTATGGCTACACAAGATTGGGATTTACAATGTAAACTCATGGCTATTCCTGCCACCTACTCTTTTTTCTTCCTATGCAATCTTTTTGACTGTTAGGTAGTATAGTAGTATATGTAGTAGTTCATGGGGTTTGATCTATTTCTTTGACCAAGACCAAGACTAAGAAGGTTCTGAGTTCCAGCAGCACTTTATTTACTATTTGCATATCTATTTAGATTGTATGGAAACGGGAAAGGGTGTCAAATTTAGTTGGGTAGTGTAGGAATGAGATTTATTTGCTGTGATTTCAATACAGCATAAAGGTATATAAATTATTATTAACTTGGCTAGTGAAACAGCACAATTCTGAGAGGTTTCCCCAGATAGCCATAGGAACAGATCTTTTTCTTCAGCCATTGATACCAGGCCAATGTTTAACTTATAAAAAATACATTATTAAGTAACATTAACATTTCTACAATAATGATCACATTCTTATGCTCACTATTCTGTCTCTTTGATAATGTCTTACTGCTAGATTATTGTATTGTATGAGGCAACCTCTATTTCCTTTTTTGTGAGGGTATTATTACATTTCACTTTGGGGTATTTTACATTTCCTCTGTGTAACTATATGGAAATTTAAAAATGTGTGTTTCTGTTTTCCTTAAAAGACAAATGTCTCCACAGCCTTTTCAGACAATAGTAATTGAAGGCTTACACCAAAAAGTACCATATTTTTAGGTGCTATTAATATGCTTGGTATTTTAAGCATGTTTAAAGATGATATCAGACTTTACATTTCTTCAGTAAGTGTAGTTATAAGTATATGTACATGTACATGTGTGTGTCTTAACAGATATACTTCTAATCTCAAATGTATACACTAAAATAAAGCTTTAAGTATTCAACCTATTCCCAAATCATCTAACAAATTTTTTAGCTTTCATATTCCTTTCTCTTCTTTCATTTCCAGGTCTTGATTTTTACTCTACTCTTTGGAAAAAGCTATAGTATTGATAATAAAAAGGTCATTAGGATAAAGAGCAAAACTCTTTGGGTAAAATGCTCCTAAAAACTAATTGAAAAACAATTGCAATAAAGTACTAACCTGAAAATTAACTTGCTTTTCTTCGTCCCTTAAAATTACAATAATCATGCAAGTTGCTGGTCTTCTATGTAATATTATAATTATTATCAAAGAGAAGCATAATGAAAATTATATAACCACAATCTAGTCACAAATGTATCTACCAGATTCCAAGTTTTTAGTTTATTCTTTGACTTGCATTGCTTTTCTCCATGCATTTTAAAGCATTAATGTATATGTAGAAGCACATTGCTTTGTGCAAGTAGAACTAGCACATGGATAATGATAAAAGTTGGTTTTTTAAAGAATTAAGCTTTCATCTGCAGTGGTGTTAATAATTATTTATCAAATTAGGAAGATTCCATCAAAGTCATGGAAAATATTATTGTTTGAACAGAAAAGAAGACCTCACCTTTCATACTTTGTCCTTTTGAAATATGTATTTAATATGTATTTAATATTAAAATATGTTAGACTTTTCACTACATGAACACAAATTTAAAATAGTATTCAGATAATCTGATTTGCTGCAAATTGATGCCTTTCCTAGTCTTAAAAAGTTGAGAGCCAGACATGGTTAATGGATAAGGGTTTTTTACCTTGGTATTTTAATAAAGATCCTTATGGTGTACCACTTTGCCAAGGTGGGATGCACTGAAATGCACACACTCAATATACCTTGTGTAAAATGTATAAACCTTAAAAATTAGCATCTCTACAAGGATGCCCAATGGGAAGCCTGGATGAATGGTGTGATATTTCCCCATTTGAGGAACTCCCCTGGATGGGCCAAACCTCTAGTTTGCAGGACATGTTCTGGAGAGGACCTTGGTTTCTCAAAATAGTGTAGGACTTTCTTGCCACCTACTATGAGGCCTCTGGGATGTTTGTTCTCCTGGCCTTAAAGAATACTAGGGCTATGCTAAGTTACCAGACTTAAGGAATTACAAGCATGCATGCTAAGAATGCTCAGGATATATAGAAGTTATATAAAAGGTAATACAAGAAAAGACAAAAAGAATCACCTTGGCATCACAATGAGGCCAAAGTTAAATAGCTAATGTATTGGTGTTGCCTGAAAAGGCTGACCTGGAGCAGAGACTAGACAGAGCAAAAGGAATAAAACAGGTATTTATTGAAAGGACACTCTTTGGGAAGTGCAAGAGCCTGGCTGGGGCTACACCCAAATCAAATCAAAGATTCCTCCCTGTCATGAGTTTTTACACTTTTATAAGTTCTGGTTCATCAGCATATTGGGGTCAATTGTCCAACCACAGCCCCAGGCTATGAAGTCTCAGCCCCCTGGCTTGCCCCCTTCCCCTTGCTGTTGTTTATGCCTTTTGGGTACCAGTTGTCCTTCATTCTCTAGCTGGGAAGGAATTACTTTGTCTAACTACCCTGTGAAGAGAACTTATTAACACCTAATATGAAGTTTCAGAGTTACAAACTAAGCAGCAGAGATTCTGAAAAATATAAAAGTTAAAATCCAAGGCATCATTTGAAGTAGGACATTTTGTGATTATTTTTTGTTATTATGTATTCAGGTTTTATATAACTAAAGCAGAAATTGGATAAAATTCAAAGTTTAAGTCCAGAAAATTATCCCAATTATCCTTTTATTTGTACTCAATGCTCCATATTGTTTACTTTTTCCTCTGTGAGAATCACCATGCATTTGTGCTTCTTTTTTTGTGCATATATGGAAATCCTAATCATAACACTACTACGTAGTTTGAAATTTATTTCATGACTATACTGCACCTACATATTTCCCCTTAGGATACTCTCACATCAGACACTGAAATTATGATTTCTACAAATCTAAATTAAATTATCTAGTGCCTAAAACAGTACAATCTCATTACAATTCTTGTCTCTAAACTATTGTATCTATAATCTTATACTTTCTCCCAGTTTCTGAATTGAAATGCAGGGAGGGTTTCTCTAGCCATTAACTTGTGATATAAATGACCCCACACTGGCAATTGCCACCTCATAAAATAAAGTTGTTAGTAAGAAGTCACTTCTGAAGACACAGGTTTAAAATATTTATTGCTAGATAACTTTTTTAAAATATTAATTTCATGAGAGTACTCTGTATAAGATACTGTAGGAAATGATAATAATTTCTTTTTCTGAGCTGTTGATGATCCTACCTAGAACAACATACATGGCTTAAGTCACTTGATCAGATTTAACAGCTGAATTCTCAAGTATGAGAAGCAGACAATTCCTATTTTGGAATAATTTGACTCTTGCATTAATTTTGATCTAAATAGGCATTCTTTTTATTAAAAAAAAAAAAAAAAAAAAAAAAAGAAAAAAAAGGGGGAGCAAAAAAAAGTCTCTCTTTCCCACAGTTTAATAATTTGTCATTTGTATAATAGTTCACCAAATAACATACTGTGTCATGCAACTTTAAATCATCTATGATAAAAAAAAAAATCATAAATAAACTTAATGTCTCAGTCCTTATAAACACACAGTAATTTGGCGTGATTTGCAGTTATTGTAGACTTATTAAATGTTGATGAGTTATAACAATACCACCTTGATTTCTTTTTAAGGACAGAACAGAAGATTTCCCTGTAATTTTAATCATAGACAAGATTGGAAAATTATCTCCTAATTTTATCAAAAACAAATGAAAAAAGTCTCAGTTTATGCTTACCTGCTTCAGATATTTTCTGAGGAAGCATCCAAAATTTGAAAACTGCAGAAAAGGATATGTTTTACAGTTGTATCTGCTTAACAAATAAAAATTATTATTTTCTTAGGAGAAATTCTACAGGGACAAACTTTATAAAATTTGGCCCAATCATCAAAATGGCACAATTTGGGTTTTTTTTTTTTTTTTTTTTGGTAGAATTATGTTAGTGTTTACCTTTCTTTGTCGTTTAAGGACTTGAAAATCATATGATTGTGTGGCATGTTCTCTGCTGAAAACAGAACATTTGTCATTGGCTGGAAACGGTGCATGGCTGGAAACAGGGCACTGAGTATATGGTTCACACTTAATATTTTCTCCCAAATTAATTCCACTGTGCAGCAGCTATATGTGTTTCCCCTGCTTCTAATTCTTTAACTCCCATCACCTTTTGCTATTGCACTTTTAGATAGGAGTTTATCTGTACCTCAGATTGGTTAAAGTCTATGTGACTATATGCAAATGTCTAGTGAAAAGAAACCCCCATAAGAAAAGATGGCAACATAATAGGTAAATGAGACAAGCAAAAGCATGAATACAGAGAAAGACAATTAAGGAGAAGCAAAAAACAAGGGAGAAGTAAAAGAGTTCAGGAACTCTGTAGCTCAATAGTCAGTGAGAGGGTTAACAATTAGCTAACACATGGCATTAGGCTGTGTCATTTTCACATGTCAGGTTTTAACCTATATCAGTGAGCTCTTGCAATGCATTATATGTATATAAGAATGTGTGTTTGTGGCTCTTGAATATTCCAGTGGTTATATGAATAGCAAACAATTCAGTGGCACCCTCATTTAGCTTTCAGATATAATGAAGTGGTAATAGACCTTCCTAGCTATGAGAACATTTGAGTTTCTATGTCTAATTACAATTTTTTGAACCGTAGTCATGAAAATTGAATCATTGTGACAATAGTCTTCTGGAAATTATACTATAGAAGAACAAAATGCAGGCAATTTAATGTTTGCTATGGTTCATCAAATTCAGACTCCTCATGCATAACTTGGTCACATTTATTTGTGCACCACAGGGGTATAACTCCAAAAGGGAAAGCCAGACTCAGAATGTGCTTCAGAAAAAGATATTGTTCCCTTGGCAACTAATATGGTACTAAATGTTCTGACAGGTAGCACATCTCACAACACTGAAACACATTGTTCTTATTGCAGAAAATGTATGAAACTCAAAATCCCATACTAAAAGTGAATGCAGTAGATGTGCCTTTATATTTTATCCCAAAATGCTTGTCACCATATAAAGTTGCTTCCCATTTCTCTGCCCCTCTGCCATTTAACGATTGAATTTTTTTTTCCCCAATATATTCTTTTACCTCGTGTATCAGTCTTTTCCTTCAATTATTTCTTTCAGTCTCAAATTCTCTCTTTCCAAGGTTCTTGTTGCATTTCCCACATGCATCTCAATTTCATTGTCTTTTCATCTGATCTTAAAGACTTCTTAGGAAAATCTTTTACTTTCAATTTCAGTTGCCTTCCACTGCCCATCCAATAAGCTTTAATTGAGGCTGAAGAGGCTTTTTCAGCATCAGCATTTGATCTGGGTTCACAGGGGCCAGCTGGGACTATTTTGTTGTGCCCTATATGTTGTAAGAATCTTACAATGGTTGCTGACCACTCTGAGCTCGGAACTTGATCTCTGTGACACACCCTGGCTCAAAGTGATTATTGGAAAACAGGACAAAAGAAATATAATCAAGAGAATTCTCTGAATGGAAAAATGTAATGGTCTTACCGTGGTGAAACCTCAACAGAAATATGGAGAAAATATGTATTTTAGGAGACATACATTCTGCAATTGTAGTCAGTGGTACAAGCAAAGACAAAGAATAGACCCAGTAAGGTGGATCTCTTTTTGATACTGACAGATGATTTTTTTTTTTGTCTGTGTGGCCTGGTTTAGTCTGGGATAGAGTTCACATTCTGGTAAACTGCTGTACTTCAGTGTGAGGATAATTTTGATAGCACACTGATGTTTTGGTTGTTGTTAACTAGTGCTTAACCGAAGTTAAGGACTTAGCATTTTTCCATGCTCTGCCATTAAGGAAGGGCACAAAAGCTGGGAGGAGGCACAGCTAAGACAGCTGACATGAAGTGATCAAAAGGATACTCATATAGCACCTGTAGAATCAAACAAAATTTTGGTTTAGAACCATAAAAATCATCTAGTTCCAATCCTCCTGCCACAAGCAGGAACATCTGCCACTATACCAGGCTGCTCAAAGCCCCATCCAGCTTGGCCTTAATCACTTCCAGCTCTGGGCAACTTGCTCCAGTGCATCACCACCCCAACAGTGAAGAACTTTGTCTTAATATCTAAACCTGCCCTCCTTCAGTTTAAAGTCGTGATCCCTTGTGCTGTAACTACATTGCATTTATTTTCCACTTTTTCATATATTTTATGTATAATTTTTAAAACATTTCAGGTTTCCTTTTTTACATAGCATTTTGATTCATCAAACTTTGATATTTAAGGAAACATTTTAACATAAAATTTACCTTACATTTTGTTCAATGGTTGTTACGTTTTTAGAAACATGCACACACAAAAACATCCGGAAACATCTTAAATTGATTTATTTTGACCTTTATCTTTGGTTTAGGATTAACAATTTTAATTAACTTCTTAACTATTTAGTGTGAGGTTAGTTTACTGACACAAAGACAAGGGCAAGATCCTCTTTATCTTTTATATTTTTTGGCTAAGGATCAAATGTATATATTTTCTTCAATGCAGATAAGATTATATTGCCATAAGTAAAAAAATGGAAACATTTAGGATATGCAGTGTGGTCACTGTAGTTTTTCCTTAGAGTTCAATGAAATTTAGTTAATATTTTCTATTTCCTTAGTCATATACTCAGTTCTCTTTCATTAGACAAAACTAGAAGCTTGAAAAAAAAAGCAGAAATTTTATTTTTCTAACTTTATCAGGGTCCTGATGTTTCAGTAATATTACCAATGAATGAATGAATAGAGTTTTAAGACAATTCCTTCCTTAAAAACACATTTTTTGCAGTTTTCCACACAATAGAAAATACTGGATAGCAGTTTGAAATGCAAGAATATTGGGGTTGCTCCTTTCTCTTTAATTGTTTTCTGAAATGGAATTTTCCACTTGAAGCAGATCACCTCCCTTGACCTGCTGGCACTGCTCTTTCAAGTGCATTTCAGGGTACCACTGGCCCTCTTGTCCACAAGGGCACTGCTGGCTCATGTACACCTTGTTTTCCAACAGGATCCCAGGTCTTTCTCCACAGGGCTGCTTTCCAGCAGGTCAGCCCCAGCCCCTGTGCTGGTGCATGGGGTTACTCTTACCCAGGCGCAGGACCCTGCACTGACCTTTGTTGAATTGCAGACTGGTCCTCTGTGCCCATCTCTCCAACCTGCCCAGGTCCTTCTGAAGGGCTGCACAGCACTCAGGGGGATCAGCCCAAAGCTTCTCCCAGATTTGTGTTGTTGGTGAACTTGCTGAGGAGGCATCTGGACCTTCATCATGTCATTGATGAGTAAATTTAACAATACCGGGCCATGTATTGAACCTTGGGGGACACCACTGGTGACAAGCCTCCAGCTAGATCCTGTGACACTGATTGTGACCCTCTGGGGTTTGCTGTTCAGTCAGCTCTCAGTCTGCCTTGCTGTCCTCTCATCCAGTCTGTATGGAAAGAGGTTTAATGGTATCTACTGCATGAAATATCATTGGTCTAAGAAACTATTCTGATCTATAACTTTTATTTTTAATACACATTTTTAAAAATAGAAGCAAGAGATTAAAGAATATGGGCCTATACTTTTCAGTGGCATTTAATAACATAAGAGCCCATGGCCACAAACCAAAATGGAAGGAATTAATTTTGAGCAGCAAAAAGCATCTTTCTATTGAGAACACTGGAAAATGTTCCCCAGAGACTCTGTGAAGTTTCCACCTTAAAGACATTCAAAAGCCATCTGGTGATGGTCCTGGGAAACCTGCCCTATGTGACCTTAATTCAGCAGGGAAACTGACCAGATGACCTCCTGAAATCCCTTCCAATCAGAGCAACTCTGAAATTCTATGAATTAGGGAAGAGAGGTTAAATTCTACCAAGGTTTAAAAATTTTTAGGGTTAACAGTAAGAATCACAGGTGGTTACTACAGCACATTAGAAACTGTATTTATTGTTAGTTTCCATTAAATTTTGCTTTTTTCTCTTTTAAGAAAGAAATTACACAGACTGTTATCAGGAGCACAGTGGTGTGTTCTCTTGCAAGCCTTAGAATGATGCTAATTCAGCCTGAAGATTTTAAGTGAAATCTCAGAGCTCATAGTTTTACAGCATTCCCTTTGCCATCATATTGCTGTGATATGGATTAACACAGCACATAACTGCACTTCTTTCAGAAATGTGTCCACTGGTCATGAAAGCTATAAAGACAGTTAAATCATATTCGCTGATTCTAGCTGACAAATGACATGGTGACTGAAGCAACTTCTATTCTGATTAAATTGAGGGTTTGGAAAATCTCTAAAGAAATCAAAAGGGTCAGAAGCCAGCAAAATAATAAGTTAAGGGACTTCATGTTTATAAACCCTTTCTAATGTCACCACTATCCTTTTTAAACTGAAACTGGCTGAAATAGTATGCATTCCACTCTGGGGAACTGCAGGGGGTTCTTTTAAAATGGATTATCTAGGAGAGAATTAAGCCAAACAGAAAAAATATGATATCTGAGAACAATTTATTGGTAATGAAAAGGGCATTGCTCTACTAAAGAAGAACAGGAAAGGCAGAAGAAGAGGGAGGAAAAGGAAAAAGAATGAGGGGAGAGAGGAAGAGAGGAGACAGAGAGGAAAAGTGGGTGTTGCCATCAGGCAGCTGGGGATTGTCATTGATGTCCAAGCAGCAGGGCAGGTGTGCACAGCTCCCATGTGGAAATGTGGCTGGACACGGTGAGTGGGCACTGGGCAGGATGGGCCCTGGACAGGGATTGCCAGGGCAGGGTGGGAAGCAGGTGGCTCAGGCAGGAATGAGGTAGGCAGGGACAAAGCAGGTACGGCATCGACAGCAATGCAGGGAGGCAGGAAAGACAATGGCTGGAGCAGGAGAGGGAGATGAAGTGGTAGGGCAGGAGACAAGCTGGGTGGCCAGCAGCTGTCCAGACAGCCTGAGGAAGAGTGAGCAAGGGCAAGCAAAACCAACTTCCAGAGAGGGCAGAGGCGAAAAGCAGGCTAGAGCCTCCTAGTTTGTGACACAGATACCTCTTGTAACCAGTTCCTCCCGAGGTCTGCTCGCTGGCAGGACACCATTGGCACAGTCAAACATCCAGCTGCAGCCCATTTGTGGAGACCCTTTGCCACCTGATTATTGGAGAACCTTTCTAAAGGGCACAGTGGCCTCAGTGGCCTCCTCCTGACTGCCTGTTACGTGGAATGGCTGTCAGGTGAAGCCTTCCTAGAGACAGGATTAAATTGGCTCCCCACAAACAGTTAAAATTAGTCCATTTTGTGTTTGCTTGGGATTTTCTTTTTTTTTTGGTTTTTGTCCAGTTTTTAACTGCAGATAAACTGGATGTTGCTTTATTTCTTAAATAAAGGATTCATTTAGGTACCTTATTTTTCTATAGAATAATAAATGTAGCTTATTTTTTCTGTCATATACTGCAGCTGTCATGTGTATCTCTTACCTTTAAAGAAGCACCGTTTTCAGCTCTCAGGGATATGTTTATGACAAAAGGTAATGCACTGCTGAAGCAGAATGTGTGTAAGCTGTCTCATACATCTACTTTAACACATACTGACTCTTCCAAAATTAAGTAGGAGGGTTTAATACAGGTAGTTATCAAACACAGTAGATCAAATATTATACATATTTACTATCAAATGTCTAAATCTTTAAGTATTCAAATAAAAACAGGCTGATTTTGCATACTGCTTGGGAGCACTTACTTCTTCCAACTATTTTGTGAAACATCTAGGTTTCTGTGACACCTAGAATCCATGAAAGGATGACCAAGGACTTCATTGAAGGTTCTTCATTTATCTGAAACTCCAACTTTTCTATGAAAAAGAAACTACTTTTCTAATTGTATAATTATTTCTGAGTATCCCATTCTGATTGTTTTGCTGAAGTATAAGTGCATAATTACAAGTAAGTAAAGAGATGGATACTGATGGTAAGTTACATAAAGAAAGCTGGTTGTTTTGGAGAATATTTAATACTAGATCCCATAAATAAAACAAAATTCAAAAGCAAGCAAGAAAAAAGGAATTGTTTTGAACAATTTATTGATTTTTTAATATAGTTTTTGTGTGATTTCAATTTTTTTTTTAATTTGGAGGAAAATAGAAATGACTTCATTATGTGTATGTCTGCTTCTACATTTAAGGAAGAAAAATAATGGTAAAAATCAGGGAAAAAAAAGTTTATTGTTGTATTATTATGTATTTGAAGTTCATACAACTTCTTATGAAAGTCTCAGCATTTAGCATGTTTGAAAACCTTGTTTCATAAAACATGAAAAATATGTCAAACTACACATTTCCTTTGATCCTTTTTGTACATATACTTTATACATTTTATCTGATTTCAACTGTAGACCACATACTCTCAGAAGTACACACTATCTCCACAGCATCTAAAATACTCTGGAAGTTGCAGAGTTATTGACTAAAAAAAATGTAATATATGCAGTTAAATATTCCTCCTTATCAATGTTCTGTCAAACATATATATTTTCAAAACCTCTGGAATATTCTCAAAAGTAATACATGTTTATTAAAATGAACTGGAAATTTACAAATAAAATATATTGATTTTTGTCTTCAGAATCAATTAAGTTTTTTTGAAGTTTTTGTTTTTTGTTTTTTTTTTTTTAAATAGTGAATAAAATTTTATTTTTCCAAATAGAAAAATGACCATGTAATTAAATGTTCTTACATTCCATTGAATTCTCATTAATATGCATGTTCATTTCTATTATATCTTAGATGGTTTATTTAAAATGCCAATTTAAAAGATTTTAAGTAAAACCCAATATTCCATGAGGCTCATTTATATACTTCTTTCTCACTGAAGAAATATCTACAATTTTGATTTAGTTCATGGTCATGGTAGAATTTTTTATTATGAAGGCCATCTCATGAGCCAAAGTGGAAAAATCTATTATTCCTGACTGAAAACTTATAACTTAACGAGTGCTCAGTCTCTAAAACCTTTGAAATTATTTATATCTACAACAAAATGTCTTTGGCTTGCTTAAAATTTGAAGGCAGAGCTGCTACTTACTTCTACTTACTAACAAACTTTGAATCACAGCTTGAGTCATGACTGTCCTCTGTGTAGACATAAAAGTAGCCACCAGTAAAGTTCTAGAAAAGGTGAAATATAATGAATGCATGAAGCTTACTGTAAGACAGGTTCCCTGATGTAAGAAAGCTACTCTAGCAATTCTTCTCAAAAGTCACAAACATTTTGTTTTACTTTTTCTAGGGCTGTGTTAACTATTTACATTTTGCTTCTCTCTCCAAAAGGGAGGGAAAGATATGAAAGATGTTATATTAATGTAGGAACAAGATCCAGAGGAAAGAAAACATTTTGTATTAGCTTCTTAGCTAAAGGAGAATAATAAAAAAAACCATAAAATCAGGAGGGATAGGGGGAAATGCTAAAATACTATTTGCAAGTGTTTTAACTTCCTGAAAATGGGAAATGATTGGACACACAGCTTTTGTTTCTCTGTAACTCTGATAGTTGAAGAGTTCATAAGTAGTGTTAGCTCCCTTTTCAGAACACACTTTTAATCCAAAGTTCATGCAACAAGGAATGATACTTCAAATAATGCCATTTCCCAGCTTTGAAGTACTACTTGCTCCAATTTCTTGTAGTGCTTACAATTTTAAAATATTTTCTACATATTTATCTTTTTGTTTTCTAAAAATTAATCCAAAAAGTGAATTAGAATTTTTCTGTGCAGAGAGAAGACACAGGATATGTGAGGCTGAAATAGAAACTGACATGTTTGATGTTTGAACAGGGAAAAGATCAAACCTCATGATGGGACTACTCTAAACCTACAG
Source organism: Muscicapa striata striata (assembly GCA_030060385.1). Taxonomy (NCBI): domain Eukaryota; kingdom Metazoa; phylum Chordata; class Aves; order Passeriformes; family Muscicapidae; genus Muscicapa; species Muscicapa striata. The sequence goes on along the minus strand of JAREIS010000099.1, from coordinate 3,297,448 downwards.
ATATCAGAAAACATGCCCTCTGGAGCCAGTTAACTTGATATTAGCCAAAAAAGCTGAACTCTTTTCAATGATGCCCCGTGACAGGGCCAGAGGCAATGGGGACAAATGCAGGAAGTTCCATCTAAATATAAGGAAACACTTTTTTACTGCATGTGACCGAGCACTGGCACAGGCAGTGGAGTCTCCATCTGAGATGACATCCAAAAGCCATCTGGACATGGTTCTGTGCAATGAGATCCAGGTGTCTCTGCTTGAGCATGTGGGTTGGACCAGATGACCTCCAATCTCAACCATTCTGTCACTGTGAGTTTGAGCACATTGAGCCTAACCTGCTACTTAACTATCTTACATGACTCTTAAATGGGTCTTAAATATCACTGTTTCATCTAGATCTCACATAGCTTGATGGCAGCCTCTATTCTAGCTCTTGTTGGCCACTGTGGGATAACTCTGGGAGCTGAAACACTGGGGCAAAAGGAAGTATTGAGGTAAAGCCAGGACATTTGACAACATAGAGAACAGGGAGCATCACAAATCTCCCTGTAGAGATTTTCCCAAAGGAAATCAGCTTACATACAGACATTTGCTATTTTTTTCTTGTGAAGTACTGATGAGCTCCAACACAGATAATCAACGGTCCAATGTTTCACTGGATAGAGGGCTATTTATACCACAAAACTTCTAAAGAGTGGACTTAAAGTTTTGTGCTTGTGTACTTAACAAATAGATTAAATGTGTATTTCATTGCCCTGTTTTCAAATTGCATACCCATGTGAAAATGAAACTGAAGAATTAGAGTGAACTTCTAAAATATGATGAAGAAATAATTAATGGTTTTGTTTTATTTTTTTTTTTCACTTTCCAACAAGAAAAGTGAGCTGCTTAGTCTTTTTTTTTGTGGGTAAATATTTTAATAACACTAACAAAGGAAGAATAAAAAAGCATAAATCTCAGGAGACCTTCCACTCTATCTCTCCTTCTATTTTATGGGGCTGAAACCTGAAGTCTCATTTAATTTATTTAACTATAACTAGAAATTTACCAAAAGCACTGCAACTAAGAACATCCCAGTCTAGGCAAAACATGTCTTACCTTGCACATAAGCTAGGAGAAATTAAATATGTAGCTTTTATGCATTATGTACATTCATGACAGGGATAAAAAGACATTGTTTTTTCCCGATTTTAGAATGCTATTTCCTCCCCCCTTCCTCCCTCCCCACCTTTCAATCTCTCCCTGTTGTTAGGAAGCCTTAGAGATAGTTGATGGTTTCTATTTTATTGTTTTGTATTAAATTTTTTTTTTTTTTTTGCATTTTGTAAGTTGAGAATAAAAATAAGGCAGCAAGTGATAAGGGATAGAAAAGTGACTGTGTGCATGCATGAGCTCTAATACTTTGACAGTATCATATTAACACAGAAATCAAGAGTTAGAAAAAAAGTTACTTTTGACAGCACAGGAGAGTTTAAATTCAATAGTGCTATTTTGAACAGACAGTAAGGGTTCATGAGTAAAACTCCATAGGTGTGCATGCTTATCCCTTGAACATAGTGGTAAATGTCCATGAGCCAGGTGTAGTTGACTAGTATGTCTGGAAATAGACATAATGCCATGTGTGTAGCTGTGGAATGAGATTCAGTGTACTGAAGTATTTGGGCTAATTAATATTATTTCTTGGGTTGGTTAATTAGCTCTGGGGTAGAATGATAATTGACCCAGGTATGCGGCTGTGATTCTGGAATTAGATAATTTGCTGCCTGCTACTTCATGCCTTATGCTTCATTGAATGATGCAAGCAAACCCTGTGCTTCTTGTCATGTGATGCAAGCTATGTGTATGGCAGCTATGCTGTACTAACCTTCTTGCAAAAGATAAGTTCTGATAAGCTCTGTTTACTTATATGGTAGGTATGGTTTTTTTTCTGTAAGGAAAGAATCCTGGCTTTCTGGAGAAATTTTTCTCCATGTTTATAGGTATTTTTGGTGATATTTGAAGACTTTTATTAATGAGGATTTTAAATCTGTATTTAGTTTCGGGTTTTGGGTTTTTTTTTCCCCTCCTGTCTGTCATTTTGGAAAAACTTATAATAACTTTGCTGAGTACAGACAGTCTTGATTTACCTTAATATTTTTTTATAAACTTTGCAGAGTAGTCTGCAGGTGAGGCTGGATTAAGCTGTCCTAAAACAAGTAACTTATATTTTGAGGCAGATACACAGATTCTGCTAAACTATGATGGATATATGATCCATTACTAAGGGAAAATACTCTGGAGGCCACCATTTTAACAAGAAGTCTGCACTTAACTGACATGGGGCTAGATTAAAGAGAAGAGACCTGGATAAGCAGATTAACACAGGTATAAAGTGATGCAGTTTGAAAGAAATGGAGAGGGCAGCTAAATTAGGACAAATGAAGGGCTGTGTCCACAGCAGGCATGGTAAGACAGACCCTTAAGCAACTATGACCTTAGCTGAATATATTGGACACATCAAAGTATGGCACTGTACATCTTCCAAATTGGTCTTGAAAGTATCTCAGCAGGGTGTTTTATCTTCACAGAATCATAAAATAATTTAGGTTTGATGTAATACAGAATAATTTAGTTTGGAGTGGGGAACCCTCACTCAGGGCAGTACCAGCTTCAAAGCTGAATGCAACTTTGAAGTTACATCAAGTTGTTCAGAGTTTTGGGTGAATTTTACTTAGAGTGATGTCAACCTAGGGACTTAATTCCTGCAATGTGGATGTAACCTCAGTATCATTGTCTCTGACCTAAGTGCCTTAACAGGTGGTCTTTTTTCTCAGTCTTTTTGTAACTGTATGCTGTCTCCTTCCTTCAGGGTTTACTCTGTTTGGGTGAAAGTGAAAACAGTCCAGCTCCTGCAATTTGATAAACAGTATGAGACACTTTATTTGCTATATATAGATATGTACTTTATTGTTTTTCTTTGTTCTGCAACTCCTACTAGAAAACTGCTCTCTTTACTTCCTATGTCTCTTCATCCACTAAGTCCTCACTGAGAAATGCTAGGAACAAGAATATTTAGGTCTCTCTTTTGGCCAAAAAGGACCTCTCAGTTATGATGCAAACAGCATAATTTACTTTAGAGTAAAATAACTATATTCTCTGATGTATGTTAACAAGAGGAGGTTTGTGAGTAAAAAAGCTACCCTAGCTCTCTAAATTTTCTGTAGATACCCAAAATACAAACCCAAAAACCTTTGCTCATACTGTTGAGTGGGAGGACAGCTGGGCACAGAAACACACTATGAAGACTGACTCCAAAATATACTAGTACCTGGTTTTTTTTTGAGACACGAGACTTAACTATGCCAGAAAAAAAAGGGATGATATAACTTCTTCCCCTTGAAAATTCAACTGGGCTGTAATGAATCCTTTTTCTGCCAAAAAAAGGAAAAAAAAAAAGAAAAAGAAAAAGAAAAAGAAAAAGAAAAAGAAAAAGAAAAAGAAAAAAAGAAAAAGAAAAAGAAAAAGAAAAGAAAGAAAAAGAAAAAGAAAAAGAAAAAGAAAAAGAAAAAGAAAAAGAAAGGAAAAAAAAAAGAAAAAAAGAGAAAAAATAAAAGAAGCTATTCAACATCAGAGTCCTCTCAAAGAACTTAGAATACTAACAATTCACTCACTAAATTGCTTCCATCAGACAAAACTCTTTATTATTAGCACTGTGAGAGGCAGGGAAAGGTAAACACTATAAGAAAAAAAAAAAAGAAATTAGGAAACAAGTATATCATAATTTCAATAATATTATTTTGATTAAGACTTTCTTTATGGTAGGAATTCCTTTCCTTCCCTCCTCCCCTTTTTTTTCTAATAAAGCTGGTCTAGAAGCATTTTTTAAACAGACTAGTAAGATTTTAATTAGAATAAAAATAAACTTTTTACTTTACACTTGATGTGTATTTTATTTCTGCCCATAAGTTTTTTAGTATAACATATTCAGTAATGATGTTATCCTGCATAGTATACTAAGCTGAAATAGATGAGACACATGGCAGGGTAGACTAGGTAGAGAGACTTTTACAGTGCAGACATCAGTACTGATCTTTAAGAAACAGGGCCCTTATGAAGTGAAACTGGAATAAAATAGCACTTCTATCAGTTTCAACAGTTTTAAATAGATGTCTCTCCTTTAAGTGCTAATGCAAGATACTTTTTGGCTTCTGTTTGAATTGTTGGCGAAGAACGTGGTGTCATGTTTTTCCTCCCTGCATGTCAGTCTGGTCCTAGCTAAGAAGAACAGAAGGGCCTTTTGGAAAGGATTTTTAAATAAGTACATCGAAACATATATGGTTGCCAAGAATTAGAAGTGGTTAGAGGGAATAGATGAGACAAAGGAAGAGCTTAATACCTCATTTATAATAGCTGCACTTTACACTTATGTGCTGATTACATAGTTATAGAACATATTTAGAGACAAATATGAATGTGTGGTTGTGTCTGTGATGATGAAAGCTGTGGGGGCTATATGCTACTTATAAATGACAACTGAAAGAAGCAGATCACAGAAGGTCAGCCACTCAATTCTAAAAGATTCTTCATACTTTCTGTGGCACACTTCCACTGTGGGAAGGAAAGATAGATATTTTTCTTCCTTCTTCAGACTTTTTTATTTTTTTGAGGAGTTGGGTATAGGGTGAGTGGGCATTGTTAAAATTTAAGCTCTTTGGTTGATTTTTTGGGAGGAATACACTGAGTGCTGGTAGCTTGCTGTGCAGCTGCAGAGCAAGCTGCAGATTGAGCTCTGTGTGGGAGCCTGAGGCAAGAGGCCAAGAATATAACAAAGGGCATGGGGACCTGTGACACCTGACCAGGGGAATGGGCACTCAGAGACATGCCTGGAACCAAGGACTTAGCTAGAAAACCCCAGACTATCACAATTTAGACTGTGAGGGTATAAAAGCCCAGGGTTTCCTTTGTTTGGGGACACTCCTTGGAAGCACACAGTTCAAGCTTTCCTGCTGTTTCTTGCACCATGATTCAATTCATTTAAGGGTGAATCAGATGACTGAGTCTCTGCTTTGGGAAACCAAGGATTGAGCTGGTAAGGAGGCTTTGTCTGACTGTGTGTGAGTGGCATGTGTAGCAGTCAAGTGGAGCAGCTATTGGCTCATTGAAGCCACTTGCTGAAAAAGGACCTCAGTCCCCACTCAGGTGGTGCAAGTGTGACAGTCAGAGTGGCTCCTGGATGGTGAGACAGGAAAGTTTATTAACTTGATCCTAGAATCCTGACCACAGTGAGAAAAGACTTATTAATGGCTACTATGGGCTGTTCTGTGCATCTGAATGTTAGCTCTTTCCATATAATTTTTCTTTATTTTCCTGACAGTAATGGGTTAGGTAGGGGCAAATACCAGATGTATGTATCTTTTCTTTGTTGAGCTCAATTTCTTCAAAGCAAGAATACACTCTCCAATTTATCATCTTTAAAGCTGTCCCTTACTTTATTGACATTTTGTACTTGCAGTAGCTGGAGGAGTCCAAAGTTGCCTATATAGAGTTCAAAGCAGGTCAGAATGTGAGGATATGATGTACAGGCAGCTTATCTTTTTGTTGTTGTTGTGTTGCTGGTTCATGTCTCTTTTTATTTTTTTTTTTTTTTAAATTTTTTTTTTGTGTGTGTGGAGGTGGAAAAGTGAAAGTGGCTCTTTAGAGATCAGAAATTTTGTCATTTTACCTTGTTGCCCACACACAAAATGCAGTACAATGGTGCAGAAAAGCAAAGAAGCAGACAAACAATAAATGAGTGGGTTGAAGAGGAAAAAACATGTAATGGGGAGTGGGGGATAGAAATCAGGAGAAAATTATGGGTGATGAAGTATTTTCACAGCTAAAATAGCCTTTTAGATAAAGTGAAATGGTATTTAAAGTAGTGAGAAATGTGGAAAAAATGATGAAAGCATGAACCCTGCACAGGACAGCCACAAGAATTACACTATTTGCCTTGAAGCATTGTTCAAACTGTTTTTGAATTCTGTTGGGCTTGGTGCTGTGACCACTTCCCTGAGGAAGCCTGTTCCAATGCCCAAACACCCTCTGGGAGGAAAACATTTCTGTAATATCCAACATAAACCACCTCTGACACAGCTTCATACTATTCCCTTGAGTCCTGTCACTGGGCACAAGAGAGAAGAGATCAGTGCCTCCTCTCCACTTCCCCTTGAGAGGAAATTGCAGACTGCAATGAGATTTCCCATCAGCTTCTTCTTCTCCAGGCTGAACAGACCAAGTGACCTCAGCCACTCCACACACAGCTTCCCCCAAGGCCCTTCTCCATCTTCATAGCTCTCCTTTAGACACTCTGTAAAAGATTTACATCTTATATTGTGATGCCAAAAACTGCACACAATATTCAATGCTCTGCCCCAGCTCAAAGCAGAGTGGGACAATCCTTTCCCTTGCCCTGCTGTCCATGCTGTGCCTGATGTCACCCAGGGCACAGTTGACTCTTGGCTGCCAGGGCACTGCTGACTCATATTTGAATTGCCATTAACCAGTACCCCCAGGTGCCTTTCCACTGTTTATTTGCAGCCTATCATTCCCTAGTGCTTGTTCCAGATGCAGAATCTGGCACTTCACTCAGTTAAACTTCATAAAATTGGTGATAGGGCAGCCCTCTAATTAATCAAATCTCTTTGTGAGGCACCTCTGAGGAAATAGCAGCTTTTCCCAAATTAGTATCGTCCACAAACTTAGCAAGCCTTCCTTTTCTGCCTTATCTCCAAAAGAACATTCCTGCAAAGACAAGCTGGTCTTCTGCTTCAGCTACTTGACTTCTGATATTTAGGAATTGCTTGTTCCTGTGCTTTATGAGATGGTGCTTAAAACGTGACCAGCACTTGAGGACCCCAGCACATTCACATGCATTTTACCAGGGGACCATGCTCACTAGCTCCCTGAGCTGCCTGAAGTCTGGTCTCCTCATGTGCAGGGCCCAAGTTTTGCTAGCACTTTTCTTCCTGTTAACAGAGTTTTTCACCCTGATGCTTTGTGATCCCTGTAGCCAAGATAGCCACCAGTTCACCCATGAGACCCTCTCTGTTACCACACAATAAATCAAGGAGGACATCTTTCTCAGTCAACTCTCCTACCATGAAGTTACCATCCAGGTGTTTTAGGAGTTTTCTGGATCTGTTTGTTTCAGCTGTGTGGTGTTCCCAGTTAACACCCAGCAAGTTGAAGTCCCCTGTAAGGACAAGGGTGGTTGATTTGGGCATCTCACTTTGTTCCTTGAAGAATAATTTATCAGTGTCTTCATCCTGGCTAGGTAGTCCATATTAAACTCCCACAATGACATCTGCATTATTTGTTTGTGCCCTAATCCTTACCCAAAGGTTCTCAACCATGCCATCACCAAATGTAAGCAACATTTCAGTCCCTCCATGGCATACAACACAACTCCTGGCCTTGCCAGCCCTATCTACCCATCCTGGAGAGGCTGTAACTGTCCAACATGGAACTTCAGTCACAGGACTCATCCCACCAGGCTTATGCCAGTGATGTCAAATCTCTGGGACTGGTGTGTATGACTGGCTTTGAAGTCACTGTTGGTTCCTCATGCTCCGTGCATTGGTGTGGAAAGATTTCTGGTGTGGTTTATTGTAGCTGACACCACATGGAACAGATTGAGGGATCCCACTAGTGCTCAGCTCTTCATTTTTTGCTATACTATACCATTACTTATCACTTGCAAGCCTGGCTTTTGTCCCTTTCTCCCTTCCAGGTTCTGTATATCTAAGCTTAGTCACAGATACTGGGGTAAAAGGAAGTGAAAAAGGTAGGAAATACAACCTTGTATATCAAATAATAGCTCTGCATCCTGAAGAGCATTCTACTGCAAAAATGAAACCAGATAATTTTCTCTCTCCCTTGCTGACACACTCAGGTGCTGATTTTCCTTCCAGTGTGAATGTTTCTCTGAGACCTGCAACTGTGATTCCATGCATGCTCAGAATTCAGGCACAGCTTAAGCATTGCATAGCTTCTGGTTAAGAGTTTCTGGAGCTCAGAAAAAGGCAGAACAGTATGTTTCTCCTAAAGGACACATTTCACAGATACAATCAGAGTGTGCTGAGCAGATGGTGCTTAACATGTGCTTTCAGGAAATCCATGCTTAAGAGTAGCAGTCTGTGATACAGGACAGAATGTTGGCTAGAAACAAGTGCATTAGGTAAGCTCCAAGAGCCTATATTTAGTTTTACCTGAAAGGAATGAACTTTTATGTAAAATGAATTCAGTTTCTGCCCTCTGAGACTGTTCCACAACATGTACCAAAGTGTGGTAGCTTTTGCTTCAAAAGTGCAAGATTTCAAAAATTTTGAAGCTTTGTTTCAAAAATGTAAGTGCAGAACTAAAATTGTGATATAAAGAAAACTTCACTCTCCAAGTAATAATTTCTAATGGTCAGTCTCTCATTCTGAGCATAAATTCTAGATTTTAGATCCCAAATGCACCCACAGTCCTGTGTTGAGGACCTACATTCCAGCAGGAGGATCAGAGGGAGACTGGATTTTACAGATGTGCTTAATATTTAGTGAAAAAGTTATTAGAATTTTTCCATTCAAATTATTTTATTGTTTTTCCACAGCAAATGTTTTAAAAAAATCAAGAAAGCCAGCACTGCAATTTTATTTCTTTTTGAGATCCACCACAGAAAAAAAAATTACATCTCCTAACTCACAGACCTTTAAAACTTTTTCTTGGATCACACCCTCAGTGGAAAAAAAAGTCATGCATCTCATGCTTACTGGTAAAATGGTGAAAAATAAGAAATCTTTCTCAGTTCTGATATTAAATAGTACAAGACTATGTAACTTCCAGATATATTTTCAGTATTTTATTGCTGAAATAACCATTGAAACATCCATAAAAGCTCTCACCCATTTTAGTGAGCTTCCATTCAAAACTGATGTTACTTAATGCTATTATGTCTACATTGGAAAAAAATGCCTAGAGAGCAAGACTTTGTTCTGGTAATAGCTTTTTATGTAAGAGTCTACAGTCCTAACAGGCAAGACAAAAAATAGAAGGTACAGAGTTAAGAAAGCTTTGTAAAACAATGTAGCAAGTTAATGGCAAAGCAAGAAATAGAAAACATAGATTCTGAGTCTTAAAGTCTTTATCCTATTCACTAGAGAAATGACATCAATGAATGGCTTGTTGCACAGATAGAAGAGGGTGAACAAAGCAGTGAAGATTAAGAGATCATTTCTTATTGTTGATGGATGTTCTCTTGAATGAATTTATGAAACCTGTGACAAGATTAAGATGACCTGGATTAAGATTATAAACTTTATGGAATATAGTGATAATCTAAATGCCATAAGAATTCTAACATGCCATGCTGCAGCTTGTCAGTTACATTATTTAGAAAAACATTGAAGCAGAAAAAAAGATGTTTAAAGGAAAAGAGTGAATACCATAAAAATTATAATCTTACAGACCCCCACACCCACACTCCCTCCAAACAACAAAAATACAGAAAATAGAGGCTTGCTACTGAATCACTGTGTTTGAAAATCAGTGCATCAGTTCAGATAGTTTTTATAGCTAGTTAATCACGTGAATCATTCTCTAACTTTCAGAGAGATGCAACTGCCAACCTGTGAAATAATTCTGATCCCAGACATTCAGGTACTTCTACACAAAAATTCCTAACCCTGTAGATACACAATTAAATTGTGATGTCTTCTCTAATTAAAACAGAAAGGTCAGACTCACATCTGTTTACTTTCACACTAGGGCAGATCTGATAAGCAGAATTAGGACTATCAGTTTCTCTACTGAAGTGTTTTCCCTGACAATCCTGACAGTTGAAGGCAATGCCTTTTTCTGGCTCTAACTGTATTTAGCCAGCATCAGCTTCCTTTATGCATTTATTTCCTTGTTTTCTTAGAATTGGACTTCTCATTCTGTATCCCTGTACTCAGCTCTTGCAGACATGTAAGGTTCTGACTCAGTAGTTAGCATGACTAGCCATGGCAGTCAGAGCATAGTTTTGTGAGACCTGAGAACACAACTGTCAGAAAAGCATAAAGAGTTGTCTGATTTTCCTAGGTATTTTTAACTTGGACACTATCTAAGAAGGCAGATGGAGAGGAAATAGTGTTCTGTTCTATTCTGTTCTGTTCTCTGAAAAAAACATAATTTTTCACCACCATCCAGGTCATACCATACTTTGCTCGCAAAACCTTAATGATATGCTATATATATTTTTATTAATATATTATCCATGGTTGTTTGTTTTTTTTTTCCCTGGGTATTCATAAGGACCACTAACTAGAGTGATCCCTTCTTTCAGGAATTCTAATGAAATTGCAGGTATACTGGAAGCATATCTGATGAGAAAATTGAGGCATATATATAATAAAAAACATACTGTATTCATACAGGAACTATAGAATATTATAGAATGCTAATAAGATACTGCTGCCAAGCAATTAAGATATTTCTTGGTCTGGACTTGCACTTTTACAGAAAATTTTTTAGTTCCATCACAGGGTAATACCAGCCTTGGTAATGCCTGATTTTGTGGTGGTGACGTAGAAAAGTACAATAGGAGTATGGAAACCCCTCCTGCAGCTATAGGAAAATTGTCCCCTCAATGAGAACAACCTCATTTGCACAGAACAAAGTGTCAGTGATGCTACTAACAGAAAAACAAACCCATATATTCTAAAATATCAATATAAAAATATTACTTGATATATAATGAATTATTTTACTTAAATCAAAAAGAACTTAGAGAAAGACATTGTGGATCAGAACAATAGAATATTTAAGAGTCACAATGCTTGCTTATAGATATAGGTCTATAAAGGAGTTCTAGGTGTTGTCATATTACACATGAGTGTAAATATTTTCAGAGAACACATTGTGAGCTGTAACTAGTTAATACAGGTCTTCAAAAATAATAGCATTTTTTCATAACACTCTAAATTATGATTACTTGAAAACTGAGTGGTCACCTGACAGGTATATTTGTGAAGCTGCATGTGTTTGACTTGCAGATACAATTCAAGTATTTACCTGTACAACCAACTTACACAATATATTAGAAAAAAAGCTTTTTCCAGAAATTATTTATTTTCAGATGAGAAAGGCAATTGTTGAGAATGAACTCAGATATCATAATCTTCAGGCATTTCACACAGGAAAAAACATGTAAGTGAAAATCCTAATTTTTTCCCACAAACCATAACCCTTGCCAACAAAATCCCATAAGAGCTATATATTGTGACTGAGATTTCATTCTGCAAATCCTATTTTTTGTGTTCATTCAGAAGCCAAGTTGTCAGGTGATTCCAAACATTTAAACTTACTTGAGACTCAAGTGACATGACTGGAGTCAGTATGTATATTCTACACATATAAATATACCTCAGTCTCTTCAAGGAGATAGCCAGGAAGATTCCCTGTGAAACTGTCCTCAGGAACAAGGGAATAGAATAAACAGATTTTAAGGAAGTCCATGAGGTGCAAGAGCTGGAAATCCCCAGGAACAAAGATATCAGGCAAGGAAATTAAGAGACCAGTATGTCTGAGTAGGGACCTGCTGGCCAAACAAAAGGGAAAGAAGCAAATGCTTAAAGTGCATTCCACAAGTGGAAACAAGGACAGGTGACCTGGGAAGTGTATAGAGAAGTTTGGTTGTATAGGAGTGGGGAAAAAAGGCCAAGGCAAAATTGGCACTGAACCTGGCAAGGGATGCAAAGAATAACAAGGGCTTCTACAGCTATGTTAGTCAAAGAATGTGTACCTGCCTGCTCTCCCTCGTGATCCCAGTTTGCTAGAATAGGAAAAGCTAGAACAACATTTGTACAGAGCAGGCTCTTTCAATGCAATCATTAAAACCAACCTCAGATGTTAAAACAAATGTGGTGTGCCTGTCCTTCCTGTTTGTTCACCTGGATTTGCAAGGGGTAGTGATTTTAGCCCTGGAGGTAGGAGTTCTATTGTAGGACTTGCTTTCAGAGTCAGAAATTTAAAAAAAAAGTCCCAGTCTGTTTCATTTACCAAAACATAGACTACAGCATGCCATCTTGCATATGCCCTTTCTAGCATATCAATTCCAAGGGCTAGTAGTAGAAAAAGGTGAAATAATATATTCTCTTGACTTTATTCAAAATCTTTCTATAGACCGTATAGCTTGAGATGAAGGCAGGAAGCAATAGAGACATTGGTCATAATGAGCCATCACAAACTGATGAGTTTGCATCACCTCTGTACAGCACCTGGCAGGCAGAAGTCAAGCTGCAGCAAAGCCTGATGGGGAGGGCACCACACTGAAGATTTTTTTTTTTAACTTACATGGAATAAAGAACCACTGCTTTGGTGCAGAGCCAAAGGTCTGTTGAAAGTCGGGGTGGGCAGTGGGGTACTGGTCCCTGGGCAGGGTGGAGGGTAATTCCAGGGAGGGCTGGGCAAGGATACTCAGGGTTGGCAGAGTCCTCAGGACCGTGATATTTCTTCATGGAAAAGGGCTAGGGAGGATAGCACAAGTGATCAACACCCCTGATCCCACCTTTTCAGCGGGATGAATATGGTATTGGAGGGAATTCTTAAATTCACTTTATACATAAGTCTGCCAGGTCTATTTTTGTACATTTTCTAATATTGTCAGCTTTCTTGCTCTTTATTCCTTCACCTGATAATATAGTACTTGAATATGCTATATCCAAGTTTTAATATGTATATTAATTTTTTTTCTACATAGAACTAGTTATTTTTTCTCTCTCTGTGATCAGCTTCAGTTACTTACAGTTTTTGTAGCCCTTTAATGACCAGTTGCTGACCACTGGTAATTGGTTTTTTATCCCTGGTGCCTCTCTTATATTTCTTTAGCAGCACTTTTAGACTCTGATCCCATTTTGCAATTGTACTTGTTAACAGTTGTTAACTTGCTAGTGGCTGTTTTTCTTCAACAGCCTTTGAACTGTGGTTTTCTTTGAAACATAGCTAATTTTTTATTATCACAATGTAGTGACATGTGCATCCTTGTCTTAGAGTCATCGATTGTTCATTTTACAAAATAATAAACCATTAGAAGATATGTGTAGATTTAACGCCTTGATAACTTGTTATTAACATCTATTTTTAATAGCAGTATCACTACTGTTTTATTCAGTGTGTTTTATAATAGGAGAATAATGATAGTTATATTTTAAAAAAATCTAAATTAAACTTTAATTTTTGAATGGGAAAGAAAAACATTTCACTAGAAATACTGCTGAGAATAATGAATTTGAATAGATCTATTTTAAACAGGGCAAGCAATATACTACAGAACACTTTAGAGAACATCTATAGAAGAAGAAGAAGTATCTTATTTTTATTATATTCTCACTTGCCATGATTTCTCATATTTAGGCCCATACTACTTTCCAGAGTGACAAGTATCTTGGGAAAAATGATAGACATATTTAACAAGGATGTTCTGCAATATCCATTGATGTCACTGGAAAGGCTGTCCCTGGGCATCGGATCAGTCACAGACCTCATTGTGTATATGCTGCAAAGGTTGGAAGAAAGAAAACAAAGTAGAATGAACAGATAAGAAAAATGCCAAGAATAAGTCAGGTGGAGTGCAGACAACCAGGGTTCAAGCTTATCCTGTTTGGCTCAGTAAACATTTAATTCACATTAAAACAGCTCCAGTAGAAGAGAGTGAGCCAGAAGAAAAATTACCCTAGACCACGTAAGTGACTGGATGATGTGAGCATTTGTCAGCCTGAATATATTTCCTTGAAGCAAGACGATGAAAACTGCCCTTGTAGTTGCAGAATGAATAGAATCTTACAGCATGTAAGAAAGAATATTATGTGAAGAAACATTATTTTTTAAAAGCCTCTCTGCTAAAATTATGAACAGAAATGAATGCTAAATTGTGCTGGGGTCCCCATGCAATTCCATGCACATCACATAAAAATCAAATAATTCATCATGAATAATGTTAGTACTGAACAAGGAGCAACAAGATAATTTTAAATAATAATTAGTCTGATGCTGTATCAAGCTCCTTTAGTATTTTGTTAAATTGAGTAGTAAGTTTATACTCCATTTGCCAAATGCACATTACAAACTAAGAATATTATTGTCTTCTAGAATACAGATGTTAATGTAGCCTGACTTAGCCTGCACACAGCACAGCACATACAGTACTAGGCTATGCCTCTGCACTTAGTACTTTAAATTTTTTTCTACCTTTATTCGAAGAGCAAGTAAGTTACTTTGTCTATTGCCAACATCTGTGAAGGTAATGAGGAACTGTAGCATTAAAAAAGCTGAAAATTTTAAGTGGACATTTCAGTGACAGTAGGGCACCTAACTTCAAAGCTCCTAGTTTGAATCAGTTCATCCTTTCATTGACATATAGATTAATCCAATGTGCTTGCTTGCACTTGTGAAACCTAATTTGTTGTAGAAGCTATTCACTTTCTGCTGAGTCCAGCAAAGTTGGCAAAAATGTCCTTTAAACTAGTTCTTTTTTCTTTTCACTTGTACCCCTAGAAATTCTTTATTTTTTTTCCCCTTGTGTTACTGCTCCTGTTTCTATGTATTTATTTTTACAATTCAGAAATACTGTAAGTGGATAGCCTTTTATTCTTTAAAAAGTGCCTTTTTGGGGGGCTGCATATCCCTGAGAGACATCATGGTTGTTGAAAAATTTTCATGTAATAGCTTTGAGGTTTTAGAGGCAATAAGAGAGCTAGGGGGCTTCAGGTCAGAGCTCAGAGTAAATTCATTAATTCCTTTTTCAACTGGAAGTACCTAAAAAATTAATGAATTGGGCTTCCTGAGCTCAGTTTGCTATATACTGAAGTAAACAATTTTTTTTTTTTTTTTTTTTTTTTTTTTTTTTTGTCAAGGATAACTTGTAGCTTTACATATTTAATCTGTAGGCAAAAATGTGGAGAAAAAAAAAGAATAACATTAAGGGAATAACTTGTCTCACATATATTGTGTTATGTGTCACAATTGCTACTGTCCTAGAAAGAGGTCATCCTAATATCCTGACACTGCAGTCAATACAATTATTAATAACAGCAGTTATACTCAGACATGCACGTATAGCCAAGGGGATGCACTGAAGTTGGCCCAAGTGTAATGGTTTGACACAAATTAATGCTGGAATACAGCTACACAAAAGCAGCCCACACTGGCATTTTGGGGGTAGGTTCATAAAATATCTTCAGTTAATTACCCATTCTTTCATCTCCTGCAGGGAAATTATATATACATATCTGAGTATCAGCTGCTGTGGCAAGCACAGCAGTGTCTTAGGAGGAGCTTAGCCAATACACGTGTTGGGTCTATGCTATTTTCATAACATAATGAACTGTTACACAAATTATTTGACAAGTGATACAGCCACATCCATGAGGTGCTGCAGCAGAGCCTTATTAACCTCAGGGTGATGTTTTGCTGTGTTAATCAATTGGCTTAGGTTAGTAGCAGTTTAGTGACTTTTATTCCTTGGTCTACTGCAGACATAACCAAAGATGGAAAAATATGATATAACTTGTACTGAACACAAATGATTATTTAAATAATTAATTAGACATTCCTAAACATCAGGTAGATGCATTTCAGTCTTACAGTTCTGGAGTGAATATAGCAAGTATTGTGTTATGTATTTAATGCTATGGTGCAGTGGAAAATCTACTAAAATGAAAATCTGACTTCAGGCCATTTGGTCCAACAGTGAAGGGGAAAAACTTATCAGTGCCAGCAAAAAAAAACCTCAAATTTTGAAAGAATATATTATTTCTGATTTTTAAAAATTACTCCATCCAAGTCTCTAGTCTTTTAATGATAGTTGTCCATAACTACTACCATAGGGTTTACTGCAGGGGCCAAGAAGTCCTCTTGGAAAGACATGGGTGATCTCGTATGAGAAAACCCATGGTCATTCCCACTATTTTTGAAGAGTAAGTGTGAACTTAAGTCAGTAATTTCTTTATACTGTGTAATAGCCATATTATTCAGGGGGGAAAAAAATCAAATGTAGATCCCGGAGTGGGCCAAGAGACCTACTGCAACATAATCTGAATCTGGTCTTCCTCAAGAATAAATGTAACGTATTATGTACAGTCAAGAAATAAGAAGTGGAAATGGGCAACTGGAAAATGTAAGGCTGCTCATTGACAGCAATAATACAGATAATATTTTCTTCCGACAGTGTCTGAATCTGAAGAATGAGAAGACAAAATAATTGTTTCTGAAAGAAATATGTGCATGAGAGTGAAGAAATATGGGAATTTAATCTTGTCCCAGCAAATGCTGACAGATGTAGGCACAATATTTTGTTAGTTTAGGATGATATGGTTTTGTTATTCATTGCCCATTTGAAGAATGTATATCTGAGACAAATCTAGTTCCATGTGTAATATCTTTTGGCTTTTAAGTAGCATCTTAATTTGCGGTAGTTTTGTCTGGCATAGAGTTAAATTTCTTAATAGCAGCTAATACAGGGCTGTGTTTTGGATTTGTGAGGAAAACAGTGTTGATAACATAGGGATATTTTTGGGGTTTTTGCACAGTGCTGACAAAAATTCAAGCCTTTTTCTGCCTCTCACGCTGCCCCATCAGTGAGGAGGCTGGAAGCCCAAGAAGTTGGGAAGCAACACAGCAGGAACAGCTGACCCTCAATGATCAAAGGGCTATTCTGTGCCATATGGAATCACAAACAGCATATTCAGTATTCACTGCACCTCAAATGCTGCATTGCACCTCAAGTACAGTATCCAGTTCTGAGCCCTTCACTACAATAAAGTTATTGAGGTGCTGGACTGAGTCCAAAGAAGGGTGATGAATCTGCTAAAGGGTCTGGGGCACAAGTCAGAAGCAGTTTGCCTGGAAGGTCATAAAGAGCAGTAAACCTTCAGGAATATGACTTTGACATCTAGAAAAACATTTTGATTTCTTTATGCCTGCATTCCTAAATTTTAGCCATCAGACTTAATGGAATCAATGAGTTTCCCATTTGGAGAGGGAATAATTTTAAGCTCCGATACACAGAAATTTCTGTCTTCAAGTGATGTTGCTGTGTCACACAGCAAGTATATGGTATTGCACTATCATACTATTTTCTGAGTTTAGTTACTGGGGATTATTGTGAATTTTAATTCCATGAACAAGTAAACTTCCAATCATAGCTGATAGTTAATGGTCTAAATACAAATTGATAGTTCAAATCTGAAGAAATTAATCTCCTTATCAGGTTAGTCAGAAGAAAAATAATAATGATTAATAAAATTGAAAATTGTCAACTTCCTTCTTTGTCAGTTTGCTTTAGAATATAGTTTCATTTGTTCATATTTTGCAGTGTGGACTTTGTCATAATGAAACACATTTTACTTCAGCTGAGAAAATGAAAAATGAAAAATTAAAAATCAATATCTTGCCATTTCTAGTATTGCTTAGGTAGACTCCTGAAAATGGCATGCTAATTTCAAAATTTAGCCATTCTATTCTTGATCATTCTTGATTTTCACTCTAGTTAGCTAATGACTTTCTCCTATTTCCATCACCATAAAAAGAAAACTCTCTGACTTCAAACCAAGCAAAATATTCAACAAAATATGTAAACTATAGTAGAAAAAAATCAATTTGTGAGGTTTTTTGCTGTATTTGAAGTGCGCTAAATAATTCTCTGAATGTTCTTTATACTGCTTTTCTGCATCTTGAAAGTCAAGATGACAGCAGAAATTTTTGAAAAATAATTTTGAAAAAGGAAGTCACAGACCTACAGAATGGGAATTTCAAAAGGATTCAATAGTGCTAACTCTGGTCTTATTGAAGTCAAAGGAACGTTGCTATTGAGCTTAGTAGGAAAATATTAAAGATTTTAAAAACTACTTGTGCAATTATAACTTAGATGCAATGGTATAACATAGGAAATATCATTTGCTCGGCTTAAGTTATTTTAGGCCTCTAGTCCATTGTAATTTAGAAGTGTACTGAGGTTTTCCAAACAAAATTATCTTATTTTTCTCTACAAAGTTCAGAGACTTAGTAGTTTTTCACGAGGTGTTGTTTACTATTGAAAAAAATCAACATAATCTTTGAGTCATTAGAAATCTCATCCTGTCAGATTTTGCATAAATTAAGCATCCAAAAATACCTATGACCACTGAGATTCTTAAGTGTCTTGCAAACTTGAGTCCTAAGACATCACAAAAAAAATTGCTCAAATAAATTAAAAGTCTCAAAAAACCTGAACAAATTAAGAAATCCTCTCTAGCCACATTCCCCTGCACTATTTTGTATGTATATCTCTAACTCAGTAGACAGAATTGAAGGACAATTTCTTATTCTTTAAACCTTCCTATTACAGATTAACCAAAGTTGTGAATAATTTTTATTGTTTGTTTTGCCTAGCTAAAGCACATCACTGAATATTCAAATACATAGAGTAGTAACAGCTTTTGGTAGAAATTCAATTCAATTTGTTTGGAAGCCTATTAAGTGTTCCTGCAAATCCAAAGTTTACCAATTTTTCTTGGACCTATCATAGAGACCTAGGTGGCTGTTAATGGCAGACCTCTGCTAATAAGAAAGAAATTAGTTTTAGTTAAATAGCATTCCCATTAGAAGTTCATTTTTTAAACCAATAAAGACAGATAGAAAAGATAAGAAACATCCAATACAAAATTGCTTGTAACAACTGTCTTTCAGTCTTAAATAGCTCCCTGAATCTATCCGCTTCCTCAATGTCTTCTGTTATTTTTTTTAAGTTATATTCTTTGAAAATAATTCATTGAATGAATATATGTTATTTTCTATTTTATTAAAGTTTAGATATTCCAGCTGAGTTTAAGGATTTCTTGTACTCTAGCACCTATTGTGCAAATATATAAAAGACCTCATGCACAGCTTCTTTAATGTAAATTGAAGACAAAAGAAAAATAGAAGCTGATTTTTAAATTAAAAAAAATCAATGGCTTTCTGAATGTCATATATGAGAGATTTTTGCAGAAATGCAAGTAGATTATAATCTTCTGAGGAAAGCTGATCAAAATGCAAGGTTTCAAAATTTCAGCTGTGAAGCATGCAAATATGTAATACTAGTCATGTATTGACATTTCATTATGTGACACTGCTTCTATATATACAGTTTTTCTTAATTTTAATATATTTTGAATAAAATATTATATATAAAAATATTTTGTGTCTCATCTGTCTACCCATCATGAAAATTACAAAAACATTAATTTCACTCAAATCACTACAGGGTTTGTAGTTTACACAATCTTTTCAGAGTCATTAATCTTTTAAAGCTATCTCAGGACTACCAGTTTTTATGACTGTACAACTTCATAAGAAGAGGGAAGAATATGCCATACTTCCAACCAACCCTGGTTGCCTAGGAATGCTGAATTTTGGGTTTAATGACTACTTAAATTACTTAGTTTTCCCAAAAAAGACCTGACTATCCCAAAATTATGGACCTTGGATTTCTGGCAAGTCCCAAAGGACATAAAAGTGAGATAACTCAAATGTTGGGAGCTTTTTTTTTTTTTCCTTTTCATTTTATATACTCCCATTCTAACTTTTTCAATACAACAGACAATTTGGGAATGAAAATAAAAGACTATGGCATTTTTTAACCTTTCTCTAGAATATGTTACTAGCATACAGTTGGATTAGCATACCATCACATATGATGTTCAACTGCTAAAAATGTTACTGTCCTTGTTCAAATTACTATTCAATCAGTTTGTCAAGACTGGAATATATCACTGCAAGTAAGGCTAGTAAGATTAATTATGTGCTTGAATTTTCATCTCTTACCACGTCTCTACAGAGAGAGAAGATCCTTTGAGCTTTCTAAGTTGGCTGGATCCATATTCGTTGAAGCATGAAAGACATATGTCTGGGTTAGTGTAGAGCTGTGAACAGTTTATCTACATCTAGGAGCAGGACATGAACAATTCGCACAATATTAAGAGAAATGGCTTGCTGGATTGACCATACAAGAGCAGCTATTAAGTTTGCTACAACAAATTTGCTCCTATCAAGTAGACTCAGAATATGGGCAGGAAAGTATGAATATGTTTAAACACGACCCTCTAATTATGTATTTTATGTTCTGTTGTCTTGCAGGATGTTTCATAGATTTTATTCTTCTTTATAATATAGCTAGTTTTTTTGTCCTTACATTTAATAAAGGATTGTCTAGTTTCAAGGTGAGGAAGAGGAGAAAGTTCTTCTATGGGTTTCTTCCTGTGTGTATTTCCTGAATAGCCCAGACACTAAGGGGGAAAAGGTTCTAAATATTCTGTACTTCATGATCAGAAAGTAACGCTGCAGAAATGAAGAATAATAGACAGAAAACAAATGCATTCAAATTAAATTTTGGAAAACAGTGCCTCAATTCAAAACATAACTCTTTAAAACTTCCATCTCCAAGGGAAACCTGGGTATTCTGCATGCCCTTAGATGTAGGAAGGTGAAATTTCTCTATCAAATTTTCAGAGCATCTTAAGCTCTTGTTTTGAATTTGGCTACAAGTGCTTCAGTCCTGCCCTGGGCTATTCAGCTCGGGATGTAGTGATACCCAAACCTTGTAAGATTGCAGGATTTTCCCAGTGGAGTTTGAATAAGGGAAGAAGGTGTGAGGCAGCTTCCACCCTCTAGCTATGGCTGTTCCATTGATGTGAAAGCATAAACTGTAGGAGTCATTGTGAGTGTAATAATCTCCCTTGCTTAGGAAACACAATTCTTCCTCTTTTGATGTTCCTCATCAGATAGAACTTCTCATAAATAAAGCAGCAATGCTCTGGGCTTCCTTTAAAAGAATAGTCTGAGGTAAAACTCTTGTTGTCTCCTATTTCCTCCCTACACAAAGGTCTAGTTTTTCTTTTCTCTATCTGTAATGACCCATGTGAAATTGTTGCCACAATAAGTAAAAGACTTTAATTTCTATGAGGATGGAGTATCAATGTATGTCTGTCTCAGTAAATTGAGAATTTAACCCCTGCTCATCCCAACTGCTTGTGTTTGAGGGAAGTGTGTTTGTTTTTGATTTTTTAGTTGTTTTTTTTGGTTGTTTTGGGTTTGTTTTGTTTCTGTTGTTGGTTTGTTTATGGTTATTGGTTTGTTACATGTTAATGTGAAGGTTAGATAATGTTTAATGAGTTCATAAAACATTTCAGAAAATCCCATATTGTGATATAGGAAAGTTTTGAACTCAATAATATGATGCATATATGTGTGTCTTGCCATACTTGTTTTAAGTCCCTGAGGATATTAAATACAAATTTGAGGTGCCTCAGGATAATGTGAAAGAAAATGAGATCAAGCAGTGCTTAGGCAGTTTACAGAAGTGCTGACCTTCTTTCTTGGTTCCTGAGTGCTCTCTAAGTGCTATGACTGAAGATGTACATTTTTACTTAATATACATGTCTTTTAGATTTTAATTATGTATTGCATTTTATGCTGTCCATAATGAAAATTGCAGAAGTAGTTTTCTGCTGTTAAGCAACTGCTGTCCCTCCACTGAAGTTTAGCTAATGGCAGGTATCTATATCTATACAGGAAATTAGATGTCAAATTTAACAAGTTGAATAAGACACATTCACTAAAAAAATGGTTCCATCTTTCCACTTTTATAGCTCCTCCCCTACTGTTAGCAGAAGCCTCTGAAATAATACCACTAAAGAATAATGGGAGCTGCTATAAAAAACATAAAGCTATTAAAAAAGCAACAATCCTAAAATAAAGTTATTCCTGAGTGCACAAAAGCAGCTGCTGTATTGATGCTTGAAATCAATTACTGTACTAGAAGGCATCCGCTCCTCTTGAAGAACCTATTATTTTCAAACATAATGCAGAGTCACAGCAGGTGTCATTGTACAGAGCTGTGCATACTGCATCTCAACCAGATACAGAGTCTTAAACAGGCTAGAATCTGAGTGTATTCTACACCAAAAAAAAAAAAAAAAAAATCCTTATTTCACTATTCTAAACTGTTTTACCACATTTGATCCAGGGATCATGACATTCACTGCTAAGACTCAATCCATCATTATGCAGTTTGTTGAAGTGTTTAAAGCAATGCACCAGCATAAACAGAAAAAGTGGTATTTAATTTCAAAGGCTAGGTTTTGGGTTTAAAGGATTCATATGCTTAAAGGAATATACTATGTATGAAAATGTCACTAATCAGAATTTTATAAATCTATGATGGTTTTGACATACAGTGCTAAAAGTAGGTATCCCAAAGACATTTACTATGAGATATTAATAAAGGGTTTAATTTTACTTATATTCTTAATTTTAAAATAATTATACAAAATAATTTGGCCATATGTTAGCTATTTTGTTGTCAAATCATAACTCATTAAACTAATTTTAAAAAGTAATGTAACTAAACTTTGAGGCATTTAAATAATACTATATACATATTTATATCCTTAATAAATAAGAGATTGTATGAGAATATTAAATATTTGCATAAGTTTCAATATTTGAAATTTTAATCATTTCTATTGGGTCTCATAGTTCCAATGAAATATTTATGTGTGTGTGTACATGTATAATATATATATATATATGTGTGTGTGTGTGAGTGCATGTGTATCCACAGAAATATTATTACGTATTTATTAAAAAACATCAGGGTCATCAGACTGAAAAGTATTGCAAAAAACATGTAATAATCCATTTTTGAGGTTAATATTCTATGCAAGAAATGAGCTTCACATTTTTTTCCAGTGGTATGACACACAGCTAATGGAACTTTTGTACGTTCCTGACTGTTGGTCCTAAAACTACAAGAATATAAGGATCAGAAATGTTCCTATAGATTATTAAAAAGATTCCAGAACATAACCACATTATTTTAATTTCCCCTGGCTCTTATATGCTTAAACAAAGAAGTTCAGACTTGTCAACAAAAGAAGATGACACACTCCCTGGAGAAGAAAATTCTAAGGTAGAAAACAAAAAGACAATAAGGAACTCACTGAGTGCAGTTTCAAGTAAGTGACCTTTTTTTCTAATTGCTATCTGCTATATCAAATAAATGATTTTTACTCTAAATAGGGTATTTGCTTGTTTTAAAAATTAACATGATATAGTATTTTAGTTTATATGAATGCTGTAGAAAGTATAAAATATTTGAAAGGAATGTCTGTAAACACAATATCTTTTAAAATGTGAACCATGATGTGCCTTTACAGACATTTATTCAATAGCTACACACTGTATCTCATGGCATCTAAATTTTTGGTAGGTCAGCAAGAAGTCCCTTTCTCCCTTGTGTCCATACACACCATGCCTGCTTAAAATATTACTGTAAGCATAAGAAATTATCACAGTTTAAAGAAAAATGTTAAGTTAGTAGCCTTAGCTGCAACAATCATGGTATTGTGGAGTTTGAGATCAGCTGAGCACACAGATAGTTCCTACTAAGACAAAGATTTTAGATTTTAGAAGAGTAAACTACAACCTGTTCAGAGCCCAGCTGAGGGAGATAAAGGCTTTCCATGATATAATTGCATTTAATTTGACATCTTTCTTATGTCAATGTTTTAGTTTCAGTCACAATATGCTTTGGAAAACCATGTATTGTTTATATACTGGATGGTTTTTCATATTTTTTTTAAATAAAATTTAAGACGGAGTTTCAAATTTACCTGGTCAATTTGCTTTTCAGGAACATATAACTATGATACACAACTTCTCATGCTTTTAATCTTAACCAAGATCTCATTGATTGGAATAATGGCTATGACTTATTATAATATGAAAGCTAGTGTGGACTAAGCTGCACCAAACTCTACTTTTGTCTTCCCAGGAAACTATTTGGGATAAAGTCAAGACTCTTCTCATTGCTATTCTCAACCACTCCTCTGTAAAGAAATAAGGAGTTGAGGATTCTGGCTTTTTATCACTGAATTTCTACATTGTTGCTGCAATACCAACTTATCATTTTTATTTTTCTTTCTGCTTTTGCAGATTTTATATAAAGACATACATGATAGATTGCATAGTAAAATTTTGCTTACACTTTTGCAAGAAATCACTACAGGCTTAGTAACCTGGACGAATCTTCTTTAGACATCTACAACAACAAACAAGAAAAAATTTGCTTTTTGTTCAGATTGAAAGAGATTACTTACAGAAAAAAAGATTTCTTTCACCAAGACTTCTCACAACATTGATCCTACTTTTTATAACTCATCCATTCCTAATCTATTTCTATATTCCCTTCATTGATGTCATACTTGTAGCTGCACTTTGTATAAGATCATAAAGTCAGTAATATTTGCTTGCCTGCACAATTTCCCCCAGAAGAGGTATATATTACAATATATATATTTTAAGTGACTTATGATATTAAACCATTCTAGTCAAAGTGGAAGCCTTTGATGCATCTACATCAAAGTGCATTAATCACTAAATAATTAATATTAGCTTTCCTAACACTCAATGTCAGCAATGAAGACATGTAAGCATTTTGTAATACTGTGACAGTATGCCAGACACAATGTATAAGCTTTTTCTGTAAGCATGTGATAAATGTGACCAATGAGAGAAATAAGTTGTGTAGTACATAGGAGGCATATAAGTATAAAAAAAAAAAGTGCCTGGGCAAGAACTAGTATAAGGAGCTGCAAAAAAACCTGGACATCCTGAAAAGTATGTAAGGAAGATGAAAGCCAAAAAACCCTAATAAACAGTGTTGGGAGCAGATGAGCTGCAAAAAAGTGTGAAGAGAGTAAATAACACAAAAATGTCAAACACAAACAGGCAAGATGGGGTAAGAAGACAAACTTGCTCCAGGTCCAGATTCTCACAGGGAGCTTTCAAATGTGATCATTTCTACCTACATGAGTAAGGCCATAAGGAACCACAGCTGTGGTCACTAACTGTGCAGTAGTAGCACCATGATATATACACTTATGGCTGGTTTAGGATATAAATAGTAAAAGCTAATAGCTTTCTGTTTTAATATTGTGCAAGTATTAACCATTACTTGAAAAACACTACTAAGGAATAAAGCTTGGGGTTTTTTCTCTGGTTCTGGATATTTTTATCTTTAAAAATATTTTATAACTACCTCAATTTGTCTTCTAAGCACTCCCACTACAGCAATTTCTGATTCTCTGATATCTGAATTTATATATTCAGTTGCACCATTCTACTCTAAAGTACAGTGAACTGGAGTGTTATTCCATTTTATATAAAAAAGTTTGAAAGGTTAAGCAAAACAACTGGAATTATTATTGCCTGCATCAATGCATTAGTTTTTTTTTTTAATTTCTTTGTTCACAGAGAATCATATTTTTAAAAAAAGAATTATGTATAATTAAATTACTTAGATTGACAAAATATGATCATGTGGTGAAACATGTAATATATCTATAATTAATAACAGCATAATTACTATATTATTTCTTAATATAATGTAGCTTTCTAATAAAGTAAGCTGTGATTTTAAAATTAGAGATACAGTGATTAACTGCTTCACTACAAGGAGTGTAAAACACTGTGAAATGTAAATAGTCTTTGCTGTTCTGAAGGTCATATCAGGTACTGACAGTGGGAGCTTTAGGCCATTACACCTAAACCAGTATCTTGGTTTTGGTGGGGGTAAATAACAGATATTTAGGAAATTACTGCTCATATATAGACACATAAGAATATACAGAGATAATATGTGGAAGTGGTGCTCTTTCAGGGTCCTGAGGATATCACTAGTCCTGGCTATTTCTGCCCAGCCCAGGGGCTCAGAACTCCACCATGCCTGATCACAGGAGAGCCTGTGCTCAGTCCTGCCTCTAGTCCTGCTCCCTGGTGTCCTAATCTTGAACCAATTGCAATCAGAGAGAAAACAATGACCAGAAATCCTGCCTATCTGTCACAGGAAAAAAAAAAAAAAAAAAAAAAAAAAATTAATCAGAGATCTGAGTGTTGGTGGCTGGGAGTATAACATTATTGAGGTTAAAAGTTACATACAAAATTCACTACTGATCTACTCATACTGATGTACATTTCCTTTGTTTTTGAGAACAACAAAGGAAAGTTGTGCCTTTCAGATTCTGATTGTGAGTATGAAGAAAGGAAGTGAATGTTTTCATGTGGAAGAAATAGACAAGTATGAGACTTGATTCAATTGACAGTAACCCTTAGAATTGCTAAAAGTAATAAGAATCATGAAGTTTTGACATTAAGTTTGAGTATGCAAATATTCCTATTCATAAAATATTCAATGAAAAATGTAGCCCTCCACAAATAAAACCTGATAAGCAAGATGCTATCAGAACTTTCTCATTTCCACTTTTAATATAGGAAAAAATATGAGTGCTTTTGTATTGTATGCATAAGCTGATTTGGTTTGGCTCGAAAACCTTTTTTTAAAATGGGTGGGCTTCATCCTCTGTCTGATCTGATTTCATATTTTTGTATTTTAAATTTTGAGAGAGAGTGAATTTTTATTTCTTACTCATTAGGGTAAAAAGCCCTGTTTTTCACAAGGATCAGGGAAATTGATGCATTTCTTTTAAACATACTCATCAAGAAATTGGGAATAAAACATGTAATAGAATTACCTGAACAGCTTATGTATGTTTGGACATATACAAGTGTGTACTGAGTTTGTGTAGTACTGCACTAGTGTTAAAAGTCAAGTACTTATGAATTTTTTGTAGCTGTAATAATTCAATAAACTACAACTCATCACATAAGTCAAAATGTAATGGAAAGACATCTAGCAGCTTAACTTAACTTGTTCATGACTTCTGAAGACCTTATATAGGAAAAAATAAAAAAAAAGGATGCTTTTTCACTATGATTTAAATAGCAACAAAAATTCATACATCTGTTAAAATCAGGAACATACTACTGATTTTGGTGGCACTTAACTTTTACTTATTGCAGACTGCTGTTTCTTCTGAGGTCATAATGAAAAGCATTTGCATTGTTATGTTCTCATAGCAATGCTACTCCTTGCAATTGACTTGTTAACCTTTTGATGGTGTGAAAAAAATAATGCTGTATAACATTAATTTTTGAGTATCCCCAAATCACTTAGGAAATATGTCCATTTAGTTTTGGAAGCAGAACCTCATATCTCTTATGCCTTGGTGATTATAACAATTTTTTTTTTTTTTTCCCACTTCAGGCACTTTCCAGCCTGAATGCTTTATTGAATTTGTTCTATCTGAAAACCTGCAGCATCTCTGTCCTTGCTCTTAAGACAGACAAAATACAAATTTGCTCTGTAAATGAGATAAGAGTCTGCAATTTTCAAGAGATCTAAGATTATTAAATCTTCCTAGGCAAGAAAGTTAAGATAAATAAAATTGTGCGATTTTCCATTGAATGGAATCAATTGAACTTCTGTTACAAGAAACAAAGTCCATTAAAATACAGTAGATAAGTTTAGGTGCATTTTTTTGGGTGAATGAAGAAGAACCTAAAAACACCTGGACACTCAATGTGCACACAAAAGAGGAAGATTTGCTAGGGCAGTGTAACCCATTTCAAAGCCTTACTGAAAACATGACACAATTTACATTACAAATAAAAATACAGTTTGCTCAAGTCTAGTTGCTGCAGGTACTATCCAGCACAGACTGGAGTGAAATAACACCTGTGGTAAAAGTTCTGTGGCTTTTCCATCTGGGAAAGTATGTTTTTCTTGAGGCTTTTGTTTTCTTTCAGTTTAAAACTTATTTTTGTAAAGAAATTTAAACCTATACTCAGCATCAAAAAAAACATTAAAAATCTAGAGAAATATCATTTGCTGAAGAAAAAGTCTTGTTGAAATTCTCTAATGTAAAATTCTTGACTGAAAGATCTATCTGACCACATAAAACTGGACATAAATACTTTTACTATTTCAAATTTTAAAATGTGCATATAATATGTATATCATGTATAATATGTGTATATGTATATATATGTGCATATATAAAATCTAAAAAAAAAAAAAAAAAAGCAACGATGAAATTGTTTCACTCCTTAGTTTTTCTTAAGAAACAGCTACAGGTTCTGTAAATTTCTTTTAGGTGCAGCACAAAAGACAAGTCCCTGCAAGGGGACTCAGGTACCAGGTGATGCAGTCACTCCTGGATGGTCAGACAGGGAAGTTTCCTCAAAGCACTGAAGTCTGCACACAGCAGACTTCAAGAAAATGCCTATTTGAACCATGGCCAGAGACCTCACAAACTGTATTTGATGTTACTAAGTAGTTGTATGCATAGTTTATGGAGAGATTCTAAGCCAATATCTATATATATTTAAGTTAATGCACATTAGCTTCTGATATACAATTCAATCAACAAAAAATGCAGATTATATAATATTGACTGAATGTTCTCTGGAGTTAATTTAAGACTGCCTCACTTTGTGAAGTAATCTAGGAAGTTACCTAGAAATACATTTCATAAAATCATGTCGTGGTTTGAGTTGAAAGGGACCATAAAAATCATGAAGTTCTGACCCCTATGCCATGGGCAGGGACACCTTGCACTAGATCAGGTTGATCAAAGTCCCATCCACCTTTGCCTTGAACACTTCCAGGTTATATAATAGAAAGGGTCAATAAGATCACAGGGTCAATAAGATCACAAGGTCAATGAATTCCACATTATTAATATATTAGTAAAACTATAACCATTAATAGTCCTTGATGAAACTAGGCAGACTGTGCTTTAATACTTTCTCAGTGCAAAGAGTGTTCCACGAGTAATAATATAAATGTACTTAAAATTTCCCAAGGAAAATGACTGAAAAAATAGACTTGTTTACACAGTCAAACACTAATTTTATGCTTAAGATGTTTTCAGTTTTTTAAAAATGAAAAATTAAACAAAAGCAAAATATTTAAAATAAATAATTTCATTTATTACCTACCCAGCAATATCCTTTACTTCATAAAGATGAGATGTGCAGAGATAAATTGCCCACTTTTACTGATTCTTGTAGCTAAAGCTGCAAGATAAAGATTGAAAACTTGTAAAAAACAAAAAACTCTATACAAACTGATATAATGATACAAAAAATAACCTATGTAAACCCTCCTGAAACAAATCCTGCAACATATTTTTGATACAAAAAGAAAATGACTCATTGCCTGTTCCAAATCCAGGATATATTTTGGGGATTATTTTCAGAGGCTGAGAAGGATTTTTGATTTCCATTTTATTCTCTTTCCCAATAGTCTTTTTTTCCCAGTTGACATCTAGGGATTTTTCCTGCTTTTTCTTTTATGTGATTCCAGGTGTAGTGAGACCGAACAAATAAAAATATCAAAATACCAACCCTGCCTTGTATTCTAACCTGGTAGATATTGCCCACATAAAGTAAGGAAAGAAAATACATATCACTGGTTGAGAAAATCACTTAGAAAGATAATTGCATCAGTTAATCACTTTAAAATTATTTTATTTTTGTGAAAGTTTTCATTTACAGTCATGAAAAACAAGTATATGCTTACAGTTTAGGTGCTGCAACCCCTCAAAGAAAAGTGAGAAGTACTGACAGCTTTCAAACTATGTTTATTATGAATTAAACAAACTATGATTTTTCTTTGTCCTGCTAAAAAGCAAGTTTCATTGAAGATGAGACATTGGTAAAAATATCAGTAATTCCCTACTGCCTGAATCCTAAAGGGACTACAAGTTATTTCATGTTCTTTAGAATGTGGCTTTCCAAACACTTACTTTTCTGTAGTACTCTCATCCATTTATTTAAGCCATTATGTTATTATTGTGATTAGAATTTCTTGGAAAAGATTTTCATCTCCTTGGAAAAAAATCAATTTAAGAAAAGAAAAACAGAAAGTATGCATCTTGAGATTTTGTAAGTATAAGGTAAAATCATACACAAATTTAGCTCCAGTCTGTTATTTTTTTTTTTTTTTCATTTCAAAGTAAGCCTTGTTGACTGTAAGGTAAATGCTATGTGAGAGGTAAATGTTATGTAAGAGATAAATATTATTAAATATTTCAACCAAACTTCTATTTATCGAGTTACATATTTTCAAGTCAAATGAAAACTTTGGAACTTATTTTCTGATTGTTTTGAGAGAAGAAATGAAAAACATATACTTCATGAAAACTATTTTGCTTTTACTGAACTAACATTTATCAGAAAAAAGTTACATCAAAAATTTCGTAACATAGCCCAACTTCGAACTTCCTTTAATTATACTTTAATTAAGCTTATAAGTTTGCAAAATATTACTTACTCACTACATCATGAATAAAGAACCTAACCTGTAGTGTGGAACTCTAATGGATGAAAATATGCTCTGAAAGGAAGGTTCCTGATGAGCATTTCTGCTGTGTGAACTTCATTCTCACAAATTTTGTCATCTCATGAGCTAGCTAAATTATTCCTGTCCATTTCCTAATTCATCCGAAGATACAATAGACAGCACATTTCTTGATGATTATAAAATGCCTCAGGTGAATTTTTCTATGGCAGAAGACTGAAGAAAAAGTGACTCGAGCTACTCAAAAACTTGATTAATGATATTAAAAAGTGCTGCCTGGACAGTCTTACTAAAATCATTAGAAAAAGAATGAAAAGAGATTTTCATATTTACTCAGGATTTCTGGTTTTGTTGTGGTGTGTCTGAAAATCAATTTAGAAGTTTCTGCTGTGCCTGCTGTGGAAATTTAGAACAATTTCATATTTAGTAGCATTTTTACTTGTTTATACTTTAATGCAAGTGTGACAAACTGCTTGCTCAAGCCATCTCTCTATTATTAGGGACATTTCTCCAGTTCTTCCTAATAAATTCACAGGTGGTTAACAATTCAAGTCCTTGCTTGTGTTTTATTAACCATACCAAAAAAATTGCTTTAGAAAGCTTAGTATCAACTAATGCATAATATTATTGGATTTCCAATCAATTTTGTGATCTTTCTGCTGCTCTGCAGCTTTGAGGTATGATTCTGAAAAAATCTTCTCCAGACCTCTGTCTAGGATGAAGGAAATAAATCTTTTAAAAAAAGCCTCCTTCTTAGACAGACATCTACTTATCTCATCATAATTTGTTATTAAAAAACGCCCTCTGAAAAAGGCATGCATATCTTATTCCACTTAGAAGAGACTGAAAAATATTCTTATGAAAATAACATTGAAAATGGTAATAGCAGCAGGTATCACAGAAGATCACATATGGCTACTCATTGTGGCAAAAGAATACCTGGCAATGAGATTTACAGTTAACATACATGAGAGTTTTCAATGTTTGTTTCCTAAGAAGGCAAAGATAAGTTGATTTGGTAGTCTCCTTCCTCCTTACCTCTGGTAATTTTGAGGCCTTCAGACTAAATTCAAGCAAACAAAAAAGGAAAAAATCACCAACATACTAAACTCCTACAATATCTTTTAAAGTGTAGTTGCAGAGATAAATTGTCAATACATTTCATGAGAGAAG
The DNA here is from genome assembly GCA_030060385.1 of Muscicapa striata striata. Taxonomy (NCBI): domain Eukaryota; kingdom Metazoa; phylum Chordata; class Aves; order Passeriformes; family Muscicapidae; genus Muscicapa; species Muscicapa striata. The sequence continues at coordinate 3,266,025 of JAREIS010000099.1, read as the reverse complement.
GAATATTTTATACCGTTTAAATTTGATGAAGTCCCAAGCACTGGAAGTTCTACACTCAAAGAATGAGAAAAGGTTCTTGTATTTCTGTATAATATACATACAAGAGTTCACATATTTCAGTTAGATACTGTGGTTCCTTAAACTTTAAATCTAACTTTTGGTTCTGTCCCATGATTTTGGCTGCTGCACATCAATATTGCTTCAGACATCCTCAGCATCACAAGAAAAAAAATCAGTTAGCAGATGAACTCGATGGAAATATGAAATTGCTGCTACTTTCCACAAGTTATCTCGTTTCTTATAGCTTTAGAATATATGCAAATAGAATGAATGATCAGATTCAGATACTGCAATCTTAAACTTTTTTCTATGAACACTTGCCCTTTTCTTAAGTTGTCCAGGAGATATATGTATTTTCCACTTCTCCTCAGCCTACATGACCTCTTGCGTGCATGACCTTCATTAACAAAATTATGCTGATAAAGATTCAGGCTCCAGCCATTTATTGTCTTAAGTGCTCAGGAAAGGTTTCAAAGTTTTCTGTCCTTTTCTCATACTCTTGGTGAGTGGATAGCATAGCAGTGGCCCTAACAATGTACAAAGACACAGAGAACTTTCTCTACTTCCATCACATTTTAGATATCTGATGTAATCAATGCAATCAGTTCATCCATATTACACAGTACCAATGGAATTTCAGAAATAATACCCTCTTACGTTACTATCTAAATTGCTATTCCCTAAAATTTGCCAGTGCTGCTTACAGATATAACCTTCCTTCTCAGTTCTCATATGTTTTCAATTTTTTTATTTAATCAATTTAGCCAAGATATTAAGATTATGATAGGAGTATCCTGCATTCTTATTTGCTTTCCCTCAGTCTTTCTTCTCAGCAAATTTTATTATCAAAGATATTTTATTTTCAATCTAGGTGATTGATAATTGAACATTAGTGACATGTCTAATAGTAATTCTTGAGCTACCCTATAAGATTATGCTATGCACATTGATATTATTATTGATATTATTATGAATAACAATTTAAAGTGCCATATATGTGATATCAGACATGAAATCAGAATGTTACTCAGTGGGAGATAAAGCAGATGTAAAATATACCTCTTTTAGTGAAGGAGAGGCTACTAATAGCCCTGTCTAATTAGCTGGCTAGAGCTATAGTAGATCATTCTCTATTAATATTTGTACATGGGCATAGATAAAAGGCAAGTTACTTAGCTTCTGATTTATGTTTTCAGATTGCATTTACCTCCTTCTGTCTTTACTTCTATCTCCAGATTAGAAACTATAAAACTATACTGTACTTTGACTTATGAAGAGGATATGAATCTCGATATAAGAGAGAATTATGTAGTCTTAAAATACACAGAAACAGAACATGCACAACTAAATAAAATCCAACCCTTGATGAGAAGAAATTGAGACAGAAAATTAAGATAAATGCTTGTCTGTCTTGGAAAAATTTGGAAGGGAAAAAGAAGGAAGACAGCTGCAGCTAATGTATCTGGAGTTTCCTCTCCAGTTCTTTTATTACCTTAATTTAAAATGAGTTTAGTGCTAATAAAGTTTCTAAGCAAAGCAAAGTTTCAGATTACAGACAGGAGTTTGACTGTCATGGGAAAAAGGCTGATGACTGCAGAGGATCCAGCCCTCTGTTCAAACACAGAATTAGATTAGTTATAGAACGTTAGCTTTTTCTGCTGCAGAGTTTAGTAAACAAACATCTTTCTTGGCTTCACCTACTCACCTCTGCTAGATGCAGAGGGAGCTTAGTAATTATATCTGCTGTGTAAGGGAAAAAGTGATATCCTCCATTCTGTGGCTTTATACTTTCAATGTGTGGCTTGCTAGAAAAAATATACTTAATGGAACTGACAAAAGCCTGATGTTGATATTAATTTGTTCAAGAGATTGCAATTTTTAACCAAATTTAAATGGATAGTTGTGTTAACTTGCAAAAAGACAAGAAGATTCTGAAACTTAATATTTTCCTAATCAAATTATTATTGTTAATAATTGTAATAATTCTATCTTGCTGCTACTATGGGTTTTTTTTGCGTAAGGCCATTCCTTTTGACCTTTTTCAAATGTCAGCAATAATATTTAATATGAATATGCTTCACAGGCACTTTAAACACTCATATAATGTTTAATATTAAAAGATAATAATCTTGGTATTTGTACTCAAAATGTCACTGAATATTGCATGAACAGTGATCATGCTGGCTTAATAGCAAGGTGTGTATCCAAACCCTGATATTATCAAATAGTTTAGGAAATTAATATGGAAGAGTATTGTTGTTTTGATTATTCTTTGGTTTTTAAATTACTGAGTGTTTGTAGAACACTCTTCCTTTGTAAGGAATTTGGTCATAGGGTTCAGTGTCGAATGATTATTTGAAAATTTGTAAAAAAGAGAAAAAGTTTATTCTATTAATGAAGATGTAGCTTAATGTTAATACTTAGATTCTATAAAAGTTCTTGCAATGAGCGCATTTGAGATCATATCCAGTGAAAGACCTACTTTGAGGAACCTAGTTTGCAAATTATGTATTAAGGTACTCCAAATAAGTAAAATCCTAAGATGGGTGATTTGAACCATAAACAAACAAAACCACCACACTTTAACTGACGAAACACTTACAACAACCTGCAAGAAATATCACTTACATCTTGTGTGCTTAAAAAAAGAAGTAAGTATGATGATCTTCTGAAAAGCTTCTCCAAACACATTGACCTAAATCCTAGAATTTTCTTCCAATAGAACGTTCCTATAAAAATTATTTTCACAGTAATTCAGTAAGACCCATTGGGTTTTTCTAAAACTTAAATTCTGAATTAAAAGCCTTCTCTTTAAATTTTCAAAGCTGTCACCAGGAAAGGGGAATCTATTTTTTTAAGTTTTTATTAGATTTAGGACACAAAAAAATCACATATCCAGACAAATTCTGTATCAACTGTCATAAGAGGAAAGGAAATAGACAATGAGAAAAAATCATAGGAAGAGTTTTGATCCTGCCAGTAGCTCACTTACTAAAGAGGGTGGACGAAAAATATGAATTTTCAAGGGTTTTCACCCTATTATTGCAATTACAGAAGGAAAAAACAATAATTATATAAAAAAAAAAAAACTACAAAAAATGAAAAATGCTGTCTAAAACAGGAATGAGGATTCAACCTTTCTTCAGAAGTGCTCTTACTACTACATAATAGTATTGTACACTTGACTGTGTTGAAATCATCTATTCTGAAAAAAAAAAGAACTCCTGTTCAATAGAGCAACGGCCTGGCATATCTTGGAAGTGCCTATGTATTATCCCATGGTGTGACTGGGCACGTACAATAAGTTTGAAGGGTTTATGACATATGCATAGTACATCTTCTGGCAAAACATACACAGAAATTTTAATTATGCTTATGCAAACACAGGATTTGGAATCACTGAGTGTCTATTGACCCAATACCCAAGAAAGAGTTAATACCAAATACCCAAGAGAGTTAAATAAAACTTAGAGTAATGTTGTGATATGATTAAAAAATTGTTGAAGATAATAAAGGAAACATTTCATTAGATATTATTTCTGAAAGTTTAAGGTGTATGGTCTGTTTCTGAATACAAGAAGACTGATGGTTATGACGTCCATGTCTTCACAGCCCAACTTTTTTTTGGCTTTATTTCTCCACTGTTTTTGTATGTCTGGAGGCTTTCTGAGATTTTCCTCTGCTCCCTTAGAGATGTCTTAAATAAGTGTAGAACCTACTTATTCACTATTAAGAAAATAATTATTTACATACATCACTATCATTAATTATGATGTCAGATATAAAAAACAAACTAACAAAAAAGTCATTTGCTACAGGCAATAATGTACCACTTAGCAATCAGAAGCAGATCATGCCTTAGAGTTCCTGGAAAACTCTTCAAACCTCCCATCAAGGGATACTTGTTTTCCTGCACATCTTCATGCTTTTCATTTTATTTATTCTATTCTAAATTAAATGACATTGGATTATAGTTTGACTGGGTAGATGTTTGCCAATAAACTAGAAGTGATTTTTGACATGCTATGGCCCCTGTATAAAATAAATGTGTTTTTAAACTGTGATATGTATGTTTGTATGTCCAAAGGAGACAAAACTGAACATTTATTGTAATGACCTTCTTGCATACCATTTTTTTGTAGCTGGAAGAAATAACATGGATTAGAAGAAATAACATTAATCAACAAAACAGATGTTCATACTAAGATGGTTACTTAGTTTTTTACCCTTGAACTGCTTCCTTGACTTCTGCTGTTTAAATAGTTTTTATGCAAGAGGTGTCCTCTTTTCCATTTTTCAGTTGTTTTTTTATTTATTTTCTGATTAGCAAGAACTTTTTCCAAGATAAATTCATAAATATGAGACAGGAGATCCCTCTAGTTTCCATTTCTGACTGAGTATTGACTGTTTAAAAAGGTTAACAGACCACAGTATAGTCTCATTAAAAGCCCACTGACATCTTTTTTAGTAATTCACTGATACCAGGGAGTCAGAGAAAAAACTTGATTCTGCATCTAAAAGCATTTTACTTTGGTGTGTGGAAAAATGTTGGAGAGTTAGACATAAAAACATCTGGAAAAGTTTTTGGGATGAACATAAAAAAAGGGAGGGAAGATTAAAAAATAAGAAATACCTGCTTATATGAAAATCTTCCTTGCTACTACTAAAAATTTCTACTTTTTTTAGGCTTTTTAAGATGCATAAGAAAAAATATCTTCATAGGTTTTTTGTAATCATAGATGGAAAGTACAAAAGGTACAGATATAAGTATTTATATATAATGTGTCCATGTGTGGATGGGTGAGTGTGATGAATTCATATGTGTGGCATTGACTTCAGTCACACAGATGTCATTGGTAGCATTTTATAGCAGAATCACTGTTTTTCTTCCTCATAAAAATAAAACTGTCTGTTTTTTATATTAGAAATTTAAATCTAAGAACTAAATAGATGAGGTCAGTTATTTATAGCATCAAATAAAGACTGAGTTCAGTACTTGTAAGTCAGGTAATTAACAAAGAAACAGAAGACTTGATATTGAGCTTTTAATTTAGAAAGAGAAAGGTTAGAAAAATCTTATAAATGGCATTAAAATTTATTTAAAATGTATGAAAAGGGAAAGAAAATACACCTGAATATATTCTGATAAGAACTTTAAAATTATTTTTAGATATAATAAACTTCTAAATGAGTAAGGAAATCTGATAAATTGCAAATACAAATAAAGGGAATAACATAAAAATAAAAGCAAAACATAGAAATCTTAAGGGTGTCTGCAAAATAGTTAGCCTTGAAATTTGTTTTATTTGCAGAGAAATCAAATTAACAAGAGATAAATTATAATATATTAAGAAAATGACAAATAAAACTTTGAATTTACTAAGTATGTGAAACTCTGAACATTGATCAAGACTCCAGAAGCAGTTATCTCCCAAAAGCTGCTATTGGGATTGGGAAAAGAAATCAGAGAAGCCAATAGAATACTCTTATTTAAGAAAAAGCTTTGGGACATAGCAGGAAATTAAAGAACAAATAGTTTAACTTCGATTTGGAGGAAACTATTAAGAACTACTTTAAACCAACAGATTGGAAAATGATTAGAAAAGCACAACTTGATTAAATGAAGGTTGGAATAGGAGGGTTATGCCTTACTAATTTCTTAGTTCTTTGAAGTTATGATTGCCAAAGCAGAGAAAGGAATTGCAGTGTAGTCATCACACTTAAGGGCTTCTCAGTAAGCTTTTTAGTATCAGAGGTTGTGTAAGGTTCAAAATCATTGGAAGGGGAGAATCTGGCATATAAAAAAAAAAAAAAAAAAAAAAAAAAACCAAAACTGGCTAAAGGATGAAAAGACAGAAGGCAATACACTGTAGACTTGGAAAAATACTGTTTCGAGGGAAAAAAATAAGAGGAACAGGGAACCTGAACCTATAGAAATAAATTTCTAGACTAGTGCTGGGAAATGTGGTATGCTGGGTTCAGGATAGTATAATACAAAGGATTTGCATTGTGTATAAGAATCTAGAAATAAAAGGTCAAAATTTAATAAACTATCTTAATTATTTTTTTAAAGACAGGCTTTTCCCTACAACTTCTAATGATAAAACAAAACAAGTACAGTCCATTTTTCTTTGTAATACCCTTAAAAATCCTTATCTATACTATGACAGAGAGGTGCCATATGCTTTAGGTTTTAGTAAGGGTTATAAATGCCAGTGAAGATCAGGAAAAAATAAAATTCAGCTTTCAAAAAGCAAGTATTCCTCTGTCTGATTCTATCCCAGAATGTATTTAAGACTTTGAAGTGGGAAAAAAATATCATCTTAGGAGAAAAGTAAAGACAAAACAAACCAAGAAAAAAATATTACCCACAAACTCATGCTAAATGGAAGTGAAAAGACCACTTTCATGTTGCTCTTCAGGTGTTTGGAAGACTGATATGGTTTTTACTTGTCAAAGTTTCTAGTGAAGATGACAATAATATCTCATATAGCCTGAAAATTGCTAGGATCCCTTTTTTTATCTTTTCACTTTGTCTCTACTTTGATGACAGTTACTTATCATTACAAAAGAGAAATGGAAAGAAAAAAATCTTCTCCTTTTGTGGCCACTGAAATGTCAAAAGATTTGGGAAACTGAATTTGATCATGGCAATATTACTCCTAGAATAATATTTTATACAAAAAGAAAATCTAAAAAAAATTCTGAATTATTTGCAATTTGAAATTTATTTTAAAAAATATATATAATATATTAAGACTATGAAAATAAGTTTGTAGTTTTAAAATAAATAAATTATGCTTTTAAAAGAAATAATACATACTCTCACCTGTCTTTAATGTGTAACACATTATCTTAAAGCTAATATAATTATCTATAAGATAATATAATTTAAGAGTATATTGCAAATAATATAAATGCTATAGAAATCTGAAAAATAGATGGTTTTTTTTTTTTCATATTATTTTTTCTCTTTAGTGTTGACTTGCTGAATAATGCTTAATATTTGTGGAGGTTTGACACTGGCCAGATGCTGGATACCCACAGTTTCACTTCTCCTCCTCAATTGGACAGGAGGAGAAAATTAGATGAAAAAGCTCACAGGTTGAGGTAAGGACATGGAGATCACTCACCAATTACTGTCACAGGCGAAACAGACTCAACTTGAGAAATAATTAAATTTATTGTCAATTAAATGGAGTGGGACAGTGAGAAACAAAGACCTAGACTTAAATGCTTAACCTCAGTCCTCCCTGCTTCCCAAGACTTCATTCCTGACTTTTCTACCTCCCTTACCAACAGCTCATGGAAGACAGGGAATGAGGGGAATTGTCAGTGTCACTCCCTCATTACACTTTCTGCTTGTTCCAGCTTCTTCCCATGGGCTGCAGGCCTTAACAATAAACATGTTCCACTGTCTGTCCTCCATGGCCTGCAGTCTCTGCCAGAAAACCTTCCTGTGTGGGCTCTCTCCGTGAGTCAAAGGTTTTACAAGGCACAGCACTGACATGGGGTTCCCCAGGTGCTGCTGTGTGGATATCTGCTCTGACGTGGTCTCCATTGGCTGGAGAAGTCTGTTTCTGTAGTCTTTAAACAGAATGTCCATTTGTAGTGGGCTGATGTTGGCTGGATTCCAGGCATTCACCAAAGCTGCTCCATTGCTCCCCTTCACTCCACAGTTGGATGGGGAGAGAAAATATAACAAAGAGTTCATGGGTTGAGATGGGGATGGGGAGAGATCACTCAGCAAATCATCACAGGCAGACAAGCTAGAATTAGGGATATTAACTGAATTAATTGTTAACAAAATCAGAACAGGGCAATGAAAAGTAAAATAAGATCCTAAAAACACCTCCCCTCCTCCCCTCCTTCCCAGCAATACCTCCTCCCCTCAATGGTGCAGGGAGACAGGGAATGGGAGCTATGGCCTGTCCATCACACACTGTTCCTGCCACTGCTCAGGGAGGGGAGTCCGTTCCCTGTTCCAACATGGGGTCCTCCCCATAGGAAGACAAGTCTCCATGAACTTCTCCAACATTAGTCCATCACATGGGCAAAGTACCTCATGAACTTCTGGGTCACTCTTCCACGGGCTGCAGTCCTTCAAGCATGGGCTCCATTCTCCTTGAGTGTGCAGGTACCTGCCAGGAGCTTGCTCATCATGAGCTTCCCATGGGTTCACAGCTCCTCTCAGGCATCCACCAGCTCCAGTGAGCCTCCTCCACAGGCTGCAGGTGGATCTCTGCATTCCCGTGGATCTCCATATGCTGCAGAGGCACAGCTGCCTCACTGTGCTCTGCAACACTGCCTCTGGTGCCTGAAGAACCTCTTTCTGCTCCTTCTCTACTGGTCTCAGTGTCTGCAGAGTTGTTCCTCTCACATATTCCTACTCTGCTTTCCCCTGGCCACAATTACATCTGTGCAGTAACTTCTTCTTTCCTTCCTAAGTATGTTGTCACAGGAGTGTTGTCACCATCTCTAATCTGCCCAGCCTTGGTCAGTAGCACATGCACCTTGGAACTGCCTGTCTTTGGCTCTGCCAGACATGGGAGAAGACATTCTGGCAGCTTCTCACAGAAGCCACCCAGGTAGCCCCTCAGCTGACAAAAACTGGCTGTGCAACACCAATACACCATTTTAGACCAGAACATTTTTTTCATTGCTAGTAAAAACCCACTGATTTTATATTTACTTGACAGTGCTATGATTGCCTTGTACTAAGCTTATTTTCACTTGTTTCTGCTGTGGTTGAAATTGTGTAGTGGCTAAATAACCACTGTTATTTAAGTTTTTGATTATAGGAATCACATGGTAGTAGAATCAGACTCAATTGCAGCTCTAGAATAAAAAGGGACATGGAAGAGTGCAGACAGCATGATACAGTGAAGGCAGCCTGGTGAATGAGGTGAAATGGGTTTAGTGATAACAAAGAAAAGCAGAAAATTGAATGACTGTGAATGGTGAAAAGAAAGAGCATGAAAGCAAGGTGTGTTAAATTGCATTAAGATAACCCTGGATGGACTCCAAGAGCCAAGTGGAAGACAAGCTCACTGCTAATATCCAGGAAGGTTACTGCAATGACTTAGTTTCAAGGCCTCGTTTTCTTGATTTGGATACTTGTTTTTTCCTTGAAACACTTTGGAGCCTGTTTTTTCTTCTGGTTAGGAAGGAAATTATGCCGTACGATGCTTTCCTCTGAGATAATGGAGAAATGTATAAAGTGGCAGCTTCAGCAGCCAATTATCCAGATCCTCAAAGGTTTTTCTTCTTGCATTGCTTCTGCTCTGTCTACCCCAGTCGCATGTAATCCCTATCATCTCTCTTTGTATCAAGAATTTTTGATGGTCAGGAGTTTATGATAAACTCAGAAAGCTCCTATGTGAAGATGTTTAACTAGAATACTGAGTATGATATCTTCATTGACTTAAGCTGTGATGCTCAGGAAAACATGAACAATTCTGCAGCTCATCTAGAAACTTGTAAACTCAAAATTCTGATAAATCCTATAAAGACATTGGACTATCTATATCAAAGGATAGATAATTGAAACATTTATCAGTTGTAAAAAGCCAAAGACACACCTTTCCTATGTCCAGCAAAATATTGCTACTGAATTTCTCTGAATATAAACCTAGGGATCACCAGTCACATTTAACAATATGAGAGGTGTTTTTGGACCTCTTTTTATTACAGATGTTTAAGCAAAATGGAATGAAGTTTCATGCTATATTGTTTCTGCATGCTATAGATTTAGCATCTATTAAAGTCTAAACAAGTAATTCTGTCAGTTCTTTGCAGTTAAAATAGTATCATTTTATGGTTTAGGTACTCCTGATAAAATACTGCCACGTTTTAAACATGATTTAAACTTGATTTTCTACTGTTTCCACCTGTTTGGATTAGGTGAGCACTACTGTAACAAAAATATTGCTAACATCCATGCATTCAGTGTTCCTGATAAGATGAATTTTTTTTTTTTCAGGAGAAAAATAGTTTTCTTTTAGATATTTGCATGAGCAAAATACTGTGGGTTTTTTGAAATAATACATTGTCATTACTAATACTGGGATGTAAAGTCCTCCAATATCATTGTAAAATATATTCAGAAGAAATCCCTGAGTTGACTGGTAAAATGGCTTCAACTAGCATTCTCTTCTAACAAGGACACATGTTAAAAGAAATAGAAATTATCTTCTGGCTTGCATAATTCCTCTTCTTATCTGTAGCCAAAGCAGAGGCTTCTGACAACTGTAGACCCAAAATGTCTTAATCAGGATATTATTAATATTATCTTGCTTTGATTTTGAATTTAGATGTACTGAAATGGTGCAACTAACAACATACAAACACTCAGTAACACTGTGATTTTATAGCCAGACATATATTTACTATGAGAAGAGTGACCAATGTGACAACCAAAATGTCAGAGGTGTAATTTTATACAGGAGGCTCTAAAGTAAACAAAAGTTCCCATACTAAGAACAAGATAAGCACTAGGAACTGCAAACTGGCAGGGACATCCTAATGAATATGCAAGAATGACTATCAAGAGAAAAGAAAAACTCGATAAGCAGTATAGAGAGCAGATGAGACCTCACCTCCACTTCCCTTTTGGGGATCAAAGACAGTAGCATACAAGCATTAGATATAAACAAGGGGAATTGGAGAAGAAACAAGACAAACCCACTTTGGCTTTGACGTCTCTCATCAAACAGTTTTTAAGTCTGAACACTGAGACCTTAATGATTAAAAATCACTAAGGGTTGCGGAGATCAGTGCTAACTATATGGCATGAACTTTGTAGTATTGCATAAGAGAAGTTAGAAAAATATTCATGAAAACTAAGATCCATAATTTTTCACAGCACCGCACAAGCAAAATAGCTCTGTCAGATCCTTGGTCTCTTTCTGTTCTGTAGTAAACAAGACCTTAAACCTTCCCCCTTGTTGCACTAAGGATATGGAAATTTGGCAAAAAAATAAACGCTCTTGCATTCCAGTCGGTCCTTAGAAATAGGAGTTTCTGGTTGCTGCTAGGCTTAATTTCTGATTATAACCAATTCAGCTCTATAAATCTGGTGTTCATTCAGAATTTTCATGAGCACAGATTCACAAATAATTTGATTTAGCAATTTAGTTTTTAAGTTCTTGTTGAATTAAATATGAACTTGCATCATCCAGATTAATGAATAGAATGGGTTTTTTTGAGAAAGAGGAAAGTGGGTTCAGAACTGACGGTAATAATTGAGCTAACAGAGTAGTAATGTATGTTGCAACAGGAAGTATAGTCAGACCTATTAGCACTAAATATAGATAGATACAGACATATAGAGGGTATACATATAGATGATATAGATACAGATAAATACTCCTGGGTCCAATGCAGTTGGAGGCACAATGCTCACCTAAATGCTAATTTTTTTATAATAACTCTACAGGACAATTTCTCATCCTCTTCTGCTATATTGTCCATTTCCATCCACCCAGATTTTATGTGTACCTGATAAATCATTACTGGGATTATCACTGAGTGCATGCATGATAATAATACACAAAATACAATAATTAACAACACTCCTCTCTCAGCAAACAAGAAAGCACAAGACTGCTTAGAAAAATCTGACAGAAAGGAGAAATATAGGGGAGGATTTCTTATGAGAGGTAAAAAGACACTGGGAAGAAAGGCATTCACTGAAAGTATGTCCCATACACTGAGTCTCACACACTGTGAAATTTGCTTATGTGATCCCTTCTTCATATTCTCTCACAATTCTGGCATCATAATTTTTAAGAGAGTAAGTTGCTTCACAGACCACAAAATGGGAGGTTCCCCAGCTAGTGATCAGGTATATGGTCCCAGGAGCAGCAGATGCACTCTGAAATAGCCTTCCTCAGCAACAGGAAAGAGGACTCATGCTAAACCAGAGTACAACGCTGGGACTCAGGTTCAGGGTAACCTAAGAGTAGACCAATAAATTGTCCATATAGGAGACATGCAAAAAGGCCTATCCCATTACAGGGGTTATCTCACAATATGGTGCATATATAAATTTATATATGTATGACTTTGACAAGACAGGAACTCATATAAGTTGCAGTAAGCAAAAACATTTCTCGTAATGCACCTTTCATTGAGAGGGGAAGGAAGTCATTTCAACAGTTTTACAATATGTTCTATGTTTTAATTAATGACTTAAACCTTTAACCTCGAAAGATGTTAGTTACTGAATCAAATCAGTAAAGGCTCATCTTACATTCAAGCCTTCAACATTACAATTGAACAATAAAAAGAATGCAGGTCTAAGTGATAAGATAATAGAACATAAGACATAATGATTTATTTTTTTCCAGTCATAGTTGCAGGAAATCTATCTCCCACATAAATTAATGAAAATCAAAATGGAAATAAATAAATAAATAAATAAATAAATAAATAAATAAATAAATAAATATTTCAGTAGATGACAGACTGGAAGGTAGAAGGCAAAAAAGGGAGCCAATCAATAAAATACTGAGCAATATAGGAAAAGGAGGTCTTAAAATATCAGGAGACAACACATGTTGGTAGTTGATCCTCAGTCTGTGCTTCTTTTTTTTTTTTTTTTTTTTTTCCCAAAAATGTATTTACTCATTCCAAAAGTATTAAAATTTTTGAAGAATAAGGAAGTATATAAAAAAGAAACATAAGTTAACTTGAGGAAAGAAAGCCAAAGTCAGCCTTTCTATATAATGCTTCATTATTTGTTATTTGCCTCTACAAAATAGGGAGAAAAGTCAGGAATTATAAAGCCTAGGTTACTCTTCATAAGTTGTGATATGCCAGCAGATTTTTCACTTATATTCAGAGATGATGTGAGATGCTATGTTGCTCAAAGGTTTAATGACTCAAGAAAACATGAACATGATTGCAAAGTACAGAGATAAATTTCCTATTAATTCTGATATATTATAGAACACAAATTCACTAAAGAAGTCAGATTGACTAATTAAAACTTTATTCTATGTAAAACTTGAACAATTAAATTGCTACTTAGCCTTTTATGTTATTTTCTGACAGTCGGCAGACAATTTCAGAGACTAGCTTGAACTGTCAAAATAATTTATATATATTAAATGTCAATGCAACTCAAGAAGAAGATAAAATTTGCTTTCAATATGACATTTATATGCCAGAGCCTGATTTAGATATGCAGAGGTAGCAAGACATGTTAGCTAAAAGTAGTTATGCAGCATATTTCTAAACATGATGTCCCATTTATGTTCAAAATGATGTGGACTGAATCAATTAGGAGAAACAAGTGAGTTCCAAGAAGTACTTTTAAAAAGCTGTGGAGTTGCTTAGTAACCTGATGTTATGCTTCATTTCCCAACAGAACTATAAAGCTGTCAGACTGGTAATGGGGAGCTCCCCAAGATAAATGGTGCCTCATGTGTTTTGCCAAAAACATGATTCTATGAAATATGTTATACATAACTTTGGGGAGTTATGCATATGCGTATCAGTAATATATGCAACTGGACAGTTATCAAAGAAATTACTTTTAGCTGCACTTTGTCATAAAAATGCAATACTTTCCCTCCTTTAATGCATTATCTTGTCAGACAGGAGAAGGCACTGGATCCAAGATGCCTAAGGGGAAAATTTTAATCCGGCTCATTCTTAGTGCTATATTTACCTGACACCAGCTTTGTTCTTCACTGACAGTAATCTAGCATAATCTACTGTATGCATCCTAGAATTGGAAATTTAGCTTTTTCTGCCTCACACTTCTTTGAGAACCCAGAAGTTATCATGTAGTCTTCTATCATAGCAGTTTGCTTTCACAGTGTATCAGAATAGATGTGTCTTAAATTTCAGTGAAATTTAAATGTTGGAGACTATTTCAAGCCCATTTAGTTAAAAAGACAAACATTCTCAAGGAAGGATATCAAGCTTGCTTTCTCAATAACTGAGATATCAGTTCCTAAGTCTACTTTCTTCTTAGGAACATAAGCATTTTATGAAATTGAGAAAACTATATTTGATAATTAAGGTAAAATCTAATCTAAAAATCAGCCATAGGAATTCTGCCAGTATCTGATGTGAATGTAAATTAATTATTTCAAAATACTTTATAAATAGGGGTGAAAAAATAGATCTCTAATATGATAGGGTGAGATCATCAGTTGAGGTGAAATGGATGGATGAAATCAGTCCAGCTGTGTTGATAATATTTACTCCAGAGTTCAGCCCTAAAATATAATAATGACATATTTATAAAGAAAAACTACTAATTGGATAAGAAGGGTGTTTTTTCTTTTTAAAAAGTACTTTCTTGAATTCAATTCAAGTAATTTTCACACTGTCTTCTCTTCTCCAGCAACTTAAGTGCTCCTGAAAAATCTCCTTTAAGACCACAGTTTGTTGTTCACTTCTCTAAATGGCAGAACTAGGACAAGATAGTTCACAGTGCTGAAAATTATAACAGTCCTAAAATATATAGCAAAAGGTTCAATGAGCTCTTTTTGGTTTTTTCTTTAAGTGTTTGTAGGTAGAAATATCAGATAAAATAGCTGCAGTCACATTAAGGGGCAAGGCATTTGTGGAATGTTTAAAATGATATTTAGATTCTAATTGAATTAAACAAATGTGAGAGGGTAGAGCACAAAATTTAATAATGGCTTGTAATGAACCAGTTTAACACAGAAGACCAAAAGAAACTCAGCCCCTATGAAAAAAAACCAGATCAGACCCAAAAAGGTTAGAAATATACCCAAAAACATGATTAAAACCAAACCAGGTTAAATGTTGGAGCCAAAAAACGTGACATATTTTATTTAATAGGGACAGAAGAAAAAAGAGAGAGACAGAAAGAAAGAGAGAGAGAGAAAAAAAAAGAGAAAAAGAGAAAAAGAGAGAAAGAGAAAGAGAAAGAGAAAGAGAAAGAGAAAGAGAAAGAGAAAGAGAAAGAGAAAGAGAAAGAGAAAGAGAAAGAGAAAGAGAAAGAGAAAGAAAGAGAAAGAGAAAGAGAAAGAGAAAGAGAAAGAGAAAGAGAAAGAGAAAGAGAAAGAGAAAGAGAAAGAGAAAGAGAAAGAGAAAGAGAAAGAGAAAGAGAAAGAGAAAGAGAGGGAAAGAGGGAGAGAGGGAGAAAGAAAAAGAGAGAAAGAGAGAAAGAGAGAGAGAAAGGGAGAAAGGGAGAAAGAGAGAAAGAGAGAAAGAAAAAGTGTGCATGTGGGTAGGGGGACAGAGAATGACAGGGATTAAGTAAAGCAAGTCACCCATCTGAGGGTCCCAAGGACATCTCATTGCTCCCCTCCATCTGGTCCTTGTGGTGGTGAGGGTCCCCTGCTGCCACACCACCCCAGAGAGTACAGAACCCAGTGGATTAATGCACATTTTGGGCCAGGTGGGAACGCCCAGGTGCCTCCTGAGGGGCCAGGTGTGACATTTGGCACTGTCCCTCACAGCACTGTGGATCTGCTGTATCCTGGTCTGGTGCAGGGTCTGGGGACCCCTTGGGGGACTCTGATGGGCCATGTCACCCCCTGTGCTGTCCCCCACGGGGATGTGGCTGTTCCCTGGGAGAAGGGGCTCCACAGCTGGGCTGCTCTGCACTGCACAGGATGGGAGTTCACTGCCTCTGACCAGAGGCTTTTTCACCACCCCCAAAACCTCTCCTCCCCCCCCTCTGGTGTCAGGGTCTGTGTGAGCCTGGCACTGATAGCCCAGGGCTGCAGTCTCCATCCCAAAGGTGCTAAATTTGGTCCTCTGTGAGTGTATTTTTGTCCTCCAGCCCAGACCTGAGTCACTGCCTTATCACCATCAGGGAGCAGTTCAGGACCTCAGTCAGAAGAAGTGTTCAGGGCATGGTGATCTTCTCTGCAACCTCTGTAATACAGTTTTGCTATAATAGACAAAGGTCCATCATGAAGATGTTTAAGCCTTAAATTACAACATTCAGTCTCCAACAGGGCTACAGTAAAAAAAGACTATTTAATATCTTCCTATATTTTTACTCACATCATCTAACATCTTTAGCAAAACTTTTCAAACAATATTTTTGTATTGTTTAGTTTTTAACCAGAAGAAATAAAATAATATTTTTTTTTTTTTTTAGTTCCACTGAACATAACATTGATTAAAACATTTCCTTATTTTCCAATGCTAGGAAATGGATAGTTCCAATGGCATGATTTCTCAGTGTGATATTGTGATAATTCATAGGTGTATCAGGAAATTATTCTTTTGTTTTCCTTTCCTTGTCATGCTGTTCCTCAGTTAACTAGTGGCTTCTCTATTTTCAGTAAAGATTCTAGAAATTAGGGATTAATTAAACAATGATATTCAAACAAAAATATTGAAATTGTTCACATTTATATTTTTTCATTAGATCACTCCTTAATTTTGTCAGCATCCTCAGCCCCATGGATTAAAACTAGATTAAAATTTACACAGTACTTGGATTGTTAATGTCACAAAATATTTTTCTTACCAGTTTACTCATGGCTTTTTATAAAAGCAGCAAGATATAAATTTCAAAATATATTATCTTAGCTTGTAGTGAGTGAGTTTAGTAATTGATATCTACATCTGTCAGTTTTAGAATCATTGGCAAATTCCTTTTCATAGTGTAATAAAATTTTCTGACTTCTTTTTAAAATATTTTGACAAGAGTTTCCATGCCTTATTTTGTTAAGTTTTCTAAAATAAAATGCTTATGCATTATTTGTCAAGTAGAGTAGTTTTTCAACAAACTGAATTTTTACTGAATGCCATTAGAAACTTTAGGCACAAGAATTATTCTTAAGCTATCTGTTTCATTTTAAGAGACTATCATATATTTTTAATTAAATACTATGCCTTTTGTAAGTGCAAAGAGTTGGGTTTGGATAGGAGAAAGCACAATGTTACTATTTAAGCATATTTTTCAATATTTCAAGCTAAATTCTTTGCACAGCTAACTGAATGTAAGAAGTCATTTTGTCTTCTAAAACTGACGGCAGATTTGTATTTGTGAAATATTTGAATTAAGTGAAGGAAATGGTGCCTAAAGTGTGGCAACTGTTTAATCAGTGAGTAATTTACTCTTAATGTGTGAAGCATTTTTTATGGGCTCATTTATGATAACAGACATTCATGGCTCAATCAATGTAAGCAACAGATTTATGGTATATTTAGTCACAACATAATCTGATGTAAGTACTCTTATTTATTACTATTCACAGTTTAATTCTCTTTTTTTTTTTCCTTCATGCCACTTAACAGCATGCAACTAAAATCATATACAGCACTTATCAGAACTTTTCAAGCAGCATTTATTCACATCTGTCTTATCATATTTTTACATTCAATTGTTGAACTTCAAAATACAATACAATTATGTCATTTGCATAATTGCAAGGATAAAAGGATGTCAATTTCCCCCCATATCTAAGAAACAATAAGAAAAAACATTAAAGTGGCAATTGATCATTCCTCTGAAATGTCTTTCTTTTTGTCAAAATATTAGGGTCTATTTTTCAGTTTATATATTTCTCATTTTCCCTCATAAACTTATAGTTTTCCCTTCTGTTCCTTCAAATGCCATGCCAAAAAATTAGCACAGGAAATGATGATCTTCCAACTACTAACAGATTCAAATGATCTATAGATGCTTGGATACACAATTTTACATTTCCGGAATTCTCGACAATTAAGATGTGTAATCCACAAGAATTTTTTAGAGATGCACAAGAAAAGCTATTGCCACCTAAAGTGATATATCTCTGTCCTGGTTCGGAGGACAGGTGTCTGCTAAGAAAGGCAGGAGCCTCTCTTGAAATGGAAAATGTAAACTCCCTCTCTCCAAATTATAATAATTTTGAAATTAAGGAGCTCTGAGGCAAGGATACGGGAATAGGAATAATAACTCTTTATTAGGAAAGTTAAAATAAAAATACGGTAATATAAGACCTGACACCTGTCAGTCAGGGTGTTGGTGGCAGTCCCATTAAATGGTGGCTACAGCCCCCTGCAGTGACAGATGTGGTTCAGCTGAAGCAGTGCTCCTGTAGAAGGGTGCAATCTTCCTCGGAAGGTCCAGTGGTGATGTAGAAGGGTCTGGTTTTCCTCTGGAATCCAGTGGAAAAGGCTGCTCTGATGTTCCAAATCTCAGATTTTTATCTAGGTAGGAAATTACTGTCTTCTCCCCTTGGGTGGAGCATTTCCCAATGGGATGATGTAATTTTATCAGTCGTGCAGTGGGACTCAATGGCCCATTAGAAGATACCTTCCTGGAGGAAGGATGGGCTCTGGAAAAGATAAAGAACAGTGCCCCACCTGATAGAATACATACTTTTGGTTACATCCTGTGTTGCAACCCAACACAATATTCTACAGTTAATTGTCTTTATTTGTAATTATGCCACTCTTAACTGGGATTCTTACCAGTGATAAAAAGATGATGATATTTTCTTACATTATTTACTTGAATTTTCTGAATTAGCTAGGAAAAGATTGCTACAAGAAGTAAGCACAAATTGTTTCATATGACATTTTGTATGATGTCTAAGAGATCTGTATCATAATATATAAAGGTTAAAGACTTCTGCTTCACTAGCACAGAATTATCAGCTAATCAAATATTGTCTGGATATAAAAGTATTACTTATTATTCTAGATTACCAAGTTATTCATAGCATCTGAAAGATCTGTAAAAGAATGGACAGCCTGGCAATCCTCTCAAGCCCTGAGGAGTTCAGCTACAAAGATTAAGAAAATATCTGTGGTGGAATATCAGATGTTGCATGGCTATAAGCATGTGCAGAATTAAAAATCTTACCATCATGGTGAAATTCTGTATTTAGGCAATTAACAAAAGCCTAAATATTCAAAATTGCCTGACTAATTTGATATGAAAGGTAGGGAAAAGTTTCAAATTTAATTTGTGATGTTTTCTCCATTGCACTGAAATGACCACTTAGTAGGGAATTGTGAGGTGCTTTTATTTGAGACTGTGTAGGAACCTCAAATTCACATGGTTGGCCAAAATTAGGAATTACGATAGATCAGAAACAAAACTGCAAACAAGCTTTTTCAGTGTTTTCATTTTTAATTTTGTTGATTTTTTTTTTGCTTTTAAATTGAGACATTTACATATAGTCAACAGCCTAGCACAGGACAAGCTCTAATATTCTGCTTTATTTAAGCTGGATATACTTATGTCTCATAATAAATTACCTGTAATATATAAGAATGTCTTCCTCAGTTTTTTGCCCTAGTTCATATCACTGCTTAATTTCAGCAAGGCCTCCCTCCTCTACATCTGCAAATTTCTTCACCCTTTTTGAACATTTTGGTTTCTACCTGTAAGTCTCTCATATGTTGAGTATCTTACTGCCTCCTGTTTATTTTCCTCAAAACCCAGAAATTGGGATGGCATTAGATTAAGCATAACTAGAGATAAACCTAAATTCTAAACTTTGTGGCAATCAATCATGTCCATTAAGTTGTGGATGTGCCAATTTGTTCATATTTTAAACTACACAAATAAGATTAGCTTGCTATGAACTGTTCCATGGAACTGCGAATGTGTCAGCCTGGTTATGTAACTAAATGCTAATTCTTGAATGTCAGTATGACCAGAACTACTTTACATTTGATTTAAAAAAACCTCTTTCTTTTTTCTTCTCTTTTCTTTTCTTTTTCTTTTTTCTTTTCTTTTCTTTTCTTTTCTTTTCTTTTCTTTTCTTTTCTTTTCTTTTCTTTTCTTTTCTTTTCTTTTCTTTTTCTTTTCTTTTCTTTTTTCTTTTCTTTTTCTTTTTCTTTTCTTTTCTTTTTCTTTTCTTTTCTTTTTCTCTTCTCTTCTCTTCTCTTCTCTTCTCTTCTCTTCTCTTCTCTTCTCTTCTCTTCTCTTCTCTTCTCTTCTCTTCTCTTCTCTCCTCTCTCTCCTCTCCTCTCCTCTCCTCTCCTTTCCTTTCCTTTCCTTTCCTTTCCTTTCCTTTCCTTTCCTTTCCTTTCCTTTCCTTTCCTTTCCTTTCCTTTCCTTTCCTTTCCTTTCCTTTCCTTTCCTTTCCTTTCCTTTCCTTTCCTTTCCTTTCCTTTCCTTTCCTTTCCTTCCCTTTCCCTTTCCTTTCCTTTCCTTCCTTTCCTTTCCTTTCCTTTCCCTTTCCTTTCCTTCCTTTCCTTTCCTTTCCTTTCCTTTCCTTTCCTTTCCCTTTCCTTTTCTTTTCCTTTCCTTTCCTTTCCTTTCCTTTCCTTTCCTTTCCTTTCCTTTCCTTTCCTTTCCCTTTCCTTTCCTTTCCTTTCCTTTCCTTTCCTTCCCTGAAACTTCCCTGAAACTTCCCTTCCCTGAAACTTCCCTTCCCTGAAACTTCCCTTCCCTTCCCTTCCCTGAAACTTCCCTTCCCTGAAACTTCCCTTCCCTGAAACTTCCCTTCCCTTCCCTTCCCTGAAACTTCCCTTCCCTGAAACTTCCCTTCCTTTCCTTTTCCTTTTCCTTTTCCTTTTCCTTTTCCTTTTCCTTTTCCTTTTCCTTTTCCTTTTCCTTTTCCTTTTCCTTTTCCTTTTCCTTTTCCTTTTCCTTTTCCTTTATTTTCTTTTATTATTTTCTTTTATTTTCTTTTATTTTCTTTTTCTTCCTCCCTCCCTTCCCCTCTCTCTCTCTCTCTCTCCTCAGTTCTGTGGTTATTAAAACACATAAGGGTTTCTGTGGTTTTAAATAAAAATAAGGGACACCTAGGTTACATTAGATTTTATTCTAGAAGTGTCTTGAAGAGAATTATGAAACCATGAATATGATCTTGAATAAGAGCATTAGTTTTGTAAGTAAGACAGTTGAGACGTTAGTTGCTGCAAGCCAGAAAGATGTGTGAAAATGCCTCTCTAAAACTGGAATACGTTTTTTACAGATTAGAAGCAAAAAATTCCAGAATCAAAACCTGAATTTATTTCACTTTTTGAATAGTTAAAGGTATCATATGAAACCGTATCCTCCTACATTAGTGCCAGCAGATGTCATCTAAATAGTACTTCTTTCTTCCTCTGGAGTTATCCTTCGTCATTTGATATACAGATTTAAATCGTTTTTTACTATTCAAACCAGTTTTCGGGGAGTAAGTGATGTCTAAATGAGTTAGCTGGTCATTCTAATGAGATATCATAATATTCAGAACACATGAATTCAAGAACTGTTAGCCTGCATATTAAAATGATGTCATAATGAATAAAGAACAGATTTTTTAGTATCACCAAAATATTCTTTACATCCAAAGGATCATTTTTGTTAATGAATATATTTAGAAGATCTGAGAAAAAAAAAAAAAAAAAGTATCGCCAACTTTATATTTGGATTCCTTGGTAAAGTACTTACATAAAAAGCAAATCTTAACTTGCCTACACCAATGATGAAATATAATGTCATGTGAGCCTAGTTTTGAAGCAATCTATGTAAAACTTGTGCTTAAAAATGTTTTACAGGTCATCCAGGATCCTGGTTTCAAAGAAACTCTAACAAATGTATCAAACCTAACATCAGTAACTATTATCAGAAAAGAAAGCCCTTCAGTGAGACAGAGTTTTTAGTCATTTTTAAAGGCACAAATACCTTTTCTCCATGTTTTAATATGCTCAAGTACATAGTTTTTTCCTATTTCCATTGCAAATACTATATGCCTTTATTTACAGTGGATTCAAATTATTGGTTTAGTAAAAATTGAAATAGTTGAAAATCTTTCTATTGATTTCAATTTATGTAGTCAGGTTTCCATTGAGGTGAGATCAAAAATATGATAATCTCTTGGTCATACAAGTAAAATAAAACTCTCTTTGTCAAAATTATTTGAATCATGTGCATAAAATAAACTGTTTATTTTGCACTTTCCACATAAACAGAGGATATTTATTGAAAAGTAATAACAACATTTGATTTGTATTGATTAATTCAGAGTTGAGAAGCCAAATCCAGTATCTACCTACAAGATAATAAAATTCCTGGTAAAAGTTTCCAGTTTCTGGATGACAACAGGAAGGCAAAATTTTTTACATATTTTTGAGACTAACAGTCAACAAAGTAAACAGGATTTTTTCTGAAAAATTAAACTGTTCAGTATCAAAAATACATATATACATGTGCATGCCTATGTGTATGAATATATATTTGTGTGCATCTAGATGTGCATCTTGATGTTATTAGAGTTGTAGGCAGCAATTAAAAAAGTGAAATCATATGACCTAGATTTAACTTTTACTGCTGATGGGGCTTTCTTACAGAATTTCTTATTTTCCTGCAAATTGTTGTTAGCTTTCTGCATTACATTATCATATTATTACATAATGAAGCATAGAAAAAACAATTTCCTAAAACTAAATTTTTTGAAATCAAGTATAATAAGAAATAGTTATTAGAATTTGAATTATATTGATTACAGAGGTTTCTCTAATTTTTCTATACTCATCTGTGCTTTATGTCTAGGCAAGAGATGTTGACTACTATGATTGTTAGGTGGCAAATCATAATACTGCAATCTTCATCATGAAGTTAGGGAATTTACAACTACTCCTATAAAGTATTCAGAATCTCCACTTTTCCAAGGAAAACAACTTTTGCTGCTGCCAAATGAACTATTTTGCTCAGCTGGTGGAAAGATACAATGTTAATTCTGATAAACAGGAGTCTATGGAATCTCAGAGTGCTCATTCTGCAAGACTCCGTTAAACACTAACCAAAGAGGACCTGAAATGATGAACCAGTCTAATAATGTCAACTCACTTCCACGTTTGGGAAGTAAAACCGAGTTCACTAAGTCGTTAGGTAAAATTTTGGGGCTGACAATCAAGGACCAGCTAAGGGACACCCAGGAGAGGGGTTGCATTCATCAGTGGGAGGGAAAATATGTTAATAAATTTGGGGGAATGATTATCATCTGTACGTGTTTTCCAGGAAAAACAATGAATATGTATATAAAATATAGTACATAAACATGACCTTTTCTGTACTTGGTATGCATGACAGGGTTGAAAATATTTCCTGTGCATCCAGCACAGAATGAGAACGCCCACTTCTTAATGTGACACTGGAGTTAAGGAGTTTTATTTTACCTGCTTTGGTAATATGTGACTGACATTCAAATATCTATGAGATAAGATGTTATTCAGAAGACACTTCACACTATTGTTGCTTTTGTTAATATTTAACATTAGAATACTTACTGTTAATTTTGCTGAAGTACAATAAATAAAGCTTATTGGTGAGTTCAGTCAATAATGTAATTTAAATTTCTTAAATATAAGTTGTTACAAAACATGTCTTAAAATCTTGCATAGAACCATATGATGTAAGCATTTTTTTTTTCTCTTTTGGCGTCAGGAAAACCCAGCTGTGAAATTATTTTTAAAGTGTCCTGGTTCTGGCCAGAAGAGGGTTAATTTTTGCAGTAGCTCTCAAACCACCTCTCAGCATTCCCTGGATCAGGGGAAGGGAGTCCCTTCCCATTTACAGGAGAGTGGCATAGGGAGCCTTGGGTATTATTGTTTGTGTGTGAATCATTTGCCTCTTTCTTGTAGCCTGTGTCATTAGTATTGCTGCTGTTACTGTTTGTTTTCTTATCCCATTGCTCTTTCCAGTAAATTGTTCTATCTCACCTTGTGATCTTTGCCTTTTGTGTCTCCAATTTCTCCTCTCCAGGGAGAGGGACAGAGGAAAAAGAGGGAGTGAGCAAGCAGCATATGGATTCAGTGAGAGCACTGAATTGGAGAATACCACTCCTAAACCACAATATAGACATCTATTTTCTTCAGTTAAGGGGCTAATCTCAGCATATTGACAGGAGTTTTTAACTTACCTTGCAAAAAACAATTAAAGGAAAAAAAAAAATCTTTTTTGTTTGTTTCACAACATTATGACAAGCCATTGAGAAGAAAATATGGATTGTAAAAGTCAGGATTCTTCGTTGCTTTTGTTTGGTGGTATTGTGGTGTTTTTTGAGGAGGAGAACATATTACAGAATTAAAAAATATGTATTTTTACTTAGGTCTACAGCTGAAGCTGTACCAAGGGAGTGACAAATGGGAACTTTTTTGGCTTCCATATTTGGACTTTATTTATAACTTGTATTGAAGCTCTGATATATATATATTTTAAAAATCTGGAACATGTTGACCAGAGTGGGTAGTTAGCACTCTAAAAATATTAAATAATTAAATCCAGAACTGATTGCTGCCAATTACAAGGACATTATTTAGGAGAAAAAGTAAAACAGAAAAGTAGAACTGTATATGCTCTTGGGCGGTTGTGTTAGCTGGGTCATATAGAGGGAAATATAATGAGTAATCACTGTCAACATTCTAAGTCATTATGAAAATTATTATAAATGAAGACATTTATTCAGCCCATGCCAGGCTGAGGGAAGAGATTTCCAGAAGGTAGACCAGATGGTTAAGTATGTTTCACTGCAGATCTATGCTGACCCATCCCCAGTGCTCCAAAAGTCCCCACCACGTC
This sequence comes from Muscicapa striata striata, assembly GCA_030060385.1. NCBI lineage: Eukaryota > Metazoa > Chordata > Aves > Passeriformes > Muscicapidae > Muscicapa > Muscicapa striata. The sequence goes on along the minus strand of JAREIS010000099.1, from coordinate 3,241,508 downwards.
TCTGGGACACTGAAATCAATGGTAATGTCAGCTGAAGTTTGCTGTGCAGAAGTTCAGATTGTCAGAGAGAACACAAAGGTTTGGTACCTAATTCTCAGGATTCTTTACACACTTTGAGGAATTTTCTTAGCTCTCTGGGTGAGTGACCTGACATCAATCAGAAACTGGCCATTTCATAAAGGTTTTTTTTTTTAATAGTGCACTTCCACATCTTTTAGTGTAAAGTACTTTATGACTAGATGATTATCTCAGCACCCAGAATCACTGGTTTTGATTCTCTTTTTTGAAGGGGCAACTTCTATTTTGATAGTCTTCATCTGTGTTATTAGCTGAACATCTTGTCCTTTTAAAAATATTTATAAACTTTCAAGAAAAATTTCAGTTAAAAACTAAGCAATATCAGGTTTGCCAGACATTAAGGAACACTGTAACATTCTAATACTGTAGCAGTATAACAGCAGACTAAACTAGTACCCACCATAAATTCCACCTCTTTCTTGAAAACTTTTCTTTATGACCTACCTTCCCCAATAGAGAACCATTTATAAGAGTATTATTGCCAGAATATCTTCTGATAGTGCCCTTAAATATTACCTTGAAGAATAAGATATCTGTGACCCTAGTCTGAACACTTTTTAATTGAGCCATTTTGTGGGGGCTTTGAAAAATGGCCTTTGAAAAATGAAATACCATCTATTTCCTATATTATCATGATCCTCTTTATTTTTTAAAAATGTTGTTTACAATACATTAACCTCTATTCTTCAGGGTATTAAGCAGAAAAAGGCTGAGGCAAGAGGAAAGTGAACTAGTCACTTTACTTATGCAGCCAGTTCCCAATAGAAAGGTTTATTTAGAAGAAGACTGACCAGGATTACTCAATTTCCTGCTTCATTGAGGATCAGGCCATCTTAGTTCCCTTGGCTCTGTGTATAAGGAGCTTAATGAAGAGGGAAATTAATTCTTAGTGGCAACCAACTGTAGCTACTAACTTATTCACTCATGCTCTCAGTCCTTCCTAGCCCCATCTGACAAATGTGAGAGCATTTGTCATTTATTTAAATCCCATTTTCTGAGCACCTTATGATGCTGCTTGGGTTTCTATTATATGACTGGTGTGTAGTATAAATAGGCTACAAATGCTTGTGTAATCTTTTTTACCAATAGAGCATAGTTATTTCAATGCAGTCCCTCTGGTCAACAAGTCCAGGAATTTTGCTGGCTGTCCTCTCTCTCATGGGACTACTGGACTCCCAGGTACTGCTGGTACCAGATTGTTACCAGGAATTCAACAACTAAATGTAAAACTGGAGTCCAAAGAGAAGTTCTGAATAAGACATGCTTAAACTAAAGAAGTTGACTATCTGCTTTTAGATTCTTGTGGATGTGCTCCATATGGTTCTGAGGGCTGTCTAGTCTGACATTTTGTGCATTCCAGCTGATACAGGAGGCATTCCATCAATACATCTTAGAAGTCTTGATTTTGAAGATAACTGAATGCATGCTGACATGCTTGCAATCCCTAAGAAATCTAATTTTCCAATATTTAAGGTTTTTTCTTCCAGTTTTTTGTTTTGTTTTGTTTTGTTTTGGGTTTTTTGTTGTTGTTTTTGTTGATTTTTTTTTAATTTTTTTTTTATTTTTTGTTTGTTTGCATTTTTTACTGATTGGGATAGAATAGTTAGTTTGTTGGGTTTGCACGGCAAGATTTTGGTAGGGGTGTGTGGAGGGTGGCTACAGGAGTGTGTTTCCTGCAAAAAATGCCAGGCTCTTACCCCACGAACCACAGAGCCAACGCCAGACAACTCCACGACAGAACACCAGCTGGCCTGGGCAAAGGCCATCACTGATGGAGGTAGTGCCACTGATATAACAATGTTAACTGGGAAAAAAATGCATTATTTCAGCTGGAGAGCAGAGTGTGAATATGCGAGAGAAACAGACACCAAGGTCAATGAAGAAGGAGGAGGAGGTGCTGCAGGTGTGGAAGGGATTCCCCTGCAGCCCGTGGTGAAGGTCACAGTGGGGCAGGCTGTCCCTGCTCCCAAGATAGCTTCACCACAGAGCAAAGATCCACCTGAAGCCACAGAGGACCTCACAGAGGAGCAGGTGGATGCCCAAAGGAGGCTGTGACCCACTGGGATGCCCACGCTGGAGCAGGTTTGCTGGCAGGATTTGTGACCCTGCAGGAGACTCCTGCTGGAGCAGCCTGATTCTGAAGGATTGCACCTCATGGGAGGAATCTCATGCTGGAGCAGGGAGGAGAGCAGCGAGCCAAGAGTGGCAGAAGCAACATGTAATGATCTGACTGCAACTTCACCTCCCTGAGCCTCTGCAGGGGAAGAGGTAGGCAAACTTAGAGTGAAGTTGAGCCTAGCAGGAAGGGAGGGGTGGCGAAGAAGGTTTAAGATTCATTTTTTATTTAACATTATCCTACTTCAATTTTATTCTTAATAAATTGAACGTATTTCCCCAAGCTGAATTTGTTCTGCCCATGATGGTAATCAGTGAGTGATCTCTCCCTGTCCTTACCTCAACCCACAAGCATTTCATTATATTTTCTCTCCCACATCCATCTGGGAAGGGAAGTGACAGAGCATCTTTGGCGGGCACCTGGCATACAGCCAGGGTCAGCCCCACCCATAATCACACACCCCTGAAGTCTGCATTAAACACTAGCTGTAACCAGGGAATTAAGTCTCTAGGTGCTTTGAGTCAAACACCAAAATGTACATATGGCTAGTAAATATGGCAGATGAGAACATGTTGCATGAAATAAGAATTTGCATGTTTTTCTCAGAGTAACAGAATCATTAGTATATATCCTGAAGACAGATGCCTGCAATCATTGCTGACCATCATATCTCCCACTTACAGGCAATTTAGGTTCATTTTCATGACATTAAGAGATGAAAAATCACTTCTTTTTTTTTGCCATAAGGTATTTATCTTATTCCATACATAAGTTTTCAGACTACATGAGGGGTCTTTCTGGATTAAAGCTTCTCTTATCTCCCTGCTAAAAGTGTTGCCTGAACTATTTCCATTTTTATAAATAATGTTGATAATGTTGAGTGACTAGTCTCAGGACTTTTCTCCCTTAACAAGCACCCTAACCCCACTGTTTTATACCTTCCTCTTTCAGTATAACTAGTCAAATAGCTCAATAATTTGTGGAAAGTAGTCTGTAAACTAGTTAACTAGATAGTTAGACCAGTGTTTGGGGAGATAAATTATGAGCTGCATATTTTTAGACACAGAGAAAATAAACTTGCATCTCCTGAAAGTCTACTAATTAATGAAAACCTGGTAAGACAAGCAACTTTTCTTTCATTAAACACTTTTTTTTTCCTTAATGGAGAAGAGCTTTCATGCTGACTAAATAGAGTTTCTTGGAATGTAGAATGAATGATTTATTTGTTGATAGTATGTTACTAAGAACAAAGAAGGGAGTAGAACAAAAACAGTGTCTTTATTTTTTTCCTACAGGAAAACATATAAATATCTTGCTTCAAAAAGCAGACGATTTTAGATGAACTTGTTTATACAAGTTAGTGTATTTATATGTTTTATGAAGCAAGATTTGAGAATTTTTAAATTTGGTTGTCTAACTCAGAATATCAGAGGAATCGAGCTGCCTGCATTCATTGCAATATTCACTGGACTAATCTTTAGGCATTTCTTTAGAGAAAAGGAACAAGAAAATAGACTTTTGTTCTGGGGTTGAAACATTTACCTGAGTAGAAATTTGTTCCTTCCTCATGATTTGGTTTATGAGGAAGTGAGCTGATTAGTCCAAAATATCTTATTTTACAGGAAAATTCTAACCATGTTAAAGAACATGCATACTCCTTATGGAAAAGGTGCATTTGTAGCCTGCCTCTGAAAGACAAAATACCTTTTAAGAATACTGAAACCTTAACGTCTGTAAAGGTGTGCAAATGTAAAGATATGCTTGTATATATATATTTAGCCTTTCGAGAGCAGTTGTAATCTTGTCCACTGTTTGGAAGTATTTTGATGGGAAAATATTCCATTGTTTAAGATTTGCACTGTAAGATTGTGAAGAAAATTGTGAGGAAGGAGATGATCCTGTGCTTGCCATCTTGCTTACACAGTGAATATTAAAATCTCAAAATCTATATTAATACAAGCTTGGATTTTGAGTTAGTTTCTCCCCAAGGACTGAAGAATCCTACCACCCATATAAGTGTCACAACACATTTCAGATTCAATACCTGCCTGTTTAAATATAGTATTAATAAGAACAGCCACAGGATCATAGAATATGTTGAGTTGGAAGGGACCGAACTGAGGATCAGGATCGAGTCCGATTCCTGTGTCTGCACAGGACACCCCAACACACCCTGTGTGCATTGTCCAAATGCTTCTGAACTCTGTGGTCGGGCTGGCACTCTGACCACTGCCCTGGGGAGCCTGCCCAGTGTTCAGCCACTCTTTGAGTGAAAAATCTTTCCTTGATATCCAACCTAAACCTCCCCTGACTCAGCTTCAGCCATTCCCTTGGGTCCTGTCATTGATCATGAGAGTGATCAGTGCCTGCCCCTCCACCTTCCCTCATGAGAATGCTGAAGGCTGCAATTAGATCTCCCAAAAAAAATTATTATTTGATATAAAAAACCCACAAAGGTTGTTATATGCAGAAATTATATGCAGAAACTACCACACTTTAGAAAAGAGTAAATAAGATTTTAATTTCTATTAACATTTTCTTTTTATTTCATTTTTCTCTTACAAAGCTTGCAGAAGAATTTTGACCACAATACTCTTAAAACAGATCTTATGTTATTCATTTTCCCTCTAGCTTTTGGAATTCTGTAAATATCTGTAAGTATGTCAGCAAAAGAAACAGTTAAAAAAGGAGAAAATCCATATATATATATATATATAGCAGAGTAACAGTGCTGTCAATGAGATTGCTTCAGCTGCGGTTAGGATACCCTAATCATTTTCATAAATAATTATTTTAGTTTTTCAATAAATCTTCTGTTTGAAAACTGCTAATTCCAAGTATGAAAGAATGTGAATGGACAGAGGTTTGGTTTTTGCTTTGTTTTTTTTTTTTTTGTTTTTTCATTTTATGTCTGCTTTTGAAGGGCTCTAATTAACATTTTAACAGGAACATTTTTTTTTTTTGCATGCAGTTTTTAACTGCAAATGCATGGTGCCAAAGAAAGTTCTGTAGAGTAAAATAGAGATATGTAGTGATTGAGAAAAACAGATTGTAAAGTATATTCTTCCACACTGTGAAATCCTAATGATGACAGATTGCTGTCATCATTAGAGACTGAGCTCTGCTATTTGCCAAACTGATTACACAGCTCTGACAAATAACCTGGAAATATTTCAGCACAGAATATTTGAGGCAGTAATATATTTCACAACAAAAACATTTGTGTGTACATTAGAACATATAAAGCTTCTCAGGCTACATAGCTCCACACAAGTTTTCAGTTGTGCCGATCTGTCAATTTTCTTTAACTCCACAAGAAACTATTAAAATCTCCCTCCAGCAAACTTCCCTTTTCCCACTGATACTACTTTTACCAAGAATCGTGCATCCTGATCTTGTTCAGCATCAGCTTTTCCTTTTCTATTTTCTCACCACCCACTTCCCTTCTTACTTTCAGACATCCATCTCATAACTTTGCTACTGTAGGTGTATGGCTGAATCCTATGGAGAAGTGGGTTATATTTAACCCGTTGTCTACACATTTGTGCCCTGTTTAATTGTGAATTTGTGATGGTTTAAAAACAGCAGTCACTTTTATAAAACTGAAAAAGATGAGGACCACTACATGTGTTTATGTTTTTTCAACCTTACTGATCTCTTAATTTTTCTTCCTTCTGATTTTCTTCTCCCTTCACACCATCTGTTTCAAATTTTAAAATATTTTTTCACATGTTTAATTAGTTAGGATTTTATTTCTTTTACTTGAATATTTCTAACAACACCCCAGTAATACTGGTTCTGTTATGACTCAAATATTTTTTCTTATTCTTCATTATGAAGAGCTACTGTCATTATTTCACTGCTATGACTATTTTCTACCCACAGTTTCCCAGATATTATTTCACACAACTTACAACAGCTCATGAAAAACATTTTCTTTTTGACAAAATGTTCCATATTTCTAATGTTAATAACAATTTTATTTGATGTATTGAATTTCTTAATGTTATTCATCTATCTTTTGTTTTCTCTGAATCAAAACCAGACATATAGTTTTGTATTTTCTTTGGTACCTTTCAATAAGAATAGAACTTTCATGAAGTAGTGCAAACTAGACAGGATTTTTAGAAGTATTTTTTAACTCTACACACGTGAATGCAGAAAAAGAGGAACAGAAAATGTCTAACCAAAACTAAAACTCCTTCAGTCTATATACTGGGGATGACACTGTTATGGAATTCCCCTTTGGTCAGTTCAGGTCAGCTGTCCTGGCCGTGCTCCCTCCCAGCTTTTTGTGCACCTCCTCACTGGCAGACACTAAGCACTGCCCAGCACCAGCTAAACCATCAGTGTGTTATCTCCAGTATTCTCAGGCTGAAACCAAAACAAAGCCCTGTAACAGCTACTAGAAGACAATGAAATTTGTCCCATCTGAAACCAGGATATTTTTATTAGTGTATACAGTGTAAGATTTGCAACTTGTTATGATTTTATTCTAAATACTTTTTATTTTCTGAGGTTCTTAAAGTAGTTTATATACTATCTAAATATCTGCAGTATCTGAAAAAATTAGGCTTATACATAACTATGTGCTTTAAACCAATCTTTTGGTATTCCTGAGAAGAAATTCCTAAATCTGCATTGCCAATATGCATTGTCTCTCATGTTTCAATAGCAATTATATTAATTCTAAAGTGAACATAATAAGATCTTAATTGTCCTGTTTATGGTTTTATAGAACTAAATCTTCTTGTTATGTTCCCAAGCTCTATCTATTCTTTGAGAGTTTTGCCTTCATTAAAGTTTAAACTTATTGTTCAATTAATCATTAGCTAAAGCAGGACAGTGAAAATTATTAGGATGCTCCAAGTGCAAATTAATAGTTGCAATATGCAGAATACAATCTTATTGTCATGGCTATCAAAGCTCATGCTGGGTTTGAAAATCCAGATGTTGGCCTTATTCACATGAGAACATTTACAAAGGTGATTGTCCACACAAACAAGGATTACAATTACTAAATAACTGTTTACTGTGTTTCATAAGAAGAAAAATAAGGCCTATGTATTGCCTAGGCACAAAACATAAAATTATACAGATACTCTAATAAAGATTATAAAACAAAAACATAGATTAGAGATAGAGAAACGAAGCAAAAAAAAAAAAAAAAAAAAAAAACAAAAAAACCCATATATTCCTCACAGATTGTCTAAGTTTATACAATAAAATGTTACAAATACATATTTGTAGGATCTTTTTTTATGAGGATTTCTTTAGGTCACTGATAGTTTTATTATTCTGTAAGGACTCAGGAAGTTAGAGACAAAATAACATAGACTGAATAAAAAAATACATCTGACACAGAAGATTGCAATGATCTAAAATACATATCTGAGACACACTTTCTTAAAAAGAATAATAGTAATTGAGAGAATTATCTACATTTTTAAAATTTACTGCCTTGTGTGAAACTTCTTTCTTGTGCAAGCAAAAAATACCATTAAAGCATGTACATCTATATATTCACGCATTTTTCCAAACTACTAATCAATTTTTTATTCAATTTTGGAGTAATGCCTTTGAAAATATCAGTGAATGAATGAAAAACAGATTAAACCTATTAAAGAAAAGGGGTGGTGATATTTCACTAAATAGCAACACTACTAATTCTTTTGTTATTACTAAAACAGCAGATGAAAAAGAATTTGCTAAATCCCAGTTGAGTTCTCTTTGTGTAAATTACAATGGTCTGTCAAAGACTGTAGTAAAAAGTTTGAGATTAATTTAAGACTATTGTTTTTCCACTCTTTTCTCTGCATTGGATGACTAAATTCCATCTGGCAATAAAGAAAAAAAAAAAAAAAAAAGATATCACGGATCTTGTTCTTGGAGTGAAATATGAAAAGTCATCAAGTGGTTGTGATTGTTATGCTGGTTTTCAAATCACTCCAACTCAGGATTATATTTTACTCATTTATCCCAGTAGTCCTTGCAGTGATTAAACACTCAAACACCCCAATCAGTCATCACAAAGTTTAAATCATTCACACCTTAGATATAATTTTCCTGTTTGCTCCTGAGACAGTTGTGCTTCTGGTTAGGCTTCCTTTGAAATTATGATATTTATAGACTCAACAGCACAATCAGCAACAACAAAAGCAGAAACTCATGAGGAAACATAGGACAAGAAAGTATGGGATGTAGTACAGGCATTGAGCATCTTGTTTTGGCTGCTCTGTATGAGACTTTAGAAAACTGATGCACCAGTAACTGCAGTTCTCAGCTATAGCCTGCAGAGATTCAGCATGTTGACTCTTGCTGGCTTCTGTCTCTTTTTCTGTCTAGAAGGAGAAAACTGCACAAATAATTGGAGAATAAGAATAAGAAGTGATCCTAAAGATCCCAAATCTCTGAAGTAAAGAACACTAAGATTTCAGGACAGCAGTTTGCATCTTCATACCAAGCAGTGTTAGATTTTGTAATATATTTATCATCTCAATATGTTTGTGTAATACAATGATTCCCATCAGATTCTGGTATGGTAAGTATTTACATAGAGCAGAAAGGACAGTTTAATTTATCTGTTGTCCCAAGTACTAACAAAAATGTTTCTATGTCATGCATAGTTGTACATAATGTAATCTAACTAAAATCCACAGTTATGCCTGCATCTTGAGCATATTCCTAATCTGCAGAAAATACCACTTGGTCTTCTGGAAAAATAAATCATTCACAAACAATAATACAAATGGTAAGATGACAAAACATGATCTCTGAGACACAATCAGTTTTATTTAGATAAGAAAAGACTGGGAAGAAGACAATAACAGCTTTGCAATATATCCAATGTCTTCATAAAGCCAACAGTGAAAACAAGCTCTTCTTGTGTGTTGTGTGTGCTTCACTGAAGTAGTTTTAATTTGAGACATGACTTCTCTGTTTTCAGAAGTCTGAATTGAGTGGATTTAACATTGCGGGGCAACTAAAACATGATTTTAACTCTTTCACTATACCTAGTCACTTGACACCAGAAATGGTTTAAAATTACCATGAGACAAAATAACACCAGTAAAATGTTAATGAACATGATTGACAATGACAAAAATGCATCCTACTCAGATTCATTCCTCCTCAAAGTAACTTGGATGACCATCAAATACAAGAATTGTAAACAATTTAGAAATAAGAAAATAGGCCAGGTTCCTCTTATGCAGGAAGAGTAGGTAACTACTATGAAGAATGGATAATATATTAGCCAACTTATTATAAATTTGTACTTGCTGCAGATATCTATCTATATATCTATATCCATATAATCTATATCTACATCTATCTCTATCTGTAGATATGCATAATATATATATTTCAAGATAATTTTAAAGGCATCAGCCATTTTATACCTGTGATACACACGTAAAAATCATGTAAAAAGAATTTAAATGCATTCCAGTAGACAGCTTGTGTTCATTTCAGGATTTTCATCTTTTTTTATTTAAACTCTATCTCTCACTGTCTCTCAGCTTAAGTTTGATGAGTACAATTTTATTTCTAACAGATTTAGTAATATACTCTGAAGTAAAATATAAATTTAGACAAAGGAGGTTTTTTTTTTTTTTTTTTTTTTTCCCCAGTAATATTATATTTCATATTAAAATTGTTTTCCTTTAGTTCTTATTCTGATTGTCTGGTTCCTCCCTATTTTATTGTGTGATTGAGCAGGATCTTTACCTCTTAAAATTCGAACTGAAATATGTTGAGATCTAAATTTCTCTGAATTCTATTGCTTCCCAGCTGAGATCTAGGGAGGCAGTCTGTGATGCTCATATAATGAACAGTTTTGTCACTGTGCTGCTTTCCCATTACCAATGTTTATGGTACTTCTAGGTGAAAATAAATTTGATGGTAACAATACAAATACATGTAAGTCCAGTTTTGCCTGATTCAGAGGGTTCCATGCCTGGACCACCAGTATCATTCTGTGTCTACCCTTCTGCAACAGTTTTTATTTAGGAATCATCAACAGTTCACTATACACGTTTTTCTTTTCATTACTATAAACTAAAGTTTAACTAAAACAATTTTAGATAATAGTTACTTGTGTGCTGGACAAATTATCACAGCTATCAAAGTCAGGTCAGACCAACAAAAAGTCAATGGCCATTTGCTAGTATTGACAGAAATAATATTTCCTATGCTGCATGATGCCAGAACAGGAGATTAAATTGAACAAAGTTTTCATACTGCATTCCTTGTTATTCACAGTTTGCCAAATGACTCATATATACTTCTATCTGCATAAACTGGGTGAAGACAGAGAAAAACAGTTGATAAAATTTGGACTTGAGAGCCTTGAACAACTGAAAAATGAAAGGATATTATCAAGAAAGATCTATAATTTTTTTGAAAGACAAACGCTATAATCAAATTAGAAATTAATGACTAAGCCTTGGCATCAAATTGATGCTCTATTGCTTCTAGGAAGCACGAATAGCTATATTTTGAATTATCTATAATCCCCAGTTTTGTCCTTTAATATTATGTATACTTCCAAAAGCCTTAACGTTTCTCTTTTTTTTTCTTATTTCTTTTAAATTTTCTATTATTATTAATGAAAAACAAAACATGTTGTTTGCAAAATGTATGTTTAATTTTCCTCTCTCTAAAATATTCAGGTAGGTCTGTAGAGAATTCATGCAAGCATAACTCTGAGAGCATGTAATAGGAAAGTAATTCTTTTCAGTATTGTAGTTATTTTTTAGACAAAAACACTATTTGTGAGTTTGTACTGGGAAAAAAGATATAATTTGTATGTATTTTGGCAATCAATTTTCCATCTGAAAATCAGTCAATAGCTACTTTAAGTTACTGATTTTTTTATTATGCCACGCAATACCAATGAGCATAGTGTTTCTTGTTTCACATCAATTACTTTGGAAATTCATAAGCAATTTAGCTATATTTCTATATGGCTACAGTTTCATTAATTGCCATTAAACAATTTAAATTGCAGAATTTAACATATGAGGGAAGAGAACATCAACACTATTTTGGGCAGCAGTGGCTTCAAGAACATTAACAAAGGATCAACATTAGTAATGTTTCTTCCTTACTCCAAGACAAAATAAACATGTTTGGTTTACTTTTAGAATGTTCCATGTCTGAGGTAGCTTTGATATTAAGGAAAACAGAAATGGCATCGAAGAATTATTAAGTTTAAAAGCTACTTCATCAAACACAGAATCAATAACTTTCCCAGTGACAGAGTATCACAAAAGCAAAACAGGGGGGAAAAAATATATCACAGATTCTATTTCCATGCCCTAATTTCTTCCTGGCAAGGGTGCTCTCTATGTACCTTCCCTTCCCCTCCCACCTTCTTTTTAATATATTCAATGTGTTAGAAAGAAAGGGATGGAAGAGAATCTTAATCACAAAGTAAAAATTAAATCATACTATTTCACAATGGGATGTCATAACAGCATAATTACACTGTTGCTCTGCACATAATATTATGATTTCAAGGCTATATTAAGGTATTAAGCCCAAAGAATAACTAATAAACCAAGATTTTAAGCTATTTATTGAAGTAAATGTATACCCTAGTTCATGAGGTCAACATCAGATATTTTTGCTTCTAATTTGAAAACAGATATGAGATGCCATGCTATTCTGATCCCTACTCAGCTTTCACTGAGAATGGGAGATTTTTTAACCTGATTCCAGTAAGGTTAGATAAGATTCAGTCTGTGATAGAACAGAAAAAAAAAAAAATATATGCCATAATATGTTTTAATTAAATTGAAAAGGTTATGTTGTATTGAATCTTTCTGGTTTAGTAAGGAAAAATATTTCTTAAACCTTTAGAATATTTCAGAAAACAATTTGATTTATTTTATCGATTTTATTTTCTATTTTTCTGTCTTACAGGAATAGATTATACAGGCATAAGTATGTCCCACATGATTAATTTTCTATATTTTATACTCTTTGAATGTAGCTGCAATACAAGCTGTTCTATAGCACCACAATGTTAAAATCACAGTAATTTACATAGAACAAGTTGTTGAAGATAATTATTTTCCTGATGTTCATCAAGAAAAAAGTAAGCTAGTGACATGTTGCTACATTTCTGGATTATTTAATTTTTTTACCTGAATTTTCAATGGTGACCTTTTTGAGATGTAGAATGGAATTTCTGCTTACAAGAACTGTCAGACTAATGGCAATAGCAGCACATATTATGTGGCAGCAGTGTCAAATCCTTGACTCTTCTATTCTAAGGAACCTCACCTCTACTGAAAATTGTTCAGTGAAGTGAGATCATTTTATGTTCATAACCATTACTGTTTTGGGTCTTATGTTGTTTTTTATTTGTTTTTTTTTCCAGCCTGCTGATCATTGTTCTAAATCATCTCTCTTGTAGAATAGTAATATTACACATTAGGAGGCCAGTGGATCAAAACTGCCCATTGAGAAGACCTGTGATCCTCCATAAAATGATAAAAAATACCACAAATATTATGCTCGGATTGTATCTGAACTGATAACATGAATAATAATAAAAAAAAAAAAAAAAAAATCATAGCTAACGCTTCCATCCAAACTGCTTAATATGCTGCTAATTAAAACAGAAACTACAGAATTACACAAAGAATTTAATAACACACCTTAGTACCAAACTTAAGATTATACAGTTAGATTAACAGAGAAAATATAGAAATTACAAATGAAGAAATTTTCATGATATTTTTCTTAAATGTTTCTGGTTACTTATTCAGATGTAGACAGGCATAAACAACTCCAGAATTTCACTGAGTCATACAGAAAATGGTACCAGGAAAATATTTTAAAATTTACAATGCTTTGAAGACTTATAATACTTCTGCTTTAGCCAGCAGCAAGTAGATTGTCAGTATCTCAAACCAAAGTTGTACTCCTCTGCTGGCATCAAAAAGTAGCAGGAATGGTTTAGGTTCTAAAACCAGGCAGAGGAAAGAAACCTAAATGGTCAAATATACCATTAGATCAATATACACCGGGGCAAGTACAAAATTTTTCCCCCTGCCTGCTCTCCCTCCTAGTAAATATCCATCATTTAAGGGAAGGAAAAAGAAATAAAAGAAGTAGGTCATTGTTGACCACCACTTGGTTCAGGTGAGATAAAAAACCCAACAAAATATTCCTGAGTTAAGATTTAAAAGAATAAGTAATAGGGAGATGTAAAGGGGGTGCAGTAGAATTGCACATATAAGTTTGTATGGAATTTGAAAAAACCTTTGTAAAAAGCCTATACAATTTGATCCACTCCCTTAAAAAAAAAAAAAAAAAAAAAAAAAAAAAAAAAATCACTAATATTACAGGTCATTTTATTAGGGAAAGAACAGTGCACTCAAAGTTTGCCATGGACATGGAGAGCAGAAGAAACTTGCTTTAATAATGTAGTAATGACTAATAACCAAAAACCTTAGATGTGTAGAGATGGCTTATATGTGCTTGATGTGCAAAAAGTCTAGGAGGGATAGACACACTCATGCTTCAATGAATACACCAGTCATTAAGTATTTGGAGAAAGACAGTTCCTCTATGAACAGATTATTTTATAATTATGTTTTTAAATAAGGATTGAAAAATGGCAGATAACAGAAATAAAAAAGAAGGCTAGATAAAACCAATCTGACATTATGGAACCCTATTTAATCTTCTGATAGACAACGTTGATAAAATTAAAATCATTTTTGATAAATAAATTACTGCAAAAAATATTAGTCATTCGAAAAAAATATTTTTTCATTCTTCTATTTCACCCTAGAGGGATGCTTTAACACAGTAGTAGCAACTTTGGTAAATACATCTGTTTAATGTTAAAAAAGAGATTGTGCAAGAATCATAATGATTATTTTCTAGAATATCCTCTGATATGAGTCAGGTAAAGATAAAGAAAATTCCATTCAACTAACTCTTCTGCATGTCACTGATGTTAGATCTCAGTAGAAGAAAAAATCCCTACAATAGACACAGCATATTAACAATGGGCTTCTTCTCCTCAGAAAACTGATCTGCAATACTGAAAAGCAGTTATTAAGGAGAAAGACATAGATGTATAATGGAGGAACATGTCTTTTAAAATGTCTTCACTCAGCAACCCACTTCCTGCTCTCATTTGTTAGTAAAATATCCAGGACCACCAAGTAGTTTGATCCAGGAGACTTGAACTCCCCACTGGTAATAAAAAATTCTGATATTTAGAGTCAATCTACAGTAAGTTTCATCTAACCCACATAATATTTAGCAAAACAAATAAACAAACAAAAATGTAATTAAAACCATCAACCAGACATTTCAATCCAAAAACATGTCCAATGTGCATCACAGGTTTATTATAATATCAGACATATGTTCAATTATTAAAAAACAAAGATACATAATATGGTGGATGTTTTGTAATATTGGCAGAACTGAGCTTCTGTTGAGACAGCTATAGCTTTTTTCCCCTATCAAGCAATCTCCAATGCGTAACTTCTACTTAAATGAAAACCATAGCAAACTCTCTTGGTTAATGAGATTCCATGTTAATCCCCCATGCTGCAAATCAATTATTTAAAGCCTTTCACAGCTAATGAATCATATAGTACTTTCTGATTAATGCCAACAAGCTAGTTGTAATGCAGTAAAGCAATCAACAGTCTTAACCACTCTGTTTTAAGGATACTTCTCGGTGGCTAAAGAAAGAATGACACAAAAAATTTTAAAATAAAGTATTTTTGCTTAAGAAAAACACAGAACTCAAACTGAAGCAGAGAATATATTGTCATACTTACTAGTAAAACACTAAGAGCCGTTATATGCTAATTGCAAATACTGCAAAGCAATAGTCAAATAATGCTTAGTATTTTTCAGGAAAACCTTTTTTACAGAAGTATATATTATACTGACTGTTTCTCACTAGATGTTAATTAAATAAAGTACTTGTACTATAGTAGAAATATTAAGTGTTCTGGATACTTTATTTATTTATGTAATGTAAGTATGTTTTTTCTCAACTTATCTTTGATGCGTTGTGATTGATATTCTGCAATGGCACGGAGTGAGATTTTCTCAATAATTGTACGCAACAATGGTATGTTATAGAGGAAAGAAAAAAAATAAGAAAAAATAAGAAAAATATATCATGGAAAATTACTAGAATCCAGTCAAAAAAAAAAAAAAAAAAAAAAGTCATTTAAAAAGAAAGTATTTAGCTACTGTGCTGGTTTTGGCTAGGGAAGAGCTAAATTTCTTCAGTGTATTCTTTATGGACTATGTTTTGGGTTTGAGACCAAAACTGTTAATAACAAGAGTGCAAACTACTCTGTGGGGTGTCTGGTACATTTGGAATTAATTGCCCTAGGGGAGATAACAGAGCCCACCAATTGCTATGGACTTATACAGAGCACATGGGAACAGGATGAAGGTCCTGAACACTGCAATATATTGATGACATTGTTCTGGGGGGTTTCATGCTTTATCCTGAGCCAGTAATTATGCACAACACAGCTGCTTGCTCATTTCCCCTTCTCATTTCCCAGGATCGAGGAGAAAATTGTAAAAGCTAGGGAACTCGTGGATTGAGAGAAAGACCTTAACACGGAAAACAAATGCAAAGAAACCAAGGAATTCATTCACTGCTTCCCATGGGTAGAAAGGTGTTCAGCCATCCCCAGGAAAACATGGCCCCATTACACACAATGGTTACTTGTGAAGACCAATGCCATCCCTCCAATGTCCCCCTCTTTCTTCTTCTTTCTCCACTTTATACACTGAGCATGATCTCACATGGTCTGGAATATCCCTTGGGTCACCTTGGGTCACCTCTCCCAGCTGTGTCTCCTCTCAGCCTCCCATGCACCCACAAGTTCTTTGCCAGTGTGGCAGTACAGGAAGCAGAAAAGGCTTTGGCTCTCTGTAAGCCCTGCTCAGCATGAGCAAAAATATCACTATACTATCAACCCTGTGTTCAGAACAAATATAAAACCCATCCCCACACCAATTGCTATGAAGAAAATTAACTCTACTCCAGTCAAAACCAGAACATGGGGCAATGCTGATATGTTTGAGAAAAGTAAAAGAATAATTCAGATTTTTCTGGAAGCTAGTTTTGCCATAAAATGATTGAAAGTCAGAGACCTTGGACTCCAGAAGATCTAACTTTGACCTCTTCAGGGACCTACACAGAAGGATCTCATGGGAACACACGGCACTGGGAAGAGGAGTCCAAGAGAGTAGGTCAATATTCCAGGACCACTTCCTTCTGTTTCAAGCGAATCCCTGGAGGCACCGATGTGCTTGAGCAGGAAGGTTAAACTAGGTGACTTCCACTAATCCCCTCCAATCCTGCCCAATCTGTAATTCTGTCGCCTGTACAGAGATCAGTTTCTATGAATGACACGATGGGCACCATTACATTGTAGTGGGTGTAATTAATGTAACAACAGCTGCGTCTCTACTAACTCACAGAAAGGAAACACAACATCACCGGGAACTTGCCAGTTTGGGTGTCCCGTCCCGCTGTAAAAGGGGAGTCGGAGAGGATTCTTTCTCATAGAATTCTCGGACGAAAATAAGGCGCAAACGCGGCAATATTTTATCTGAGAACTCTTTATTGATAAAGGAAGATAAGTGCTCCTACCGAAGGGGGGTAGAGAAGGGAGCAAAGGGCAGAAAAGAGAGCACAGCAGCCCGGGCCGCCGCTGTGCCGCGGGCGCTGCGCTGAGTCTGCGCGCTCCCGGCGCGGGCCGGGCGCCATTTCCGAGCAGCGGCCGCTGCGTGTCCCTTGTGCCGGCCGAGAACGCGCTGCCGCGGCCACGGCCGCTCCCGGAGCAGCTGCGGCTCCCCGGGGAAACAGCGCAGCTCTGGGTGCCGTGGGGTCGAGCTGCCTCGGGGAAGGGCGGAGCAGGGCAGGACAGGGAAGGCAGCCAGGGAGGAAACAGGAGCCCAGGGACAAAAAGGCGAGGGGGGAAGGGGGAACCGAGCTGAGCCTCCGCGCGAGCCCCAAATAAAACCGCCCCGGGTCGTGGTGGGGCAGTTCACTGTTTCCATGTGCTAAAGCCCCTCCCACAGCCCGATTTCCTGGGCATTTTGTGTCGGGCACAGGGGAGGTGCCCCGCCGGCGAGGGGGTCCGCTCCAGCCCGATGGCGGCAGCTTCGTGTGCCCTGCTCGAGTGCAGGCCGAGCCTCCCGGGGACAGGGCTCAGCACGGGGACAGGGCCCTGGTACCGGGACAGGGCTCCGGTACCGGGACAGGGCTCTGGTACCGGGACAGGGCTCAGCACGAGGACAGGGCTCAGCACGGGCACAGGGCTCTTGTACCGGGACAGGGCTCTGGCACAGGGACAGGGCTCTGGTACCGGGACAGCGCTCTGGTACCGGGACAGGGCTCTGACACAGGGACAGGGCTCAGCACGGGGACAGCCCCTGGAGCAACGTCTCACCTCACGGGTAACACATGAGGAGGAAGCACAAAGAAATACCAGATTGGTCCCGCTCATAGGGGCGTGTTAATAAAACTTCACAAAACCTAAATGACCAACCAACATTCGAACCAACAATCGATTTCAGTCTCGAAGTACGGAACTTTTTTTTTTTTTTTTTTTTTCTCCCAGGGAATGAGTATTGCAGACCAAGAAACGATAGGATAAATTAAAGCCGTTGCTGAAAGTCACATAGAAAAGGTGCTTCATGTACCCCTTGAATTCAGTGAAACATGATATTGCACATAATAGTCTAAGAAAATAAATAAAGTCATGGGGCAAAATAATAAATAAATAAATAAATAAATAAATAAATACGTTTCAAAAACAACAACAAAAAAAAAAAAAAAACAAAACAAAACAAAACAAAAAAACCAAAACAAAACAAAAACCAAACCAAACAAAAAAACAAACAAACAAAAACAAAACAAAACAAAACAAAACAAAAAAAACAACAACAAAAACAACACCAAAACTGAATAAAAGGCAACCAGTATAAAGTTTAGAGATTTATGTGATATTGGACACTTGGAGTTACCGGTTTGTGAATTTTGTCTTTTACTTGATTCTGGAGAAATGAAAAACAAATCAAAGTATTAGACATACATAAATCACAGAATAGCCAGCAATAATGATTTATTCATGATGAATACTGAACTGAGAAAAACTATGACGAATATGAAACTATGAAAATAAAGTATTGATTACAAGGCATTTTCATTTCCTGAAAAATATTTTTCTATTTTTACATGACTATAGGACATTTTCATTTTTTAATATGAAATGTTTTTGTATTTTCAAACAAATACAAATATTTACAGAAATTTAATATCTTTTAGTGATAATTATGAATAGAGAATCTTGTTCTTAATTTAAAAAAATATTTAAGAGATTTTTTTTTAAATTTTGTGCATCTTTATCTTTGTTCAGAGAAGGACCTAAAAAGAAAGTATAATAAATGAAGACTTCTCCTAAAATATGTCTTAAACAGATAGCTAAGAAATAGTCAATGAATTCTTTAGAAAGGATCTCCCAGATACCTGAGCTCAGTTCTAGATGTGCACTAATTCATTATTTCCTGTGACTGGTCAGGAGTAAGGCAGGCAAAATCATTATGCATTTAGCAAATTTGCAATTGTTTTGTTGCATGCATGTCACTAGTAGGTATTTGAACCATACTGCTTTTTTTGTTAGTGTAAAGCAGGATGAATAAAACTAGAAGTGGTTCCATCACCTTTTGCAGAATTGGTAACATTTACGCAAACGTCAAGATCTTGGTAAACGTAATCACCACAGCACAAGGGAATAAATCTCCCATGTCACTTATGAGATAAGGTCCAGGGACATTCAGTCTGGGGATACCAGTTGCTGGAACCAGCAACTCTGGAAATGTGGGGTGAGAAGAGTGGTAAGCAAGGTGGAGGAGCATCAGTCTGGTGTCTAGTACCATTCACATATGGAAGTTGACAGCTTGCTGTGATATCTGCACCAAAGGGTTATTTTTGTCTTTCAACAAATTGTTCTGGAGATTCAAAAGGAGAAACAGTGCAGGAAAATACAGGAAAGATAGTCTGTAAGAGGTCTACACATTAGCTCTATCACTTACTCTTGAGAAAAACACAGTACTAGCTCCTAGATAGCCCAAAGATTGCAACAGGAAAAAAAAAAGTTCAAGCGACATATTATGAAAAACATTAAGCATTTTCTTGAAAAAAAAAAAAAAAAAAAAAAAAAAAAAACCAAACCAAACAAAAAAAAAGAAAACATTTAAAGCACGTTTTTTCATTGATACTTGTCCTCACATTATTTTACTGGTATTTTAAAGTTTTCTATGTAAATTATAACAGCCTTTGGGAAAAAAAAAAAAAAAAAAAAAAAAAAATATTTTATCTAATTACTTCTTTTGAAAGATATCTTTCTTTTTCATGTAATCAGAAAAATCTTATGAATCAATTATTTAAACAATTACTTAAATACTATCAAAATAATAACAGATATTTTTGTGTGTTTTTCACAAAGGGACTTAAAATCAACTGAGATATTAAGTATGCTAAAGTTTATGAGTTAATGTAAAAATAATTCCTTCCATCCCTTTAAAATCACTTATTGTGCATTTGACCTAAATAAATCTATTATTCCAGAACCAACATTAGTGTGAGGATGATGATTACCATTGCAGTTGGGGTAGCTCAGCAGGATAAAAAATAATTGAAACTTCAGTAGTATGTAAAATAAAATGAGCTTGATTTATTCTATGACTGTACAGAAAACAAGGTGTTTTCTTCTCTGCAGTGAATATGTTATACATAAAGCCGTACCACAGATGCAACCTTTTAGAGAATTCTGACTTCTTTCCTGACAAATTTTTTATAGCTTTGAAGATCCTGGCATTTTTAAAAATTAGTTATTCCTATGAGAGTGAACATTTTAAAGTATATCTAGATGGCAATGGTGTGGGTGGCTTGACATTTTGAAGTTTCTGCTGACCAGGCAGTAATTTTCAAATAACTTTTAATAAAATAAATAATTTAAGCTACTAGGTTGAAGGACTGAGAAGGAACCCACCAAAAAGCTACTGAAAAGTAAGCCTAAATGGGGTGAACATAGGGATAGAAACTCTTTAAGATCTGTTTTCCCCTAGGATTTAATACTGAGTTGCCATATGGTATAAAAATGTGATAGGTCTGCACTTATAAGGAACAGTTCCTACAGGGTGACTTTTCTGGAACTGTCAAGATCTGTGTTTTGATGAATATAACTGGGACAGCTTCTTAACATCATGTGAAGGTTTAATGTAATCCATGAGTGTTTGTTTTACTTCCTCTACTTTATTAAACTTATCTGACTGGCAGAAGAGACAGATCATAAAACAAGTCAACAAATGAAAACAAAGTCATATGACTAATTTGTGTGAATGATACATGATTTCCATAAAATTCAAATGTTCTTCCTGCTAGTTTTGCTCAACGTTCACTTATTATGAGCATTCAGATGAAGGAGTGAAATAAACTAAACCCATTCCTTGTTTATATGGAATAATGTACCTCTGTGTGTTTGAGCCATAGAGGAGTGGAAGGCTTAAACAGTGTAATTGTTTGTACATTCTTGTGATGGTTTTTAGTAATTAAGTACTGCACTCATACTAACAGATATGCTATTAAAAATTCTCATTACCTCTAGAAAGTATTGTTATTCTCTTTTTTATAAGCATGGAAGTGAAGCCAGTTAGTCTATTTTTGCTCTAAAAAGTCTTGAAATGTTTATTGAGGATTGCCCCGAAATAAAAATATTGCCTAGCAGCTGTCAAGAAAATTGGCTTTTGGTGAAAGTTGCCCAAAAATGAGTTGTTATAAATTTGGCTTTGCTGCTGAGATCTGGATTCTTCCTTTCTTTCTGCCTAGCATCAGAGTGTATATTTGCAAGATAAGTACAGTATTGCTTAATCACATATGTGGTGTGATTTTGGAAACCTATGTTAACTTGATTAACTCTGTTAACTGATCATATTCTGAAGAACTGGTGATACCATTTTGATTTTATTCTGTAAAAATTAGAATATACTCAAGTCCGAATTAAAAGGGGCATTTGCAATGCAGTAAAGCTTATCATACATCTAAAAGTGCAGTCAGGCAGCATCGTTTCACAAAGATAAAATACATTATGGCATATGCACTTGTGGCTGAGACTCTTTGGAGTAACAGATCTGTTAGGATTTGCAGACATAAAATGAGGTCATAAATAAAATCTCTGAAGAAATATTTGCTGTTAATAAAAGCTAATGTCAATAGCACAGAGTTAGTAGTTAGAGGGTGTGTGTTGATCTCTCTAGTTCTATCCATGTCACTTACCCTGCAATCAAAAGAGCTATTGAACTATCAAATGTATGTATTGAAATTGCTTTTAAGGACAGCATTAGTATTTTAGAACCCCAGGAACAACTACTGTAAATCCATGTGCACCTTTTCAAAAAGAAAAATATATCGAGGGAACTATTGCATATGTATTTGTTGTTTGTATAGCATTATACTCGTTTTCATAATTGAATTTGTCTTTTAAAATTCACTTCTTCAGAAGAATGCTATGGAAAGTTTAGAATTATTTTAGCACCCCTGCACAATATTTCTTTTGTGAGCTGACCTGTGAAAGCTCCATTGAACTTTGCATATTGTAATAGAGTAGGCAGATTCAGACATCCTGCATCCTTGCACAGAAATGACAAAATTGGTTTTACCACTACATTCTAAGATTAGATTTCACAATTAAAAGTACCTCCCATCTATATCTGCAAGAGAGTTTAGAGGAAACCAAGAAGGAAAAGAGACTTTCCTGTTTTAATCAGTGTAGAAATCCAGATCTACTGAAACACTGAGTGGAATTACATGTTCTTATGCCAGTATGTAGTTTTGTCTGTTAAAATTAATTGGATTCAACTGTTCAAGTCAGAGTATATCTAAGCATGAGTACATTAAGGATAGAAACTGAAATTCATTATGTTAATGTATCAATGGTATGTTCACCCTGCTCAGTGCTGTTCCATGCCAGATATGCTGGTTGTAAGTAGCAGTATTTCTGTGTTTTTACAATGTTCTCTTTGTCTAACACACTGCTTTCCCACTCATATGCTTGCATGCTTCTCCTGAGACAGACAAGATACCTTTTTGCAGCCTCACTTTGCACCATGAAGACTTAACAAAAAAATGACCTTTTAGTATGGTATAAGCCAGCAGTGTTGATCATAGGATAGTTTCTTTTGCTAAAGGATTTTTGTTTTCCTCTGTAAAACTGACTCTATTCTGTAAATCAACTGCCAAATGTGGATGACCAGATGTATACCAGAGAGATACCTTCTCACTGACAGCTTCATTAATTTCAATTGAGTTACTCTCAGAGATTAATTTGACTCATTAAATCAAAACTAAGTTCTCACTAAAATTAGTTGTAGCCCTCCTGTTTGTCTGAGAATCCTTAAATATATAAACTATTATAGATCAGATAAATTAATTAATATGCTTTAAAAAGTGTCAGTCAAAACATGAAGAATATTTTATATTTCCACCTTTCTGGCTAATTTCAATAGCTCCTGTTAAGCATGATTATCTCTAGATTAAAAAAGCAACAGCTAAATGGAATGACAGAATTATGGAATCACTTAGGTTGGAAAAGACCTTTAAGATCATCAAATCCAACTGTACATTTAAAGACAATGAATATTAAGGACTCTTTGAGAAGATGATGGAATAGAATATTTTTCCTCAGTATTTTGTAGAGTGGCACAAAACTAAATGTGAATTACTGTTTTATGATCCAAAACTATTATTCTTTGGATTTTAATGGAGGCAAAAAGCATCTAATGGAATTTAACAAAGACATGAACATTAAGAAAAGCACAAATCAAAGATACCTTAAGCACTGAGATAAAACTGCTATTATTATTATTACATTATTTCTTTATTAAAGTGCTCTACAGAGCAGTAGAAGACTTAGAAGTTATATCCACGAGACCAGTCAAGTTAGTATGTGAGTAATTTGTATGGACAATCTGGATGAGGAATTGGGCAGAGAGCAATGCTACAGAGTTCACATGTACTCCAAATTTGTGCTGTCACTTAGATGCACATTGTTTAAAGCCAACTTAAAACACTTTTCCTGAGTATAATAGGTACCAGTACAGATATGTGTTTATTGACATATACATTAAAACATATATAGAGATGTCTTCATTACGAATAGATTTTTAAAGGAAGGCAATATCTTCTATTGGCTAAAAAGGATCTAAGCTTTTTGTATCACTGTGTTTTTGCCCGATAATTGCTTGCAACAAAATTTGACCAGAATAAATTTGGTTGATTTGAACCTGAAATCTAAAGGAAGCTGAGGCACTTTCATTAAAATCCATCTATGAAATGCAAACTTCTCCTTTCAATTTAAACATTTAATCCTTTAGATACTGAGCATCTTCTTACTTGCTGCAAGTCTTTAGTGACTGAATGTTAAGGGAGTATGATGGATATTTATTTGACAGTCATATTTTATTCATGACACATAACAGAATGTATGTGGCTAATGGCCAGGAAATAATCACTCTTTTGCTGAATGCATGCATTTAGGTATTTTATGAAGCTGCTTGAAATCAGATAATTCCCAAAAGAAAACTGCTAGTTCTGCTGCTGAAATACATTACCTAGTTCCAGAGGATAATTTCTAACTTTTTGCCCATTACTAGCTATGATACTAAGAACTTCGTAAGAAATTATAATCTGATATATGCTTTTCTGAGTTACCTGGCAAAAAAAAAAGTGGAAAAGTTTTATAGTTGGTTTAAAAACAACTCACTTGCTTTCAGAAAAACTTGTTCTGAACTCACACAAATTATGAATTATAAATTGAAACCAAGTGCTTAACAGTGGATCAAACGATGTGTGAAATTACTGAAACTGTTTATACTTATATATTGTTTCATGAATTAGCATTTGAATAGAGGGAAATACTCATTCATATACCACTAGTAAAGCAACTGTCTTTTTGTGGTGATAAGTGTCACTGTATTTGACTGAGTCAGAGAAAATCAAGAGTAAAAATCTTTAATTGGGTTTTACAACAAAAGTTATTGAAATTGCATAAAACACATTTTTTAGATGTCTGGTTAATATTACTATTATCCTGTTTTAATAATAAAATAATAATGAGACTGGTTTGATTATTTTATTATATTGATTAAAATTGTAATTAATTGCTAAGTAATCATTACCTTTATTGTATTTTGTTATTTAAAAAGGTAAACTGAAATACTTGTCTTCTGTTTTAGCTACTTGTATTTTCTTAATCATATTTTTACAAAAGAAGAACACTCTGAAAACAAGATGAATCATCAATAACTTTATTTAAAGCCTTACATTGTGATTAATCTTTAGTTCTCTAAAACAAGACTCTTTAAACAATGGCGGGGGGGAAAGCAAGTACTTTAAATAAATGATAGTCACACAAAAGCACACACATAAACAAATGCTTAAGGATTACAAAGTGTACTTTTCAGTAATTACACACTCAAAGCTATTTAGTCATCTTCCCTTAAGCATTGGGTAATTGGTTTTGAGGGAGATGGAGACATAGGTTCTGGTTACACGTAGATAAAGAGAAGTCATATTAGGATATGAAACTTCCTTAAAAAGCTTATTGCAAAAGATTGCCAATGACCTCGCTGTAAAGGAAATGTCAATGAAGGCCATGCAGCCTGAATCTGAAAGACAACTTAGAGAGCAAAGCAAAGGAAGGAACACATTTCTGCAGCTGAAGCAAAAGTAACAAAGGAAAAACAATTTTGAAGTAAAAAAATTACACTCAAATGGGTTTCTTGAATTAAGAAAGTAAAACTGGAAAATACAAGTGTGTGTTACATAAGAATTTTATATAAGTAATCTTACAGTCTGAAAAGAGTTATTTGTTTACATATAAGTAAGTGACTACTATGTATAACTGTGATCTTCAGTTAAGGCCATGAAATTGTAGACCATACATACTTGATGATCTTTGATTATCAGGCATCTTTCAAACTGATACATTAAAAACTTTTCTTCAAAAATCTCAAATGCTGTTACAACTGGAAGTGAGAAATCAAATTAGCTGCTTCTCAGAGTTATTTTCCTCAGAAGAATAAGGTTGGGGAGAAAAATAAGGTTGGGGAGTTTTTTTCCCTGACTTCCAAATAAAAGTTAATCCCTACTCTTTTTTTATATTGTAATCAAAAGTTTTCTATGAGCTTTTACTGAAGATGTGCCAGGATCTTTGAATATCATGGCCAAAGTCTGAAACTCATCACTTCACAATTAACACAGTATCAAAAGCATTTTTCAAAAATGTGAAACTAGAGGATGAAATTGTCTCTAGAATTTTCTTAGTAGTCTTCAATAGTAATAAAAAGAAACGGCATTTGCAAGATCGTATTCAGGAAAGTTCAAAGTTTCCTTGAATTTAGATTTTTTTTTTTGAAGTACAATAGAGATGAATTTTTAAAAGTAACTTTTAATTTAAAAAAACCCACATTTTGAAGGAAAATTCCAACCTCTTCTATAGAGTTCTCAGAGTGATATTGGAAGAAAATTGCTTTTGTTGCTGTGTATTCTACTTTGTTTATTACAAGATAATGCTGTAGAGACCACTGAACTTACTGAACATATGAACATATTTCCTTGTTTTTAATGACATTTGCTACTAGTTCAGTTTTACACTTCCTTTTCAATTTGCTTTTTTTTCTGTCTGCTGTGGTCCTGATTGTCTTTGCTGTCCAAAAATAAGGAAGACATAATGGACTTTGCTCCTCCATTCATTGAGAATGTGCAGATTTTAATGGATTATACTGTATCTCCCAATATGTTTTCATCCTTTTCCAAGATCTTACTTGCTGGCCTCAGGAATAAGAAATAACACACCAATTAAACAGGACTGGAATGGGGGAAGAGTAAGTATAAACGTAAAGCAGATGTAAACTAGAGTTTGAATGAATAAGATAAAATGAGGTAATGAAATTAATTAGTAGCGAGGTATGGCAGTGTGAGACAAGACTGTATGATTCCTCTGAGAGTCAGGGAAGAGGAACTTTTATTTATATTGCACACATATATATGATTATGATTATATGTATATATATAAATATATGTCACATTCCATGGGTGCTAAGATTTCATAAGGACTGTCAGCTGATTTTCTTTGCCTAAAGATATTTGCTATGGCTGACATTTCAGACAGTTGTTAATAAGTAGATTAAATTCTTGAAGTGGTTAATTGTGCTTGTTTTAATTTGCTTAATTATGTTATTATTTAGAAAAAATGCTTTCATATAGATTAACTTCAGTACTCCCTGTTTTTTTACTGTGTTGCTGAAATGAAACTTGCTACAGAACCAATCTAAATCAGATAATGTGGAATCTTCATCCTGTAATTAGGGATGAATGAAGCTCAGAAAGCTTTGGGTTTTGGATAATCTTTCTGGAGGTAAGATGCTTAGCATGTGTTTTTATGAAGTTACCTAGCTGGGGTGATGTTTTTGCATATAGCTTCTATCAGTATTCAAATACTGTGTATACATTAATTAGTTATTTTTTTATAATGAAAAGATTTCTTAAAGTAAAAAAATTACAAAAAGGTGTATGAGGTAAAATTCAAATATCAAAAACAGTTTGGGAAGGAATTCAGCAAGGTAATATTTCCCATGGTAGGTGTTCCTACCATTTCACTGCTTAGCATTTGATCTTCTTTTTTCCCCATCTTGAGAATTGAAACAGAAAAGTATTACCACTATTCTTCTGCACAAGGTGAACTTTAATATTTGCACTAAAATGACAAGTCTCTTTTTCCTTCTTCTTCCAGAAACTGCAGAGATATGACTAGAAGTGGATGTGTATGTTTTGTGGCAGATAGAGGCTTACCTCATCGCCTAAGTTATCCAACCATTTTAATCCTCATAGATCAGACATGTTACTGTGCATATGACTTTGAAGCTGTAGCTATTAACTTCTGGTGTAATAAGACAGGACTCTGTTTGCAATTTCATCTCATCTAGAACTCTTTCTGACAAGAGAAAATAACTGAGGTGCTTAACAGTCCTTCTAATATGCTATACCTGCAATTCATGTTATATTGAAACAGAGCTCTCTGACAATCTCTTGAAGGCTTTATTTTGCTTGCCATTTTCTTTAAAGTATGTTTCAAGTGCATTGAATTTGCATACATCATAAATTAAAAAAAGAATAGTGTTTCCTTGTCCATAGTGTCAAAATTTCTAGTTGTAATGAAACTCAATTGCTTTGAATAGAACTCTTTGACTATATCTGATTTATGGACATAAGCACTGTAGCATGAGAGGTACATTTAACAGGTACATTCAGACATCCTGGGTATTTCTTGTCTAATAATAGTTCATCAGCTTATACTGCAGAATATTTTCATGAAAGTCTTTCCTCAGTCTTACAAGGAGATCCAATGTTTTATATTTTTATTTGCCATGCAGTTAACAGAGTAACTGTATGAATGCATATTTTCTCTCATTTTTGTTTCTTCCAGAAATACTTTTGTCAGGGCTATTCACTCATGATTAAAAAACCCAACTGGACTTTCTCAAAACTGAATGAGTAGGATTGTGAAAGTGTTTGCTTTGGAGGTTTTTTTGGTGGGTATTGGAGTTTTTTTAGGAAAGTCCATGTTTTCTTTGTTTTGCTCTTGAAAAATTCTAAGTACTTTGCTTTATGACCATGGTTTCAAAGGACAGTGAAAGTGAAAAATTTTAAAAGTCAAGTATAATGGACAGCATTTCTGTGTGCCTCTGTGTGTCTGTATGTGTTATGGCTTTCTTTTAATAGACTTGGTAGAAGAAAATGTATGCATAAGAAATTGATGTATAATCACTAACTACACCTAGTGTAAACTTGTGATTCATAACATTCTGTACATAATATCTGGGAAAACTTCTTCAATTCCACATTGTCTTGCAAGTTCTCAGGTTCTGGAGAACCTGAGAATGGCAATGAGAATGAAAAGGAACACCTTGCTGATTTCCATATGATTTCTTTACTATTTAATTTACTATTATAAATCAGAACCTTCCAGTAAAGTCACAATATTTTTTCTACTCTAAATTTTTTTTTAATCAATTGTGTAACTTAATATGTATTTATGCAGATACTTTAGAACTTCAATTTTTTTAATAAAGATCTCAATTATATCTAAATGATGGCTCACTTTTACACATTTTTGACACTTTCATTTAAAAGCAAATTTGAGTTCAACTATAAATATATTGTAAATTTTTATTTAAGAGAATCCTTTCCTTATTAAGGATAACAGAACTACTCATTATATATGAAATATCTGAATACTGATAGAAGCTATATGTTCCTTGTAAAAACATCACCCCAGCCAGATAATTTCATAAAACACAACTACAAATAGGCAAAAGAGAAGTTTGATAAATCAAATAAAATGTGTCAAACACAAAAGGAAAAGATATATCTAAACAAGTTTTTCAGAGAAAGGTACTTGATTTATAGTAAAGGAACCACATATGGATTAACAGATTTATTAAACTGTGTATAAT
Organism: Muscicapa striata striata; assembly: GCA_030060385.1. NCBI lineage: Eukaryota > Metazoa > Chordata > Aves > Passeriformes > Muscicapidae > Muscicapa > Muscicapa striata. Next base: position 3,212,722 of record JAREIS010000099.1, on the reverse strand, counting down.
GTTTCTGACATTTTGGAGCTCTTCTGATGATACCTTGTTTTTTATTATGACAGTGGAGAAATCTTTCCTCTTTGTGGCCACTGTTTGCTAGTAACTCAAAAATTTGAGGTGGAAGAAAGGCATTCTGTTTAAAGACAAAAGTAAATATTTAGAATTTCTAGGTATTTATTTTATGATAATCCTCACTGTATCCTCTGAAATTATACAGGTCTTTCAAAAATCTGAATAAAAAAACCAACAGACATTTGGAATGAGAAAATGAAAATAGGAGATAGTTTAATATCTCACAGGTAGAATATGCAGTAACAATGCCACATGCAGTTTAAAAAACCCAATATATATAGCTGCCAACCTAAGGATTCTTTAATAAATGTTTGATGGAAATAGGGCAAAGGAGGGTAATCTGTTTTCCTTACAGAGATTAAGAAATGGTACAAGACAGAAAGGAGAAAAAAATATCTGCCCATGTCAACATGCAATTAGAAAGAAAAACAGTCAGGAGAGACCTGAAAATTAATATTGAATGCAGCACGCATACCCATCATAATCAATCATCATCATCATCATCATCATAGTGATAATTGAAAAGCAATAAATGAAAGAAAAAAAAAGATCCAACAAGATTATGATTATTAGATAATTACCTAATATTATATAAAACTTCTGAATTTGAGACCTTCTTTTTTCCTAGGAATTTGTGCCAATTTGTTCTTTCCTTTGTTCTTTGTTTTGGAATATTTGCCATTTCATCCTAGAAAAGCAAAGTTATGAAATAAAATGCACCACAGAATTAAATACTGAAGCAGACACAGAAAAATTTAAATCAGTGAAAGCTTTAATTTTTGAGCAACTTGATGTGAAAGAGTCTGATGTAGATCCTTAAATATGATTTAAAGTTAAAAGACTGTCACTGAAGATTTTTGGCTTTGAAGAAAAACACATATGTGATTTAAGTTTATAATTTCCCTTGTGATGTTCACAGTATGTTGCAGTATATCTGTTTGCTTATTGAGTGTTTTGTATTCTCATTTTTAATTTAAGGAAAGTTAGTATAAAGTGAGTGGAGCTGCAGAATAGGGTGAAAGATCAAGAGAATAGGATCATGCATAACATCGTGCCTCTTAGATTCTAATTGCGTAATAGTTGAACTATGTCTATGGAACAGTTAAAATAAAACATGATATTCTGTACTTCCTTTGCCTACTTATCCTCATTATTTTTTTAGTATGTTATGTAGCCATATTTTTATAGTTTTATAGCAAATATTTTCCACTTGCAAATTACATCTTTATTTTAGAATATTGTGTGTCCCTGCTTCCTTTGAGATGAAAGGCACAGCCAGCCATAGAAGAATAGCACTCTGTTTAAGAAAGAAGTGAGGAGAGAAGGTCACAGGTCACATTTTATACTGTGTTATATGATATAGGATTCAGCATCTGAGCAGTACAGATCTAAATAGACACTAAATAGACAGTCTAAATAAACTCAGTCCTTTTATATATTTTTCAATGTATAAAAATAATTATGTATATAATTTATATTCACATTCTTTATAGATATTCCTTTACATCTAAATATTTCCTAATGTATTTAAAATAACAGACATTTGAAAAAGCATCATTTAATAAAGCATTAATCATTGACAGCAAAGCATATCTGCCTTATCCATATCTTCTGCTAAAGATTAACACCTGTTTTGTAGCACATTGCTTTTTAGTTTGCCTGTCAATACTATAGGTTTATTGCACAAGGTAAACTCAACAGTCAGACCCTGTCTGGAATTTGAATAATACCAGGAAATCCTTAAAAGCCTCACCTAATCTTTCATACATATTTAAATACTATGTTATGTCTGAGGCTTTAACTTGCATTCACTTCAGTAGATTACATAGTGTCTGGCCACATAAAAGCCTGAAATCTATTTTAATGTAAAATAAATGATTTTCATTTCAATTACTAGCTGTAATTCAATTAATTAGCATTACCAAACTATGTAAAATTATTCTAATTTGGGAATAGACATGTGTAAGCATAAAATATAATTCTTTTTCTGATTTCTTACCATAATTTTTTTTTTCCTGAGCTGACCAATTTTTTTCTTCAACAACTTTATAGAAGCCCCCTTGAGAGACATTAGATGTTTAAATAGGATATTAGCTGACAACCAACCTGAAAAGTAGAAGACATGATTCCTAATCAGCAGAAAGCCCAGTGATTTATTGCTGTTGATTAGTTTGAGATTCTCATTTGTCTTGAAGGACCTGGGAAGCCAGTCAAAGACTTCTGGGAAGTGATAGACTTTTAAAAACTTCAGAAGCTGCTAATCAAGAGCTTGCCAATTGATCACTAAACCGCAGGTTCATGAGATCATGTGGGATATTTCAACTGCTTTACAACTGAAATACTCTGGACTAGTGCAGTAAAATTATTATCTAAAAACTGTTAAGAAATACATAGAATAGACCACCACTTCCATGAAGAAATGCTGAGAATTGGGTTTGTTCAGCCTAGAAAAAAGAAGGCTTAAGGGTGGCCTCAGTGTGGCATTTCTGTACCTGTAGGGAACTTTCAGAAAAGATGAGGCAAGACTATTTACAAGAGCATGTAGTGACAGGACAGGAGGGAATTGGTTCAAATTGAAAGAGACTAGGTTTAGATTAGATATTAGGGAAAATTTTCAGTACTGTTGTGGGTGGTGAGGCACTGGAACAGGTTGTTCAGAGAAATGAATGTTCCATCACCAGAAATGTTCAAGGCCAGGTTGGGTGGAGCTCTGAGGAACTTGATCTAGTGGAGTGTGTCTCTGTCCATTTCTGGGGGCTTGGAACTAGATGATCTTTAAGGTCCAACCCAACCATTCCATGGCTTTATGATTCTATAGACTGTAGTGGGCTCATGTGAAAGTACAAAATGTTACCCCTTCATCAAATTACCAGATTACCTCTAAATGAGGGGAAGAAAACAGCGGGACAGGGGCAAGTAGTGAATACTGTAATAGCAAATGCTTATGTCTCCCAATGCAAACTGTTTGATTGGAAGATTTAGATGGTTTTTGGTTGTTTTTTTTTTTTTCCTTGAGGGAAGAAAAAAACCAAATCAATCTCTTTGAGACCTGGAAGTCAAAAACTCTTGAGTAAAACAGTAGTCACGCAGTTGGGTCATAGGAAAACCTCATTATATTTCTCATTCTGCATTTCTAGTTGCTTTTGGTATAGCTGCAGTTTGCCTCTCCAGCAGTCCAGAAGACAGCTTTTTTGTTCTATTTAAAAACCAGAAGTGATTGTGTGTTGAACAGAAATTGAAATATATTAATGCAATCATACTTTTCATCAAAAAAATTCCCAGAGAAGAATATAACAAGTGTAATACTTGTTTCGTTAATCTAAACTGTCTTCAATAATTTATGGTTTTAAAAATTATACTTTCTCTCAATCCAGTCATGATTTTCCTGGTGATATTTCCTTTCAGCTAGTTCTTTTCCTCATGTATGGAAACTACTTAGTCTCTCTTCATAAAAATGATAATCCTCCTGACCTATAATTTACATTAGAAGAAAACAGCAACAACAGGAACAAAAAAATCAAAACAAAACAAAAGAGAAAAAATTAAAAACAAAAACAACCAAACAAAACTGAAAAATTGAACAAAAAAACTCCCAGCAGCTATGAGGGCAGGATTTATTATAAAATATCCTAGGCCTTAGAGCATGGGAGCATATTTTTTAACCTGAACCTATTGTATGCATATTTTAAAATAGGAATATGTATTTTACTTCATTATTCTTAGTTAAAATGCCTGTACAGTGAGAGACATTAAGTTGGATATGAAATTTAGCCCAGTCTATAATAAGGAGACACCTCAAATACCAAAAATGCTTGGGTCGTTTTCAAGCAGTACCTTTGGTGTTGCACCCCAGACAGCAATGGCAGGTGTGTAATAGAATATCACAGATCAGTTCAGTGACAGATATAAAGGAATGTTTTCTGTTTCAGCTGGGTGGGAGAGAGTTTCATGTCAGTTTTGCATTCCAGGTTGTGTAGGAGGTTAACAATTATTTTAATGTGCATTTGTAAATGAAAATTCACTAAATAGGAGTGTAATCCGATTTTTTTCCTTATTAAACAAGACAGAGAGAGTTATAGATTAATTTTAATCTTTCTGCTTGGGGCTGAAGTGACAGGGATTGTTGAGTCAGTCTCCTATCAAAGAAGTGGTTTTGATCTCTATGATATCTTACCTTCTACTCCTCCTCCTTCCTTTCTCTTGCCCTAGTTCTGACAGTATATTTTCTTTCTCTTCTTTTTACCATTACTGGTTAACTCATGAACTCAGAAGAATGATGTTCATTGTGAGGGGAGAGGGAGGAGAAAGGTGATAGTTTGAACTAGTTCATGGAAGAGATATTCTAGTTTTACAACGTAAATGATTTGTTATAAGGGCACAGGAAAGTTAGAGGCATAACATGGAGGAAAAGACTGATTTGTTCAATGAAAGTGTAACATTAAAACAGCATAACCTTGCATGTAACCAGCTTTTCAGATTAGACTCCAGTAAAACCACTACTTTTAGTTCTAAATACTCACCTCGTGTATATATCCAAAGAAGGGTAATGAGATCTAGAGCACAAATTTGTGAAAAATGTCTGACTGAACAGGAGTTATCCTGCCTGGAAAATAGCAGGCTGAGGGAAAACCTTATCACCCTCTACATGGATCTGGTCTCTTCTCCCAAATAGCAGTTGATAGGACAAGAGGAAATGGCCTCAAGCAATGTTTAAATTGGATATTAGGAAAAAAATCCAATGACACCTTTCTTCACTGAAAGGGTCATCAGGCATTTTAAGGGCTGCCCAGGGAAGTGGTGGAGTCATGCCTGAGGGTATCTAAAAGATGTGTAGATGTGGTGCTTAAGGACAGGTCTTAGTTGCTTTGAATCTATAATGTGAGATATTTTTTATTTTTGAGGTTGTATGTGGACTTTGAACAGCCTTAAGTGTTAACAGTAATACCAGCAATCTGTGAAAGTAAATGGAAATTAGTAAACTAAAGCTGAAAGAAATTATATTCATTTATGGAAAAGAACATATTTTGCAGCAAACTATTCAGGTTGCTATTATATGGTCTCCTACATGTGTCAAATCTCCATAAGAGAGACAGGATTCTGAGAAAGCATATAGTTTGTCTCCAGGTGAATAAGGGCATATAAACTGAGGCTTTGGAGAAATATCTTACTGGAGACTATGTGCAAGCAGAAATACATAAGCACTGTAAACATAGAAACTATTTCCTTGTTCCTGTGGTGATACACTTTACAAAATGCTTTCATTATTGTACTGCAATTCTGTATGACATTTCCTTCTGGAATGCTTTCTCCTGTTCTGCTGATGCTTTTCTCTACCTGTTTATTTTTTTCCTTGTAAATAGCAAAATTGAGAATACTGACATAATTCTGGGAACAATGAATTATGCTTAGTTTCAGTTTATGGTCAAAGCTAGTATTGGAAATAAAAGTCCCCTTTGATAATATGTAGCCTTTTGCTAGACAGATTCATGTTAAATGTCTATTGCCTGAATGCATTGCACTGTGGTGAAACTAAAAAGCTTCTTCCATAAGAAATAGGATAGTCATTCCCCTTATCATAAGAGGTTCAGTGACTTCAGATTGTGGCTAGAATACATGATATAAATCTGTATGTAAAGAAATCCTGTGAATGTAATACTGCATGTATCAAATAAGTATTAAAACACAACTGGCACATTTGCTACTCATATTTTATGGAAATCAAAACACACCCATGTACACAGATATTAAACAGGTTATGTTGTTCAGATTATTCCAGAACAGACTACAGATTTGAGCCAATATATATGCAATAGTAAAGGTCTGTGATTTCAAACAGCACTCTATCAAATCATCAGCAAGTGTGCACTTCTAATGGATCAGGCCTTTGAACACGAGTCTAACTACTGTTCACTCTTCTGGTTCCTTCAGGAACTAGATCTCTAGTTGCTGTAAAGAGCAATTCTAGGCATGAGCACCACAAATAATTTCAAGTGTTCAGGGAATTCCTTGGCTAAAAGCTACTGGATTGGATGACTGCAAAACAAGTACTTTGAATCACAGCCATGTATTTAAGTATCCAAAGATCTTTTGATTCTGTCCTGTCCCAACAAGAAACTTAGACTGTGCTTCTTAAATAACTGCCACAGACATTGCTACTAATAAATAACGTTTGGAAAATATAAATATGTGTAGCTATGTCAGAAGCCACCTGCATCTGGAAAAATAGAATTACTTTAAGAAGCTTTTGACAGCAGCTTGTTTTGAACTTAAACATTAGGAGCACCAATTATATGTTATAATTCTCTAAGCTTTTTTTTTTTTTTTTTTTTTTGCCCAGTGGTCCTGTAAAAATGGAATTTCCATTCATTTTTTTACATAACAGAAGGTTCATGCTAACTGAGTCTTTTGTGCAAGGCCTTACTCATGACCTGTTAGGCTTGTTATCAACTGCTTCTGAGAGCTCATAGTGTGAACCAGTTTGGTATCTGCTTCCTTTTCTGATGATGCACAATTTTATCTTGGGATAAAAACAAAGGTCTTGAAATATGAGAATGGGTTGAAAGCAGAAGCCCCAGATCAATAAAAATTCACTGATGGTCGATTAGTGATCACTGAGAAAACATGGCCTTGAGAGCTGGATGAAGACAGGTTTTGCTTTAACAAGAGGAACAGCAGCTGAGTAAAGTTTAGAAAGTGCAAAGCAGTCACATGCCATGGCCTGGGAAAACAATTCTGCAGAGTGCAAAGTCTAGAGGGAGGGGAAGACATGAGTTAGCAATTCTCTAGAAACATGACTGTCTTACGAAAGGAAGACACCAGATTTGAGGACTTGGGTGAGAGAAAAAAAATCCATCTACTGCATTTCTGTCTTCTCTTATCAACAAACTCTGTAAGCTGTTTGCATGATAGTTAAGATTTGATAAAGGACTAGGTCTACACATTGTTGCATACTCAGAGCTAATATAGGATTATATAAAAGTGGTACCCCCAGAAGAACAAATCTGAAACCCCTACCACTGAGAAGCCCTGGGCGAAGAAGGAGCAATGGGCTGCCAGGGGATCCACAGGTGTTCACCTTGATCTCACTGTCTCCTTGTCTTTTTGCTCTTTTTCTACTTGTTTTGCTCTGCTCTTTTTCTACTTGTTTCTATCTCTCTAATTCACATTTACTGTTAAAAAAAAAAAAAAAAATCTGTATTGTTGATTTCAGCATATGGTTTCATCTGCACCATAATTCGGGCAGAGGCATCTCTCACTAATCTGATCATAAAAACGTGTCGCTTTGAACCTTCACGTTCCAGGCTGACATGTTGGCTGCCACTGGACTAGCCCTTAGCCACATCATTAGTAGCCTCTGTTTTAGTTCCACAGAAATTAATTGCCCTTTCTGAGGTAATTTTCACAAACAAAGCTGTTGATTCAAATCCACCAGGCATTGCATATTGTGGACATTATTACCTGTTTAATATCTTAATGTTTGGATGTGATATCCACACTAACTTTGACTATCCTTCACTAAATTTGTATTCCTAAATACATTGAACTTCATAACACCTATCTTTATGTGTGTTACTTCAGTAAGGAACTGGTTTTGCCTTCAGTGATTAGTGAAAACAATGCCAATACTATTAATCCTTTTCTGTGTCCAAACTCTGTACCTATTACAGTATCTATTATCTGTACAGTCTGCACATTGCTTTTTTGCTCTCACTGTCCTTATATTCTGTGGCAAACTGTGTAATTGGCATGTTTTTATAACACATTATATAGTAGACTTTAGTTGACTCTGTTATGGAGAATAAAATGTGAAGTAAATAACACAATCATAGATATTTCTTTATATAGTATTACCTAGGATGAAGTCACAAGAAAAAGTTTTACTGCATTAATTTGCCACCAATCTGTAGTTAACATCAAGAAAAATATGCTATCTTGCCAACTTCTATTTCCATGTATGCTTTATAATGCACTGAAGGAAAATGTAGTCCAGCTAATATATTAAAAGGAATGTGCCTGTTAAAAAATGAAAGCCTATTCTGCATCATGTAAGTTGCAATAACAGCTTCTTTTCAAGTACTTTCTCTGTTAAAAAGGATACATTAACCATTTGCCAAAGTTGAATTTACTTACACAATTCCTGAGTCTTTTTAAAATAAATGTTTTTTTTTTTAAAAGAATGCAGTTGAAAAAAAATAAACAGATATATGAAGTACCAGGGAAGTACCAGGCCAGCTTTTACTGTACTGAAAAACTGTACTAGGTACTTTATATTAACAAAGGTAGCCTTTTAGCAATCGAACAAATAAGAATAAATTCCTCCTCTTTCTTCAGAAATACTGAAACACCATATTCAAAAAGCTTTAATCTTTATTTCTTATTTATTTCTTAAATATTTCTTTATTTTTTATTTTCTAAAGCTCATCGCCATTATTGGTAGGAACTTCATTTTGCTTCCTTTGTTAAGCAGTTAAATTGTGTTTCTTTTCAACACAAGAATAATCTTAAAAAGTTGTCTGAGTTATTCTAAAAATGTGTTCTACAGTAAGCTCAAAGTTAGCAATATAAAGATATTAATACATAATACATTCTACAATATATCTTTCACCTGCCCAGTCAGATGTGAGGCAGATTTACACACCTTATGTTATACTCCAGTGAATATACTGAGTATAGGCACGTTCCCACCTGGAGTGCTGGGTATACAGAAGAGACAAATACATCCAGGTGCAGGGGGGTGAGGGTGGATTTTTTGATCTGTATAGTTTTTCCAGCATGGGATTATTCATTCTTTTGGAGGAAAAAAACCTGAAAACAATAAAACCAAAACAAAAAACAAGCAAGCAAGCAAACAAACAAACAAAACAAAACCCAAACAGCTCTGATAAAATTCTGGAAAAAGGATGAAGGTTATATTGGGATGGTGAATTGCTGCTGTTGAACTGAATCAGAGAAAAAAAGCTTCTTTAGGCATATATATAAAATGAACTTCAAGACTCTTCTTTTGAGCTGTATACAGTATAGACCCAGTTTATGCAGAGGGAAGGTGCATAGTTTGGTCTGTTCATTTCAGTCTTAATAATCTTACATTGTAACCTTTTCTCTTTATGTACTGCATTTGCATAAAGAAATCTGTTAGGGTGATGGAAACCCAGCATTTTCAAGTCCGCAAGGCAAAATTCAATGGAATCGGTCTTTTTCAGTGAGCAACTTCATTAAAACAAGCAGTTGGTGAGGAAAATCTTTATTCATAACTTTTTGTGGTCATTCACATAAATTAAGATCTGGATATCTTTTGTTCATTTGGAACAAGATCTGCCCACAAAAAATTTTTTCTCAGATCAGGGATTACACATTTGTAGAGACATTAACTAATGCATGTTGGGGAGGAAAAAGTTGGTATTAAAGGGGTATGGAAGAACTGATAAGTGGAGATAGTTCAGGAAGCTGTGATTTGATAACCAGTGCTGTGTAAGGGTCCGCAGCATTTCACAGGAGAGAAGGTGCACTGTGTCATATCACACATCTCCTGTCTTCAATAAAGCTAGACACAGTCCTGTGGGATTGACAAATGTTAGTCCTGAAAGATAAAAATAACTGAAATTACTGTCTAAGCTAGAAGAGTCAAAAAAAGGATGAATACATGAGATATGCTTGTCTAATGGAGTACCTAAATTGCTTAAGTTTCTAACAGCAATTCTTCCAAAGCACTAGAATAGTAGAGGTGAAGGAGGCAGACTGCTGCTTGTAGGAGATTTCACAGAATAGAGTAAGTGATTTTTTTTTTTTTAGATGCTGTTCAAAGATGTTATCTGTGCTCTTCTCAAGTGAAAATGCAACCCTAATTACTCTCACTTACTTTTAGTGGCAATCTCACCATATCTTAATGATAGGCAATATCATTGTACTAAATCATAGTAGCCAGCCCAGTAGCAGCTGTATCAAATAGAGTAGTTAAAAAGAAATTTGTAATCAATTACTTCCATGTAATCAGCATTATATACCTGTAACATTATTTTCCAGATCCAGCAATCGTTTCTTAAGAAAACTTTGACAACCCTGTAGATCAGCTTTTAGCCTCTGTTAAGTCAGTGTGAATTTTTATCTATAATATTTATTGAGTTGTACAATTTATAAAATCAAGGCATATGAGAACCAGATCTGTGTTTTATTTATGTATGCTGAAAAATCCTGCTGCTGTTAACAAAGTTTCAAACTTAAAACAATGTGATAGTTTAATATTTAATAATGATTGTAAAATATTTTGAAAACCAGTAGGAACAAATTGTTATAACTGTTGGGTATAAATATTTCTGATTAAAAAAAAAATCTCAGAAATTTACTTTAACATCAATCAAAATAATTAATGAAAATTACATATATTAAGAGAAATTGTAAAACTTGATGCCAAGTTTAGTAACGAAACAGAATCCATCAAAAATATAAAAGATCATCTTATGTCAACTAATTTATGTTGCTCATTTTGATACAATTTCAAACCATTTTATGTATTGGCTTGTCCAGCCATAGAGAGGTTGTCTGTAGGGCTAATTTGGCTACTTTGATTGTGAGATCACTGATGAGACAGAACTGGGTGATATCAATTTGTATGAGTTACCAGAGTCAGAAAGGTTGAAACCAGGGCTGTGATTGCACAGCTGTGAACTGGCCTTATTAGCAAAATGGAACAAAAGAATAATGAAGTAAATGGAGTCACTCTATTTCCTTCTAGCTCTTCTGCATTTGCTCTTTAAAGTGTATAAAATCTGAAGACATTAATATAGAGATATTAATATTTCAACTACTGTCTATAATTATTTTTGTAGCGTTCACATAAAAGCAACACTTGCATTACTGCTCTCATTTCTTCTCTACTGAATAAAATCTAACTTTCCCTTTCTCCAGCTCCCCCATATATCTCTCCCTCCCCACAGCAGGCAGAGTCCAGCTGTGCATCTGTTCCCTGGAACCATTTGCCTGTGATTCTGTTAGGCAAGAGCAACAGCATCCTCATCTTGTGAGGCAACTACAGCAAATTGCATACCAAGGCTAAATATGAACTAAATGTACCAATGCAATAAAGGAGACAATGTACTTACTGGTGTAAGTGAAGGGGTCCAACAGGTCCTTGGTGGCTTTTTACTCTCCTGCTTTATTCCCCTCCCATGGTTCAAAATGGGATTATGTGGCACATATAATAATTCAGTTATTCCAGACCCTTTTAGCACTGGGATGTGTCCACACTGTGGTCTTAAAATATTACATGACATGACATTCTGAGCACCACAAAAACACATGTATGTTTTAATAAGACAGACAATACAGACATGAAGACATGCAGAGTTTGTATATATGTCCACAGAATGAAGAAATTGTCATCCAGATTACTGTCTTGATAAAAACAACACAAAAGCTTGCTGATCAGTAATGAGATTGTATTTGGATTGTAACTATTGACCAAAATAATCTGTCTTTTTTTAACATAATAATATAATTCAACTTGTTTGGTTGTGTTTGTGAAAATGGGGATTATGCTGAATCCTTGCCAATGCATTCATGATAACTGGCTGCTCTGATTCAGAAGGCACCTAAATTATTCCTGTAAATGTCTGTCCCTAAAGATCACCCATTTCAATATATCTTCTTCAAACAGTTTCCTTTTGTTACAAAACTTGTAGAAATTTATTTTCTCTTTTCTCTTTACCTTCTATATGGTTGAAACGCCTTGACAATGAGAGCATATCTTAGACACATAGGGACAGACTGTTGTCTCATTTTCCCAGGAAATATAATTAAAAATAAATATTCTTCTGTGGTTTCACCTCTGTCAGTAATTCAAGAAGAAAAATATAGTTTTTTAAAAACTTCTTTGTCCAGAAGAAAATTGTCCCATATGCAATTTCAGACCCATTCTAAAATGACAAACCTGTGAACTGTCAGAGTGATGGGGAAAAGCTCTGTTAGAGGGAAGTCAGGATCATAAAGCATGCAATGTTACAGAAACACTGATAACTGAGGTGCTGCACTGCCATGCCTTGCTCCAACAGGGCTGTAGGTTGATTGAGGCCATGAGATCAAGAACACCTCCATGCCAGCCTCTGTCCTTTGTGCATGTGACCACCTGATTCACAGTCATGCAGCTGAGTATGGCTTCAGTCATAAGTACTGGATTATTTCTTCCACTTTTTTCTTTTTCTTAGTTCTGTTTATTGCTCCTTCCACTCCTGTCTCATCCAATAATTAAGTGCAGTTTATTAACTAACAGTTTTTCTTCTGCATTCCTTACCCTTTTGCATGTATAGTGGCTAAAATTCAAAAGTCCTAATATTTTTACATTTAGATCAAATTGGAGGAAAAAACCTATTTACATTTATTAGTTGCAAAATTATTCTCATTTTGAGATTACTGTGATTATTTTCTTAATCTAAATATTGCCTGGGTCAAAAATCAGTATTGAAATTTCATTTTCCAGTGAAGAAGCTTTTGGTTTTCAAACAGTTCGAGATTCAACATAATATTTTTTGTTTTCAGTTACATGCTGAGCAACTTCTCAGAAGCAGAGGCAACATTTTTAAGAGCAGGTTAATTTTTCTAAAATATTGTATGCGCCTTACATAGAGTAGACCTTGCCATAAATCCACTGTTTTCAGTGCAACATAGAATTTATAGATTTTTGAATTTATTATTTACAGAATAATAAATAATAATAAAATTGAATAAAGTATTCAATGACTCTGCAGTCATTTGTTGTTCACACATATGTGGCTCTTGTTTCCATTTAATACTCTGTTTATAACAAAGTATTTATTATCTACTTGTTTCACATTTCAGTATTTTTTTTTTTTTGAAGTGCAGGAGATTTTAAAAAAGGAAATTTCTTCACATGCTAAGTGTTGTAAGCTAATTAATATTTTCAAATTCACCAAAATAATGTATGTATTGGATAAACTGTTTGCAAAGAATGGCATGTTGATATTGCTTTTTGGTTTACAGACCAATTACCACTTATTTTAACAATGGCAGAACTAAAAAGTAAGTATAAAAATGCCACTGTGAATTCTCTTTGTAATATCAGTTTCATTATTTTTAAGACCATGGTTGATCTACTAGTTTCTTGCACATATTATAATCAGTATAACTACCACCAATAACTTCAGTTACAGACTTTCAATGCTTTGTGCTTTTGGCTGAGGAAGCTTGATAGTTAAGCAAACTCAAATAGTCAGCTAGACTGTGATGTGAGAATTGGTCCAGTAAAAACAGTAATTACAGGAACAAACAGTACTCTTTATGTAGAATCGCTTATTTTCCCTGAGATTGCTGCTGCTGCTGCTATTTTAAAGGAAACTTAACATACTCAAACTTCTTATTTCTATGAGAGAATTTCCTTGAACAAAAGGTGATTAAACATTAAAGTAGTTATAATCAAATATTTGCCTAATTACCATATGAATTGATATTTTTTGATTCAAATTTTGCAAATCTATAAAACACTTACTATAGTTTCTTTACACCTTTGTATAAAGCCATATTTGAAACTTCACATACGCAAGGATGAGTCTTTCTTTAGATCTACAGTACAAATTTGAATAAAACCCCACATTTTCTGATGAATATGCACAAAAAAGTTGCAATCACAAATTAATAGTGTTCCCTCCAAAACCAAAACCCCCAACTACATAGGAAGTGATGAGTAGTGTTCTATTTATAGCTGCTCACTGTATTTCTGGTAGCAGTCTATCAGAAACACTCTTATCAGTATAATAAAGCTATAGACATAATTAGACTCTTAATCAGTCCTTAGTGATCCAATATGCAGTGTCCACCATTTCTAGCTCTGTGCTCATATGGCAGAAAGGAATATCTCTATTAACTGCTATATGCTCTGATGGAGATCATAATTGGTTTGGAATCCTTCTCCAACTTCATTCCACTAACAATCTTTCACTAAACTTTATTTAATCGTAAGGATACTAGAAGCATGCTGAATTTAAAACCTCTCTGACATAAAAAATAACCATTTGTCAGTCTAATAGTCAGAATTCAACAATGATTCATTGAAGGTAAATGAAAAAGCTTATTTCTATATTTAAGTTCTTCTGTTATGAATTCTGCAACAGGTAGAATTATGAAGAAGATTCAGAGCCAAGCAAATATCGGCTGGTTGCATGTTCTGCATGCCCACTCTTCAGTCAGTGGTAAAGGTACAGTCTGATTAGCACTGGCCTACTGTATGGCTTCCAACAGTCAAAGAAATAAGGTGGCACAATAAGCAGAAATGGATGTACAAATATTCCTTTAAAACACTGTAGGTCTTCCCTCTCTGAAGTCACTGGGAAATTCTTATCAATTCAGAAAAGTGAAAAAACCTGAGTACTTCCAGCCTGCACATGTTGTACCTCTTACTACATAAAATTTGCCCAAATCAGCTGAATGTGCACTCCTTAAAGGCTGTGGAGCATCTGCAGAGCAGTACTGTGAAGATTTGAATACTAGATGCACAACTTGCCTTGAAGGTCCACATACTCCCCCAGAGCATCTGTGTAATGCAGAATGTGATTAGGCCCTAATTTACATTATTCTCTTCATTTGATGTATTGTATTTCAGGAACTCATTATTCTTTATCCTCTTCCTTTCTTCCCTGAATACATTCCATTTCATCTTCTGGTGAGACATCTGTGCTTAATTAATTACTGCAGACCTAATAAAAAGAGTCTGTAGACAATTTAATATTTTTCTGTTCAATAGATCCAATGTACACCAAGATAATTTGCCTCAGAGAAAGCAAGATTTTCACTGCTTAGACTCTAAATATATATATCAGCACTTTATATTCAGTTGCATAATGTTAATGTGCACTGACATGTGGAGGAACTCCAGAGAAGCAATACTTGGTAGTGACAACTAATGACAATTGGGCTTCAGGGTTTTTTTTTTGGTTTCTCCCCTTCCCTTCCTCTGACAAATAGAGTAGTCTTTTTTTAATCAATTTGCAATTAGTAGCAATGTTAACTGTTAACTCTGGATTTATGAAATGTAGTTTCATAAACACAGACTTTTCAGTGAGAATCTGAAGCAAGTATAAACAGTTTTATTGTTACATATTTGTAGCGCTTTACATAGGAGCAATGGTTCCTCCCCTTTGCCTCTGCCAAGTGTAAAATAGCAATAAATAATAAATTTGTTCATAATTTTCCCCTTTTTTAAATATGGCACTTACTTCTTTCTTCTCAGTCAGTTTTGCCATCCAAAAAAAAAAAAAAAGACTTTTCTGGCACTCATGTAGCCAAAAAACAAGAAGAAAAAATGAAAAGCAAGAAAACCTGCCTTATGCTAAAACTCTCTGAGCGCCATTCAAAAAGTGAAGTTCCGATTTTCAGCTGCTTCTGCATAGGACTTGTGTATGGCCTTAGACGTAAGGACAGACTGAAAGATAAAATTTAAAAGATAAAGTAAGAATTTGGGGTTTTAATACATGTATTCGGCATGTAATTAGACCATAGCTGGTCATGTTAATCAGCCAATCTAATGTCCTAAAATCAACAAAAATCCTCTAGATGGGACATCTCATGGTTCCTGTGTCATAGGTTTTGTGGATGTCTCAGACAAAAATAAAATGTAGATGTCTCAGATAGTGACATGTCAAATGTCACTAAGTATTTAAGATTAAGAAGAAAATTTCAGCCCAGATATTTAATCACAAGACTGATCCTGAAAAACTTTGTGAAAGATTATAGAACTTTTTATTACTTAAATGGCTTAATAATATAAAACTCTCTTCCATTTGTGTTATTTACTGTCTGTTTATTATTATTCTCATTTCTAACCCCAGATAGATTATAGAAGAAAGATACTTTTTCACCTACATTTTGAGAAATTTAATCAAATCACATTTATTTAGCATGCTAGTATTCATCCAGATCTACTGCTCTGTGCAAAAATAGAACCATTACCGTGGCTATTGTTTAAAATACAAGAGGAGAAGATGGCACTTCTTATGCATGATTCCAATAAAAGGTTAAATTAATTCCATTGCATTCAGCTCACCAGAATATTTACATACTCTCCCAATTACCAGGAATTAAAGCATAGGACTCTATGCTCCTGTATAATTACATTTATTATGAGCTAGCTGTTCTTCCTCTCACAAACATATATTGACATGTACACACATGGAGACCCCTTCCTCTGAGAACTTCCTTAAATGTAATCTGTTCTTATATATTGGTAATAGATTCTGTGTCCATGTTTCAAAATCAAAGACTCTTCCTTTTCAATTTTTGAGTGAAATGAAGCAGTTTACCTTCGAGGCAAGATTTTCAGGTGCAGATTCTAAGCAGAATGAGGCAGCTCCTTTAAGGACTAATCAAAATACTTCACCAAAGATCTAAAGCACAGACCACCTTATTTCCACATTTCTGCCTGTAAGACTTGGAACAAAATACTTTTCAAAATTTACTTTTGTTAATGTGTCTTTCCTATTTACTTTTTAAGCTGTTTGAATACAGTCTTCTCCTTGCTGTTTATATAGAAGGTGAAATATACAGCAAACTTGTGCTTGCTTTGGACTGCTAGGCACTTCTCTAATATAAATGCAAATAATAATATTAGAACTAAGAATCCCAAGGAGGTGGTGTGTAGTTCAATGCTTTAAAGTCAAGTAGTGCTTCTCAAAGTCTTTTCTGAAGAGAACGCTATTCGATTTTAAATGTGGAGCTTGCCTTTATTGAATTCTAATTTTCAACCAAGAATTCTTTGTAAGAACTAAGAAACCTTAGAATGTACAAGTCAAGAATTAACCATTTCCCAAAGGAAAAAAAAAAAAAAAAAAAAAAAAAAAAAAAAAAAAAAAAAAAAAAAAAAAAAAAAAAAAAAAAAACAAACAAAAAAAACCAAACCAAAAAAAAAAAAAAAAAAGCCATGTAAGTATTTTAAAAGATATATTATTCTCTGTATAGACAAGTACTTTGGAGCAAGCTCAAAAAATACATTTTATCAATAAAGCAATTTGGCCAAAGGAGCATCCAGCTACTTAGGTAACCACAGTAAGAAAAATCCTTGCCTCACAGTCCACAGAAAGAGAACTTCTCTTTCAATACTTATAAGAAGAGAGAAAAAACTAGCCAGTTTGATGAGGAGACATGAAGAGACATTTTTCTGCACTGCCAAACATTAATCACCTTCTATCACTTCAGACAAGTTGTCTCTTTCTTAGGAAGCTTCAGAGATCTGGAATCTCATACCTCAATGCTTCAAAAGCTTGACCTTTTAATCTGAGAAACTCGACTCACCTCATCTCAGCAGAGGATCCAAAGAGGTAAAGGAAGAAAACTGAGAACTGTATCCAGTGATGGACTAGACTTGTGAGTATTACATGCATTAGAATTTGACAGCTATCATGCTTCTGAAAATGAAGGCACTAAAAGAAATTAGGCAGTGGGCACAAATAAAAAAAATTGTTTGTAGACATGCTCCACACTTCAATTCCCCTGGCCATAAAGATAGGACCCTGTTTATTTTTACATGCAGTGATTTTAGTATTTAAAATTACTTAAAGTAAGAGTACAAAAAAAAAAAAAAAAAGGCAAATAATATGATACATATACTATCTATTAAAGAATCTGATGCTGAAACTCCCATTAATATTCATAACAGGCTCAAGGTAATACTAATCTTAAATAATATTACCTGGAGATTTAAAGGAAGTTTTGCTGGTTTTGCATGGAGAGAAGGGTCTGAGAGAGGGAGCACAGAGCAGGGAAACACAGGAGAGCTGTTTCCTCTCTGGGAGCTTCCTCTGTGGGCTGTGGGGACCAGTCGGAGGGCTGGTTTGGTGTTTGACAGCCTGGGTAACCAATTAAAAAGGTATTTCGCTTTCATAAATTACACTGGTAAAGTTAATTCTCTTTTCACTTCCGTCTGTGACTCAGGTAACAGCCAGCAGGGCCCTGGCCTGGCCCCCCTCCCCTCCGCTCCCCATGCGGCCTGGCCGGGCAGGGGTGGGGGAGCCACCGAGGCCCCCTCCCCGTTTTCAGCTCGGGGCCCTGATGGCCAGTGGAAAGGGAGAGCTTTGCCAAGATCTTGGTTTCCTCCAGCATTGCCACAGCTCAGCTAGGGCCCCGCTGCCACCTTAGAAGTGGCCAGGGGGAGAAGAAGCCCCCAGCTGCCCACGCAGCTTGGGATAAGTGCAGCTGGGCTTTGGTCCAGCTGAGCCCCCTCCCGCATTTGCTTGCCAGACTTTGCAATTTCATCCAGCCTCTTCCACACAGCCCATGCAGCCCAAAAGCCCTGGCACGGTTTCCAGGATGGCATGGCCCGGCTCCCTTCACTTCTTGGGTGCAATTTTATCCCTTTTAATGCCTGAAAAAAAACTGCAGATCTCCTGAGCTCCCCTAAATGGGAAGAATAAAGCAAGGAGTATCCTGAAGTCAGTGAAATGAAAGCTAAGTTTCCAGATGGGAAGAGATTGAAGAGGTGCCACTAATAAGTGGCTGAAAACTTTTTTTTGTGGGCTATGAGGGGACTGGACTACACTGAAATTCCTTTAAACTGTGAAAAACTACTTGGAGGGTGTTAAAGTGCTTGAGGAAAAAGATTCTTTGCCCTGAGGGATTGGGGGTCTCTGTTCTGCGGACTGGAAAGATGGACAGAGATATTTAATGGAAAAAGAGATGAAGAGAATTTTGTCTTTGAACAGCTTGTCCTTAAAAGTAATACCCCCATGTGTGTGGCATAACCCATAACACAGCTCTGGAAAGACTCTGAAGATGGGAGGAAGTTGCACAATTTGCAAGTTTTCCCCAGGCGGATGGAGATTTTGAAAGTGAAGACACCCCCTAGGCCCAAACCAAAAAAAGAACCTTTCTCTCTAGAGTGAACTAAAATTATTATTTAAGTGGATAGCTGACTGAAGTGTTCTCTGGATGTTGCTGTTAAGAATGTGAAAGGTGGGGGGGAGGAGGGAATGATCTGGAAATCTTATTCTGAATTTCTTTTGTTTTTTCTGTGTTATTAATAAATTCTTTCTATATACCCTTTTAAGTTTTTAGGCCTGCCTTGTCTTTGCTCCCAAATCCTATCTCTAAAAGAAATTGAATATATTAAAATTGTCAAACCTAAATTAAACCAAGACAGAAGTTCAAAAGCTGATAACCTTGGACATTACTTCAGGACATGATTAATAAAACAGCTGAATTACTCAAAAACTGAGGTGTTTTACAATTGATATTGCAAAAGTTAGGTTTAAAATTAGAAATACTGGATTTTATTGTCAAACACTTTGTTAAGAATTCCACTTTAAATGGCAGTACATGGTAGCATCACAAATCCTGCAATAATTTGCTATTTTAAAAAGTCTTGAAGGCGTGATTAAAATAGCTGTCAATGTTCCTGTGAGATGTTAAGGAACCATTTTTATAGGAATTTAAGCAAAGTAGTTTCTTCAGGACCCCTGAAAAGATCAATAGGAGAAGAATGAAAAATCACTTGTTCCTGAATTTTTCCTTTACTGCTCATCTACACAAAACTTTTTTCTCAAGTGTTATAGGGCAATGTCAAATAACATGGAGATATCACAGTGTCTATACAGCCCCCCCAGACGTTTTGAAATACTTGAAAAAATTATAAAAATAATATGTAAAATTTTACAATTCAACAGTTCACCAAGTTGAGAAAGCACACTATTAATAAAAATTAGCATTTTGACAATTAATAGAAGTAAAATACCATAAACTTAAAGACAGAGCTAACCTTATCATCAATAACTATTACTCATTATTAATCTTATTTATACTGCACAGAATGAATTGACTTAGTCTTTAAGTTGTTTATCTGAACAGGTATGTAAACCAACAACTTACAGTTCATAATATCATCTGCATGTAATCATAGTGCCTTAGATTGCTAGAAACTCTTCTAATGAATCACTTAACCTTCCTCCATGTCAGTTAAGCCCATTAGTCCCCTCAGAAAATGTTTTCCACGAGGAAACAGTATTTTCTAGGCATAATTATAATTGCAACATCTCCTCCTCCAGCAAATGCTTTCTGAAGCCTCAGGAACAGTGTAGCCATGGAAATAAGGGGTCAGTCTTTGCACGCCACTTAAGCTCCTCAGAAGGGGCATGAAACCAGTGGGAAAGTTTGTTTCTTAGTAGAAGATGAAATTTAGGACTTCTTCTCTGTCTCTTCTCTCACTGCCTACTCCTCCTAACACATGTTCAGAAGGTTTCTATACTGTCATCTTCGGGATGTAACATCTGTGGATTTTGTGGCTGCTCTCCAAGTTGGAAAAAATAATGACAGAAGAGTGAACAAGTAACATCGTGCATTTGAGTCAAGAATTTCTTAAAATAGTAACCAAATGCAATTTTTTAATGTAAAATGAAGTAGTTTAGTGCCATTATTATTATTATTATTATTATTATTATTAATTTATTATTATTAAATTTTCCAAGTATTGTATTCTTCTCCCATTACCTTATGTAATGGAGTCAAGATAAATGTTAGATTACTTTAAATATCATTTCTCCAAAGTAATGTGCCTTAAGTGTTTCTTAACCATATAATGAGTTTTGATCCAACAAAATCTGTCCAAACGTAATTCCAAATGTAATTATAAATGCTTCTGTGCAGAAATAAATTTCCTTAATCAGAAAAAAATCACATATGAAAGGGGGATTAATGATAAATCTTTCATTTTCTGTGTCCAGTCTTTCTTTATGAACCATATTTTTTAAAGTTGGTTTCCCTACGTCCTATTGCATATTCATATGACTAAGAATTTTTGCATATGCTGTTTCCAAGAATATTTTTCAAACTGTGCTACTATATTCTAACCAGTAGAGACTGGGAATGACCTGGAAATGTCAAACATATTTTTAAGACTGGAATGAGTGAGTATTAGTTTTCAAGATGATCAGAAGTCAGGAATAGTAGAACTCAGTTTTGCCTCTCTCTCTCAGTTCTCGCCTTGTCAGACTGGTTAGGCTAAACTATGAAACAGTGTGATTCAAAATCTTGCTGTGTTATAAGTGGAACCATCAAACCTGAACTGAATCAATGGTCAGACACAATAGATATTGCATTCAATTTTTAAAGCATAAGAGGAGATATTATATTAAAGGTCAAATAAGAACATCAAAAACCAAATCAGACAGGGAATAGTGTTCAGAAACAGAAATGCAGCAGTGCAAAACAGTGCAGAAATGCAACTAAACAAATTTACAGCCATAGGATGGACTGAGATTGTGCTCAGAGGGAGTTGTTTCCTCTGAATTGACATGCAGTACTAATGTCATGTCTAAATGTTGTGAAACAATAAATATTTTAAAATTTGAAATTAAAAAGCCCCATGCCAAAAAGCATTTTCATTGAATAGAGTGGCTAACAAACAGGTTCAAGTTTAAAAGCATTCTTGTTCTGAATTTCTACTTCTTTGTTGACCATCATGTAATAATTTAATGAAAATCCATGTTTTATATTCCAGGTAATTACATTCTGAACCAGATATACCACCATTAATTTTTGCTTTCACTTGGTAAACAAAGTTAGGATTTTTTGTGAAGAAAAGGTGGGGGTAATAAATAAATACATGCATATGTACATATATACATACGTACACACATACGTAGAGAGAACTATTTTAAGCAAAGAAAAAAAAAATAAAAACAAACAGCTGAAGAGCTTTAATTGAAAAACTCACACTAACAAAGTTTACTTTCCAGCAGAAATCAAGTCAAGAATATGCCAGTCACAGACGTGAATATTTGGGATAGTTATAAGGAATTAAAAGAAGGTAGTAATAAGTATTTTTCAGTATTAAGTATATATCTCTAAACAGTTGCAAGAACGTTAATGATATGTAAAGAGATTTAGTTTCCTTATTTTAAAATAAGTTTTCCTCCCTTAAGGATTATAAATTTTGAAGTTAAATTATATAATAAACTTCTATTGTTCTATAATTCTGGACAAGCATGCTCTATTGAGAATTTGTGATTGCATTCTCTGATCAAAATATTTTATTATTGATGCCAAAAAGGGAAAGTCTAATAGTGAAATAGGGTTGATGTAAAATGAATATCATAATTTTAATTTGCTTCATTCATGTGGGAGGTGTTCAAATAGTAGGATGGAGAGATCTGCATAATCTTCTTAGTATATCAAAATATGATATGTTGAAGAACTAGGACAATTATGAAGAACTAGGACAATTTGAAGAGGAAAAAACAAACCTTTACCAGACCATTTTCATTTTTACAAGAACCTGTTATAGCAGGTCCTGTATACTTATTGAATTATTTAATGTAAATTAATAGAATTTTAGTTTCAAAGTTTTAAAGTTTCGCTCCTTCTTCAAAGATATTAATATTACTATTCCTTCCATTGTTATGAATTTTTGTTCATTTAGATCTAATGCTTATAAATCTACATCAATATCTGTCAGATGCAAACCACACTAATGTCATATCTTCTTTAATTGGTAGAAAATAAGCCATTTAATGCATCACCAATTTATGGAAACACCATACACAGACAGAAAATTAATACAGAGGTAACAAAAAAATTGCTGGAATAGCACATCATAACTCACCACACCATACCAAAATTGCTCTTTCTTTTTCTTTCTTTCTTTCTTTCTTTCTTTCTTTCTTTCTTTCTTTCTTTCTTTCTTTCTTTCTTTCTTTCTTTCTTTCTTTCTTCCTGCTCGGTTTCAAACTTACTGGCATGTTCAAAACAATTAATTGGTTACGCCTAACTATCTCAAAACTCAACTTTCATGACATTCAACTGTGTAACACCTTTGAATAATATGACAAAATCAGTGACATTACCTATTTCTGAATTGGATTCCTTCCTTTAAAATATACTGAGTTTAGTGTCAAGATGTACTACCCAGAAAATTTTAAGGAACAGCAGACCCATTCTAATCCTGCATAAATAATGATTAAATTTGGTAAATAATTCCAGGAAAATAATAAAAAAAAATCTTCTGTGACAGTCTTTTTTTTTTTTTTTTTTTTTTTTTTTTTTTTTTTTTAATTGAATCAGACAGAAAAAAGGATTTTAGTTCTGTTCTTCAGACATAAATATTCTTCAGATTGCCTGTAAATGATCTATATGAGTTGTGCCATCAAAGAATGGTTCAGCCTGCAGCATTCTTAATACATTATTCATATGAAGATTTTAAATTTTTAGGGATACATATCTCCTTCAGCATGTTACATTGCAGCATTACAGTCAGCTTCAGAAAGAAGTGTTACTGAGCTCAATAGCTATTTAGTGTCTTAGATAATCCAAATTTCTTATCACAATTGACTCTAGGTCTCAATCATACCTTGCAATGAAGTGTCTGAATTTCATCTTTGCAACACAAGAGGTCATTTCTTTTCTGACTTTATGTTTAATATTTTCTGCTTGTTACTGCCCTAGAGGTTTTTTGATTTGAAAAGAACATGGAGTGGCATCCATTCAAGTAACACCCACAGAAGTTACAAAATACTTCTTGCAGTTTTTGCTAGTTATGTGATTTGAGAGCATGTGCAAGGACCACTTAAATCTGAACTGAAAGAAAGCTTGACAAATTGTGCGGAATTATGTATATTTATTTTCATAGGTGTGGAGGTTCTTTGGCCTCCAGTGCTCTAAGGCACCAAACTCTGGAGCTCATAGGCTCCTACTCCGAGCTCTTAGGCTCCTACTTCATCAGGTAATCTTCTAAATAAGCAAAGCAGCTAATAGTTAAAAAGGTTGTTTATTACAAAGCACATCTTATTACAAAACAGTAACACATCAGTCTCAACAGTACACAGGTAAGCAATAGCAAAAAGCAATGGCAAAGCAGCTAGCAACAAGCGAATGGCTAGAAGCCCTGGCAAAAGCCTGTGGCTAAAAAGCAACAACTCTCCCCAATACATATTCTTATATAGGATTTTTCCAACAAGCTAAGACACAAACAAGCTAAGACCACCACTCCTTAACCTATTAGAATTCTAGTTTCTTAGCACACCATGTTACGTATAGAGCTACACATGCACTCTATCTTGTTTTATCTAAAAAATGTAAGCAATATTCTTACCATAACTCTATTATGTCTAAGCAGTGTCTACAACTGTGGTCCTGGAGCGTCTACTGAAGATACCAGTATGTTTCAACCTTCACTAGAACACTCACTGCTACTGTGGCATTTGAAACCTTTCACTTACTAAAAGCTTTAGAACTCACCCTAAAACTTATTCAATCCCTGCACTCTGATTTCTCTTTGAAGAATTCAGAGAGACCTCTAACTCACTGACTCCAACATATAGTAAAAATTACTCTTAAGTAGCCACTGATAATTTTGATCTGCTTTGCTAGCAATTTTAAATGTACATTTCTGTATGCTTTCTACAAAATAAATAAAAGTAGATCTTGAAGTAGTACTGAAGAGATTTAACTAAATCACAGTGATATTTACAGACCCCCACTAAGATCAAGACTATATTGTGTTAGGTTCTTGTACAAATGCACTTTTTAAAAGAATAAGCTGGAAGGACAAAAGAGGTGAAAAAGGTGAATAAATGCAATGAGTTGTCCAAAAACACATTTATAAAGCTTAAGATAGGTATATAGCCCTAATACTACACCCCATAGTTAGATTTTCCTAATCTGTTGATTGCCTCAGGCAGAGAAGCCATACTACACAAGACATTTCTAAGCTTGTTCTCTTTCACACCCTTTTTGCAAGCACCTAACACTCACTGCTAGCCACAGAGCACTCAGCTAAATGGACCTTTGCTCTGGCCCATTATGGCCATTTGATAATTTATGATTCATAGTTAATTTTCTTCAAAAAACTAACTATAAAATTGACCAAGTTTATGCAGTTTGCTCCAAAATCTATCTATTTCTACATGTTTCTTATTGTGTTGACATGTCCTGTGGTAGGTAGAGAATCCCTTTCCCTATGGACTCCTAATCTCTCAATAAATATCAATATTAATTAATTTAATTTAAAGTGTGATACATGTTTACCTTACAGAAACACCAACATCTATGCGTGAAAATATAATTTGTATTTGCTATTGTCACTGTCATAATGAAGAAATAAGTAAAATAAATATATACTAGATGCTTTGTCATGTACAGAAACCTAACAGCAGCAAATATTGGCATAAAGTTTTCCTAGCAGTACTATATACCAGCTAGTCCAGTTTGGGAGGCACTTGCCACAAACACTGTTCGCTCATGGTGTAGTTCATCTGATTGGAAACCTGTGCTGCACATAGTTTCAGTTTTTAACCTGGACTACTGTACTTCCAAGATATCCATAACCAACCCCACAGAGCTTAAATATTCAGCATGGACAGTTGAGACATCATTAGAAATTTCAGATTAAACTAGAGACTGGCCAAGATTTTTCTCCTTACCACCGCAGAGGGGTATTCGTATCTCCAGCTCAAACTCAGAACTTGCTAATGCTTTCTGCCTCTTTGTGTCTGAAACCTCACAAGCTTGACTCTGAGACAGTAGTCACAAAGACAGTGAAGTCAAACCTGGGTTAATTATGCAATGGCTTTCCTGCTCCCCATCTCGTGGAGAATTATGTTACCTAATATAGAAATCATTTTCATGTTATCTTGCATACTTTAACTTAACGCCTCTCTAGTGTAGAGATATGAATCTGCATCACCTCTTATTTAAAGCTATGAGCAAACCCTACCATCTGTCCCAAATGAAGGAATATAGCAGTCAGTCTCCAAATGTTAGTATAGAAAACAAAAAATAAATAAATAAAATGGAAAAAAAAAAAAAAAAAAGCTCAATATTTATAATGATTAATAATGTTTCCTACAGTGAGAACAGGAATTTTTAGTTAAAGTTGTATCAATCTAAGAAGCATTCCTGTAATTTTATGTTAACTGCTTCTTTAACACCATGAAGCCAATAAATATGAGCTTTTTAAATGCATGCACAATTCAGTAGATGCTGAGCTTCTAAACAGTGGAAAGATCAAACACCAGTAACCAAAATAATTGCATATTATATCTTTTGGTGATAGTTCATTAGATTCTCTGTAGCTTTCAGCATACTCCTATAAAGTGTTTGATAGACTCACTGAGAACTTTTGAACTATTGAAAACACTACATTTTAGCAAAATAATGAGCTCAGTTATCTGAAGAACTTTTTTTTTTTTTTTTCTGTAAAGAGTTGTCTCAATGGATACACAACACATGAGATCACTCAGGAAATATGTTGCTAAAATGTAGGCAGCTGTCTTTGCGCTCAGACCTTAATCTAAACACCTGGAACAAATGTGAAATATTTGAATGTTTGAATCAATTAAGATATAGTCTAAACAGACAATATGGTAACTCCTATTTATTCTATTGCAATGAAAAAATCTATGAGTTCAAGCAGATTCCGCAGAGGTAAAATTTGCCTGTCTTTCTGAATTATGCTCCTTCATTGGATAGAGTTTTTTGTTACATATACGTTTTACAGATCATCTTGAATCCAAACTGTTATTAGTCTCTGGTATTTTTGACAACAGTTTTCCTTCTTTCACTCAATCTTCTCACACACATTAATTTCTTTTGCATTAGTTTGATATATGGAGAAGATCCATTTCTGTCATCAAAAGCTTTATCTACCAAGAAAAATTTGGAAGTATGTCAGCTCTTTTTAATATGTCCCATTATTATTTGTATTGAGCTGAAATGTAATTTAAACCATCAGAGAAGATGACATTTAAAATGGTTCCACAGATGACTTGACTACTCTAACTGGTTTAAATTAGTAAATTCCTTTAAGGGGAAGAAAAATCCTGCAGGTGAATTTTCAGAATTAATATTAAGTCCATTTAAAGACATGGCACAGATTTCCACATATCCCCTTCTGTGTATAAGCTAGTAATTATTGATTCATATGGTAAACATGAAGTTTGATGATTCTGCTAAAAAATAATTGGAGGAAAAGGGATAAATAAAATTATTAGACTGAACTCATCTCCTGCACATCCTCGTGTTCATTAATGCTGACATAAAGGGAACACAATTAATTTAATGGGTGAGAAGGGAACAAAAGGTCAGTAGCACCCTTTCTGATATCCAGGAATCATATTCTGACATTTCCTTGCAATCACTTCCATATTTTTTGCAGTTCCTTGTTTCTGCTTCTCCATTCCCTGATTCTTTCTGCTTAATACTTGGCACTTCTCTATTTAAAAAGCAAGCAAACAAGTGACCTTTCTACTTTGATTGACCTTTCAGCATTTTAGCTACAACATGAACTGAGGATATGCAAATTTTGAAATAATGGTTTCTGGTGTTCAAGAAAATTCAGATAACTTTACTAGTATAAAGTAGCTTTTAATAAACTACTTGTGCCTATAGAATCTCTCTAGTGTGGAAGAGCTTTCCTAAGAAGGCTTTGTAACAGCTCCTATGATATATAATCTTTGGGTTGTTGTTATAGAAAAACTGATGGAGAAAATAGTGTGGAACTGGCTGAATATTGGACTTCATTAACATAGTACTGATTTTTGCCAGAAGGTTAATGCTACTGTCTGCATAACAAACATTTTAAACATTAGTTTGTAGTTTTAGGATGCTAGAGACAATATTAGAGACTAAAAATATATCACCCTACCTTGGTGATTCTATTTGTAGTACCTTGCACAGGAATGAAATACCTAGCATGACTTTTAGATTATTCTTCTCATCTATGTATCAGTCACGTTAATTTGCAATATAGCTTTAAAATCTTAATTTTGATCTGCAGTTTCATGATTAAATAAGAAAATTCTGTTAAAAAAACTTATACAATATCCCTCTCATACAGCTGCTGCTCCAATGCATTACTCCTGGCATAACTACCATGTCTATTAAATTTGCACTGCAGTATTCACATTGTAAGCAGGATCTTGTTGACATGAGAATTTTCATTGAAGTATATGTGTATCTGTATAGCAAAATCCTTGTTCCAAAATATTCGCTCTAATTCATATCAATTTTTATCTACATTTGAGACCAGTGCAGTATTCCCTTTTTGACAAATCCATTTATTTTGCACTTCTCAAATTTCATGAGAAAATAACTTGCATTAATAAAAATGTCTAGTATTTCCCCTGCTATGCATTATATATAAGAGCAAATATATATATATGAAATTTCATTATGGACTTTTCTGAAATTTTTCCAAATCATATTTTGATCAATTTGGATATGCTTAAAAAATTTAGGTTTGTTTTTTTTTTTTTTTTTTTTTTAACTCACAGGTTCAGAGAAAAAAAAAGAAATCATATGAGATAAAAAGAATAAATGTGTCTTGTCCAAAGCTCTTTTTACTTCTTTATATTAAAACATATGGCTTATTAAATTTTCATGAGTGCCCTGCTTAGCCTTTTAGAAAATATGTACTGTTCCATACAACTGCTTCTTTTGAAAAATTTTATAACAAACTAGAATATCTTCCAACATCGTGATGTGTTTGTAGAAAATAAGTCTTTTTAATAAAGAAATATGACTTTTCACACTAATCTGATAATCAGTGAAGCAGAGTACATAACTACTGAAATAAAGGAAGTAAAACAAAAATCTAATTTGATGTTCCCTCTTACAGTAAATTCTGTCTCATTTTAGCAAACATTTTATCTTCCTACAATACATCAGATCTTATTAAAGACCTCATTATTATACTTAGATGTACAAATATATGAAACAAAAATCCAGCAATTAAAAGAATAGCTTTTATCTCTTCCAGAATAATTCTGTTTGTAAGAACTGCATTTTGACACACTTGAATTAGTATGCCCAATCTTTCTTCATCAATAGTCCTTACCTTTTGTTAGCTAGGCTGGCAAAGAGGTAAAATGCAAACTTTCAGCTCCGAAAAATGGAAGACCTTGCTGAGCTATTGGGAATTCATTCGCTGCAAAGGTGAGGGTCAGACTTTTCTTTTTGATAATCTTTGTTTCCATTTAATTGCATAAGGAAAGTTTCTCTATTGTGTCCAAAAAAATGGAAGGAGATTAATGCAAAAATACTTTTTTTTTTTTTTTTTTTTCTGAACTATTGTTAAAAAATACTTAAATAAGTACAAAGGACAGACTTGATTCAAGTCCTTGACATCAATCAGATGTTTTGTTCCTATTCTTGGTATTTTGAATGGGGTAATACATACAGGAACATAAATTCACATTACATAACAACAAAACAATGGCATAGATAGAATTGTTGAATAATAAAGAACACAAATGTAAGCAAGCTTATCTTTAAACAAACTATTCAACTGACAAGAGAATCAATGAAACTACATAAAAAAGCTCTGCACAGCTGCCATATTGTGCTTGTGCTTTAACAGTATTTTTTAACACATTTTAGATCAATGGAACATTCAGTCTCACAGTAAGTGATACTAAGTTTCCAAGATGGAGAATTTTGAAATGTATTAAAGGCCACAAAAGTATTTTGTGGCCTCCCTGTTTTTCAGTGGTGCAGCAATTGAACAGTGCCATTCATGGTACCACCTCAGCCATGGCCAAAGGATTTATTTACAGCCCCATGTTTTCCTTCTTTCATTTTCCATGTATGCTATTTTCTGCTTTCCCACTGAAACAGATAATTACCATTTCAAAAGTAGTACAGAGTAATTTGGCTGTTGCCGTGGTTTAACCCCTGCTGATGAGTAAGCACCACCTCACTCCACCACCCTTTCATTTAGAGCGTTTCTCTTGGATCTTCCCAGGACTATACACAGCTCTGATTCGGTTTCTCCAGCTAGCTACCAAACAGGTTACATTTCAGTCAGAGCAGGACATCCATTTGTGTGACTTAAATGTTGCTGGTGATGCCTCTACATGGCAGAAAATACATTTACATATGATCATGTAAGAAGCAGTAATTTTCCAGTCACTCCAATTTTTTTTCAGGTTTCTGCAGCCTCTGCCATTTGTATTAAGAAAGGGAGTCTGACTGTCTCACTGATTATTGTTTTTTTACCATAATACGTATATTCTTCAACATTTTTGCATTCATGTCCTTGATTTTCACTCTCTATTTCCTGTAGGCAATAAAACAAATTTTCTTTGTGCTACAAAACAAAAACATCTCAGAGAATAATCTCATATTTACCCTTATGAACATGAGACCTTCACATCTGCTGTCAATCTGGAAGATCTTTTAACGTTTATATGTTGGGTTATCAATTTATTATTAAACGAAAATGGTTGGTTTTAAATATCCATGTTGTTTATTGACATAGTTAGGATTAAACGTTCATGAGTTTAATAAATTTGGTCCACACAGTGAGAAACTTCTGCATCTACTTTAATATACTTGACTACCAAAATAAAGGACTGTTCATGATGTCAGACACTAGCACTATTCAGTCATTTCTACAGTATGAACTGGGCTTTTTGTCCTTTATTTCCATTATTGTGCTTAGTGGGCAAAATCTGTAGCATCACAAAAAAAACAAATAGCATTCACATACAGGTTTTTAATCAGTAATTTAACCATGAGTAATGGATTTTTTCTTTCTTATTATAGAGATGTTTTATAGACTCCAGACTAAATTCAGCTGTCTTGCCTCATACTAAGCAAGAGAAGAAAGTAAAAAATACTTAGTCATTCAATGTGAGTTTCATCTGGAAATAAAGTTATTCTGTTCTTTATGAAGAAACTTTGACTGATTTATATGCAGACAGTTTCTAGTGCATATGGACTATGAAGTGGTATGACCCTTCAAAGATTCATGTAAGATAAATGGGCCAACAGAGTTTCTATCTGTAGAACAAAAGTTCATTTAGAGTTGTCACTGATTCATATCTAATGCAGCAAGTGAAGACCATCAGAAGAGAGTCTTATCATTATCACTGAAGTGTCATAGGGATGGGTCCATATTTCTCTTCTGATAGCAGGTGAATCAAATGCAGATAAATGCAGATAAATCAAACTTTTTTGCTCACATGCTCCAAAACCACTTTTAAGCAGCATATTTAAATGTACTCCTGACCTGCAAATTGTTCAGCTAATCCAAAAAGACTGAAATATAAGCACTTGATCTTAAGTTTAAACTCAAGTAGTGTGTTTCAAATTATATTCCAAACAAAACTTTTCTTGGAGTCTGTCATAACTTCTTTCATTCAGCTGTTAATTTGTAGTTTAGAGTGTGTTAGTTCCACTGTAGAAAGGTATTTAATGAATATTACTGATCTTTTGCATGTAATATAAAATTCATTGTAACGTAGAAATCATTATTTTACTAAAACAACACATTTTATTCTTGGAGGTGCTGGGAGACTCTGTCAGTTTCAGCTAAACTTGGAAAAAAATCAAGTCAAGGAAATGCTGAAATTTAAACTTAATTCATTCATGCTGATCCAAAATAAAGTACTCTGCAGCCTGACCCTGAGGCCTCTGGAGAACTTCAGACCTGGGATTTCAGGACTCCTTGCTTTGGTTCAAAGATTTTATCAGTGTTTTTCTGAATCAGGCTTGAGCCAGAGTGTAAATAGAGCTATATGCATCTCTGGACTCAACTCTAATCATAATAATGGAAAGTGGCTCAAAAGGTGGACATTTTCCATGCATTCTTACAATTACTATCTCCAAGACGATGTTTTAATTTCTTTGCTTTTATTTTCTCAGATAAATGACCTGCACATTTTTATGCATATATGACTCTATTTTCTGCTCTCTTTGTTCTTGAAGTAGTTAAACTTCCTTAGAAGAGGAAAAAAAAAAAAAAAAAGAGTTCAGTGTTGAGAAATACAGTGATATTTAAGCCAGCACAGACTGTGCTAACTCCATCACCAGGTGCAGCACGGTTCATCAGAGTTGGCATGGCATTACATTAACTATACTGGTTCCTGGTTTTAGGAACAAAAATGAGAAATGCTATATTCTAGCATATAATCATACTAATTCCATTTTACTGTATCTTAGAGAATTTAATTTTCACTGTCATACTGAAGCACACGTCTTCTAGATGTCTTTAAGTATAGCTTTGACTTGTTTATTCATAATGCAGACAATCAAGGATTGTTGCTTTTCCTGTTCTATTCTGGATTTGATTAATTTCTAGTGTATCTTATAGAATTATTTTATTTCTAGTGACTGTATGTTGCACTCAGCACAATAACAAAATATTTTCATGTTGCTTTTAAATTTTCCTTTTTTATGTTTTGCTAATTTAAAAAAATTCAGTCAGGTGTTCAGAAAACTGTTTCCTTTAAGAAAGAAGGCTGCAAAAATATTTATTTAATAACTGTGTATGTATCAAGAATTCACAATTTTCAGTTTTCTAAATGCTTCAAATATTTTTTTCGAAATTAGCAAGTTCTTTATCTTTTGTAGTAATGAGAGATTTTAAGCCGTGCAATGTTTGCTTAAGTTAAAAACAAGAAAACAAACAAAGAATTAGCTGTAAGTGTGATACCAGCCACTTTTTTTTCCAAAGTCTGATTAGGTTCTCCTGGAAGTCAACACATAAGAAC
The DNA here is from genome assembly GCA_030060385.1 of Muscicapa striata striata. Lineage (NCBI taxonomy): Eukaryota > Metazoa > Chordata > Aves > Passeriformes > Muscicapidae > Muscicapa > Muscicapa striata. The sequence goes on along the minus strand of JAREIS010000099.1, from coordinate 3,180,185 downwards.
ACGTTAAAAAGAAATACAGGAAATGAGAAAAGCACAGTGACAGCATAAACAATCTTTTGCCAGTGGTACTAGTTCTTGCTTACACCTTTGCTCCTGGAAACAAGAGCAGTGTGCATTGTAATAGCAGTCACTCCAAGAGACAGAATGGATGCAGTAATGTCAGGATCTTAAACACTTTTTTCCCTCTGCACTTTTAGATACTGAATCACAACACTGTTTTTAGTGGACTGACCTTGACAGGCTGCCAGTTATCCACCTAGTTATTTTGCCTTTTCTCAACTGCACAGGGGAAAAAATAAGATAGAGAAGATTGTGAGTCAAGCTGTAGACTAAACTATGGGGAGATTGGTTTAATTTATTGCCAATTAAAACCAGACTTGATTGGTGAGAAGGAAAAGACAAAACCAAACACATATTTTCCCCTCCCTGCTTTCTTCCCAGACTGAACTTCACTCCTGTGTCTTCTACTTCCTTCCTCCCAAATGGTGCAGGAGGATGGGGAATTTGGTTTGTATCCAGTTTTAAAAATTAATCTGTGTTACTGCTGCTCATCCTTCTCACACTCTTTTCCTGCTGTATTGCAGGGTCCCTCCATGGGATACAGTCCTTCAATAACTGCTCCAGTGTGGGTTTTTTCCCAGTCCATCAGAAACAGACTGCTTTAGCACAGGTCCTCCACAGGCTCCGGTGCCTGCAAAAGCATGTGAGCTCTCCATGGCCTGCAGCTTCCTTCAGGGCACATCTCTCTGTTCCAGTGGCACCCTCCATAGCATGAATATCTGCTCCAGCACAGTCCTCCTTGGACTGCAGCGGCAGAAGCTTCCTTTACCTTGGTCTTCCTCAAGGACTTTGGGGAAAATACCTGCTCAGGTATTTTATATTTATATATATATATATATATATATATATATATGTACACACATATATATATTTACACACACACACACACATATATATATATATACACACATATATATATATATACTATAATTGCTCAGGCTCCTGGAGCAACTCCTCCCCCTCTTCCTTCTCAGATTGAGGTGTTTCCTCTGCTTCAACCCCTTTCCCTTGCACCTGGTTCTGACATTTTTTTGGCCTTTCTTAAATATGTATTTATGGTGCCACCAGCTCAGCTGAGGGGCTCACCTGCATCTTGCAGTGGGTTTGCTGGAGCTGGCTGGAAGATGCTGGAACCAGGGCAACCTCTGGCCTCTCCTCAGGGAGGCTGCCCTGAAGCACACAGCACACCAACAGCCTCCTCCCCACCACCCACCACTTACACCCAATACAGAAATAGTAAGCAGTAAAAAGAACTCTGGGAAAACTAACATTAACATTGCTGAAATAAACAGAAAGTAGAGAAAGAGAGAAAAGTAGCAAAGAGAAAAAGAAGGGTGGAAAAAGAAAGGAAAACACTAGGAAAGTTTTGGTTTTGAAAACTTCAGAAAACTGCTAAGGGTAGCAGTTAGAAATGAAATTAAAATTAAATTGAAATATAACAGCAGGTTGTGTTGAGATATATTGCAGAAGAAAAGGCAAAGGGAAGGTTTTTGCTACCCTTGGGCTAGGGCTACAGCATGTGCTGTGCATGCTGGCCATGTTAGTGCTGCTTACAATAGCTGGGACTTGGCGCTGCAGCAAGCAGTCTAGCAGAAAGGACTAAGGGAAGGTGAAAAATCTCACATCTCAGGAAGCCATTTAGCAAAATGACAATTGTCACAGTTTAATTTAGCTTTTTATCTCTTTTTTCCTCAGTGTCTTATATAGAAGCTGTTATACATTTGTTTAGGCAGTGATGGGAAAGGCAGCTGTGATAACAGAGCTGCTGTTACTTCATGTATTGGTTCTGTTCTTCTAAAGGGTGAAAAAGACATATTCTGTTGCTGAATTAGGCTTGCTTTCAAAATTATTTCAGTTCCTCATTCCTGATTATTACAAGCTATTTTAGATACAAAATGACGCAAAGCAATGGGGGAAGTTTCTTTCTTCCCCCACAAGTGTCACAAATGTAGGACTGAGAGACCCACACATATGCATGACTACACTTTCACATTATTTCAACTTCATGAACATCTACCAAATACCGTAGAAGAATTTGTTCATCCCAATTAAAGTGAAATGGAAATAAAGAATAAGAGAAGCCAAGAATTCTGGCATGTGCAGTTAGGAGGGCAGCCTCCCATTTCGTGTCTTCAGCCTCAGTGAGGTAGGATTGCTGCAGGGTGGCATAAATGCAAATTATTTGTTAGCTTTCCTGAGAGTATGTTTGGCTCACACTGGCTGAATTGTGCTTAGATATATATAATTATAAAAAGTTAATGAGGCTGCATTATAATTAACTACAATAAAATAAAATAATCCTTCTCTCTTCTGTGTTTGAATCAATAGGGTTTTGATTAGAAAAATTCTTCAGTTTTTAGACTGTCATGCTTCAATTCTGTTTTCATTGTGTGCCTTAAGTTGCTTAACAGACTCTCAAAATAGATTTCAGATGTTAGGTCCAAGTGATTTCTCGTGACTATTTTGCTGAGTTCCCAGAACTCTAAGGATATGTCAGGTGAAAATGGAGTGGAAACTCAACAAGAGTTTCAGTATCTTTTTTAGTACTTATCTGTATTTAGCTACAACACAGTGACATGGATCACTCACATCACGAGCAAGAGTGGATGTTCCATTGGACTGCAGTAGGCTTAAGGTTAACAAATGTGACAAAAATCCTCAGCAGTATATGACTGTAATTGGATTGGTGGTGTTGTGGTACAAACATAATATAAAGAAAACAATTTCGCTTGGAAACAATGCAGGGAAATAGAATCTGTTTTTGAAGAATATGACAATTTTTCAATCCAGACATCTAATTAAAATATTATTGATATTTCATAGGAAGGAAAAAATAAAGGGAATTATCACCTAAGTGATCTAACACATTTTTTTTCCTATACTCTAGTTCCTAAACCTTTCTTTTCAAAACAAGATTGAACAAGAATGTCAATACAGATTTGGTTTATAATTTTCCTTTTTAATAAATAAAACATTGTCCACAGAATACAAACATGCTGGCTCTTTTGCATCTCGTGGGTTTAAAGAAGAACAGTATAGCAGAACATATTTTTTATGAAGAAGAAACAAGCAACTTTTTGCTTCAGTTATAAGAAAGAAATGGAGATTCTCAGGATCCTCACTATTAATAGAGACATATGTATGATGTGACAGTTGGTCTTCTTTAATACAAGCCAACACACTGCAATGGCAGATAATACCATGTTTAGCAGCTTTGCCTCTGGTTTTTTTTTGGAACAATGCTTGACAATTCCATTGGAGACAATAAAATAGTTGTTGGCACATTTTAATTACTATATAAGGGCACACTCATTTCATGGCACTTCAGGGGGTAAAGAAGCCATCAATTACTCTGCTCAGCTTGAGTTTGTTTAAACAAATGATTTTCTATTTCTGGATATATAAACTATACACTTTCAGTACTTTGTGCTATTTACTTCCAGGAGCTTTTCATTTGGGTTATAAAATATCCTGGCCTAGTCATATATACTAAAAATCAATGTTACAAAGGACAAGGTGATTATAGGCACCCTACAAATGCTTTGGAAACAAACTCACATTTGTAGAAATCTCGGTGCCACTATTCATTGAGCAGAGCAATATGTTTAACACTGAAGCCCTCAGGCATATTAAGTGTTTAGTAGCTGAACAAAAATACAGTTTTGGCTCACGGGTCTTAAAGCTCCCCCTACTGTTTCAGCTCAGTTTCAATATGGTACAATAATAAATGAATATATAAACTAACAATAAAAATAGTGCAAATAGAAGATGAACATACCAGGATGTAGATATGACGTTCTTCAAACTGACTGCAGCACTTTTTATTTTTTCCAACTCAGAGATTATGCTTAACTTAGACACACAAATGTTACACAGATCTCTTACTTACGTTAAAAATACAATTTGTCAGTTATGACAGAATAAGGAGGTGGAAGTTTTCTGGTATTGAGCAGTTCAATGGTTGGCATTTTTGCAACTTCTTTAGAATCTCCCTCTCTAGTTTGGATTAATGATTTAAAATGAATAGCAAGTACTATTAACATGTATATATGTAATTATTTATAATCAGTGCTTTTGAAGGTTAAATTATGTCATCTTTTGTGGCCACAATTGCTTTTTCTAGATATTGTAACACTCACCTTACGTTTATGAATATATGTTTCATCAACACATTACAAATGTGTTTTACAGAATGCTGCTTTTATCTTAAAAAAGCATAATATTGCACACTTGACAACTACTCTACTTGTGAATATCAAACATATAGGCTCTAGAAAATTCATGGTTTGTAGAGAAAGTGCTTTAATTACTTTGTACATCATCCTGCCCCAACACCCCACTCTCCGTGCCCCCCTCCCAAAAAACAAAAGCAAAACAACAAAAAAACAAACAAAAAAAAACAAAACAAAACCACAAAAAAATACACAAAACCAAAAACAAACAAACCCCCCCCAAAAACCCCAAAAAGCAAACAACCAAAAAAAAACCTTCTGATCTAATAGACTAAATTATGAAGTCTTAATATGAATTGGAGGAGTTAAGAGTAAATTCATACCAGAGTAAAGGTGTGCAATGATTACTAGGAGTAATTAATTAAACACTCAGCATAATGACAGTGCTTGACTGAATTGTATTTCTTTCCACTCAACTCCTAGCCTAGCCACTAAACAGACACATATTTTTAATGAAATTAAAATATATTAGAAGATTCATCATAGTAGGCCAAATTTTCTGTTGGGTAAAGAATGTTTGAACTTGACTTTTCTCTTTGGCTGTTCAAATATAAGAATGATGGACACAGAAATATTACTGTGAGAATACATTGAGTTCCTGTCTGGGATCAAGTGGATTACAACATGAGACTGTGTTTGGTTTGTGCACACAAACCTCCTTTCATTATGATTGTTTCATCTCTACTGGTACTCACTAGGACATGTCAATTCTTCACCTATTTTAATTCCCCAATCTGTGCAGATTTTTTCCTGATTAACTCTTGATTCTTTTTCTGCCATGACCTCTATATCTGTTCATACTATTTTCTTTTTTTTTTTTTTTTTTTCATTCACTTTCCTTTGTTTTTTGCATGCACTTCGCACACATAGCTGATTATTTCAATCATACATTGAATAGTACTCCACAGTGAGTGATTGGTGTATCTCTCAGGCACTGCTGAATCTAGGGTGCCATTCTGGGGAAAAAAAACTGCAAAATAAAACCCCACAAAAAACTGGTGACTTTAATGTGCATAAGCCCCCCAAAATTTTATTAAAATATCACAAATATATTGTAGTAAGGAATCAGACACAGTCTGCAGATGGGGACTGGCTATCTTTTTTGTAATGAGCAGAAGAATTACAGAACTTGTTTTGAATTATTTTTAGCAAAAGAAAACTGTCACAGTTCTTGTATGGGGAGGACAGTATCATATACTGGCTGAATAACTCTGCAAATTTGTTATTTGATAAGCTCCCTAATTATTTCAGATGTCTTTGCTGGTATTTCTGAATTTAGTTGCTCTTTCTGGAATATTTATTATGCTTCTTACAATATTTTATGATGCTGCTGGTGAGAAGTGCTATGTTAAAGTGCCTGATTTACAGAATATGAGCTGAGACCTACAGATGATGGTCTTGTTCAGAATCTCTAGGGAAACTGGTAGCAATGACAGGAAATTGTAAATTTTACATCCTTAGTCTAAGTTTTATTCCCAGTTCTTAAACATTGAAAAATAGGGGGTGAGAAATATGTCCAGAGTTAGTAAAAAAGAATCTGAATCACTCATGAGGTCCCTCTGTTGCATCTCTATCCAGTGCAGTTACTGGTATCTCTTTCTGGTGTTAGTCCTACTATGTTTGCTGTCTTGTTCATCTCTTTATGATCCTGTCCTTTCTTTATGCATTCTTTCTTTACAAAAAAACAAAAAAACCCAAAAAAACCCAAACAAACCTCAAAACTCCAATGCAAAGAGCCCCCCACATCTAATTTAGTTTAAATTCTTCATTTTCTGTCCTTATTTACAGATAGAATTTGAAACCATTTGAGAATAAATTTTTTCATCCTGGAAAAATTTTGAAGAGACAATCAGTTATTTTTAATCATGCAAACATTTGCACTGTTTGTTCCTGTACACTTTAAGATTTTTAGATTCTTCAGATATTTTTTTACTCCTAAAATGATCTCAAAAATTATTGCATATATTGAGACAAGATTTACCTATATGTTGAAGCAAGCAAGATAAAAGGCTCACAAAAAGGTCCCAACACCCCTCACAGTTCAGACATTACAACCTTGAGAGATGAGCTTGACTGTCAGAAAGATCCAGTCAACAAGACTGATGACTAAATTTCTACCTCTAGTCACTAAATCTAGTAGAGGATCAAGCTGCCAGTAAATATTCTCTTGAGTTCTTGGACGCAAGTCCTAGACTGTATTTTTGTCTATTCATTTTGCATTAAGGAAGGATTGAAATTAAATTAATAAAATTTCTGTAGGGCAAGTGCTTTGCTTTGATTTCTCTCTACAAGTGAACTGCTTTGTGCTGTATGCAGTACCCTTAAAAGAAAGGCAGTAAATGATCAGTCACAACAAGCACATTGACAACTTTAAATGGTATAAATCTCAAATCGGGCTTATTAGAGATCGAAATGTATTTTACTCAGCTTTTTATTAAACATTTAGGAAACATACAAACTAATAGAGAAAGCAAGATTTAGTGGAGGAGGTGTTTCATACTGACAGATACATTATGAGGATATGCTTCACCATCCTCAGCCAAACCTAATCAGAGTTCCTTGGTCCTGCTTCAACACTTACATTTGTTCCAGTCACAGTGAATACATTTTTCCCTCCCTTATGCCACCATTTCTACACATGTGTAGCAGTTTAGTTCAGAGATAGCTGAGCTGCCTGAAAACAGTCCTATAAGGAAAGGGATTAGTTTTTAGCCAGAAGAGCTGAACAAAACATCCCTCTGAATGTTTATATGTGTCACAGCTAGCACTAATAACAGAACTATGCAGCCCTCAGCTGCAAAGGGTTGAACATCTAGAGTTTGTAATTGTGTCTGAGCCAGTAAAGACAGACTGTTTTTTTTCCTTGCCTTGAGTCAAATAGTTATTAATTGGCCACTCAAGTCCAAGGATTGATATCTAGTATTAAAAAAGAGACAAATCCATCTTCACAGATATTAAGACATGCATACTTCACTGAAAAATAGTGGCCATTTTATATATTCTAGTAAAAAAGAATCATGTTCAGTAGGATTTAAGCTGTCCAGACCCTCTGAAGTACTTCAAAAGCAATACATATAAAATCTGGATGCCAAAATACAACAGTTCTCACTTGAGATGTAACCTCAGAAACAAGGAATTCAGAAAGACAAAAAATCCTGTCATGATAATATCAAATATACAAAAGTGGTCTGATGGACAGAGGAATTGGGGTCTTTTGACAATTCTGTCTTAATACTACTTTTCTTTTGTTTCTTCAATTGAAACTTTTATCAAAACAAGCAACCAATATAATGATTTGTGTTAGCTGCTGTAAACCAACACTTATCTTTACTAAATTCTAAGCTATCTTGAGCTCAGGATGACTTTGTAAATGCCAACAAGATTTTCCTAACTAAAGACACTAAAAAATGCACACAGTGAGAAATTGGATACATCAGCCAATGACAGTTGTCAAAAGAGGGAATAAGGTGAGACTGTCTGGACCAAGTGAAGGGCTGCAGTGACAAAAGTCAGAAAATTAAAAACTCCGTTATAGTAATCAGAAGTGACCAAGATGAATTTCTGCATGCAACAAGTGAAACAGAAATGTATGTAAACTCAGAGGGTTCTCTGATATTCTTGCAAAACTTTGCTAATTTATTGTGATTTTTTTTTCTTTAAGCAGTGGCTGTATTGCATAACCATTCACAAAAATTTTCTAGAATGTGTGAGTTTACTAGTATACATCTGATCATGATGGATTGCACTATATATATTACTTATGGGTTTGGTTTGTGTATTTGCTTATGGCTTTGGAGAATTATTTGAATATTAATGAAATTACATGAAACATTACATGAAACAACATGAATTATCAGCTTTTGAGGACTGCATGGTGGCAGTTTAAAAAATAATTTATCTTCTGAGTTCATATACAATTTGTTAACCACTACCTGTTCTAAAAGTTATTAATGGAATAACTACTTACAGTCAGTCTTGAATTATAATTTTATTGTGTTTCTGTGCTGAAAATAGTGTGCCATAGCTGCTAGGAGTTTCCTAATTTTAACTCATCAACTGTAAAACTTATATGATTATAAACATTAATTATATAAGAAAAAAAACCTGGTTGTTAATATAAATGAGAAATGATTTATGAGATCATGCCAGCCCAGTCCCCTATACCTTGGTCTGACTTAAATTATAGAAGAGAAGCTCAGGGTTGGTAATATAAAACTGTAAACTGAAAATCCTAAATCTTCCTTTTAGGCAATATTTTTTTTTCTCTCCTTACACTGTTTAATCTGAGAAGAAAAACAAACAGACACACAACATGGATTAACTAAATAATTATATGGAGAAATTATTTTATTTTGGTGTACATTTTAACTTTTCCATTTTCTTCAGCTGAATGTTTTCTAGCAGCAAACATAAATGAAGGGATCATGCTGTTTACCACCATTTGTATAGTTACACCTCAGCTGGTCTAAGTTAGCTTAATGGTCCATAATATCCCTACATAATCTGAAAACCTTTGAGATATACAGTATTGCAAATGGTTACTGTGTCCTTTCCTAATTAATATAAGATCAGACAAAGTATCTTTGCATGGATGAGAAAGGGAATGCAAGAGAGGCTCTTTCACCTAGTTTATTCTTGGCGGTGATGTGGCTGGAAAAGAGACAGAGCCCCTCCAGGGATCAGGTATTCAGGGAACGGGGGATGGGGAGTGGTTTTGGCTGCCAGCCAATGGGATAGGGACACGGGGGCTTTGGAATCAGAATACTGAAGCCCGTAAGGTGCTTCAAGGTCACTTAGGGAAGGTCAGAGGATAGTAGGAATTCTGGGATAAACCGGAAGATATCAAGGTATGTACATCCTTCTTCCACCTCAGGTTATCAAATTACAACATCTCCCCGTTTTTTGTTTTTTTAAGTAGGGGGATGACTTTAAACTAATTCTAGTCCGAATTTTATTTTGACCACCATTTGAGATGAGTGGGAGAGTTAGACTGTTTTATATTTGCCAATTCTATATGATTGTCCCCTGAGGTAGAAGAAATGATTCCATTAATAGCCTTAAATATTAAATGACGTATGATCCCAAATGCCATAGCTACAAGGAAAAGAATAACAACAAGCAACATAATAGTTTTGACGATGGAAGTCCACCACCCAGAAAACCCCCAGCCTTTAAACAGTTCATTAATCCAGTCTTCTGATTAAAACATGTTATGAGTCCTTGTCTGCTTGAGGGGTATTCCTTTATGAAGCTTTTGTTTCCTTTTCCTCTGCAGCGTCTTCTTTTGGAAGCAAAGGATACTTGCTTCTCATCTCCTTCTGCTGTAGCTGGAGTTTTAGGGACAAAAGGCTTTACCCATTTCTGTGGAATCCATCTAGGTCCTGAGGGAGTTGAAACACATGCATAACCCCTTCCCCAGGTTACAAGTTCATAGGGACCTTTGGTTTCCCAGGTTTCTGGGTCCCTAATCAAAACTGGTGGATGCTGAGACAATTTAAACTGTTTACTGCTGTTAAAATGACGAACCACAGGAGGACTCATGTTTTCAAATGAACAGTTCAAGAAATTGATTGTAAACAATGCTTTACAGAGCTTTTGCTGGGGAGACATCCACACAGTAGAACTGCTTTGTCTAGCTAGAACCTGTTTCAATGTTTGATGTGTGCGTTCAATCACAGCTTGGCCTGTAGAGTGTGGAATGCCTGTTTTATGCATAAGTCCCCACTGCTGGATGAATTCCAGGAACTCCTTGGAAGTATAAGCTGGGCCATTATCTGTTTTTATTTCTCTAGGGATCCCCAAAACTGAAGGCTTGTACTAGGTGTTGTTTTGCATGTACTGCCTTTTCCCTGCATGAGCTGACGCATAAACTGCACCTGAATATGTGTCTATGCTCACATGAACATATTTTAAGCATCCAAAACTAGGAATGTGTGTGACATCTGTCTGCCACACTTCACAGCTGCCTAGGCCCCTGGGGTTAACCCCCATACCCAGCGATGGCATGGCCTGGAGCTGACAGCTGGGACAGGCGCGATTTGGCCCTGGCCTGACTCCGTGTTATCTGGAATTGACGGACCAAACCTGGTACATTCTGGTGGTATTGCTGATGGCTCAGCTTTGCCTGTTGGAAGATGTCAGGAAGGCATGCCTTTTCTGCTGGAGCTGCCAAGGTGTCTGCCATCTGATTTCCTTCTGCAATCTCACCTGGCAAATCTGTATGCGACCTCACATGCATCACATAGAAGGGATGTTCTCTGTGTGAAACCAAATAGATTAGTTTTGACAACAGCCTAAAGAGCTGCTCATTATCAATGTCTTTGAGCACTGCCTGCTCTGCTCTGGACACCACCCCAGCGACATACGAAGAATCTGTTACCAGATTTAGAGGTTCTGAGAACTTCTCAAAGGCTCTTACCACAGCAGCTAGTTCTGCAATCTGGGGTGACCCCTCCACAAATTCAACATCAGCTTCCCAATGCTGTGTCTGTGGATTTCTCCAAGTCATCACCGACTTGTGGGAGTTCCCTGATGCATCTGTGAACACTGTGAGTGCCCTGAGTGGTGCTCTGCTCCTCTTCTCACGAGGTATGAGTGGGAATTCCTCATTGAACAACTTATGAGCTGGGCTGTGAACAGGTATCTGTCCCGTAGCTGTCCAGAGATATCTGAGGCTGGCATTGCTCTGCAACAAATGCTCAAACATATCTTTTGTTAGCTTTTCAGGAGAATTCTTTCCCTCCCAGAAAGTTTAATTGGTAAATGTATGCATGTGAAATCGCATCCAGACAGTTCCCTCAGCCTCATCCTTGCTTTTGAATCAACTGAGCCATAAGTTCCTGTGGCTGTGTAATAGTTTGGATCTCTGGTGGGAGAGGAAGACCCATTCTATGATTAAGAGTGAGTCTCTCTGCCCCTCTATCCACTGAAATATTAAACCATGTAAGTGTGGCAATTTCCCCAAAACAATGAATTTGAAAGGCAGTTCAGGTTGATAGCGGTGAGCTTGCCTTTCAGACAAAGCTTTCTGTACCTTTCCAATTGCAGCCTTTGCTTCTGGTGTCAGTTCCTAGGAGAAACCAGCTCTCTCTCCCCTTTCAATAATTTGAAAAGGGGTTGTAAGTCTTCATTAGTGAGGCCTAACCAAGGTCTTACCCAATTCAGCGACCCACACAGGGAATGGAGATCTGCAAGAGTTTTAGGATTACAATTAATGTCTAATTTCTGTGGAACTATGGTCCTGGCAGTGATCTCTAGTCCCAGATACTTCCAAGGTGGCATCCTTTGAACTTTGTCATCCTGTAATTGAAATCCAGCAGAGGTTAAAACTTTAACTACTAGGTCAAGCGTGTGTTGAAGTATGAAATTGTCAGGAGCACACACCAACACATCATCCATGTAGTGTAGTATTATGGCATCTCTTCTCTGTGCACGGACAGGAGACAACAATGAAGCTACATACCACTGACAGATAGCAGGACTACACTTCATGCCCTGTGGAAGCACTTTCCAGTGGTATCTCTTCATTGGAGCCTCTCTGTTCAGTGATGGCACTGAGAATGCAAACCTAGGAGCATCTTCAGGGTGAAGTGGTATTTGGAAGAAACAATCTTTGATATCTATTACTGCCAATTGCCAATCTCTAGGTAACATAGTTGGAGAAGGCATCCCAGGTTGAGGAGATCCCATGTCCTGAATTACTTTATTAATTTCTCTTAGATCATGTAATAATCTCCATTTGTCTGTCCCTGTTTTTTTTATTACAAAAATTGGGGAATTCCAGGGGCTTGTTGTTTCCTCTATATGATTTTTGGCCAATTGGTCCTCTACAAGTTTTTCAAGTGCCTGTAACATTTTCTTTCTTAGCGGCCACTGTGTTGTCCAGACAGGTGTGTCACTTAGCCATGTCAGTTTTTGAACCCGGCACTGCACGGTGGCCGCCTCTAAAAATCCTTAGGAGTTTTTGGAATTATCATTTTAACTCCCCATTGTGACATGGCATCTCTTCCCCATAAGGGACACTTGTAATCTATTACAAACGGACGCACACTGGCCAATCTGCTGTCCGGTCCCTCAATTTGTACAATGCGTTTTGATATTTGTGCTAATCGAACTCCTCCTATACCCTGAATATGCCCAGCTACAGGTTGCAGTTCCCAGTGTGAAGGCCACATATTTTCAGGTATTATGGTTACATCTGAGCCTGTATCCAAAACACCCTTCACATGTAGATGGTCTGAACCATGTGTCATGTTGCATGCCAGAGAAGGCTTTTCCTCTTTCACTGTCTCTGCCCAGTAAACCTCTGGTGATTTATCTTTTGCTGTGATATTTGCTGGAATAGGAAGAGCTTGGGCTAGAATTTGTCCCTCACTTAAATAGAAAGGTGCTTGTGAACAACGAGCTATTATGATAACACCAGATATTTTTCCCTTCCTAGTCATAGGAGCTATTTCAATTTCTAAAGGTGTGTGTGCAGTGTCTCCCACAACAAAATACTCACTCTCCATGTGGCAAATCGACATATCAATTAGGGCTCGAGATGTCCACTGTAATAACCGTCCACTCAGCAGACCTGAAATGAAAGCCTTTGGTAGTCTGTAGTCTAATACGGCCACAGAACTGCCTGTCTTTGTTAAGAGAACATTCAACATTTACATTATCCATTACACCCACATTGTCCATCCCACCCTCCCCCTTTGCTTTTAAGAGAGAGGCTTTTGCTACAGTATAGCCTGCAGAACTTATATCCTGGCGCTCTATGGTGTTTATAGCAGGCCTGCGCCTCAGTTCTAGTTTTTTTGTTTGTTGATCTTTTTCTGGTTCATTTTTTGAGGACAGTCCTTAGCCAAATGTCCTTGCTGCTGGCACTGGAAACAGGTGATTTTCTTTAGCTGCTCCGATGATAACTGCTGCTTCTTCATCTGTGGTTCAGGTGCTGGAAGCTTAGGAGGTGCTGGACTCGGAGTCCTCTCAGGAGTACTGAATAGCTCTGCTTTGCGGGTACAGGCTTCTATCATCTGTGCTAGGGTTGGTTCTGGATATAGTGGCAGGCTTAAGATGACTCTCCGGCAGGCTTGGTTGGCGTTCTTTTCTGCTAATTCTTTGATTAATTCAGCCTGCATGGCTGGATTAAGGACCTGACGTTCCACCTGCGTCTTTAATCGATCTATAAAGCTTAAAAAATTCTCAGAAGGATATTGTTTAATATTAACATAACTAGTAGTTACTTCAACTGTTGGCAATTTAATAAAGGCCTGTTCAGCTATTTCACAAATTTTATCTAAAATAAATTTAGACAATAACCGAGTTTGCTTTTCAGGGCTATGTATGTCACCCTCCCCACATAAATGCTGTAATGTAATTTCATTATCATCAGCATCCTTAGCATGGTCAGGATTTGTATGAATTTCTGTTAAAAAACTGCCCAAAGAACGTTTCCAAAGATTAAACCATAATTCATATTCAGCTGGGGTAAGCAAACACCTGAAAAGGTCTTTTACATCATGTGGAACCAATTCATTTGATGTAAAAGTTGCTCTCATAATTCCCTTAAATATTTCACTTTGCCTCCCAAATTCCCTTTGTACCTTACAAATTTCTTTTTTATCTTGGTATGATAATGGTTGGTATATTCTTTTACCATTCTTCTTCCCAACGTATTGAATCGGTAATGCATCAAAAAGTATATTAGATTCAGGGTTAATCGGTAAGTTAGGGGTTAACTGGTTCTGTGCCTGTGCAGGCTGTAGCGGTAAGGTAGGGGTTAATTGGTTCTGTGCCTCTGCAGGCTGTAGTGGTAAGTTAGGGGTTAATTGGTTCTGTGCCTCTGCAGGCTGTAGTGGTAAGTTAGGGGTTAACTGGTTCTGTGCCTGTGCCGGCTGTAGCGGTAAGGTAGGGGTTAACAGGTTCTGTGCCTCTGCAGGCTGTAGTGGTAAGTTAGGGGTTAACTGGTTCTGTGCCTGTGCCGGCTGTAGCGGTAAGGTAGGGGTTAACTGGTTCTGTGCCTCTGCAGGCTGTAGCGGTAAGGTAGGGGTTAACTGGTTCTGTGCCTGTGCAGGCTGTGGCTGTGTGCCTGCTACACGTGCTTCCCCTCCCCCACCCTCAGGTTCTGCATTCTCCGAGTTTTCATCCCTCCCGGTATTTGTGAAAGAGTTACAGGTCTGAAAGAATGGATTAAAACCTGGAAAATATTGAGCAGGAACGGGAATTGGATGCAGGAAAGGATTATTGGGAGAAAAAGACATGTTACAGTTAGGATTTAGTAAAGGTTTTTCCCTTTGCACCGAGGAAAGATGAGATTCTAAATTACTTTGCTCACGTGAAATTTCAGAAAGCTGGGGATAGAGAGGTAAGTTTGTATCAGGTTGTACAGAGGCTGCTAATTCAGTGTATTTTGGAGGATCAATTGTTTTAGTAGTTTCTTGAGGTAATTCTGATTTCTCTTTTAATTCAGGGACAGGAGGTTCCGAATTAGGTAAAGAGGAGTTTAAAGAATTTTCCTGTGGTCTATCCTGGTTTTCCAATTGTGATAAGTGTTTGTGAACATTTAAAAATATAGGCAAAAATAACGCAGCATTGGTGTCACCTTTCTGTATTTTAGAAGTTAATAAATCTCCAACACTGTCCCAAAATAAAACCGATTTGATACTTTGCTTATCAAATTCTGTAATTTCTCGAGACAACCAAATAACAAACTTTGCAATCTGTTTCTTAGAAGTTACAAAATCCTGTAAATCTAGCATTTCTTTAAGCTGGCTAACAATACTCTTTTGCTGTGCTGAAATATTCCCCCCCATTCTGATGTAATAAACACAAACAGCACTATTCCCTGTCTTTTGCAGAAACGTTACAATATAACAGCTGGCTGCACATTTGGGTGTTAGTATGGGGTGCTGGGCTTTGTTATTCGCCACGTGGCTTAGCTGGACTACACAGACGTTCCGGGTATTCCTCCACAGGAACACACCGGCGTCTGTGCTTAGTGTCTGGCGTACGCACGCCAGGCAGCGCCGGCAGAACGCGTGTACTGGGGCCGGGATTGCGAAACACCCGGCCACGTGTTGCTGGCTGCACGCCCGAGCTGCTACCGCTTGCCCACCCGCGGGTAAAAACCCCCCACGAGTTTCGGGCTATCCGTTTAAAAACCACCCCTCCCCTGTACCTCGGGGCTAATTCTGGGGTTCCCACCTCCCCGAAGGGATATGTTACCTTACCAAACGGAGCGCGGTCTCGCTGTAAGTCTGCAAAAGTTCCAATCCAGAAACGGCTTCTCCGAAGATGCGAAGAAGTTCTCCGCTTCACCCTCCTGTGTTTAAAGCTGTGAAAAACAGCTGCAAGCACGGAGGAAGTTGTATCACCTGTCCGGCCTCTGTTGAAGTTCTAAAACTGCGAACTTCAGGCTAATTCGGGGTTCAAAACAGCTCCAAAACGGCAGGCGCCAACTGCAAATGGTTACTGTGTCCTTTCCTAATTAATATAAGATCAGACAAAGTATCTTTGCATGGATGAGAAAGGGAATGCAAGAGAGGCTCTTTCACTTAGTTTATTCTTGGCGGTGATGTGGCTGGAAAAGAGACAGAGCCCCTCCAGGGATCAGGTATTCAGGGAACGGGGGATGGGGAGTGGTTTTGGCTGCCAGCCAATGGGATAGGGACACGGGGGCTTTGGAATCAGAATACTGAAGCCGTGGGTGCTTCAAGGTCACTTAGGAAGGTCAGAGGATAGTAGGAATTCTGGGATAAACCGGAAGATATCAAGGTATGTACATCCTTCTTCCACCTCAGGTTATCAAATTACAACACAGTATAACATTTATTACATCAAAGAAAGGGAAGCACCTACTATTATCTCCACAAGAAAGTAATTACGAATATTTAGCAATTAATTAAATAGTGTCTTCTTAGGACTCCAAGAAGTAAAGAAGATGTAAAGAAGGTAAAGAAGTAAAAAGAGGAAAATCACAGCTGATAATAAAGTCTAAAGATGTCAGTTTTTGATATGGAAGCAAGAAGTCTGCTAAGTTTTACAGGTATTTTCTATTAAATATGGTGGGCTAAATAGATTCAATTTCATGGCATTGAAATCCTGCATCCTAACTCCTTGGAGTCTGGAGTTCTGGCCCTGCAGAAATCTTCTGTTATTAATATCCCTTAGAAGCCATTATTTGCTGTTTCTTGGAAAAAGAAAAAAAAAAAAAAACTACAGAAGAAAAACAAACATACAAAAAACCAAAGAAAATTCAAATCAAATCAGGATATCACCCCCTCTCCCCGCCACCCCCAAAAAAAAAAAAAAATCACAACAAACAAAGCGACTAAAAAAAATACCACCAAAAAAATGAAGGAGAGTTGTTTAGGCTGGAAAGTAGTAGGCTAATATACATTCACATTTAATCCCATTGACTTTAATGATATTAAGAATATTAAGTTGCAATTCTTTTTGTTCCTGTCAGTGAATTAGGGAGTAGACATACAGTTGAGGGTCTTCAAAGGAGCAGAGGCACATCTTGTTTGTGACAAAACTGCCTCTGAAGAGCTGCAAAAGAAATGCACTGGGGAAGGCAACTTGCAATTGAATGGGAGAAGTATGAGGGAAAGTTTGGAGGTAAGGAGAGCAGGTATGAAAATTATATGGCACTTAGAGAAGGGGGTCAGAATTCTCTGCACATCTGAGTATCACAAAGCCAAGTGAGATGTCAGTACTTGTCTCACATGTCTCCTCTGTATTATCCTAAGGGTAAACCCCATGGTCCACACAAACAATTGCTAGTGTACTTCTCTATCACCGTGTGTTTCTAAGGGGAAAATCTCTACTCCCAGGGGATCTTAGCTGTCATGTTTTGAATTCTAGGAGAATACTGCCAGCCTATCAAAGTGAAAAATTTAGTTCTTGCGCATTTTAAACACCTTTTAAAATCTTTAAATTGGAATGAAGGGACTTGGTGGGTTGTAACAAAGCTAATCTATGCATTTATACTCTTGTTCTGTGTTTCAAAGGTAGTTGTAATGAACTGCTTCAAGAAAACATTACAGGTTGTTTTTGAGAGAAGTCAAATGAAATGACCTTTTTTCATCTGCTATTCTTTTCAGCTTTTGAAGTTACTTCTTTTTGAAAATCCATTTATCAGTCATATCTGTGAGAAAGTCATAAATTTATCTAATAAAACTTTCAGTAATTTGCTTTGAGGTCTACTATGCAGACTGCAGTCATATTTTGTTGTTGTTAAATAAATTAATGAACACCTTAAAAAGTGAAAGGCTTAGAAAAGTTATAAGAATTATTGACTCCCTATAGCCAAAAGCTGATGTTAAGAGAGGGCGTATTTTAAAATTTATATTTTTCACCCAACTTTGGTTATTGTTCTTTACTAGATTGCTCTAATGTGTGTCAAATGTAAATCATTAAACTGAATTGCTAGGCCAGCAATCCAGAGTGAGACAGAAAAGTTGATGGCAACTGCTGAAAAAGATTATTACCTAAAGATTTCTCTAGCAATAGGAGCCATATGCATGTGAGCACGTGTAACCATATCATATCAACACTGGAGCTGATAAAGTTCATCTATTTTTAAATATATACATAATAAGAATTAATGCAACCCAGTAGTATGAATTATATGCTCTTCTTCCTTCAGAAGAACTGTAGCTTAGTATGTAATTCAAAATTAATAATGCAGCAGGAATGGATTCATTATCTCTTATGTCAAAATCATTCGTAATAAGTAAGATAAGGAGAGAGAAAAAGCATGAATAAAAAAGAAGAGTTTCGATGACCAAATTACTCCTGCCCTCATCAATCTCAGAGAATAAAATTTTTATCCTCTGCAGTAACTGATTGGTAAGGTAGCATAGGGAGAATATGTGGATAAGTTCCTAAATCTGCCTCATCAGTATATTCTTAAAGCAGATGAAGAGTGAAGGAAGAAATAATATGTAAGATGAAATAAAGAAAATTCCAATATAAATTTTTTTCACATTGGCATTAGAAACATATTAGAAAAAAACTATTTTTCATTTATTCATATTATCACAGAATCATAGAATAATTTGGGTTGAAAGGGACAAGCTCACATTGCTGTGCCATGTCAACCCCCAAGTCCTTTTCCTCAGGTCCATTCTCAATCTATTCTCTGCCCAGCTCGTATTTGTGCTTGGGGTTGTCCTGACACAGCTGCAGCATCTGCACTTGGCCTTGTGGAACTTCTGAGATTTGCACAGACCCATCTCCCAAGCCTGTCAAGGTCCCTTTGGATGTCACCCTTCCCCTTCAGCATGTCGACTGCACTGCAGTTTGGTGTTAGCAAATTTACTGAGGGTGCACTCAGTCCCATGGTCCATGTTGCTGGCACTGATGTTAAGCAGCACGAGTCCCAGTCCCAGCCCCTAAGGAATGCCACTCATCACTCAGCTCAACCATCCAGCCAATTCCTTACCTACCAAATCATCCATCCAAAAAATCTATGTCACTCCAGTCTAAGGACAAGAGTGTCATGCAGGATCATGTCAAAGGTTTTGCACAATCCAGGTAGATAACATGTTGTGCTTGCCCTATCCACTAATGGTGTAACCACATTGTAGAAGGCCACAATGTGTGAGACATGACTTACCTCTACTGAAGTTCTTTTGAGTATCACCAATCACTTCCTTCCTTATTTTCCATATCTCTTAGCACAGTTTCCAGGAGGATCTGCTCCATAATCCTGGTGGCCACTGAGGTGAAACTGACTCCCCTCTAGTTCTTCAAGTCATTCTTCTTCCCATTTTTAAATTTTGAATTAACTGTTCCTATTCAGTATCCAGGCTGCCTTTTATAAAAAAAAAAAAAAAAAAAAAAAGTTACTGTGAAAGCAAAAGAAAATATATGTTACAATAACTGTTACAGAGATCGATATCAGGATGTTAATCTAAAGAAAAATTACTATTAACTTGTAGATGGCTGACATAGGCATCTATTTGATTTTGAAATTATTTCTGTATAGACTTTGATACTAGAAGTAAATATGTGAAGATTTTTACATTTACAATGAACATTAAATTTGGAAATATCTTAAAGGCGAGGAAGAATTATCCTGCTTCTGTGCATAAAAGGAATACAATTCATTGTTAGTATTATCGCTGCTATTATCATACTTTATTTGTATCACAATAGAATTTGGAGATTTCATGCAATTACTTTGGCAGAATGTAGCAGTAAATCTCAACGAGATCAATTTTCCTGTTTTACAAATACCTGTAAATTAAAGTGGAAAAAATCCTTACTGCCATTTGTATCAAGCCAAGACATTTTAAAGATACTTACAGTCTTTATAATGGAGACAGAGACACAGGAATGGTCAAACACTGGGGATCTCACTTGAGATGTTATAATTTAATTTTGGTTTAATGTTCAGTCTTATTTAGACCACTGTTATGATTTCAGCATTCTGTGTCCTTCACACATATCTTAGCCCTGGGTCCATAAACTCCTGGGTTATGATCCTCTCTGATCTGTAACAAAAATTATGTCTCCATGAAACCAATACTTCTTTTCTTCAGAACTGGTGAGGCTAATTAGTTTTAGACTATGGCACAAAGATAGCATAATGATCATGGAAATCAGCAGCAGTATCAGGCAGAGTAAACTTGAATGTTGGCCCAATTTACTTCTGACTGCTTCTTGCCTCTTGGATAGCTGATTGTTTGGTCTTGTTTTGGTTTGTTGTTTAATGGACAGATGTTTTCTGTTTGTTGGCTAATAGTTCATCAATATGTAAGAATCCAGGTGTACCTAAGGCATGTGAGTGCTGTAAAAACTGTAGCAAAGCATTAAATATAGGTTTAATTGGATATTGTCTGTACATATTTTTTATATCTCAAACTGTTGGAGAGGTCAGGTACATCTGAAAATAATTGCTCGAAGTGGCAGTAAAACTTCAGTGCAGAGCTGGAGGTTGGCATGACTGGTGTGTACATGCAAACAATAACTATTATTAGTGACAAACTACACAGAGGACATCTAGGATAATATCTTTCTAAATATTAGAAACTGAAGCAGTTTACTATCTTTGAAATACAAAGGTGAAAAATGAAAATGGGAAAAACCTGCAGCATGAAAATCTGAAACAAGATCAGTCATTACTTTTGCCTTACTGTTTTGATACTGAAAGATACTGACCAAAGAACACTCAGGTTTTTTTGGCTGAGATGAACTGGGCAATCCAGGTCACAGGACACCTTTAGCTGCTTTATCTTTTTTTTCAGTGGCAGTAACTACTTACCTTGCTTGCAATCTTGGCAGTGCTGTCACAGATCTACAGACTTCACTGACCCAGGATCACTTCCAGATCATCCCTTCTCATTGGAGACACAGATGACTGGATGGATTTGCAGTTTATAAGACTATCAGTCCAAAATGTGTTAAAGTTTTTCAATGAGGTAGCAAAAAGGAAATCAAGAACAGATAAATTACAGCACAAAAGAGAAATAAGTATTTTGATTATTTTTAAGTTCTACAGTATTTTTTAATATCAGTAAAAATAATATTAAATCCCACAAAAAATAATAAAAAACACTCTGATCATACAATAAACTTCTAGGCAATGTGCTTATGGATACTCAAAACTGAAGTATAACTCAATGAGATAAAAAAATGAAAAAAATGTTATTTTGTGTTGCAATCACACAGACACACACACACACACACCTAGAAATAATATAATTCCTGTTAGCTGCTATTACTATGCTATTGTCCAAAATAACATCTCATTCGAAACTCATGCTTTAAAAACTGTAAAACTTTGAAAAAGAAATTGATGTAGGTGCAGGTAGTAAAATTCTGCCCTGAAAGTTCACTCTACATATTTGTTTTACCATCTTTTAAAGACTTTTCCTCTCATCTCCTGTTTTCTCCACTGTCCCAAAAGTGCTGTAAGAAAAATGTTGTTTGTTTATGCCATTTAAACATTTGAATGTCCAGTAAAGGCTGACATAAGGACACATAAATAGAATATTTGAAGCAGACACATGTAAAATAATAACGTGAAAAACATTTTCCTGCTCATTTTTTACTGCTCTTAGCTATAGATCTGTGTGCTTTACAAAAAAAACACTGTTTTATCCAAAGGACTTTGGCATATGCAAATCAAAAATTGAAATGCATGACATCTAGGTACCTTGCCTCTAGAGCACAATGCAGAACCATTTGTCAGATAGAGAAAATCCTAATATTAGCATGCCTGTTTTGATTGATACAGTATGCTGAGACAATATCCTCATTTTGAGATTTAAATGCTTTTTGCCACTTAGAAACTCCAGACAGTAAACTCCTCAAATAGTAATTAAATAATTTTGCATCATGGTGAATTAAAGAATCATTATATGAAATACTGTCTCCAGATTATCTCACTGACTTCTGCTATGACATCTCTATCAAACATTGCTTTTCCACAAGTAGATTTGTATAAAAATAGTTGGCTTTTCCAGACTCCTGTGTTCAAGACAGGGTTGAGAACTTTAATAAAAATAACTTTTGTAGTCAGAACATGAGTTAGACTTTCACATCTAAAATCAGTTTAAACATTTTTAGGGCTTTGGATTCAGCTTGGATTTGTAACTAAAAGTAAATAATCAAGAGAGAAAATTAAGTAAAAATTATTCTTATGCTCTGGTTTCAAATCATTAAATTAGAGAGTACAGCAACACCATTTCCACCACCACCCCACCACCCACTCCTGCTTTGAATGCCTCATCAAGTTCAATGGATAATTCTCCTGTAAATAATTTCTTAGATTTCAGTCTCTTCTGACTAGGAAAATTCTTTGCCTGAATTGTTTCATAAAGAAGAAATGTAGTATTTCTGTAACTGACTAGCATCTTAAAAGCAGAACACTTTGCTGAACAAAAGAGACCAACAGATGGAACACTATATTTAGAAGTTATTTTTCAGCCTTCAAAACTTTTATACAAGGCACTTGAAATTATTATTATTAAGACATTGTGACTGTGAAAGTTAAAACTTGTTATTACAAGATATCTTTTTAAAAACAATTGAAGCAGCATGACAGTCTTCTACATGGTGATTTATGTCTAAGAAGTCAGTGATGGCAATGTTAAATGCAGGATGTTAATACAAAATTGACTATTAAATATTTGAGTGAAAAAAATTGGTTTTAAGGTTTTATAAGAAATTAGCAAGAATTTTTAAAAAAGTTAATAATGATTATCTCTGATGTTCGACAATGTTATGTATTTAATTGCTATGTTTTTGCACTGTAGAATGAAAATTACTGATGTTCAGTTTACTAATGGTTTAGGGCCCTTACAACGAGAAGCTGAAGTGGTCTGCTGACATTTGCATTGCACTGTTTCCAATGCCACAAATGCCAAGTCACCATCACTTCACTTGTTTGTGTGATGTGCTTCTCCTGAGTCCCTGCAGTTGAAGCTGTCCTTCTCATATAATCAGCAAGTAAGGACAAGGTTGCTGAATTTTGATTTTCAGTGGTAAAGTGTTAAATAATCTGAAAGATATTCTTAAATCTTTTGCTATCTTCCTTGTTTTCAACAATTTTTTTGTAAAGCATCTGCAAAATGGAAAACAAAAAGATTTAGCATATTTGTATGCAAATACTTTTCTTTTTTAATCTGTAAGCATACTTTTCCCAAATAATCAATCTAGTTAAAAGCTTCATTAAGATAACACACAATTTGAGATAAAAGTGCACTTGTGCACTTTTTTTTAGGATTCTCTCATCCAGAAAATTTCAAACCGAATTGGGAAATTCCAGGGGAAAATAGAACAGAAAATACATTAACTTATTGATGAGGAGAAACAGAAAGGAACCTGTGAGGTTAGAGAAAACTCACAAGTCTTTTCCTTAAAAACATTGAGTGTTGGGAGATAGGTAATACAGATGATGTATCAAATAAAATATAGTATAAAATATATATAAATTTTAATATGCCTCAGTTCTTTTTTTACCTATCAAGATTTTTGGCAAATTGTTTTTAGGTTTTGAGAAATATTTACTGTTTAAGCCTTTCTATTTTAGCTGTATAATGTGTTTTGCCTTGGTCACATGGTGGATAGATTTCATCCTGCTTTTCATCACATACTTCCATCCCATTTAAGCAATCCTCAGTTCACACTTCTATCTAGAGAGACAGAGCTGGATGCACATAAAAAAGCTATTCTTCATTTTCATTTCCCTTTTCCACATTTTTCAGTATGCTTAAAAGAGGATTAGTAAATCCCTGGCTATTTAGAATTTCTCAGATGTCACTGAATCTTATACCATTTCTCTTCAGTATAGCCATCTGACAAAGTGAAAAGAGCACAATTTTTTCTGAAAAAATACTTTAGTTTTTCTGGTCATGCTTAGGATGAGCCATATTTCTATGTTGAGTTTTTAAAATAAGATCTTGGGTTAACTAAATGGGAGTAAAATGATTTACAGAAAATTAAGAGCTGACTGATGGAGTTACTTTTTCATATGCTGTGTGAATCTATATTTAAATCCTGATTTCAAAAACCTACTAAATAGTATATACTTAGTGGAGTTGATGGTTTTTAATAGAAACCCTCACCCAACAAAACAACACCCTCAGACCCTAAATGTTTGGATTAAGTAATTTTCATATGGTTATCCAATTTTTTATCAAATTTACTTTTATTTTCCTTTAATTTATAAATAGAAGTTTCCTTTTTTAAGTATATGTCCTTAACAGAACAGAAAGTAGTCAGCCAAAAATTCCCCAGATCTGTGTAAATTCCATCTCGGGATCTGCATCACTGATGCTGCAATTGTGATGATACATATGCTGGGGATTGGAGTAGGTTCTAAAATGAGTGTATATAAAAGACTGCACCAATAAGTAAAGGTACATGAAAGAGGTATTTGACTGTGAATGTGTAATTTATTGTGTTCCTGGATGTAATAGTGTGCTTTCTGTTTATATGAACTATCTTATGATATCACTAATGAATACATAACTTTATTGGTTTCTGATGTTGCTTATACCTACAATATTTTAAAGGCTCATTTTCAAGAGAACACTTATTTAATTTATTTAATAATGTATTTAACAGTACTAAAATAATTTAAGGACTTGAGATTAGCTCAGTTGATTAGACTATGGTGCAAAAGCCCAGGTCACTGGTTCAATCCCTGTACAGGCCACTCACTGAAGAGTTGGAGTCAATGATCCCTGTGGGTCCCTTCCAACTCAGAATATTCTGTGATTCTTTGACTCAATCATATCCATTATGTGTTTACAGGTATTGATTTAAAATACTATCTTTAGGAAAGAATCTGACCTGTGGAGAGATCGGCCTAAAAATTGTGTCAAATAAAAATGCTTTAGCTTGCTTGGAAGCCATAGGTCTCCTCTTGAAATAGTATGTGTAATTGGACAAGAGATATTCTTACTAAAGATATTACCAGTACCTGGCCTTTGCCTAGTGTGGCTTTTTCTTAAAATAAGGGCCAATAAAGAAAATGGTTTTATTTCTTCCTGCTTCCAGAATATACCTTAGAAACTGGGTCATAGTTTTAAAGTATTTCAACAACAATACCTATCTGAAAGCTCAAGTACAATTAAATGGAAAGAAAAATCTAAATTCCAGTGTGTAAGTAAGAAAAAGTAAGTTTTCACAGAGATTATATAGGTAATCACTTAGTAAAGTCACTTTAATTCAGCTCAGTCAAGTGATACAGCTGAATGAAAACAACTTGAAACAAATCTCAAAGCAAACTGGATGCTAAATATATCAATATTTATTACTTTTTTTTTCTTTTTGTCCAAGAAAGAACCAATCTAAGAATTAGAAATTTTTGTAGCAATATGGAATTCAAGCTGTTCAATTAATTAAAACTGAAGATATATTGAAAAAGATCCTCAATTAAAATTTGCTTCTAAGCTTAGTAATATAGCTATTCATATTTTATCTTCCTTGAATTTAAATTTTTTAAAAATGAGATATTTCAAAATATTTCTATTCTGGTTCTCAGACAAAAATTTCTCATCTTCTCAAGAATAGATACAACTGGAAAGTTGAAAGACTCTCAAAAAAATAAATTAAACATCTCTATTTAATGCTTATAATGTTCTTGATAAGCTGATTGATAGTTCAGAGCACAGACTATAATCATAACATTTTATGGTAGGCAGGATTATTCTCACAGCTGGAATAACAATGCAGATTTGTGCAGAGTGGGAAAAAAAGAAAGAGAAGAGATTACAAAGTAAGACCAAATAAAAGCAACTAAATATCACAGTGATAACATTTAATCTTGATGGAGGGCAGTAAGTGATGCAGTGGACAGATGCTGCAGTTTGGTAGGATATACTTGTGGTTATCCCAAAATGCTCTAAGTCAGCCAGTTTAGATTCTACACTGTCACATTACCAAGATCTGAGCACAAAAAAGACATGGTTTGATGATGTCTTTAGGCTGGATTTATCCTGCTTAGTTATCCTTTATTTACAGAGCTCTGATGAGGTATGTTTCCATAGCAATTCAGTACTTCTTAGTAATATTGACTTACGTCTTCATCTGCTTGTGAAGTTTGCAGCCAATATTAAATCTATTTCCCTGAACAAGGAGAAAAGTACAAAAATGTTCAAGGGTCCATCTATAATCTTCCACTCTTAAAGTCTTAAATAAGAAATAAAAATTGAAAGTGGAAAAAATTATGTCACTACAGTGCACTAAAACCAAGGGGTTTTATCAGAGGAATTTGGAGAAATACTCATGTTATGACATAGATGGCTTAAAACAATGAACCTAGGTTGAAACCAGGGGACAGAGTAACCCATTTGTAGTACTGTGATAAATCAGCTATATTTTCTCTAGAATCAAGTGAAGTCCAGAAATGGTTTATGCAAAATCATACAGGTCCCAGGCTCACAAACTCTACCATGTCAAATTGCCTTTGCACAGTATTAGTCTGGATACTTCTGAGCTCTGCCTCCTGGTATGCAGACTACGTGTTTGTATTTACATAGACTAGATCTTTCCAGTACACATAGCATTCTAATAACTCTGAAAATGATTGCTTAGGTAAATAAAACATTTTCATATCTTATAACAACCTATTCACCCGAATTCCATGGATTACAGCAAAACCTCCTGAGCACTGATGATAGCTGATTGAACATAACTTTTTAACAATATCTCTCACAAGTGAAAGGATATAAATAATGTTATTACTATCATTAACTTTCACTTGTGCTATATTTTTTTACAGTGTATCAGTTTACCATTGTCATGTGTGAGCCAAAGCATGGAGATACTCGACAGAAAATTCAGCCTCTGTAGTAGGGATTGCCACAAGGGGCATATTGAAAGTAGCACTGATGAGCCAAAAGGCATAACAGGATAAGTCATGAAGCCAGGTAATGTGAGGTAATCAGGCTGTGTTTGGTCTAACACAACAAAAAACATGGGAAAAGAGAACATAGTGAATGCAGAGACCAAGAAAAAGGATATTTTGTGTTAAAATATCCCAAGAGTTTACATTAACCAAAGCAAAAGAACAGTATGACGTGTTGAGGTGTGAGACAGTGGGAATTTGATCAAGAGCTGATTTGTACACACAAACACATTTTTTCTCTGAAGCTATCCTTGCATGTCTGTATAAATATAAAATAAAAATGCAAACCTTGACCATATGGTAGATCATTATATGCTTGCTGTGCTATGTTTAACACAAGCCTAGTCCTTAGCTTGTAACTAGTAATTTAAATCTCAATGAAAGGTTTCTTAATGCTTTTCAATGTTCTATTACATAGGCTAAATTTGTGTTCTGGCTTTGTCTAAATGCTGACATTATCCAAGTGATATCCAATATAGCCAAAGGACACACTTTGTTAAGATTAGGAAGAAATTTAATTTTGATTACAAACTGTGGGCTCTCAGATATCTAGACTTTTTTGGCATTTATCTAATTCAGTATATGAAGGCTTGAGAGTTACTGAATATCATTATCTTAAAAAAGAACCTGCTCAGGGAAAAAATGTCATAGATCATGTACACGTTAACAGGTAAAATAATTGGTGTAGGAGGAATCTGTTGCCATCAGAAACTGCAAAATTATGTCTTTTAATAATAAAGAATTTTATTTCTATAGTGTCAAATTCCAAATTCTATCTGAAATTAGAAGGCTCTTTCAGGTGGGAAGCATTGTTAAAAGATACTTTAAGTCACTTAAGTAAACTCAAGCAGTTTGGTTTGTGTTGTATCTACAGCATATGTATGGTGAAGGAGAGCATGGACTGAAATTTTACCAGGCTAAAAAATAACTTTTCAATTAGTCTGCAACATTACAGGTACCTGGGGCTAAAGAAACAGGCGTTTTTGCTCCTTCAGTTTCTCATGATTGCAAGTCTATCCTTACTCTTTTTCTTTAATTGCTTTTCCCCTCAGATGACTGTTAGTAGAAATAATTTTTTCTCATGTTGTCACCATCTGGTGGAAAAAAAAATGCATATGAAAACTGCAGAATGTCTAATGACAAGCTCTACTTGGGAACAAGCTACTTTGTTCTGAATAGATAAAGTTTTGTTTAAATGAAATTATGTGTGCATACACCTGTTAAAAGCACAAGAGGCAAAAAGCCCAGGAATTTGCATCATGCAAAATAGACACTTCTGTGCATGTGGACTGATGAGCAAATATAAATGCTGATATGCTATCAACATAACCAAAAGCTGCTTGTCTGTGATACCCAACCAAGTGAGTTGCCAGAAACTAGTAGGTGAGCTGGCAGAATCAAATTTTTTATTTAAAAAGACTATTTTAATATTTTTTGTAAACTGCAGTATAGCTATCTCAAGACACATATATCCCCTTGTGCATAAAGTCACATTAGCAAAAAAGTGAGATGTGTTTCTATTAAAAATTTGAAATTATAGTAAGGAACAGGTACACAATATTCTGATGTACAGTTTGTTGAGCATATCTGGGCTATTAGTTTCAGAAACCCAAACACCTTCATCTTTAAATAATCAGAAAGCTACTAATTTCGTGTTTGTACATCTTTCCTAAGGATATTAACAGATGAAAAATATCATGCTAGGTTACTCCATTTCTAAAATTTAGACATGAGAGCACAACAAACATGTTACTGATGCTGAAATATATAAAACACTGTTCATAATATGTAGCTCCTTCTAGTGACAGGTGTCTGCCTGTGGCAGAGGGATTAGAACTACACTACAGGTCTTTTCCAACTCATCCCAAATTCTATGATCCTATGATACTGTGATTTTCATATTTTTATATGCATGTATATGTGTTTTTATCTTTATATATAACTTACCAGTGTAATTTAAAAGTAATTTATGAAATATTAGAATGTGTATCCTCATTTCAAGAAATAATAAATGAAGCATACAGGGCTTAATTAGCCTTTTAACCAAACTGTCAGATCAGGAAACATTACTGAGCAAAGGTAGATATAATGAATTAAAAGAGATAAATTAATTTTAAAAGAACAATTTCATAAATTCGAACATGACTCTTCATTAATTTGTAAGTATATCAGTTGGTATGTCATTATTTTTTGCTTTACATGAAATAGAATGTATCTCTGAGAAACATCATAGAAATAAAGCAAATTCAGTCAGGGTCATGGTAAACAGTATGGATCTGTTTCATGCCAATGACACGGACATGCTGAGCAACACTAGCACAGACTCTGCCAAAATATTTGTGATACCATGCTGGTGGGAAAAAACTTTTTGAAAAAAAAAATATTCCAATGAAAATAAATATGGAAAAATAATAGGCAGAAACATGAACATGAGACATGGTTTTTATGCAAAAAAACCCCAAACCATTAGCTCCTGTGTTTTAAACAGAGAGAAAAACCTCCTAAAAATATGTTACTGGGTTCAAACAAAATTGTAAACTGCTATCTTTGGTCTCTCTTTAAAATGGCTAGTGATTTGGCATCAGTTTTAATATCAGGAGTTTGAGGAAAGATTATAAATGTATGAAGATGAGTCACTGCCAGATACAAAATTACCTCAATTTTTAGGTCCTTAGAATAGGAGAAATTGACAAATTATCCGTCTTTACTGAGTAGTCTACAAAACCTTGTTTGGGGAGACAGAAAATATTAATCAAGTAAGCTTTGTAAGACATCAGAGAACCAAAACACCTTAAAACCAAATTGGAACCCTTTTTGTTCCCTTTGAAATTTACTTAGAGAGGGAGACTGGCTATCTTGTAAAACTGTGCATTTTCTTAAAGCTCTTCTGTATTGTAAATGATGACCTAAGGATAAACTTAAACTTTGTGGGAATTGTTGATGAAGCACTGCCATCTTTTGGTTGTACAAATACGGAATATGGAGGAAGGATATAATTGTCACTGAAATAAGGACATAGGCTGAAATAATAAAATTATTACTTTAGTCTAACACTGGTCTACTTTGCTTTTCTAGATAATTGGCTGCAATTGTCTCCTCACAAAATGGCATGAAGTCATTGTTGGCTTTAACAGAAAATTGACAGCCCAGTTAAAGCGGTTTCCTGTACTTTTTTTTTAAATTGCTCTCCTCTTTACCTCTTCCAAAACAGATTGGCAAGGTAAATTTTATTACAAAATAGACACATTTTGAAATTATGGAATATAATAAATACTAATGTAGATGACAGTTATTGTGTGTAAGAGTTATTTAAGAACTAGTTGGTGGCACTAAAGTCATCTGTGTTTTATAGTAAAAGCAACACAAATTATTCTCAATTCCTTAATTTATATAGTGCTGATACTCTAAGATTCAGTGCTATGATGGCATTATATTTCTTGAAAAAGGATTTTTGCCGCTTACCTATTTAACAGTTTGCAGAGGACACATAATTTTAAGTAAACAGTATAGCAATACAACACAATACTTTTCCTGCATGTGGAAGTAGTTGACACATTTATTAATTTAGTAGAAATGTGAACAAATGCAGTATATGCTTTGAATGTGTAAGCCCAGTATGATTCCGTTTTAAAATACATTTTATATTCAATCTTATTGTCATATTAGATTTTACCTCTTTTTAAATCCAATATTAGTGTTACAAGCTAATATAATGAAATTTCTAGAAGAATAAAGACAATTTTTACAAGAATATTAATATTTTACTCGTCAAAAAAAGTTTAAAAATGTACATCCCACTAAAGTGTTGCTAAATTAACAATTAAAGATCTAAAGTTATCAACTGCCTCACCTCAAATGCAAATGAATTAAAATTTATTCTTGTAAGAAATCATATCTTTATGCAGTATTTTCAAGCTTGGTTTGAACAGAAAGAGATGGGAATTTTGCCATATGCTTAAGACTTATGATGTGACATTTCTCTTAATTCAAATACGGGCAAAAGTGTGAAGTGCAAAATATGCTTGCACTGCTAAGGACTGACTATCAGCACATTTGTCTGAAAATTCAGTCAATATGCAACATTTGGAAGGTCAGAGGCCTGTGATATGGAAATCAAATAATTATCTAATACTGAATGAAAGATGAGAGGCTTTAAAGGTTTGAAGTTTTTTTGGTTTTTTTTTTTTTTTTTTTTTAATTAAGACAAGAAGCTTCTGCACATCTGCTGTCTGAGATAGTGATAAAAAAGCCAATATCAACATTTGGCAGGTTAGAACAATTGTTACCTCGTTTCAGATAGACTGGTACCACAGAAAGTTGCAGGTGAGACCTGATAGAAGAGTGTCAGAAAGTCTGTGTTCTGAGCAGACCAGGCATTTCTAGGCACATCTCATTCTCCCTTGTGGTATATACATTTCTGGGTATACCACACTGGGTCATAGCTCCATGGTTCAAGTCATCCCCTTCATTCTTGCTCTGCAGTCTGCTCACATTGACACCGTGGAATTCCTGGGTGAGGCTGTGCATGTGCTCCAGAGCAGGGAGCCAGCTGCACTCCTGCCACCACTGCACAGGAGCAGAGCTTACAGATAACCATGCAACAGAAGCAGCTGCCTGTGCAGAGTCATTGGACACAATACTCAGCACCTGCTACCAAGAGGCAGAGATTTCTTCTGCAAACCAGGTTGAAACAGGTCGTGTCCCCCCACTGGTAAGACTACAGTATTCAGAAGTCTTTGAATTAATAAAATTATTTTTTCAGAATTTTGCTTAGATATAAACAGGAAAATATTATATATATGAAGCATACAGTCTTTCTGAAATGAAGTAGATAGACCCTCTTCCATATTTCCTCTAGATGACAGGAAAGAATATGAGATGGTATGAAGTATTTTCATTGCACAGAGGGATTGGAAGGTTCGTCACTAAAAATGTCATGCAGAAAAAAATCTGAAAAATTAAGACCTAATTTCAGGGGTTAAATGAAGGCTGAGCAATATCAAATATTCTGAACAAATGAATAACAGACAAGTCACATTTCAGTTTCTAGATCTTATTCTGTCCGAGTACAAAAATTAGATAGTCTATATGCACAGAGGATACTTTGCCATTAAGTGTTGCAGATTGTAACACTGAAATTACTAGGATTTGTTCATTAAATTGTTCCACATTGTTGTCTTTTTTTTTCTTCTTTTACTGAAGAGATACATACTATTTACCAGAGAATCAAGTTTTTATAAATGTTTGTGAGGCTTTAGTGTGGAAAAAATGTTCAGCTGAGAGTTCTAGGGGATATGAATACATGACGAAATTACAAATGAGCAGTTTAATGAGGAAAAAAATAAAAGTGGGAACACCTGCACACTTTCAGTACTTTGCAGGCTGATTTATTTCCTTCTCTATATGCACATATAATTCTCACTAACATAACTGAAGCAACACCCATATATTTAATAAAAAAATAGCCATGATTGTTTCTGTCAGTTCCCTAGGTAACATCACCATTTCAATCAGTTTCTGTATGACAGGGACATAATGAGATTGCTAATAAATCTTCTCTTTTTCATGTGTACCTGAATTTATAAATGAGCAGTCACTTAGGAATAAACTTCTTGGTCCTTGTTTCCAGTGGGGAGTTGGCCCAAGTTTCCACATACAAACACCAGCATGAATATTTCCAAATGCTAATATCTGCACACTAGTATTGAAATTGATTGGTTGTATGCATCAGGGCATCACTGTTTTATCATGCAAGAAGCTTATAACAGGAAAAATAATCTAAAATTTTATATAAGGTTTTGGAAGACAGAACTAAGGGAAAAAAAAAACAAAAACAAAAAACAAAAACAAAAACAAAAAAAAAAAAAAAAAAAAAAAAAACCAAAAAAACCCACAAAACCAAAAAAAAACAAAAAAAAAAGAAATTAAATTTGTTTCTAAAACCTTAGCTTCTGGACCATGAGAATTCATATTTACCAATTTTGAAAATTCTTTCCCTAAACTTTTTTATTGTTGGCCACTTCACAGACAGGTTTCTGTGCCAGATGAATCTTTAGTTTGTCTCAGCATGATAGTCTTTTAGGAATGCATAGCAGAGACAGCAGAGAGCCAAGATCTTAAAAATTTGCTTCATAAGTCTTAGGAGTTGGATTGAACTCTAGTGCATTGGCCTTCTTCAGTAAGAACATTTTCTTTAATAAAACTGCTCGAAGTTTCCAATTATATGGATGAGCTACTTCTCAGTACAGAATGGCCAGTACATTCTTTTATTGAAATTCTTATATTAAAGCAAAAACCTTATGAAACTGAGTACTGAAACTGTCATGGCACTATTAAAGAGTGCACAAGGAACCATGCAAATGTCAGTGGTTTGCTCACAATCTTCTTCCCTTATTTTTCTCTTATGCATTTTTACATTTGCAGAGTATCTTTGAGTAATTTTAACTTAACTGTTATGTACCTTATTTTCTTCTTTCAAATCCTTATCCTAGAAAGGTTAAAGTCAAATAAAAGGCTTTCATTGACCCCAGATGTCTTGCAGTGTAGTTTAAAATGGAAAACAATGTCACTTAACAGGAAAGTTAGTGCAAAATTTCAGACATTAAGCTTGCTTATTTAAAATATAGGGGTAATTTGATGACTTTTCCTTATGATTCTTAGCTCATGATGTTGAAAAAAGTTGCCATGCTCTCCCCAAAATGATGGATTGGCATTTCAGAAAAGCCCACAGATCAAGGACCATGGTGATATGTAATAAAAAAATTATTTTACTGTTATGAAAAAATGAAAATGCCACCAAAAACCACCAAATATAAAAGTCTCTATTCTGAAAACATGAGAGAATCAGTAAGCTCATAAATAAATAGGTAAGGTTTTTTGTGGAGTATGTTATAAACAAAAAAAAAAGAAGGCTTTTAGGAAAGTTTGACATGGAAAAATAAAGATAGCATTAGTTACTTAAATAAGACTGGCTAAATAAAAGACTTTTAATATGCAAATAGAAAAACATCATTTCGTTGAATGAAAAAATGGGCATTAATTTTTGTATATGAAACTAAAAGAAAATATGGGCAAGACTAATGCCCATAAATGAAAGCTTGATTCATAATTTGTGCCAGGAATATACTAATTGGAGGAGCGTGGCCATTTTGCCTTTCCAATCCATTTTGATTCTTTAAAAAAAGAAAAAAAAACATTATTTGGTCAAGGAGTTGTGGGCTTAGCCAAAGTCTCTGTAATTCTACTTTGAAAGAAAAAATAAGACATTTTTATTTATTTCATGAAATTGTTTATGTATTTATGTATTTAAAGAAAAGTAGATAACCACCAACCTTACTTTTGAACAGACAGAATGAGATAAATACATTTGTAAATGCACATCTTTCCCTGAAAACCTTTGTGGCAGAAATAAAGCCCAGAAAGATAAACTCCAGATAGGATGCTCCTGAGACTGGAAAATATACTTCCCAAGTTTTCAGTAACCCAGATGTCTGAGATGTTGTTCAATTGTAGTCAACCATAAACAAACAAACAAACAAACAAACAAACAAATAAATAAATAAATATATACACACTGTGTTTCCAATCATGTGAGAAATGCAAAAAAAAGAATCTAGATACCAATTAGTCATGTGCAGAATAATCTGGAGAAAGTTGATCCTCCTTGTATCTGGTATCTTATGTAAACTGGCACTTCAAAATCTTTTTGCAAATTTATCTAAGGTTGCTTCTCTGAAGTAGAAGCAAATTCTAGCAGTTCTGTAATAGCCTTTTGCAACTGTAAATCGTAAGCACTCAACCACTTTTTTATGTTTGAGATATTCGACCGAATTCAGGAACTGCTTGTGTGTTGGGAATTGTGTATAGTAGCTCTGGGTTTTGTTTGGTTTTGTTTTGTTTTCATTCTCAGTAAAAGAAAACTCATCAGCACTTAGGCACTTTTTGTTTATTGGAAATGTGACAGGTTTGGGAAGAAATAACTGAGTAAAATAAAGTTAATGGCATTGTATGCATCTAATAGTTGGATTTTTGGAAACACAGTTTTGCTGTTTCTTCACAAAATTCTGAAAATAATGTTCTGTATAATTACAGGCATTGATTACATATTCACACCTTTGAACACCTTAAGGTAAAATAAGTTGAAAGAAAAGCATTCTGAATTTGGAAGTGGATGTGTAGTCAAGAGTGAAAATAAAATTGAAGCAGACATTTGCCTAGTAGGTAATTTTCAAAAAAAAAAAATCTACTTAGCCTTCTATGAAACACATGGGATATTTGTCTCTCTCTGAAGTAAGAAAATGAATCTGCTTTATTCATCCCTTCTTCTAGTCTTATAAAACGTGCCTGTGTGATAGGGAAGCTGTGAAATAGAAGGTGAATAAGTTCAGAAATACAGAGTAAGAAATACACAGTCAAATTGGAATAGTCCTTTTGATTTCCACACAGATTTATGCATTAGAAGTTGATGGGTGGCTTAACCTTTCACACTCTGCTCTGGCTGCCGGTATCGTGCACCTTCTGTAATCTCACAGCTGCCATTACACGGCTCCCTCACTTGTGCATCTTGGGAAGAAAGTTAAGTTTTCAAAAAGTCTTCTGTTGATTTAAACATCTGTGTTCAAAAAGGCAGGAAATGACCAACCTCTCCACTGAATAAAGTATTCATGTTCAAAATGAATGACAGACTGCTTTTACAACTCCCTGTGGGATTTACAGCTTTGCTGTTAGAAAAGTGATTCTTCACAGTGAGATATCAGAGATCTCTTGTGTATGAGTATTCCAGGGCAGTACTCATGTCAGGAAGGATTCAGACCTTAGCACTTCATACAACACCAGAACAAATTAAACAAGGTGTTTTAACTTCTGTTTTCCAGGGCTTTCAAATGAAGATTGACATTCTTTCTGGAAGTTATGCTTTGCTGAAACACAAATTCTTGAAATCCTTTTGGAGATAACATATTAAAAAAAAAAAAAAAAACCTACAGTATGAAGGAAAGAAGTGATTTTATTTATCCATATATATG
Source organism: Muscicapa striata striata (assembly GCA_030060385.1). Taxonomy (NCBI): domain Eukaryota; kingdom Metazoa; phylum Chordata; class Aves; order Passeriformes; family Muscicapidae; genus Muscicapa; species Muscicapa striata. Next base: position 3,144,516 of record JAREIS010000099.1, on the reverse strand, counting down.
TAGTGATCAGAAGATTTCTGGCTTCTGGGAACCTTTCAATCTGCTTAAGTGCATAAATCATAAACTCTCGAATTAACATTTGCCAAACTATTTTAAGAATTCTGTAATAATTAATTTTTCATTATAAGTTTGATGCTATTTCTATATACATATCTCTCTACTAAGATATTTATTAAAATGATTGAAGCATTATTTGGTCAGTAAAATTCTAGAACCGTGAAGGCTTTTGTGAAATTACAGCATCTAAATCTGGGACCTTCCCTCTGAAACAACCATGCTTTCAATGACTGTGGGCAAGAAAAAAAGTATTTGCAGTCTGCACTCATTTTTGGAGTAAACTTGTCCTAGGAAGACATCTAATATTTGGAAATATTTTGGTATCTTTCAGAACCAACTTTATTTTTCAGTTCAAGAGGACTTTTTTAGAAAAAAAAAAAAATTGATATTTTATAGTCTTTGTAAATAGCAACGAATAATTTTATTAGAACTTCATTACACCACAGCTACAATGTTGTTATTGTGACACCACAGATTTTTGTCACAATCAGATACTAATTAGAAAGAACTGAATTGCACAAATACACATAAACCAAGTACAAGCAAACCAAATCAGAAAACACAACTGTTTCTTAAGTCTCTTGCTTTCCTCTGCAGCTGGTTCATTTTGAAAAAAATTAATTATCTACATCTATTAAAACGAGAGAAATTCACAGGAATTGGAAGGATATGATTAGTTTATAAATGCTTTTTCTATGTGAGCTGTTTTTACCAGTATGGCATGGAAACTATGCTAGAAAACTATTAGGTTAACATACATTTTTAAATATATTTTAAATTACATTTTAAGTATTTGTGATGACAAGTTAAATTCAGAGGGCAGATACTGGAGAATATATGAAATATTAATCCTAAAAAAACCTAGAACACTTTTAAATGTTATTAGGAAGAGAAGCTGAAATCTCTACAACTGTAAACTCATTAGTGCATATCAGAACAATGGAAAAAGAAACTTTATCTGACAGGTATGGAAAAATTGAATAATAATACAACAGAAGAAAACAAACCTCTTACAAATGGCTGTTCAATTAAATCTAAAAAACATCTCAATTAAATTGTTTTCCTTGTAGACTTTTCATGGCATGTTATTAACAGTAGATGCTCTTAGAACCTTAACCATTATTTATTTCGTGAAGGGTACAACTCTGACTTAGATTTTTTAAAGGAGCAGATTATAGAAATAATAAAACTACAAGCCTGTACTTTATCTACATAATATTAGCTATGCAAATTGTTGTATCCAAATGAATACACAACAGAGCAGTCATTAACATTATGCCAGCTGCATATTTATATGAGTTCACTAGTGGCTAAGTCCTGCATTCTTTGCTTAAATTATATATATTCATATATACAAAATTCTGCAAATTAAAGTTCAAGGAAGGGCATCTTCATACATTTTATGACATGTGGGAAAAAATCTAAGATAAAGCTGCACTTGAATGCTCTGCTTTTTTTGTTCTTTTGAAAAATATCAATCACTCAAAATAACACTTTTGTGAATATGCATTGCTTTCATTTCATGTCTCCTTAGATTCTGGGGATTGGTTAACTGAAGTAAGTCTGAAGGTCTTCCTGTACCAAAATAAGAATATCAGTGTGTTGTAAGAATATATTTTTTTCTCTGTGGCACATTGAATGAATAACTGTTTAAGTAAATAGAAAAATGAAAAGTTGCACCTTCTACTTGAATATTAGGATGCTAACAGGAAATGTGGATAATCATGCTTCTTTCAAAAAAAAAAAAAAAAACCTTTGAATGAGAGAAATCAGCAGTATTCAGTCTGGATGGCTAAAATATTAACTATTGAGCTATTGGCTGCATGGACCTTTCCTCTTTTGATGGGAAGAGCTTTTATAGTGAGAATTCCCACTCCCTGATGTAATGTAGAGCTCTAACAAAGAATAAACTACAGAAGCTATTGAATTTTCTTGGGAAAGATAGGCCAATAATTTTTCATAGAAGTGCATTTCCAGCCCAGAGGCTGGTATTGTTACCATCAATGCTAGCTCTCTGAAGAGCATCAGAAAAGCACATGAACAGAAAGGTAGAGGACATCCCAAAAAGTACCAGGACTGTAGCTTTAGTAGAAATCCAAGAGACCTTTTTTTTTTTTTTTTTTTTGGGGGGGGCGTTGGGTGGAGGCAGGTGGAGTAAGCACTGACTGAAATCATGCTTCAGCTTTTGAATGAGAAAAAATGCCTCTCATTGTTTGCCCTTTCCATTATCAGAAAAAAAAAAAAAAAAAACGTTCTTAGATCCTTTGTAAATGGATAGAACTGCAGCCAAAATTTGTGGATGCTTATGATTAAACTCTATATTGAAAGAAATAATTCAGGAAGACCATTAGCATTGATAGGAAAACTGGTCTCAGGCAGGAAACATAAAGAGAATATAGCTGGAAGGAAAACATAGGAAAATAATAAGCAGAAAATAATAAAATGCCATGGAATATCTCCTTTCTAGTGAGTCAACAATCAGTATCACATTTCTAGAAGTCAGACCTGAGATAATGCATAATTTTTCCTATTTTCATCTCTGCAATTTTTTTGACTTTTATAGATATATATTCAATTTTGAATTATCTACATCTAGTTTCATTCAAGCTTGATCATCACAAGCTCCAATGTTTGCCACCACAGGAAAGACACTAGAGGGTGAAGTTGAGAAACTTAAAATGGGAGAACTGCAAAATACTTACTCCAACAACAATCAGTCAAAAAGAAAACAGAGAGTTCTAGTTTCTGTGTGAGCATAATGTTACGTAAACTAGTAAAATTTAGTGTATGATCCCTTCAACATATTTTTAAAGCATCCTTCATCATAGACTGAGAAGTCTCTTTTACAGGCACTTGTAGAGAATTTGTTAAATCTGCCAACAGAAAGCATCCAACAGAGACAAGGCTGCCACAGCTCCATGCCTTCCAAGTCCAGCTCACAGTGAGGCTGAGCCTGCAATGCAAATAATTCATTCTCTGGCAGGGAACAAGAGCCAACATCTCCACAAAAAGTAGCACAGACCCCATGGGCAGGGGTTTGGCCCTGGCTGTGCTGGCCATTGCAGATTGCCTGGGAGCCTCTGGCAGTGGTGGCCAGCAGGGCAGGGATGCCCTTAGCCATGCTGGTCCCCAGCTCCAGAGCCAAGCCACACCAAGAAACAGGCATTGAGATGTTGGCCCAGCAGCAAACAGTGACACATTTTGGGAAACTTCTCATGGGTATAGTTTGTCTTCAGACTGTGGAACTTAAAAGCTGCTGCTGAAGCAACAAAGAGAATTTCCTAAGTAGTGATGAAACAGTAGTGGCAAACAGAAAAAAAATCCAGCAGTGATTTCTTTTGTACTTGTATTTTTGTGCTCTGAAAATCTTTAGGCGGCCTTTTAGCAGCTTCAGAGGTAGAATTGCAGAAAAAGAGGGATCTTACCATAGAAAACTGAGCTAATATAGCATGTAGGGGTTATGAGGAGTTGAGCAGAAGAATTAACTAAGCAAGGGACATGGTGTGCTCTTAAAGCAAAATTTCAGCTCATCTTAACAAAATTAAATGATTATTCTAATGTTGCTCATGACAGGTCCTGGGATCTTGTCATGATAAGAGAATGAAGGCTGAATTAAATTTAATGATTTGATTAATATTAATTATATCTGGCTGCCATGAGTGCACAGAAGTTCACAGTCTAGACCAGAACTCTTACTGATATTACCCATATGGCTGCACCTACCATGTTTTTCTTACTGGTATTTTAAAAATAAATAGTTCTTTATGAGAGGAAGTAACTGAGACAAAAGCATAGGAAATATCAGAAGACTAAAGGAAAAATTGCTAAACGTGCTTCCTTTACAAAACTAGTACATACATTCAAGGAAAAAAAAATCTTCCAGAAAAATGTTATCAGTCACAATAACTTTGAAGAATAAGAAACTGGAAATTTATAACTTGCTGATGGCAAAAAAATGAATAAATGGCCAGAGATAATAAATTGTTGACCCTTTATCCACATAAGGTAACTAGGAGTAACTAGGAAATGGCTCCATAGTGGATATGGCTGGTGACACCATTTCTGAACAGTGCTATTTTTATTCTGAGATGAAAAAAAAGTCTCCATTAAGTGTCAATAGAAAGTAATAACCAAACACTCTCTTGCAGCTGTGCAATAGCTTTACATACTTACGTGACAAAAATTGCCTTGATGTCTAATTTTGTGACCAGGAAGAACTTGGCAATACTCTTTAAAACAGGAGTCCTTCTTGCTCAGATACCATCACTGTTGTTACAGCAAGCACCTGTTTCCTAGAAAGCATATTTGGATGATGTCATGCATTTCAACAGTGTGCTGAAATTGAGATAACATCCAAAAAAACCTGTTTCATTCTGCAGATTATATTAGTTTGCGTGAATTTGAATAAACTATCTGGAACTCATTTATACTTCTGGTCTATATAGCATCCTGTGACAGACTTCTACAATTCATGAGCATGTGAAGAAGTACTTGTTTTGCAAGCTTTGAAGCTTCTTGTTAAATATTTTACTGAATAGACTCTAATTCAACTACTGCAGCAAATTACAAATAGTCAAAATCTATTCACTTATGGTAGATTACTCTTTTTTTATTCACTTCTGTAGCAGCCTTCATCTACTACTTTGTCCTACTTTTTAAGTCTCATTTCCTTCAAAACAATTCCATATTTCTTATCACACTTCCCAAATGTTCTCAGAATCCTATTATGAGATCCATTATAATGCATCCATTACATGAAGTAGTAACTTCAAGAGATGTTTTCAGATGGTTGCCTACAGTAATTTCAATATTTCCTATCTGAGTGATAATAACTCATTTAGATCTCCTCATCTTGTACAAGTGGCTTTCATATATTTTACATCTACAGTTCAGATTCTTTCAAGGTCTCCCATCATGTTGTTTCTTTAGTCTCTTGATAATTATGTCTCTAAATACTTTGTGTATCCTACTAGCAAAGTCAAAATTTATTTGTAGAGTGCTCTATTGCCTGGGAAACTATGCAATTTCTAGAAGAGATGAAGAGTTGTAAGTCAGGTTTGCAGGTATATCACATTTTTCTCAAGTAATTTAACCTACTACAAAAGATTAATTTATATTGTTCACTATTTTCATTAAATCTGTGTTGAAATTTAACCATTAAAATGTAAACCTGGAAAGTCTTAACATTTGACAAAACTCATTCTGCTGAAACAAATAAGTTTTATTCCTTTGGCATATTTCAGTGAATTTAAATATCAGTATCACAGGTGCTAGGAGTATCATAAGCACCTGTTAATATTTGTCACACCTTTATAGCATTAAAATAATCCCATGGTATTTTGTAGGTAAAAAGATTTTTTTTAGTAATTTCTAAGGATAAATATAACAAATATAATAAGCATAACTGCTGAATACACTTATTGATTTTCTACAGCAACAGTAATGCAAGAGACAATGGTTTGATGCAGAAATAGTTTAAAATCAAAGCTAGCCTAAGTGAGTTAAATCTCTTTTATCTTCAAAAGCTCTGGACTAGAATCTAGTTTCTGCAAAGCAAATGAGATGGAAATATCCTTAGAAAAATCTCATGCTTACAGGTTGTGTTGCTTATATTAGACCAAAAAATAGCTGATATTGATCATAGAAAAACAACAAGGCCTTTTTCAATACCATAAAAGCCACCCAGCAAATTCAAGGTTAATTTAGATGTAAACGGGGGAACTATACATTGTTTTTTACAGACAACGTAATATAGTGGCATTGCATGTAAATTTCAGCCTTTTTTAACAAATAGCATCTGATAAATTCTACTTTATTGTTCTCACTCCTTTCCACTCTCTCAGGACAGTCATGATGGAAATATTTTACTATTTTTCCCTGTAAAATCATCAGGTCCAACCATTTCATTAGCACTGCATAGCCTGCCACTAAACCTTGTCCCTAAGTGCCACACCTACACATCTCTAAATACCTTCAGGACTCAACCAGTTCCCTGGGCAGCCTGTTCCAATGCTTTGTTGCCCTTCTGATAAGGAAATATTCCCTCCCCTGGCCCTACTTGAGGCCATGCTCTTGTCCTGTCTCTTGCTGCTAGGGGGAAGACCCCAATCACCATCTCACTAGAACTTACTTTCAGGTGTTGTAGAGGATATAAAGTCCTCCCTTTGCCTCCTTTTCTCCAAGCAGCTCCCCCAGCTGCTCCTTCTAAGATTTGTGCTCCAACCTTTCCTCAGCTCCAGTGCTCTTCTCTGGATCTGCTCCAGCATCTCAATGTCTTGTGCTGAGGAGCCCAAAATCCTGAGCACAGGACTTAAGGCATGGCCTCAATAATGCTGAGTACAGGGGGACAATCATTGCCCTGGTGCTGCTGTCCACACTGTTTTTGATACAGACCAGGTGCCATTGGCCTTCTTGGCCACCTGGGCACACACTATCTCATATTCACCTGGATGCTGATCAATACACCCAGCTCCTTTTCCAGCAGACAGCTTTCCAGCCACTCTGGTAACTGTAGTTAATTTTATTTGCATGTATCTTCTGGACAGCTATAAATTCAGAAGCTAATTGAGTTATATTGATTAATATTATTTTTAAAATCCCATATAATTATCGAAAAACAATCAAATAATTCAAGGAAATTAATATATTGAAAAACATGATTACCCTTAGATTGTTAGCAATGATAGCACAAGATTTTTATAATTAGCAAAATTTTGTAAAATATCTTAGGTGAGTTTGTTGTACATAACAAACTTGTGCATAGACTTATTCTGTTTTTTCATGCATTTTACCAGATTTTTGAACACAGGGGCAACACTTACTTTTCTGTCTAAGTATTGAAGGTTATCCCACTAAATATTTCCAGCTTTTTATCATTTGTATTTATAAACTACGTAGAGTATTTTTGTTTACCACAAGCCCTATAAACAATAAGGTGCAATAATAATATTTTCTTTTGTTCAAAATTATTAACTTTTTTGTATAATATTTGTGTACACTGTGTGTTCAGAAGAGAAAAAGCAGGCAGAGAAATTAATTACAAAAGCAATCCCTGAAAAGGGAAGACTAATGATTCCAACTATCCTTGTCTGTTAAGAATAATGTTAAAATGTGGAGTGTTTTGTTTGGAAATTTAGTATAGGAGTAAAATTTATTCAGGACATATTTCTCCTAGAAATTGCTAATTAGTACTCTCACTCTGAATAACTGAAAGGACCATTGAATTTGTGCAATGTTTTACTAACCTCAAAGAAAATGAATATATTTCATATTTTGAGAAAAGAAGAGATGAAATTTTAACTTCATATTCTAATTACACACCATTGCTTTCACTATGCATATTAGATTTGCCTAAATTCCTGATGCATTTTTCTAAAGGGTGTTACCTCTTGTAGGTCTCAGAATATCAGGTAATCCTGATTATTAAAATGGAGGGAATTTTAACGAGTGAACAGATAGCAACTTCAGTCCTTTTTTTTTTCTGAAATCAATTTATGACTGTCATCTCATTTGCAACTTAGGTGCCAGAAGTGATGTGCTTTGCTCTGTAGTTTTCTCAACCTTGCTACTCACAAGATGATACTCTTATAGTATAAGCTGTTTTAATGTATAATTCAAGAAAGCATGTGGTTGGCAAGAGTTCTTATCCTGGATTTTTAGTGTCTTCTGTCCTATATTTACACTCTTAGTGACAGTTCAGTACCTACTTGCTTTGAGTTTTGAAGCCATGAGGTTAAAGTCTTAAGTTGACATTTCCAAAGTCAAATGTTCTAGGATTACATTTAAAAGTTTTTCTTTAAAGTGATACTTTTTACCTCCTGAACCAAGACTGAGAACATAAATTCAGCTTAGAGAAGTCCCTGAAACTTTCTCTAAATAATAAAACCTTCTATCCTTGCACAATGCAGGATGAACTACCACATTCTTTGTTATGAAAGCACAAATATCTCTCTGATTTTTCATCCATACAGTTTTGAAAGAGCTGGTAGATTCAGAATCACAGCTGTATTGGGGTTTTTCTGCATTATTTCCCTTCAGAAATTGCCACCTCAATGTTTTATATAATGTAAAACATGTTTTCTGATTATGTACATCACAGAAGACAGGAAGAAAGAATTGTATGGAATCATACAAGAATGTGATGTTTTTTTAGTGTCCTGCTGTAATCTCAGTAGTAACTTTACTGCATGAGATTCTCGGTAAACATGAAGTCTCCAGTTGTGTGTTTTAATCTGCTTGCTCAAAACTCATTAGTGCTTTCCACTCTACTTACAGAGAAAGGATCTATTTTCATCCTTTTTTGGACTTGAAATCATGACTGAACTTAAAATTCAAATAGGTCTGACAGAATATCCTGGGCTGGAGAGGACTCACAAGGGTCATGGGGTCTAACTCCTGTCCCGGTATAGTACCATCCTCACACCATGTGACAAGAAAATTGTTAAAATATTTTTTTTAACTCTGTCAGGCTTGATGCCATGGCCACTTCCCTGGGGAGCCTGTTCCAGTGCCCAGCCTCCCTCTGGGTGAAGAATTTTTTTTCCTAATATCCAATCCAAACCTCTCCTGACACAACTTCAGGCCGTTCCCTTGGGTCCTGTCACTGCCACCACAGAGCAGAGATCAGTGTCTGCCCCTTCTCTTCCCCCCATGAGGAAGTTGTGACTGCAGTGAGGTCTCCCCTCAATCTCCTCTTCCCCAGGCTGAACAGGCCAAGGGACCTCAGCCATTCCTCACACCACTTCACCTCAAGACCCTTCATAATTTTCACTGGTCTTCTTTAGATGCCATGTAAGAGATTTATATGTTTTTTACATTGTGGTACCCAGAACTGCCCCAGCACTGGAGGTGAGGCTGCCCCAGCTCAGAGCACAGCAGGACAATCCCCTCCCTTGCCCAGCTGGCCATGCTGTCCCTGATGTCCCTGCTGGCTGCCAGGGCACTGCTGGCTCATGTTCAGCTTTCCACTGACCAGGACTCCCAGGTCCCTTTCCATGGCTCTGCTCTCCAGCAGCTCATTCCCCAGTTTGAACCTACACCCAGTGTTGTCCCACCCCAGGTACAGAATCCAGCCCTTTGCCCTGTTGATGTTCACACTGTTGGTGATTGCTCAGCCCTCTGATTTGTCCAGGGCTCCCTGCAGGGCTCCCTGACTCTGAGGGAGTCAGCAGCTCCTCCCAGCTTTGCATCATCTGCAAACTTGCAAACTTCCCTTCCAGTCCTGTGTCCAAGTAATTTATGAAGGTGTTGAAGAGCAGGGCTGAGGATGGAGCCCTATGGACAGGTCACCACTCTGATGTCACCCCATTCACTGTAACCCTCTGTGCCTGACCCCGAGCCAGCTGCTCACTCATCACATGATGTGTTTATGCAGATATATTTACCCAGACATTTTGTCAAGAAGGATTCTATGAGAGATAATAATGATTACTTTAATATCGACTTTTCACTAGCATAAATATTCCTCTAAACAAACTGCAGCTATAAAACATGGTTTGAATTTTGCAAATTTTTTTTAAATTTAAGATGCAAAACCACAAAATTCTCACTGTTTCACTATCATAATATAGTGCACAAGTCTTGACAACAGCTCATTTACACTATAGTTATAGTGAGTTGAGAGAAAAGCATAACTATTTTCAAGTATGTGTCATGAGAAAAAAATTCCAAGAAAATTTCACTTGCAATGAAATATTTATGCCTTCTTGTTCTGTAAACAATTAAATTTTTGTCTTATATGGGCAACTTAATTGAGATTTCAGTTGGATGTTCCTTATGTGGATCTGTATGTACACATTAGTATTAAGTACCAAATAATCTGTATTTTCATCTCTCATCAATTTGTAATGAGAAAGGAAATCCTATATATGCAATCCACTAATGTCATACATATTGGTTACATGATTAGACTGGGTAATCTAGATAGAATACCTCTGGAGTCTGTATTTCAAAAAAGATAAAGAAATTTTGGACAGTGTATAGAAAACTAATTAATGTGAGAATGGAAAAGGGGATGATTTGTAGATATTAGAAACTTAGATCACAAAAACCTGATACACTCATATTCTTCCGTTGTGGTGAAATGAAGTCTTGATTACATTAGGGTGAGAAAAACATTCCAAAAAATTACAGAATTACCAATTGCCTAATGAGAGAAAATACTTGGCAATCTTCACAATGTCTTGGAAGTACTTAGGGAGGTTTTTTTATAATTCTTTCAATAACAGATTCCACCCACAGGTCTTTGCTGTCTGCCTTCTCATCCATCCACTCATCATCTGATCTTTTGTTGAGAGTCAGAAACAAGCTTGTTCCAGGAACTGATGCTTTGAAATGTAAGGATCTATGACAGTTTAGGGGTTTTATTGCTAAATGACTTTATTCTTTTTATCCCAATTACATAGTACCAGAGGAAGTACTTAAAGTCTCCTCTAAGATGTCCGTGGCAACTGAGTATAGAGACTTCTCACTGATAGAATTGTATCCATCTTTTAAAAGAACTTGAGAATCTGTTTCTGTTTCAGAACAAAACAAAAACAGCAAATTTTTTTTAATTGCTAAACTTCTGTGAACAGAAATGTCTCTGCTCATAACTCAAAGAAAGGCTTTGGAGTTTTTTTAATGGTCACTATCCAGAAACATTGTTTTCAAGTGGAAACTTGAAAAATTTGACCAGATTAAATAAACTCTGAAATTACAGTAAAATCAAATATCAGGGATTGGTCTCAAATCAATAGAAAGGTTTAATAGATGAAACTGTACCTAGTGACAAACCACAATTTAAATATCAAATTAGTTGAAGTTTTGTTACAAAAATATTAATAAAATCAAAAAGTGCTGTAAAAGAAACTTCACATTTTATTCTTAGACACCACTTAATATATCTTCTCAACATCAGGAAATATTAAATTATCTGAAGGAAAAACAGCATAATATCAAAGAAAATATTCTGTCTTCCATATTCCTAACTCTGTAGCATAAAGGCAGTTATTGCCTTATTTCCAGCTACTAACCCTGATTTTATATTCCCAAAATTTAAAATATATTCTGATATTTTTATCAAAAAATCAAACCATTTTTAAAGAGTTGCCTTTGTTTTATTATGATCTGATTAATCTGAACACAGTATGGAATATTGGTGAAGCACACCTGGCAAAATTGAGACATCCAGCTTCAAAACTGCCATACATTAATTTACTTATTGATCTTTCTGTCATTTTTCATGCAAACAGAATTTAAGAAAACATTGAGAATCAGCCATTCTGGAATTTTCCATCTGTTGAAATCAATATCTTTTTGCTGCAAGGCACAAAACAGATTATATAAGTGCTTTTTAGAAACATTGGGAAAACATTATTATAATATAATAACTCTATATTTACAATATAAAATAGTTTAACACAAATTATAATATATTAGAGCTGAAGAGAGAAAATATTAACATCAGGGTGTACTGTACAATGGCTATGAAAAATTTCTCAGGAATTCCAGTCACTCTTCTTCACTGTCTTTGTACCAAGAATATATTCAACCAAAGTATCAGTTAATTTAAAAAATAATCATAATTATTTTCATGTGTATATATAATAATAAAAAAGGTGACTTTTATCTGTTAAGGAAAGCTAGGCCTATATATTTTGTCTGTCTCTTCAAGCATTCTTGGCTGTTACAGAGCATGCTGACAAGCTATAATTTAGCAAAACAAGACATGTCATTCTTTGTATAAAGAGAAGAAGAAGATAAAAAAGAAGGATGGAGACTTAATTGCCTGTAAAAGTTACAAGAAGCATATGGCTGGTATGAAAATTGTGACAGTCCTCTCAATGAAAGACCTGGAGCATATTTTCACAAGAAGTACATCTATCTATATGAGAATTTGGGGGAGGAGGGTTATAATAATACTCTACAAAAGGCGGCTTTGAGAAAAGGTGAATGAGTCAATTTGTTCTTCTAATACAACAAATGTGCTTTATTAAGTCTGAATTGGTTTGTTTAATTTAATGAAAAGCAATTTGATGATTCAGACTAATTTTGAATTAGGGTGTAATAAAGTGTTATTTTGTTGGGGTTTTGTTGTTTTGGTTTTGGTTTTTTGGGGGGTTTTGGTTTTTTTTTTTTTTTTTTTGTTTTTTTTTTTTTTTTTTTTTTGGGTTTTTTTTTTTTTTTTGAGAATACATTTTAACTCTATTTGGGAGTCAAGAAGGGATAAATATTTTCACTTCTTCTCTATTGCACTTATTTTATTTAAAAGTGGCTGCTGTTATTGCAGTGTCCTGAAAAATCTCTTTCATTCTTTTATGTCTGATTCTCTGTTTCAATTTTACCTGGACTGACTTATTTATTGAATTCCTTTTGCCATCATGAATGGTTTAGTTAGCTTTTTTCATCTAGTTGTTTGTTTTCTTTTTCTAGTTGTGATTCACAAGAGACACTGCTGCTTCAGTTTTACATCTCAGCATAAGTTTGTCCTTTTCATTGATTTTGCATTTCTGTGTCTGCAATTTCAAAACCACTTAATAAAAATCTTAACTCAAAGCTTAAACTTTAAAAAGTGGTGAGTCATTTTAGAAAAAAAAAGGGAAAGACATGCAAACCACAGTTTTTCTGAATACAGTGACGCAAAAGAAATTGAGTGGAAAATATTCACAATGACTGCAGATGAGAGAAATAGCACTAAAAAAGGCTGATCTGAGTGATGTGGTCCAAACAGTAATGGAGTCTGACAATACATTATAGATCAAAGTTTTATTGAGGCAGGAGGAGACGTCAGCAGCAACATTCCCATATGGCAACTCAGTCCCTGGTAACTGAGGGTCATAAGTGATACCATACCTCCAGTGGACTGCCTGGGGCTCTTGGGTTTGGGTTATCTGGCCACAAGAGCCAATAAAGCAGCAACAGCATTGAAGAGACACAGATATGTTGTGAGTGTTGAGAGGTGATTCATTCATATCCTTCTTCTGTTTGACATTAACACTAGAAAACTTCCTACTATATCAAGACTGTTGGTATGGATGTTTAGTGAATCAGTCTGTAAAAGCCTTGAAATGATGGTAAAATTGGGATAAAAGATGTTCAAAACCAATAATGTCTGGATCAGAACTCTTTGCAACAGAACATTTTGATGTGTTTCTCCAGTACTGAGATCAGTGAGTCTGAGTCTATCTGTTATTGTAATAAGAATAAAAGAGTCACCTGGCCATGGTCCCTTATGGTTTCCAAATTATGTTCCTTTACATGGTTTTGTTTTCAATCCATACTGTGTGAATATAATATTTTTTTTCCAAGTTCTGTCCCTAAAGACAGATTTTTTTTTTTTTTTACTTTCTTCAACATTACAAGTCCATTCCAAATGAAATGCTGCTATTTTTTTACTAATAACAAAAATTTATGGAAAAGTTCAAATAATGATAATATTGATATCTAATTGAATTTTTTTTCCTAGAAAGTAAAAATGTTGAAAAAGATTTCAGGTGAAAAGTACTTCTAATGATTTTGGGTGTTGTAGAAATATGGTGAAATATCCTGGTCATAAAAAAAAGAAATCATTCTGCTCTCAAGTCAGCTCCAAGCATCAGATCTTTCCTTGAACGTTATTGAAGAAAGGTGTTTTTCTTGGGAGTGTGTCATATGTCATCAGCTTAGTATTAGGGATAACATTTGATTTCAGGTATCAGTCATATAAGTGTCAACACGTGTGAGATCTCTTTGGGAAACATTGCAGCTCAAAATATTAACATTCATTAGTTTTACACATCAAACAGATGTTCTCAAAGCGGAAAAAGGAAGTGAAGGAAAATTAAAAGAAAGAACAAAACAAAACAATAAAATGATGCATTGCTGGCATGAAAATGCTACCAGAAACCAAAATTTGTTATAATGACTGTTAATGAGATCATGTACTGAGAGAGAATATAAAAAGAGGCTGAGACAAAACTAATAATAATTATAAAGGGATTCAAACAGAACATATTTAAACAATACATAGAATGATCAATTAATTAAATATCATTCAAGACAAGTAAGATCAGCAAAGACAAGTCCCAAATGATAGCACAGACTATCTAACAAGATCTGATAATTAATAATGACAACTGTGGCAGAAGTTTCTACTTTTAATAAATTAATCTTATAAGAGACTTAGTTAAGAGGTTGTTTGCAGATCAATTTCTCTGTCTTCCTGTGTCAAGACTGTTACAAAACATGGTGTTGATCAAAAGCTAAATACAGCAGATGCATTAAAATTTTAGTTATTAATAAATTGTTTCATAGGTCAGCAATCGTAAGACAGGGAAAGAAGAATTTTGTTAAATGTTAATATAGTGTTATGTAATCATATGTTCTTTATTGCATTCCCACTGGAATGTGAGTTTAGCAATGAAATTCCATAGACTTACTTTCTGAAAGAAGGTCAAAAAATAAAAATAAAATAAAGTTTAAAAAATCCTGTTGTGGCTTTTTTGATTTTGATCCTTGTTCAAGACTTTTTTTCTTTAAATAATGCTTTAGGTATTTACCACTTATTCTAATTCTCCTTGTCTCATCTTTTACTCTCAACAGATTTTACAATTTACATATAGATCAACTTTTATCTGCTTTACTATATTGAGAAACTATTATTAAATAACCTTTATTGGATCTTCATCTAGTGTACCAGCATTTGAAGATGTGTTTTTCCTGACCTAGATGACAAAAGTACTGTTTTCTTACGGCTCTTCCAGATATTAAACTGCTCTCTGCTAACCTGCTCTCTGCTAAGAAACCTTGAGGCATATTCAGAGACACTAGAAGGGCAATAACCATATTAATCTGTATTTTAGCGTGGGCACAATAGTATGCAGCAGCTGATACTCATTATATGAACATGTACAGAATAGGTAATTTCAGTCCACTTGGGAAAAAAACTGCAGATGACAGGTGAACTCTGCACAAAGTAAGGGAAAGATTCTTGCTTTTTCAAATCAGGACTCTTAGGCATTTTATTTATGGACTTTTAGACCATACTTTTGCACAGTAATATTTTTTTACCAGAAGCCTCAGAGTCATTAAACGGTATTTACATACTTCTTTCAGCTTACAGAAGCCAATACTGCATTCCCAACTGGCTTGATTATTTTTTCCTGGTGGTGAGGTTGCTATGATATTTCACTACCTGTTCTAATATTGTTCTTGCTCCTGTTCTAGCATTTTTTCTTGCACAGTCTAGCATTTTGAACAGCATTAGTTACACATTGACATTGACTTTCTTAATTTGTATTTTTTTGTATTATATTCAACCTGGCTCAGTAAAATATTCCTAGAAAAACATTCATTTCTGAGAATGGAGATTTTCTTTTCTCAGTCCATATAGCAGTTATTGCTTGTATCTTTTAAGACATCACTAACACCTGATTATGTGAGACCACTGCATACATGTTCCATTTCCAGGTTGCTTGGACTGGATTTTGCTTGATAATAGATGAAAAAAAAATAGATAGATGGACTTATTTGTAATTTGTTTTGATGAAGCAAGTTCTGGTCCTGCAGTTGAAGTCTGGATTTCTTTAGATTCAGAGAAAAGATTCAATAGTTTCAGTAGAGTTCTTTTCCATATGTATTTAGTGTGGAGGACATTTGGCTGACATACCCTGCATTAGCTTCCTTCAGCCTTATCAAATGCCTGTAACTGTAGAACTTCCTCTGCTTACTAGACCTGAGAGAGGCATATCCTGACAGGGGTTCATGTCTTCAGCTTCAAATTCTATTGAAGCTGAAGGGACTTATGAACACTCAGCATAGGATTAAATCTGCAGCAATTAAAAGAAAAAGAGAAAAATAAATCTTTGAAGGCATTGAAAAATATTGACAGAATATACAGTGAATTATTTTTGATTTGTACCCACTTCAGGCCTTAATGTGTCATAACTTCTTAAACATTACTTGAATTTGCCTAATTCCCAGTTTTTTTATTTTTGATAACAATGTAGCAATGAGTATGAATCACAGAAAAAGTAAATTTATTCTCTTCTACTTTGCAGTTAAAGGGAATCTTGAGCTACCTTTTTTAAAATTTGACACTGACAAACTGGAACATGTCCAAAAGACTTTTCAACTCATTAAGTGCAATGGCCGAGAAAATAAATTTATTTACAGTACTCACACTTCTTTTCAGGTACAGTAGTGGTAGACTGGACTATGGTCCTTTTGTAGAGTTAGGAATTAGGTTTCAATTTGAAATCAATAGCATGTCATATGAGGTCACTTCTTAGTAACCCCTAGACAGTCTTTCTGATAGATCTGAGTACAAGAGAGCTCTATGAACTCTATCTGGTGATAATGAATTGAGATAAAACTGAAGAACTGATGAAGTATTGTGAACTATAGCATTTAAAAAATTATATTTAGTAGATATTCCTGTACCCTTTGTCACACCTCCATGGTTTCCATACAGTGTTTATGGTTATTTGATTTACCACGTAAAAAACGGTGATTTGGTTTTACCAGAATAAGTAAGAGTAAACAAAATAAGGAAATAAAACAAATAAAATACAGCTAGAATTCCTGCTGGCTGCCCATCAGATTATCACAGATTATTTTAATATTAATTTCCTATAATTAAGCTTTATTTAAATATTGAATTCATAATTTTAATTTGATTTTATTCTTAGAGTCATTCTGAGACTTTCCTCCTGTTACTATGCAATTACCATCTACTTTTCCTTGCCCTTTGACAGAGTTTGATGCTCTCTGACTAGGTTCTTTTAGATATTCCATGCATGGAGTACATAATATTTAATATCAAATTTACTTGTAAAAAATAGTTGATTTTACAGAAGATTTTTGATTTAGCAGAGTAATACAAAATATGTTACATAATGCAATACAAAAGTGAGGGTTGTTTGTTGGTTTTTTTCTTTTATTTTTTTGTAAAATACAGCAATTGCAATACACAGTTTAATCACATTACCAATGTGGTTCATATTAGCTATATAATATGCTCAGTGCAGTAATCCTGGGTGTGTCCTGTGCTGGATTTGAATGGCATAGAGTTAATTATTTAAATGCTGCAATCTCCACTCCTAGTCTGTTTAGGTCAGGTTATAGGGTTTAACTAATGAACTACACCCTTTCCTCCTAATCTGGCTAGGAAACAAGGCTTTCCTGCTGTAGTCATTCATGAAATATGCAGCTCAAATCCCAGTTTACATGATCAAGGAATTTCCATAATAACCTGCATCACTGGTGCTTTTGAATCACAACTTAGTTAAACATTACCATGAACTCCTCCCCTTGCCCCTGCTCTGGACTGGACTTATTGTGCAGTGTACCAGCTCCATATGGAAACTTATAAATGAGCCAGTCATTTCAGTGCTATAC
Source organism: Muscicapa striata striata (assembly GCA_030060385.1). Classification (NCBI taxonomy): domain Eukaryota; kingdom Metazoa; phylum Chordata; class Aves; order Passeriformes; family Muscicapidae; genus Muscicapa; species Muscicapa striata. The sequence continues at coordinate 3,127,104 of JAREIS010000099.1, read as the reverse complement.
CTGCTGTAGCACAGACTAGGGCACAGCCACAGTTTCACTGAGATGCCCGTGTTCCAGCGTGGCCCTGCTCATGGGCCACAACACCTTCAGAGATACACCTGCTCCTGCATGGCCTTAAGCCACAATCCCTCAAGCTGGGATCCTGCTCCAACACAACCATGCCCATGGCTGGAATCCCTCTGCAGGTGTTCAAGCTCTGTCTTGGGCTTATTCATGGTCACATGCTTTGAGGTGCTCCAGCATGACCTCAGGCACAACCACTTTGTGATGTGGCTTCTTCTCCTGCAGTATGGACTTACCCTTTGGATATGGACCTTCTTCTGCTGCAGTATGGACTCATCCTTGGTCCACAAGCCCTTCAGACATGTACCTGCTGTGGCACATAACCACAGCACACGTACTTTTAGATATAGTCCATGCTCTGGCATGGACTTATCCATGGCCACAGATGCTTTAGTGTGTCCTGCTTGCACATGAAGCCACCCATAGGTCACAGCCCCTTCAACTTGAATTCACACTCAAGATTCAGCCTATTCTCTACAGGCACACAGGAATAGCAGCAGAGGTTAAAAGAAGCATTGCACACTCAATGTCAAGCATAGAAGCCAAGTGCAATAACAGCGATGAATTTGATCTAGGACTTTCCAGTCAAATCTGTCATTATCTCAAACACTTTGAGTCCCACGTTAGGGGTCAAAAGGACTGTCATGGTTTAATCCCAGCCAGTAACCAAGTACCATGCAGCTGCTCACTCCCCCTTCACCAGCAAGATATGAGAGAAAATCTGAAAAGTGAAAGGGAGACCTTATGCCTAGAGATAAAAATAGTTTAATAGGCAAAGGAAAAGTTGCAAGTGTAAGCAAAGCAAAATACGGAATTCATTCACCACTTCCTGTGAGCAGGCAGATGTTCGGTCCTCTCCAGGAAAGCAGAGCTCCATTATGCTTAGTGATGGCTTGGGAAGAAAACACCATCCCACTAAACAACTACACATCGTTCTTCCTCTCCCAGCTCGTTAGTGTTGATCATGATGTCATAGGGCATGGAATTTCCCTGTTGTCAGTTTGGATCAGCTGTTTTGTGTCCCATCCCAGCTTCTTGTGCATCCCCACCCTCTTTGATGCTGAGGTGGGGTGAGAAGCAGAAAAGCCTTGACTCTGTGTCATCACTGCTCAATCCCTGTGTTATCAGCACTGTTTTCAGAACAAACACTAAACACAGTTGTGTGATAGCTACTTGAAAAAAATTATCTCTACTTCAGACTAAACCAGCACACACACACTTTCCCATTTTCACATTTTCTAATCCTTGTCACTCATCTCCAATTATGCAACCTCTAGAAACCCTAATGTAGTATTTTGTGAATAATTGAATGAATTCAGATGCAACTGAAGCATTAAGCAGTCATGTCTCGTATGAGAACAAGTTTGATCAAATAAAATCAACTAAAGTTTGATCCATATTACTTTTGAACATTCAAATAAATGTATATTTTAAAAAATAAGATTCTATGGATGAAGTGTTTAAAACTGTTTACTGAATCATCAGTAGGTATTCATGAAAAATTGACAGCTGCTGTATAAATCTATGATATTATCAGCTTCAGGTGAAACAGATCAATTATAATAATAAGTTTAACTTATTTAAATATATACAAAACAATAAGTATCTAGGAACATATTCAATATCTTTCTCAACTGTATATTATAAAGGAACATATTCTTAATTATTCCCAGAAAAATGTTCACTGATGAAGCTGAGAAGGCAGCTATATTTTTCAGTCATAATTCCTGTTATCCCTGTGAGAAATAGGACCCATTCTGTATATTTCAAAGGAAGTTGCTTTGTGCCACCAATTTATTTGAGTCTCATGGGCTCTGGGCATAAATAAAATGTTCTAAAGTAGACAGACAATTGAAGAAAGAATTTTTTAAAAGTGACTAAAGTATTAAAATTATTAGTGGAAATAACAAGTATGTTTTGCTTAATACTGCAAAAATTATACCTACCAATATTTTCGCTTTAGAAAACACTAACAATAAATAATTTGGTCTAGGTCAAAGATCTTTCCTTACACAGTATCAAGTGTGTCCACATAACAGGTTGTTAGCATAAAACATCAACAAAAATGAGAATAAAGTTAAAGCTACTTAGCTGTAGTTTCTCATGTGGAAGACAACATATCTGTCTATGTGCAGTTTCAGTAAATCATTCTTTCCTGCTCAGCAGCTTCAGGATTTTTTTTTTCTTTTTTTCTTTTTGCTTGTTTACTAGATTTGAGGGCTTTTTTGGTGCACGTTTTGTTAATGAAGCCATATGTGCATGATTACTTTTCTTGATATTTAATACCATTAAGTCCAGAAAAGCTTAAAAGTAAGATTTTCAGTAGGACATTTGGCTTACCCACATTGCTTCTTTTTATTTCCTGACCTTAGAAGGAATATTGTTATGTTAAGGTATGCTATGGTTAATGATACCTTGCTCACCTGTTCTATTAGCTCAGTCTTTCCACAGATCTAACAAAAATTTATGCACATCTAAAGATACTTCATTTTAATGAGACAATCTGATAACTACTAAAATTTCTCATTGTTCTCATGCCACTAATTACTAAAGTGCTACTAAGCAAAACTAAATGCTATATATAGATTATAGTAAAACAATAGTACTAGACATTGCATGCAATAAATTATGAGGTTTAGAAAATGAAGAGTATGCTGAGACCTAAACTGAACATGAACAATACCTAATACACTTATTCCTTCACATATATTCTTTATAATTACAATGAGTGATTTTAACATTACTACAACATTAATTTGCTGAAGGCATTGCACAAACTTGCATAGCTTTAGCTCATGAAAAGTATAAAACTGAGAATCTAGTCATTAAACCAAAACTAAAAAGGAAGGCTTTCAGAAGGACTAATTCTCTTTAACACAATGTCCAAATAATCAGCTAAATCATCTTAACCTTAAAAACAAACAAACAAACAAACAAACAAACAACCCAACCATATAAAAAAGTACTTGCTGGTAGTTCTGGGTCAATATGACCCTCACAATCTAGAGAATATAAAATTTATGTGAGGTTTCTTTCTCTGAGTTTGGCAATAATATTAATTCTTATGCTTCTGTTCTTGTACCATGTCAAAGTTATTTGTATGTGCATTGTGAAGAGTTCCTGCTTTGGCAGCTAGCTTTTGAGTGCTTTGTCAATAAGAAAGAATAAACAATCAAACAAAACTCTTACACAAAAAATCTTTATTGATTCTACTGAATTTATTCTTTTATGGAGACTAAGGCATTAAAACTAAAAGATATTAATGTTACTAAGTGCTTTTGAAAAATAGAATCAGGAAACTACCACAGGTTGTCCAATATCACTGTATCTATGTATTTGCATACAGATATATATGTGTATTAAATTTTGAGTTGTTAATAACTTATTTTCCATTGACATTATAGCATACATGATAGACTGGAAATGATAAACTGAATTTCCATTTTCAGAAAGAAGACTGCAAAGCTAAACATCTACAAATCACTTGCATATACTTGTTTGCCCAATGAAGCTTAATTCAATTTTTTTTTTTTGGTAACATGTCATGAATGGAACTGCAGCTGTAGTGCTCCCCTTGTGCATGATTTTGACAGGCACATATGTTTCAGGGGACATTTAATGATATTTGTTATGCAACTCATATGCTCAAAAAGGTTGACACCACATTTTAAAGTCGATAATGTTTTTTAAAAAATTATTAGGGAAGAGCTAAAAATTGGGAATATACCTACAATTTGAAACAGAATTGAAGCATGAAAAAGGCTAATAATGTATAAAAATATATTTTCCAGTTTGCTTAATGGGGAACAAATATGCAGTATGATTACATTTGAATTTGGGGTCTTGTTTTACCATAAAGCCACAAAATTATTTCATTGCTCTTACTAACAGCAGTTTACTTGTTAAAGCTTTCTTATTTCTGAAAACTAACTGCCATTGCACAGATAGGTGGAGTAGAAATAGTGAAATAACAAACTGAGTTGACAGCACAGATGATCTTGGATTCACCTTTACTGAGTACTGGAGACCTGAGGTCTATCACCAGTATTTTCCCAGAAATGCTGTTCAAAGTTCAGATGGATAATACACCATATTAAATTGTTACAGCTATATAAAAACATTGACTGCAACTATAGTCTTTTCCAATAACTTTAATATATGCTTCAGTAGATTCCTTTAAAATTAAAAATTAAAAAAATTAGAAACACAAATAAATTTTTCATTATAAAAGTGTAGCGTTTCTTCAATATCCCCAGAATATTTAGAATAGTCTGTTTAAATTGTGAACAATTAATTGAAAAATGCAGAATTAATTAATGGTGCTAATAGTATCCATAGAGGAGAACCATGGACATGCCTAAAGCAAGAACCATGGCTTGGTTAAAAACTAGGTTAATGAGGAAATCAGCATTGAATAGCACAGTATGACCTTTTGTGGGAAAGGTGTATCTTGCTCTTTGTGCTGCATACTTGTCAGGAAGCACATATGTTATTCCACCTTATGTGAGCTTTGAGGAAAGTATGTGGAAAGATGATAGCACAGCGGCTGAGTTCCTGCACTACATTTCTTCTATAATCTTTTGCCTTGTTAAAAGAAAAGTTCTCAGTTTTACAAGGTCAGCAAATATACTCAAGTTCAGGAAAAAAATTCATGTTGCAATATATACCAGTAAAAATATGAAAGTTTAATATTAAATATATAGGAACTTTGTGAATATATTATGAACTTTCTCAAACTGATACACTGTGTAATTAAAAAAAAAATGGAATTCTGTCTTTATTTAAAACCTCAACATTCAACAATACCTGGCAATACTGTTTATGATAACCATTTACAAAGTCATCAATTTTACCTCACTCTGGGGTAAAAAAAAATAATAATTAATTTGCTGCCTTATTAAGCTGTAAAATGTGTATGCATCCATTTTTTTTTGTTATTTAGTAGGACTACGTATTTTTACTAAAATATTTGCCTATGGTTCTTAATATTTTCTTTATAACCAGTTTAGATTGAGCTCTGGCAACTGTGTTAAACTTGTTGACGAAACTATTATGACTCTAATTTCTTACACTGGTGTCAAGTATAGGTGCTCTAACCTAGAATTCAAAAAATAGAATTATAACATACCTACCTTCTGCAGTCCACTAGAATCTTCCAACTGAAATTAAGTCTATTGTAGAGAATCTAATAATGTTCAAGCAATATGGTAGTGTATGGTAAAATTATAGAACATATATACATTAATATTAGTACTCTTGGGACATCAGACTTTCAATTTTCTGTGTCAATTATCTCTTTTTTCATTAACTTAAAAATAAACCTCCCCCTCACAAAAGCAAAACTAATAAAAAATAAAACCAAAACCAATCAACCAGACAAAAATAACTCAAAAAATCCCCAAACAAAAACACACACCCCTTTGGTCCTTTAGAAGGCAATAACATTTAAACATTAATTTTCCTTTTTTATGTATATTCTTATTGCCACTTTCAGAGAAAGAGAATAGCAATATTTGTCTAGGCCAACATTCGAATAATAGGCTCTTGACACTTGAATAAGAGGTACTTGACTTGTATAAATGCTGTCAGACTATAAAACAGATTTAGACCTTGATCTTTTATGTATTTAAGCACATACTCATAGTCCATTAATTTCATTAGTGCTACGTCTGCAAGACAACACCATAAAATCTAATTGCTCTTCATCCAGCCTTAAGAATAGTAAATTTTCTTCTGTCCTTTGCATTAAGTCTATTTGGTCTAACCTCAAGGAAAGTGATTATTGCAGCAATTTTTCAATGTAGGCAACATGGATAATGCTACATCAAAGAATACTACCCAAAATATAAATAGTAGGATTTTTTTTTTTTTTTTTTCATGAGAAGCATTGAATTGAGATACACTGTCTTTGAACAAAGTTATAATCTGGTTATATCCCCTCCTATGTCAGGGATATTGGACTAAATGATCTTTAGAGGCCCCTTCCAACCCAAATCTTTCTATGATTCTATCATAAATAGTTCAGGCATTTAGAAAAAGAAATTTCCTTTTCTTGTGGTTAGAGAGAGAGGAAAACCAGTAAAATTTCTGGATGCAGAATCCTCAAGTAAAAACTTATCTGGGTAATTAGTGATGCTGCTAACAAAATACCTGTCCTGGTTAAAAAGTGCTTTCTGTTCCTCATTAACCAAATGACTTTTAGGTTATGCATGATATCTCTGACAGTAAAGCCACTTTCATGGTTAATTGCTTAAATAAATACATAATTAATGTCTGTTAATGGCTTTATGGATCAACATAGAAATAATATTGTAGCAACATGGTCAGATTGTCTTGTTAGGCAGAAAGAAGTTAGTATATGAAATATATGCTGTTTGTTTTTGTTGCTCCTTTTAACTATATTAAATAAATTATTATTTCCTTTATATATTGAAGAATTTAGCCCTTTTAAGAACTACAAGAATGCTTTATAACAACCTTAAAAATGTTCATTCTAAACATAAAGAGTTAAGGTATGACCACTACAAGAAATAAACAAAACAAGCCTGTTATTGAAATGATGCAAAGCATTGTCATCATGGCATATAGTATCATTTGTAGTTTTATGAGTCCTGAATGTCAACAATATTGACTGGGAAACAAAAATATTATAGCACTAGCATAACATTTTCTTAATTTATTTTCCTTTCTGTTTTATTCTGAATTTAATTTCCTCTTCCTTCTGTTAATTCTTTTGTTGAGGAAGCGGTACCGAAGGAGTAAAAAATGGGATGAAATCCTGAGTTTCTTGAATTAAGGAGGTTTTGCAATGGGTTTAATGGGATTTGTGCAAGGCAAAATGTGTGCCTTAATTTTACCTGTTGTAATTATTTAAGATCTCTGTGTGTGTTAAAGCTGGTTGAAGTCAGAAGAAATATGCATATTTTCAACTTATTTTATGTGTTTAATTATCTTTTACCCCAAAAAGTTCTTCATTGGAAGGGCACATTACCTGCTACCAGCCAGGCTTTTACTTCTAGGAAGAGTTCAATAAAAAATTCTGATAAATGAATTTCCATCTTTTATAAACAAATACACCAATCTGTTCCTTAATGAAAACCTCAAGTTTACTGAAAGCTGAAATACTAAATGAGGCAAAACAAAACTGTTCATGTTATATTGAAATATTATATATTCATGCTGAACATTAAATGAAATATTAACACTTTAGGGTGATGGGAAACCTACCATTAAGTTAGAGAGATTAAAGTAAAGGATTTAATTAGATCTAAACTGAGAAAAAATTCAAATACAAGAATTAGCATCCATGATTTCTTGTTTCTCATGGTTTAGCACTTTTAGCTATCAGTGTGAGAAGGAATAAACTGGTCTGATCTCTGGTAAAAAAAAAAAAAAAAAAAAAAAAGTTTTTAACATGTATTTTCTTCAAGATTAGAATTTTTAGTTTAAAGTGCACTTCATCTGAAATTGAAGATTAACAGTTGTGGAAAACATCACATTGTTTGAAACTCAGATTATTTGAATGCTTAATTACGATAATTTTTAATAGAATGTTTATTTTGAATGCAAATTTGTCTCATTTCCATATCTTAAAAAAAATCTCAATCAATTAGAGAGGTCACAAACTGAACTATATAAATAATAAACTATATAAATATAAACTATATAAAATTGACTGACATCTTTAATCTCTTCTTAATAAATAGGGACCAAACTGTTAAAGTTCTTACAAGCAGAGTGATCTTTTCAGAATTTGAATATTTATTGGCAGTTATTTCTGGACACTTTGCAAGTGTTTTTTTGTTTTGTTTTGGTTTTGGTTTTGGTTTTTGGGTTTGGTTTTTTTTGTCTTTTGTTTTTTTGTTTTTTTGTTTTTTAGGTTAATCAAAAGAATTGAGAGTTTTCAATACATCATTTAGTAACATCTAGGCTATCTAATATACCTAATACTATAAAATAGTAAGATAAGATCTATCATGGTTTTTAAAGGCAAAAATAAAGCAGAAGAAAATGCCATAGTTACAGGGAGAAAGCAAAGTTCCAGATTTAATAGGTAAGAGTGTTTTAACGAGAAGGACTTTCAAATTATTTTGAGCAAGGGAAATCTGGGATTATGCTATTAATGGAAAAGGCGAACAACTAGAAATTGGGAATCTAATAGATGGCCCTAGGTGAGACAATTGCAAGAACAAATGTACTCTGGCTGTAGTTTCATTAGACACAGTAACAACCTTATTGGCTCAAGATACCAAGGGTGCCAGATAAATCTGTAAACAATCAGATAACTAAAATCAGTGATGTCCACTAAATCTTCCATGTTATTTTGTAGTTTGTCAAAGGACTGACCAGCTGTAATAATGTTTGTATTATAGCCATGCCATGGAATTTCACTCGTGGCTTTGTGATGGTCCCTACTCCTTGCTCTGTCAAACTGCTGTACCGTGTCAGAGCCTTGCAGAGGGAAAATCACACGAGGAGCAGCTGAGGTCCCTTGGTCTGTTCACTCTGGAGGAGACTGAGGGGAGACACATTTGCAGTTACAGCTTCCCCATGAGGGGAAGAGGAGGGGAGGCTCTGATCTCTGCTCTGTGGTGACAGTGACAGGACCTGAGGGAATGGCCTGAAGTTGTATCAGGAGAGGTTTGGGTTGGATATGAGAAAAGATTCTTCACCCAGAGGGAGGTTGGGCACTGAAACAGGCTCCCCAGGGCAGTGGCCACAGCATCAAGCCTGGCAGAGTTCAAGATGTGTCTGGACAATGCTCTCAGGCAAATGATGTGACTCTTGAGGCTGTCCTATGCAGGACCAGGAGCTGGACTGGATGGTCCCAATGGATCTCCTTCAACTGGGGATATTTTGTGATTCTGTGAATTCCATTCATTCAAGGAGTTATTTATCTTGGGTAAGACTTGTTCCATTGGACCCTGCACTTACATCTTGAAAAGTCTCTATGTTAGAATGAGTGAATGCAATAATATCTCCATCTATATAATAATACTGTGTGGGAAATGTGCTGGAATACCCTGGATGTATGCTATACCTGAATACAGTTCCCAGATATGCTGAGCTGGATATGCTTTAGTGGACATCAGGAAAAAAAACAACAGTATTGGAATATTCTGAAGTTGTTATTAGAACGTTCTTATAGTTTCTAATTTCCTGGAAGTAGTTGCACAGAGTCTGAGCACTTACCAATAAAATTCCAGTCAACACTTAGAAGATGCAGTGTGTTCTAGCAAATAGTGTTTTGCCAGTAGTAAAACAAGTTTTAAATTTTATTATGACATGACAGAACAGGGTTTCTGTTTCACCCAGGCCTGCCTTGGTCTGAGCTGATTTTCACCAGTTTTCAGAACTGGCTGGTGTCCAGGTGATCACTGCCACACTTCAGCTATAAGGTCTGTGAATGCTTCTTGTGGCCAAGCCTGAACAAATGAGGAAGTGACTACACAACAAAGAATTGTCCTTTCGGTCAATTCTCTTCTGTGGAGCTGTTGTTCAACTACCAAAAAATCTAGGACCAGTTGGAAAGTAACAGATTTGCAGTCTTTGGACTTGGGACATAGAAAAATATACCCAAATGCACTCTATTGTTGAGAAAGAAAACATAACAGTCATGGTTTTTCCACCAAACAACCACCACCAACAATTATACTTCTTATAATCCCTCTATTCTTGTCTTGAGAAAAATCACTAAATTTGTCATCCAGAGGAGCATTGGAAGCCATAGCATAATACCAAAGAAGGTGGATAGAAAACTGCTTTCATAGGCATTCTAGCTAGTAATTAACAAGGATTTTCTTGTTATTTTTGGGGCATTGAGTATTAGTATTGTTGTAACTAGACAATATATCTGCTGTGTTTTGATTGGATTGTTAAGAGCAGGCTAATTGTAAATCTTTCCCTCCATACATATGTCTTATTCCTTTTGCCCATAATAATAATAATAATAATAATAATAATAATAATAATAATAATAATCTGAGAGTGATACAGTAGAAATGTTCATTTTTTGGCATATGACACAATAAAATATCTCCTCAGAGATGTACAGAAACAGACTTTTTCTAGGCTGAAAAAGTACAGTTCTGCAACATTTTCAATATGCTGTTTGTTTCAGTTCTCATGAACCAAGTCACCCTGTGGAACTTGCAGTGAGTTGATGTATCTGGCACTGCAGCAGGTACTGTTAGGAAATTCCATTAAAATGACTGACAACAAAAATATTATATCCAAGCTAAGGGCAGACTGATGACATATGAGCTTAATGAATGTTAAAGCAAAAATATATTTTATTCCTAGACTTCTTATGCTAAACCCAAAATATCATCTATAAAATTCTAATATCACTGCTATGTCTGTGTAAATAGAAGGCTACTGACAAACAAGCCAGATACAGCTGCTTTCTGTGAAAAATATTTACCTTGAAAGCAGAATGCATGAGCAGCAGGGATCTTCAACCCAAATTCTAGTTTTCCAGGAATTATTACCAGTAGCAACAGGAAAAGCAAGCAGCTATGTAAAAGCCTACTGGAATACAGAGTGTCATCTGCAAGGCCCATGCCCACATCAAGTGTTTGGTATATGATCATGCAAATCCAGCAGTGATTCTGGTAAACTGGGCATGTAACTGTACTTTGACTTTCATGGATCAGCACATATAGACATGATCTCCAGGCAGAAATGTTGTCATAGTGGTTTCACCAGGTGCTCTAGAAATACAGACACTAACCTTAGCAACTTGACAAAATTATGACCTTATTTTGTATTCTGTAATTGGAGGGATTAAGGCACTGAGGAATTAAGAAAACAACTTAGAACTTTAAGAGAAAAACAAAGTGTGAAGGTAGAAGAAATATCTCTTAGTAGAAGGAAACAACTCTCTGTGAGGATATAAGGACTGCTTTTCATTGAAAGACAGAGGTGATTTAACAAAAGGGGTCTTAAATAGTGGATGTTCTGGAGATAAAGAGAGACCCCACATACTTACATTGACAAAAGCAGGAGATGGCAAATGTCTCAAAAAGAAAAATATCTCAAGATAAGCAAAAAGATGTCTGCATCCAGTGTAGATACCATCAGAAGAAAACTTCAGCCTCAAGCAAGAAACAGCTGATTAAATGTATGTGATTGAGAAGTTAACCAGAATGTTATCTGTGAAAAAAAGGTATTAGGACAGGATTGAGACATTTGCTTTAAGAAATTAAATTATGTAGGAATGATCAAAAAATCCCCAAAAAGCATGAATGAGTCTTATCAGGTCCTCACTTAGAGGAAATAACAGGAAAATTTTTATTATTTATATATTATTATTTATAATAATGAACCACTCTGCTGCATGTGAGATGCTATGAAAAATGCTATTCTATTCTTATTTATTTTCACCCCTTGCTGTATCACAGAATGGTTGAGGGTGGTGAGACACTGGAACAGGTTGAGTAGAGAAGCTGTGTCTGCCCCATTCATTGAAGTGTTTAAGACAAGGTTGTATGGGGCTCTGAACAAACTGGTCTAGTAGAAAGTGCCCCTCTCCATGGCAGGGGTTTGGAACTAGATGATTTTTGAGAACACTTCCCAACCCAAACCATTCTATGATACTATGATAATATTTTCCTCTGAATGCTTTACATTATAACAATGGAGAACATTCCTTGCTTAACCACAGATTCAACATTTTAATGAGCTGTTGTTCTTTGCTATTATGCATGCAGGCAGTATTCAAAATAGTTCAGAGAAAATGCTCTGCTCCAATTTTAGATATAAATGTACATATTGATTTATACTTAATGAAATACTAAACATAGAAAATATTATGAGAAGAGTAAATTATTCAGAGTAAATTTGACAAACTTGTATAAAATAAATAATATGTTGTAATTTATGGAAACACAGTTCAACTTAATTTATTCAGAAAATGACTGAGCAATCTTTTATGAATGCTAATATTTTCTACATTGCTATCACATGTAAATTGCAGATACTATGAACATTTTAATAATTGGTAATGGCCATTCTTTATATTATTAAGCAATCTTAGATTGACATCTTTAATGAAAGACATGGTAACAAAATAATTCCTGAGAGCTATATTTTACATGAAACAGGACTCAAAGTACCCTGACATCATTAGAAAGTGCCAAGGCCATGTGTTAGGCCATGTGTTGACACAGTTGTCATTTATGGGGTTTTTTTTTACTGGAATGGAAGGTGGCAAGTGTCCAGACAGAGTCAGTAGAATGGTCAGTGAGAGGTAAGGGGTGTGTGTGGATGTGAATGCTCTGAATAAATGGTCATGCTACAACAGTGGTTGGACCTCAAGAAAGAATGGAAAAATCTCTGCTGTAAACTAAGACAGCCACTAGAGACCTTCATTCCCCACCCCCCCACCACAGCCCTCCCTCAGTTTTTCTCAGCCCTTTGGCATTTGTGATAAGCTTAAGAGAGGATAAAACATTTTTAACTGCTCTAAACAGACTAAAAGAGAAATAAATAATCTGATCTGAAATATCTGTTATATGAAGGTGCCCTACTCTGGATTAAAAGCCTGTTTCCACATATTAGCTTTGGGATAGGAACTAAACTGTGGAGACATTAAACAGAGTCATATTTGTATCACTCTGGTCTACAGTAAGAACAAATCCCATTACAGAATTTACTTAAGAAGGTATTTATTTATTACTTAATTCTGGGAATAAAACAGATGAATCTTTTTTAACAAGTTAATAAAGAGTCAGTTAAAACTTAGGAATGTAACAGCAGATAATACTCATCAAACATGCCTGATGTTTGCTTAAAGTAGAGTTAGAATTCTACATAAGATTATGATAAGAGTAGGAAAACAAATGTAAGAGAGCTACTGAAAATGCAGAAATAATTCTATCTCAGGTAAATCCTGTACTGAATAACTGGTCAACAAGACATCATTAAGTGAAGCAGTATCATGCAAAATTCCACTATTTTTGTTCACTTGTGCACTTTTGACCATTTTTCTGATCTCAGTAGGTCCTTGGCTTCACCTGCTAGATCTAGTCCATGAGTTTATTCCACAACACTTATACTTCTACATAGGCAAGAAGGCAAGAATTAATTGTAATCTATAACACACAGGTAGGTCTACCTGACCCCCTAATGCCTAAATTAGAACCTGAAACTCACAATACAGTATAAGAAAGATACAAAACAATAGTTCCCTTTCTAAAGAACACTTTAATATCTCAGTTCAATTATCATAACTGAGTATTCATTCATAAATTCTGTAGTCTATTCTCAATTGGCTTTCAAACCATGATGGAATTCCAGTGCTATGTATTTTATGGTGCTCTACTCATTTAAATATTTGTCCAATATTTAGATGCTAAAGCCAGAGATGTCTCAAATTTATGTCCCCATGAACAGCAGCATACTCTGCACCACTCAAACAGCCATCAGTATGTTAGTTTTAAAGGTGGACATTACTGAATATAGATGCTTGCAGTTCTCTAAGCTTAGGAAAAAAGTACTAGTCTAGGATTTTAAACATTTCCACAGCTTGTCTGTTTATTTGTTTATGTTTACTTTAGATTTTTATCTGTGAGTCTGAAGTCCAACCATAAAATGCCCTGTGCCCATAACAGAACTGTTTGAAAAAAAAATGGAAATTTCATCCTAACTGATGCAGTTTTGCTGATATCAAAGATTCATGAATTTACTGTTTAAATTTCATGTAAGTATTTGGGTTCATCAATTTTTAACTGTGAAAGTTTGGCTCTCCAATCTCTTTCTAGTTGGCTTAGAAAATTGGGGTTTCTTTCAACCAAAAAGACCCTCGGACAGAATTGTCTTTTCTCCAAGACAACTGACTCACTTGTCAGACAATGTGATGTATCAGAACATTTTTTCTCATTTAGTAATTAAAGAATTGGATTTTTATATGACTATATCCTATTCACCTAGCAAAATTATTTCCATTTTACAGTAATTTCTACCATCTAATAAGCAACCTAAACATACTGTGTCAATTAGCTTGCCTACACACTTGACATCAAACAGATGCTTAAGTATTTTGCTGGCTCTTGCCATAAATGACTACATAAGGTACAGTCAGGGAAGAACCATTTGTTTCTCAGACACATTTTCTGAAAGATTTCCCTGAGACATGCTCTCTGTGCAACATGATTTGAGTTTGAAGGACTATCAAACCCCAAAACAAGGTATACTGCTTTCTAACATGCAGTGCAAACTTTCTTTAAAATGGTAATATATTACCATGCTACTGAAAGAAGATCCTTGCTGGTACCTGGCTTAGAGAATTGTCTTGATTTGTAATTTCTTCTGAGTCTCTGGCACTAAATCTGTCTTAGTGTTAAGATGCCTAGTCATTTAATGCAACCTCTTTTATGTCAGTGCACATATGCTTGGCTTCTGATGAAATATATTTTTGAATATATATTTATTTTCCAAGACATCTTCCACTTGAAATATTTGGCAGCTACCTATTTCATTTGGAGGTAAAACAATTAACGTAATATTAGCATCTTTCAGGGAATTAATGAGTAATTTTTCCTTCCTTTGTTTTAGAGCGATATCAGCAATCCAGTCTCTTCAGCAAATTTTCATTTTTAAATCCTGATATTCAGCTGTTTAATTTGGATCTGTCTTAGTATTCCAAGATTTTATTGATTTCCTTAAAGAAAATTGGGGCATGTTACATACATTCTGATTTCCTTTTTTTAATTTTTTTTTCTGACAACCCTATGAATAAAACTTTGTAATATTGCAAAAGATCAAAGAATCTGGACATGTTCTAATGTTTCAACAAAAATGGCATTTGGTAAAATGTTCTTGCAGAGAATGTTAAAAGGAAATTGATCAAGATAAAAAGCTTCAAAATATGGTAAAAGGAAAAAGACTAGTTCATTTGAAGTTTGCATACCTAAAGAAATCTTACTTAGAGTTTACTTATTGCACAAATAAAGACAATTTATTACTTTAGCAAAGTGACTACTGTCAAAAAAACCAACAACTTTTCTTATATGAAGTGAAATGTTTTATTCTAAAAGAGGTAAAGGCAATTCAATATATGAAAAAACAATAAAAAGTCATAAGTTTCAGAAAAATCCTGACTATCTAGATGTAACTCTAATTCACTTCAGATGTAAGTTGAAAGTATGAAGGAATTTGCTAGTACAGAACTCATCAATGTCGGAATAATATTTACTTTGACTATACCAGACACTGCAAGCTAAAATAAATAAATTATTATAAAATAGACATTGCATTCAGGAAATCTTAATTTAAAACAAAACTTTCCTAACCCAAACAATTCACACTTGCATGAGTTGTTACATAAGAGTTCATGCTTAGTCATATTTTATTAATTAAACTTTATGAACCATCTCTGCAATGTTCTTTGCAAACATTAAAGTAAAATAAACAATTACTTATATGTTGGTTCATAGTGTTTGTGTGCATTTATAGTACAAAAGGCATTAATATATAGGAATAGAGATACTGTAGCTATCAAGATCAAATAGGCAAGCTATAAGTTTTTAATAGATGGACAGATGAATAGAAAAGCACTGTTGAAAAAAACACTCCAAAACTTCTCATCAATTTTCAATACTTTAACTCCAACTTCCCATTTCTTAATATTTTTCCTGTAAAGCCTAAATCTTATGTAATTCAGTTACGTGTATTGTACCTGCATATTCCTCACACCTTTTAGATTGTCTGTCACTAAATATAAAGAGAGGAGAAAATTATATTCAGAAAATTAGGCCTATTTCAAGTTTGCCTCTGAGAAGCAAAACGAAACTTTGATAAAATCTTTATACCGAGCCTAATTTAGCTACAGAAATACCTCAATAACACTTTTCTACAGTTACAACTACTTTTAAAAGCTTATTTTTCATGAATCTTTGTGATGTTCAGATGGTGAATTTTTTTCATATCCTTAAAAAAATTTAAGACCAGGAAAGTTATTGACATTTGGGTCTTATTAAATCTAGACTTTATACGAGACCTAGCTGTGGAAAAAGTGATATTTTCTTAAGTCATATTCTGTGACAGCCATTTTGAAGACAATAACAAAAACTCCTTATCAAAATTAAAACATGGAGAAGACAACTGGTGAAAATGCTGAATATTGATAAATGCAGCTAAAATTATCTGCATAGACAGAATAAATTATTGTAGTAACTTTCCTTGCCTTAAAAAGTCTTCAGTCTGCAATGAAATATATCACAATTTTTGCCTATATGTCAAGTTCATTAATTACTAAAAGTTTGGGTGATTATTACAGCTATTAAATTAAAGTGTTGGTGGAGTCTCCACCTGGTCTTGCATGTGAGGTTTGAGCTTCACTGCTTCCATCAGCACTTGGACTGTTGAAGCTCTTTCCTTAGTTTGTCCTCAGCATCCTTGAGAGATCCTTGCCACAGAACAGCCTGAGTCTGGATGCTCACACAGTTTGGGCTGCTCCCAGACAACATCCAGTCCCAAATTTCCAGTATTTTCTTTGAATGTTAACACTTCCATGTTTCAACTAGCACTGTTGCTCCATCAGTTTCAGAAAACATCAGTCTGGGTAATAGTTCAGCCACAATCCAAGCCAGTGTTAATTTTCAGCAGTATTGTTCCACCACTGTAAGGCACTGATATTCAAAGTCTTATCATCTTAACTTACATTAAGGCAGACAGAAGGGCTAGTGGCATGGAACTGGCTAAGTGGTGTGTGGATGGGCTAGAAGTTGTGTTAAGTTTCACACTCAGAAAGAGGAATGGTAAATGTCAGGTGCACAAGATTCACTTTTGTGCTTGGATTAAGATACTTCCCTCATTCTGGACATTCTGCTTTCACCTCTCAGACCGACTCCACCTTGGCTTTTCTCTGCATGGCTTTGTCCTCAGTACTGTGAGAGAATACAATGCCAAAATGGCAGATTTTTTCTGATGATACTGTTCCTGCCTTTTCAGAAGTCACTATTAGCTCAACATGTTTACCACCAAGGGAGGGGTGAACTTTCTTTTAAAGATGATTGGCAATATCGATGAAATAACACACAACTTATTCTAAGGTAAATTTCTATTTTGAAACCTTTGGTCACCCCATAGTCAACCATTTATTATAGAATAAATAATTACTTAATTAATTATTATTCCACTAGTACACATTGCATTTTTATGATAAACATATACAAGCAATATAGACATTTTAGAACAATTCAAATTAGATGTATACAACTGACTGATTAATTACATAACCAGTGAAAAGAGGTGAAGATATCAATTATCATATTTTATATTTTATTCATGCGAAACAGAAAGAGATTTCTTTTTTTTTTTCTTCTTTTCTTTTTTTTTAATACTTCTGGAAAAAAGAAATTAAAAGAAGCGAAGAAACTAAGGAGAAAGAGACAATGGAGCTTCTGTTATTACTCAGCAAGAAACATGTACAGGCATGATAGAGGCAAAGTTATTGTACAGAGACAAGTTATTTCAGAGTCACCTTTTGGCTGTCTGAATATTTAAGAATTTCATGAAAATGGTATGAATTCTCATAGTGGGAGATTGAATTGATGTTATTTCATCAAATAAAAGAAGGTGCTGTAGAAGTTTAATCTTTGGTTTTACGCTCAGAATGTTCTTATGGATAAAGGAGGAAGAAAGAAGCATATAAAGACAAAAATTTAAAATTAGTATTCTTGAAAACTTATTGATTGAATTGCAGAATTACTATTAGTCAAGATGCATCTGATACAGAAAAAAAAAGGAAGTAAAAAGCAAAGGAAAGAACACCATTCTTACAGCCAAAATATTTTAATAATATTAATAATGTCACAGCTAAAATTGTCATATATATCCTATAAAATAACTCTGCCTTTATCTGGTATTATGGTCAGCCTTCCCCAGCCCCTCTGGAATAACAAGGCTCACCACCAGGCACATCAAGACAAGTTCAAGCAGAGCAATCCTGGCAAATCTTCATCCTGAGGCCTTGCAATCTCAATGCACCACTTGTGGCCTGTAACAAGCAGTGGCAATATTAATAAATAAATGAAATGCAATACACACAAAATAAATACAACATGCCTGGGAACAGAATAGCAGTTTTCAAACATGCATGTAGAAGATCAACTGTTCATCTTCTTCAGCATATTTTCCCTTCTGCAGTTCTTGTCAAGTACAGAATGCAAACCCTCTCCTGCTCCCTACTTTTAAGGAATAAACAGTTTGGGAAAAAATTAAAATGAGAACCAGAAGCACTCAGTACAAGAGTGCATAAACAATATGATGCATCACTGAGGATTATATAATTTTTGTCTTCTGATTCAGTAACAGCTCTTGCCAAATCTCCAATAATTCTGACAGTGTTTGATTTTGTTTTTTTCAATTAAAGAAGTCAAGTGTTTTTCAGCTTCTAATTTTTGTAATTAATACATCAATATGGAAATCAACAGAAAATCAAGCATATTCTTGCCAAGTAAGTAACAAGAGTCTATTTTGTGTTTTATATGCTTTAGAGAACAAAACCATGTTTTGAATTCCCTAAAAGATTATATTTATAATGTTCATTATAGAAATTGAACATGTCTTGCTGGGCTATTTTTCTACGGTTACCTACATTTTCACATTATCTCAGCTTCAGATGGGAAATAATCCTGAATAAGACTTGAAAATAATTTCCAGTTTTATCCTAACTCCAGGCTCATTGAAACTATTGCATTTTTGTTAACTTTGACCAGCTTTGGAAAAACACTGCTGCTTTCCAAAACATTCCTTCAGAAACACTTTTAAAAAGAAGGTGTGAGGAAACCACAAAATTAAGAAAAAACCAAAACCCATCAAGAAATATTTTCTTAATTTCTCAGAAAATGCAAGATCAGAATTATCTGACAATTTCCAAAGGGATTAATTATTTTACTTTTTCTTTTGAGTCTGCCCAGAAGATCAACTGACTGCTTTGGTATCTTAGCCTGCCCCATGATTACTTTTCTTATTTATTTCCAAATGAAAATACATCTTTTTTTAAGAAAACAACAGTTCAATTCTCTGCATCTTCTTCAGAAGCTCTGATAAG
This sequence comes from Muscicapa striata striata, assembly GCA_030060385.1. Taxonomy (NCBI): domain Eukaryota; kingdom Metazoa; phylum Chordata; class Aves; order Passeriformes; family Muscicapidae; genus Muscicapa; species Muscicapa striata. Next base: position 3,107,984 of record JAREIS010000099.1, on the reverse strand, counting down.
ATTCAATGCTGAATGAATATTTTGGGTAGGTTTTGTAAGCTATGGTATACATTTCCATTAGAGCAGCTGTTGAATTTTAATCTACTGATTAAAAAATGCAGGAGATTGCAGAAGAAAATTGTCAGTAATATTTCTACCTCATGCTTGAATAAAATTTTTGTAGGAATCATCCTCAAATATAAAGCAGATCTTAAAAAAGAAACTTATAAAAAAGCTTCAATTAACATACTAATGAAATAAAAGCACTTGCAAGAGTTTTAGCTGAGCACTGATGTCTGTTGAAGTTTTCTTGACAAAAATAAATGAAATGGCTGGATATTTCTTTCTATTGTTTTATTTAATTAACTTTAATATGGGTACTCTGAAAAGTCTGATATTTTATGTTCCTTAGCAGTAGAAAGGAGTTAAATGAGAAAAACAACCCTTCTGCATCAAAAAAGTTGTACTCATTGCAAAATATGAATTATGACCCAACTTAACATTGAAATTGCATTCTAAGAGTATTCTTTCTTTTATTCCTCAGTAAGCTTCACAGTTTTAATTTTTAATAAAGAATTATAATACAATATTTTCTTTTTTTATTTATTATCACTGTTGATTGATATGATGCTATTATTTCAAAGATATAAAAAAACAGTAGAATTCAACTCATCTTACAGTTTTGCAAATAATTTTTATAATTTTCAATTGAAGTTAAAAAAATAATATCCCTGAATCTTTGTTTCAAGACATCATACTACATTTTTCCTGTGAGTTGCAGAGTGTGATCAAAGAGAGAAAATTTAATTAAATTCAATTGTAATCCTAACAGAGTTCATACCAAAATGCAGTGAAGAAGAAAACCAGCCTTTGGCCAAACAGCATCATGTCAACTGAACCACAGCAGGGAGGGCTATGTGTAGTCATTTCTTGAACACTCCCAGGGATAGGTCTCCACCACTTGCCTGAGCAGCCTGCTCCAATGCCATTCCAATTTCAGTAAAGAAATTTTTCTAATGTCAAACTTGAATCTCTGAGGGCAGCTTAAGGCTATTTCCTCCTGTCCTGTTGCTGTGCAGCCTTGCACCAAAACTAGAATTTTCACCTTTAAATCTGGTCATGGATTTGAAGTGAAAAAAGCACAAAGCATGTAAGATGTGGCTTTATATAAAATTTTGAAGATTCAATATTTTTACTTTTACTTAAATATCAGTATAACTTTTTTTGTCCATATAGAAGCTCCTCACACCTGCCTCTCCTTTCCATGGCTTTGTTTAACTGCAACTTGTCAGCCTTAGTAAGTTTTTTTCTCTCTTCTATTGCTACCTGATTTAAAGAAGAAGAATACATAAGTGGCAACTTGTTTTACACTAATGTGCATATTCTAATGACTGTAAATGTTGGTCTTGTGCTACATGTGAAGAAAGTAGGAGGACTTTGCTGGATATAGTTATTTTTGCTAAAAATGACATTGAAATATCATTTCAGCAATGCATGCTTGAAGCATAAACCTACAGTCACAAGAATTTAATGTACTGCAAGTCAGTTTCTTACAGTAAACTTAAGTCAGACATTGTTCCTTTTCTTAATGATGTCTCACAAACATGGCATTTGCATCATATCTTTTTTTTCCTGGACTAAACTTTAAATTTATTGTTCAGAAAATAATCTAATAAATGATCATTTACAGATACATTTTTTTAAACCATAGATTTGTGTTCTCTCTCATGTAGAAATCAGTTCTGTATTATAAAATCCCTCAATATATTCTCTTTTAATTACTGTATTTTCATACCAACTATTTAAATGATTTATTTTGCTTTTACATTTCAAATAAAAACTAACGTTACCATTTTCAGGAAATCAGTGATAATTTAATAAATTAATACTAATTATTATTAGGAAAAAAGGAAATATCAATCAATCCAAAATGGCTTTATTCTGATTTTCATAACAAACCATCCTCAGTCACAAGGCTTTAAAAAAATTCAAAGATTTATGAAATAATCAATCTTCATTTGAATAAATTCAGTTGAGGCTTATATCCAGTCAAGAGGAGGAGAAGTGTGGAGAAAGAAAAATCTTGCCCAAACAAGTGATAATTCTATCTATTACCTATTGAGAAACTCAGTCTGTATTCTCTCTTGTGAAGTGTTTTCTACAGTGCTTTTTAGGGAATTGAACCTTTGGAGATGAGGCTGGAGCTGTGAGCTGGACAGCCATTCTGTGATGAAGGCTGTGTGGAACTTGTTTCTATGCTTCCTTTTTTCAGTACTAATGGGCTTCTCACTGCTTAACTGTGACATATGAACACCTACTCCTGAATATTTTAAAATTGTCCTAAGCATCAGACAGAAATGCTTTCAATTATTTTTCACAGTTTTTCTGAAAGAAGTATCATGTGCCAATTACCTGGGAGAGTCTTTGGTTTGGAAGATCAAATTGTTTTCAGAGACACTAGACATTCAAACAGTGAAACATATTTATCTCACTTTGTCCCTGATTTGTCCCTGTCCTTTTCTGAACATTTATATTCTTGTAATAATTTCCAGGTTTGATTAATTTAATTATGTGCTTTTAAGAATTTAAATATTTAATCTGATGGCAGATGTTGTATGTGATAGGAGCTGCTTCAAACACTATTGCTTATTGTATGGTCATCCAATTGCTTTCAAAAAAGCTCTGTGTTAAAATCTTTCTAAAATAGTGCTGGTTTTCATGCCTCAAAATGCCTTCATGCTTTGACCTAAACTGTTTTAAGATATAATCTTGTTATTTTTCTGTTCGATCACAGAGATTAAAATTGTTGATTATGAATAGAGAATTATTTAAAGGAGGTAAAGGAGAAAAGCCTGAAACATATGCTTTTTTCCATTTTGTCACTTCTTTCAAATGCCCCTGAACACACTCTAAATAGGATAAAAAAAAGTTTTATGTAACATACCAATATTTGGTGATGTTTCTCTTGTACCTTGACTTAGTCTACTATATGGTAAATATGATTGTGGGTTTTTTCTAAAATATCTTAGATATTCTTTTTCCTATTTTTTACCTTTTTATATCAGTAATGAATACTGTTGCATAATCTGTAACTAAGGAAATGATTTCTTACAGACAAGATTTTATGCATGACACATTACCTTTTGTTAAACATGAGTGCCACCAGAGTCTTGGAAAAATCTCTTTGTGTAACTCGTTGAGTAAGAGTAAAATGGCATGCAATTTCATCTGGCTTATGGAAATACAAAGCACCTCAAAGTTAAAAACTTTGTAGTATGTATGTTTGTTCATCATCACAGGACTAAGGCAGTTCTTGTTTTTCATAAATGCTATTTCCAATGCCCTGTTTGGAATAAAGAAAGGGTTTGGAAATTACAGCAACTAAAAATCTCAGCAATTTTTATAAGTTTACATGTTTTTTCAATTATTCCAAGTTACTAATTGGATATTATTCTAATATTGTATTAGAAGTAGAATGAGCTACTCATAAATTATCTACTACATTGATGAAACATATTTGCTCTTTTGTAGCAGTGATAGTATTTTGCATCTTATTTACATATGTACATGAAAATGTCAATCACTATACTTTTGTTACACAAACTGAATCTTCTCATAAATATGCATGTTTATGTTTTCAAATTTACTATGAGAAAAGTCTTACTAAGTCAGACACACTTTCTCAGTAGATTTCACATTTTACACCTTCTTTAGGGCAATTAATCTGATTGAAATACTTCTTGTTTCGTGCTTCTTCTTTGGACGGGATATATTGCATCAAAGATTTTCTATGATTTTGGCATGAAGATGACCAGGTTGGAGTGACCAGTCTATAAAGCAGAACAGAAACATGAAATTTCTAAGCATCAGTAACCTGTATGCAGCCAGATTTGGTTTTACAGCCATCAGGCTATAAAGCAAGGTTGAATTTAATGAATTTTTTGCTTTAGTACTGATTGTGTTAACCAACACCAAAAGCCCTATATTTTGGGGAAGTTGTCAATGGCATTGCTATTTTACTTGCAGGCATAGATTAAGGTCAAATACTTATAAAATTATATAATTGTATAGTTGTATAGGAACTGGGGGAGATTCATTATGAGCTGATACAAAACACTGAAACAATGTGCTAAATGAATATATATAGTTACAAAATGCCAGTAAGTTCCATCAACTCTATATGCTTTGCTGATTTTTTTTCTCTTAATTTCTACTTGGCAAATGAGTGTTTGTTTGAATTCAGCATTATTTATCCATTTCCCTTTTTTAAATAATCTCTTTTCTCTAATACTACATGGAATCATGGGAAACCAGGAAATGTAGTATTTTGTGTCCAAGCGTTAACTACTCATTGCTGTTGACTTCTTTAATGCTGTGTCTGAGAACTAATGTCATATGAAATGTCATATTCATGGATATCTAACTAAATGTATCATCTATGGAACATTAATAATTATTCATATCCATTTTCAAAAATATTTTAAAATATGATAGTCTTTTTTCATTTGAATCAGCTTAGTTTGCTGATTCAGTGATATTGAAGTGCCTAAGGCAAAATCTTAATAAGCTACTGTCAAATTTGAAATTCAGTTCAGGTCTGTAAGTCAGATCAAAGGTCACAAGTCAGTTTAAATTTTCTGTTCCCCCTTTTTTTTTTTTTTCATTTCTGATTCCTTTTTAAAAAAACTTTACATATTTTTGCCTCAACTATTTTTAGTCTTTTGACTTCTAAAACACATATAAGAAGCTGTTTACTGCAATACATGTTGATGGAGATGTTCATTTTTACTCTTTGACAATTTAGTTAGGCATAGCCACATTGCAATTCCCTTATTCTTTACTCCTGTTCTGAAAGAGCTAATGATGATACAGTTTAAAAAGTCTAGAACTAGAGAATATGAAAACAGCAGGGAAAGAAGTTACAATACACAGGGAATATGGTAGAGATACCATTTTTAAATACTCAAAACTTCACAGGATTAGATTTTCATATTTATTAACAATTAGTTACTTGTGGCCATTAAAAAAGTTATCTTCAGACAGATATTCTATACAAGTTAACATATGTAATATTTTTTCCTCCAAACATGCTACATAGATTTTTAGATTTCTCACTAGGGAATTAGTAGAAATTTTAGTAACAAAGAAAGGAAAATAACTGGGTATCAAGAATTCATGCAAGTTGCATGATAAAATTTTGCATATACTGATGCTGTTCACTTTATAAATATAACATTTTCATTAACCCACTACATAGTTTTAAACCAACAAGAAAAGCAAGCCCTATAAAATACTCTTAACATCTGAAGGATGGACAGCCATTGCTTGTGAATTATGATGATACTTCTAAAAATTTTAACCCTTTGTTGCTGTTAAATTACAAATTTAAAATATACGTTTCTTTTTATATTCACATGGATGATAATCATAGCTATCTCCCAGAAATCCTAATATTTCTTCTTAAATTCAGTCTTGGATTAAGATGCTGCATCCATTCTTCAGTGCCAGTCACTGAAACAGAGTTCTTGCATTTAAAGGAAGAGAGGCCATGTCTACCACTTTTGGAAAGCCACAGAAGCTTTGAGATTTGATAACATATAAAATAAGACAATATTTTTCCCTTAGCTGTCTCAAATCAGTTAAATAGTATGTGATTAGAGGTAAATTTTGACTTTTAATAGTGAAGATTATTTTAAAAAGCTTAAAGAAAGAAGCTGGTCTCAGTTTTATCTATTTGTCACTAGCTCAGGAAAATGCACTTGGTAATAAATAGGTAGCTGAGGAAGTCCCATTCTGTAGGGAAAGCAATGCACCATTTCTAAAAATTTTGGAAATAATTTTGACTTACAAAATTATTAGAATATGTAAAGCAAGTTATATTTCAAAGCTTCCAGCTAGAGAAATGAACATTCTTTTTTTTCACTATTTGATGTCAGTTCCTATTAGTTCTAAACATAATGAACAGTGATTTAGTATTTGGTGTGTTTATCCAGATTATGCTGTTATCTCTGTTTGGTGCTTTGCATAAGTTTTTTTACTTTAATCTCTGGTGTAAAGATTGTGTGGTGTTTCAGATGCCAGTAGGGGCTAAATGCCATTCTTGGAAAGATATGCTTTTGAACTGGCAAGAAGACCATAATTGGCACTGAGAGTAAGTAGTTTTTATGTCAAGGTTGTCAAACCTATTTTGCTGCTAGCTCTTGGCTTGAATTCTACTTAATGCCAGATGGTATTGTTTTTTAAATATTCTTGAATAGAGCAGATCATTAATTCCCCCTGGGTTTTCTCAGACACCTTATATGATGAATTTTCCTGCCCACATGCCTCTGCAGTCTGTGGTAGTCTATATTATTTCTTCCTTTTTATTGTGCAGAAATCATGATTCATTCACATACTCTATATAAGCTATGCAATATAAATACACTTTCCTTTTTTTTTTTTTTTTTTTTTTTTAATGTTGCGCTTTTCAACATGCTATTATTTGCAGGCATAGTTGGCATTATTGAGACACCCAAAAGTGCACCTAATTGCCTTGATTGTTCCTAAAGATCAGCTAGAAAAGATGTTTAGTGATATAAAATGCTCTTGGTTTTGTGACTAGGCAGTTATTTTGCAGTGTGAGAGAGCTGGCACACACTGGGTGGTTCTCAAGCCCCTTCAACCCAGGCCACTCGAGGCTGATTCTCCAAAGCTCCACATATTGTACATTTGCACACTGTGTGCTGGATACCAGATTGCACTAGCAAATTCCCAGGTTTAGGGCCTGTGACAGGAGATCTTTGTTAGGAATGGTAGAAATCAGTAGCAATGTTTCCTTTGCCAAGAAGGCATGCAGTTCATGTTAATAAGAGGGCCCTGTGAGGTTGCCAAGGTAGGCATTGAATTACTTGTCACTGCTGGAGGAGCTTCTAATGATTAAAAGCTGCTTTCTCTTTTCCACTAAAAATTTGTGAAGTAGTAATGGAAATAACTCTGTCCTCTTCTGGGGGAACCAATCAAAGAAGCTGTTTCATTGCACCTAGTAAAAATAATACACCTGGCAGCAGTATATCTTAATTTTTAGTCCAGTTTCTGTTAAGGGTGTTATATTTTATTAAACTTAAGGAAACCAAAGGTTCCAGGTACAAAATTAAGATGCTGGATATCACTGGGTTTGTGTAGACATCACTTTCTGGCTTTTGAATTATGCTTTCTGTTAAATACCTCATTATTTCTGTTTGAAATAGTAAAAAATCTAACAAAGATAATTGACAACAGTCTTGAGAGCACAGTGACTTAGGAACAGCTGTTTATTAGGCGTTTTTGTCAAGTGAGATTTAGTGGAAAGAATCTGAACATCTTGTGAAAGATATAAATGTCTTGTAGAATTTTGGGGTTTATTATTTTTAGGATGAAAATAAACATTTAAGCAGCACCTCAGAGTGTGGCTAGAGTTTAACCCAAGAGGACAGAATCTGTGAACTCTCAGAATACCTCTAAGAGTTTGTTCTGCCATAACAATATAGTCACACACTCAGTAAACAGATTTTTTTTTTTTTTTTTTTTTTTTGAGAGAGAGATAGAGAGAAAGAGAGCAGCTTTTTCCTCATTCAGTTTTCTCCTTCAGATTCTTGTGTCAGGTAGGCAGCCACAGCCTTCAGAAAGGTTTTTCTCAGTTGTTCTTCAGAAATAAAACTGTGATTTGTTTCTTCCTGTAAATTTAACCTTTCTGAGCTGTACATTTCAAGATACACTTAAAATTTTAAATATGGTGTCATGTCTGTGGCAAGGTCAATGAATGCTGTAAAGTAAAATGATAAAACTTTGAAGTGTGTGATGCAGAAGGGAAAAAAAACCCCAGTCTGCTCTGAAGCATGGGTGGTATCCGTTTTGAAGTGTTGCCATATTGAGTTCCACTATGTTGGTTCCAATTTAGGAGACAGATAAATTTCTCTCTTTTTTTCAACCTCTCAGCATCTGTATTGATTGTCTCACATGAAATTGACAGCATGCACAATTTTGTTTGTGCTTCTACAGGCTGGTTTTAGTTCGGTCATATCATTAAAGTCACAGAGAAACCTCCAAGGTTCTTTTCAATTTAGTTTCATAACAAAGGACACTGATATTTCAGTTTCAAATATCATGGTATTTTGACAGGCAACTGTAAGGAAATCATACCTGTGGGTATTTTGCTACTATCTAGTTAAGTTTATTATTTCAATATTCCATTTCATCCCATCCCATTTGTGCTTGGTATACCAGAGAGAATCCTATTGTTTACAGTGAATATAAACTTAGTATCTATTATTCCTGGAGGAATTTTTTGTTTGTTTATTAAATTCTTTATGGATGACATTAGGACTTAAACAAAAGAGTATTCATTTGCTACTACTAAGCAAGGACTGCATTTACAAGCAAATATCTTTTGATTCTGACTGTAGAATTATCTTGCATTAGAATTTTATTAATTAAAAACAAATAAACAAAAAGATGAAGCCCCCGAAGGACTTAGAAAAGTTTTCTTTGATGGAAAAAAACCTTTTGCTAAAGCAGTATCAGGATTGTCATACATTTAAATTGTAAATGAAAAATCATATTAAAGTGTTTCTTGTGGACATCCATTTCAATCTCTCTAATAACATAAGCAGCTGAAATAGCCAACTGTCATCCTAGCATTTCCAGCTCCTCAGTTATGAGCTGTTTTGCATGCAGATACACAGAATCTCTCAGACAAATTTCTCCTAGAATTTCCAAAGTTGCTAGCCTTATTTGCTCTTTCATGAGACTGTGGTTTAGAAAATGTTGCAGTTGATTTCTCTTTATCAGACAAAAGTATAATGATCCAAAAAGAGTGAGATAAATTTCTTTTTATCTCAGTCAAGCAAAAAGTACTTTTAAATAAGAAAAAATGGATTTGGAAAACAGTGTCATAAATTTAGAATATTTCTAAGATTTGTTATTCATGGTAACAATTTTTGTACACTAGACTAGAAGCCCAAAAGATTACCACTGGTCATAAAAGCTTCACAACTGGGGCCATGTTTGATGTCCTAGCAATGGAGTTGAGGGGAGGATGGTGGAAATGGCAGGGCTGCTGCTGAAAAACAACACTCTGTCTGTCTGGGAAATAAAAAGGCACAAAATGTGTGGTTTACTATTGGGTTCTGGAGAGTAACTCATTATATCCTTCTAGGCAGATGGAGCTGATGTTTTGCCTTCCCCTGTCACTGTGTGTGCACCATTACTAGCTTGTCTTTAGCATTAACCCCAAGATTCATCTTGTAAGATCGCTGGTCCAGAACAGTAGCCTACAATTATGTATCCAAGCTCTGCATTGAAATGTAAAGGTAACATAATGCCTACTTTCCTTGAAATAGCTAGCAAATAACTAGTATCGAGCAAAATCAGCTGTTGAGACAATGTGTAAGTTACTACCATTGTAGATGTACAGTAATGTGAAGAAAGAGAGACAAATTTTAACATGAAAGAGTAATTAAAATAAGCACTGGGATAGATGCCATTAAAACTTGAGATCACCAATGCTTTTAAATAGTTGCAGTTCAGTTTTCTTGGAATACTTCACTCCTTAACTATATATTATTTCATACAAATCAGGAAAGTCATCCCCTTTTTCATATACTTGAAATATATTTGGGTTTTATTAATTCTACTGTGAGAAAACATATTCTTCTGGTAGGAATCCAGTCTATTCCACTAACACTGACCAACAGGCTAACTTAGAAGTATATTTATCCTGGTAAAGTAGAATACCAAATGTCTTAAAAAATATATAAGTATTATTTTTAATTTTAGTACTTCATGTGAGACGTTAAACAGATTTAATAAACAAATCATTCTAAATAATATTTTCATATTCTAATGTTTTTGATTAATGATACAGAACATCAAAAAGATTTAGTAATGCATCAGTTTAATGTATTCTTGTAATGGAAGCTCTTATTCACTAGCATTATTTTTGTAGCATGTCTTGTTCTTTCAATAGCAGTCATTTAAACATGCAAAGTTCTTGTACTACATTGCCTTAGGATATGGTTTTCTAAATAAATTATATCTAGTGTAGAGTGGTGAAGTATTGGGCCAATGGGGGCAAAATGCTCATGGAATATTGCCAAATCAAAATGGCAGAAGTTAAACCATCATTAGTACAGGATAAATTTAAAATACAATGCAACTGTTCATGTTTTAAAAATTAAATATGAAATTGAGAATTTTGGATATTAAAACTATTTTTTATTGTGTCTAGTTAAATGTTTTTCAGTAGCCTTCTGTACCCTTTCTTTAGCAGAACTGAAGTTATTCCTAACACACTTCTGCGAGGTTAAGCTTTGTGTGCTGGTTTTGGCTGGGGCAGTAAATTTTATTTGCAGTGTCTCTGTTTTGGATTTGGGCTGAACACAGTGTTGATAATATAGAGATGATTTTGGTATTGCTGAGCAGGGCTTACACAGACCCAAAGCCTTTTGTGCTTTTCACACTGCCACACTGATGGGGGGACTAGGAGTGCATGGGAGTTTGGGAGGAGACACAGCCAGGACAGGTGACCCAAACTGACCCAGGGGATATTCCAGACTGTGTGACATCATGCTCAGTGTATAAACTGGGGGGAAGCAGGAGGAAGAGGGGGACATTTGAAGCAATGGCATTAGTCTTCCCAAGGAACTGTCACATGTGGAGGGGCCCTGTCTCCTGAGGTTGGCTGAACACATTCCTGTCCATGGAAGTGGAGAATGAATTCCTTGTTTTGCTTTGCTTGTGTGTGTGGCATTTGCTTTTCCTATTAAACTGTCTAGATCTTAGCCCAGCAATTTGCCAGCTCTCTCATACTCAAGAAAGTGAGATACACAAGCAAAGTGGATGGCAAGAGTTACAACTGTAGTCAAATGAAGAAATTACTATTTTTCCTAATTAACCTTTTTCATTTTATTGGCAATCATGAAAAGACATAAAAGTCAGGTCCAGTCAGAGTGAAGGTCCATCAGGATACAATTTTTTCATCTCTTCTCAGATAAAATGCTGAAGCATATTTCTTAGAAAGAATAAAAAGAAAAGACAAAATACTGAATTAAAAAAAAAAAAAACATGATGATAACTGCCTTATCTAAATGCTTAAATAAATCCCTGATTATTTATTTGAGGAAAACTTTCTAATAAAAACAAAGGTTAATAATGGAATGTGCACACCAGCTTAAACCATAACAAAACAAATCACTGGGAACAGCTGCCTTATAGCCTGAAGACCTTCAATTAGGACTCCTCAGGGAGATATGAGAGACCCAGATCTACACTGCTTTCATAAGTAATTAAAAAATAAGAATGGGAACTTGAACTACTAGAAAAAAATCATTATTTTTGGAATTAGTAAAATATTCAAGAAATAACATTAGGGCCTGAGGACCACTATATAGAGTTATAGGTGTCCCATGACTGTGTTCTATGTAAAGGTAGACATGAACTGCCTTTTAAAGGAGAGTAACAGCACAGAGAAAATAAACTTGACCTTTTAAATTTAATAGCATAGACACAAAGAATGAACTAGGATGATATAGTAAGGTCTCCTCACAGCTCTTGAGAGAATTTGTATGCATATGCTGGCAGGTGAACTATAAGTTAACAACAAATCTATGTGTTTCCTGTTGGTTACTGTGCCTTTTTTCTCTGCACATTTACCAGTGGTCTATGTACAGTTTAAATACTTGCTGTAGCTTTAAAAAGATGTCTTATATGACAAAAAATTTTATTATTTTGATGAAGAACCTGAAGCACTGTAGACCATTCATTTTCAATTCAGAAATGAAAATTTGCCTGTTTGCCCATTTATTTAATTTAGATCAGCATAATTTAGAAATTAAGAGTAATTAATACCAAAGAAATCACTTATTCATCTCTCAAGGCTTTCAGCAACTTTCTAGTTTGTCTGCCTTTTAATTTTGAATTGTCACTTTTTCCTCTTGGAAAGTCTAAGCTGGTCACTATAATATTTGACAATCTCAAAACTGTTTATACAGAAACTTTTCTGAGAGGATTATTGACTCTTATTGTTAAATATTTAAGCTTATTCCATGATGCTTCTTTACAAATCACTATGCCACTTTTTTTCTTCTACTTTATTCTTCAGTCTTATTTTGTTTGTGTTCACATTTTAGCTGTTTTTCAGTATGGATTTGTATTTCTCTGTCTTCTGACAGATTACATGAATTAGTTAGGACTCACTCTTTAGATGCTAATTAACCACTTGTCTTGATGATGGCTTGATTGACAGTTCCTGATTTGCCTGTATTCATCGACCACTCATACTCTATTCTTCTATTTTCTTCAAGTTTGTTGTTTTATAAAGTTTGTACTCTAGACAAAATGCAGAGTGATTTGTATAAAACTAATATGTCACTGCAAAAACATATTACCCTGATTATAAAACAGCAGTAAAAACTGAGGGCCTGTAACTCACCCAACTAAGTATGTTTGTATGGGGAAAGCAAGAAATTAATTTTAGGAGGATGCAATGTGTATAGAGATTATCTGGAGTATTACCATAAAATTTTGAATTATAATAGGTGTAAACATGGTACAAACCACATATTGTTGGTGATATAAGAGAAAGAAGTAATGGCAATTATTCATGCCATGTACAAACATAAGAAAAAATGAATATTTCATACAAACCTACAGAGAAGCATATTTGTAAATGTGAATAGACTGAGAGGAAAAGTTGGCAGCTTTTCAAATACCAATGATTAATATAAATTCACTGGTGTATTTTTTGGAATTTCTTTGGTTTTAAGGAAAATGTGCCATTAGAAGAAGGAAATAATTTTGTAAACAGGTACACCTGAAGATGGGCAAAAAAGAAATGACAGGCTCAAATTCTTCTTGGGACATTTATCAAGAACTATGTAAGATTTATATTCATGACATACAGAAGTACCTCCTTGTGTGATAATAACATAATGGAGACTTTAATTTTTAAACATAATATTTAATAATATTAACTGCCAGAAGCATGTAAGAAAAAGAAATTAAATTATATAAAAGCCATATCATATTCTACCTGTCCATTTGCATTATATTGTCAAACTAATGTTTCCTTGCATGTAATTATTTTCACTTTGAATTAGGACACTGAGATGTAACTAACCTTTTAGACATAAGTCTATTTTTCCATTTTCCATTTGTTTGTGCCTTTCTAGTTATTGTGAGTATCTGCTGAATTAATGAAATAAAGTACTTAAAATATAATACTATATAAAAATTTGGGTGCTTTTTAAATGCACTTCTATTGTTACTATTTTTGCTTTTCTCTTGTTCTTGTTACATAGAAAATAATGAACAAAATCTAATTATCCTTATATTTCTCTGATTCTCTCCCAAATACATAAGTAACAAATTATAAATATCATGCTGTTTACTCACTACTACAGCATAATAAATCCACTTACAATCCTCTCAAACCCCAGTGATTTTAGCATTTGTGACAGTAATGATGTTAGTCATTGACCACTAATTTAATCTTAGCATTTCAGTGTGAGATGGTAGACCACAGAAAACCAAAGAGCAATTTCTGGATCTCATCTATTTTTAGAACTGTTATTGAGCTGTCCAGAACTTGAAGTCTATTTATCTAATCAACTGTGAAGCAATTTCCAGTGCTTATTCCCAGATTCTGTTTTAATGAGAGACTTCAAATGTTGTTTATGTAGCATAGAAGAACTGCTGGAGAGGACAATATTGCTTCTATCAGAGCATATGCATTTGAACATCAATAGTTCTTCAAAGACTCATATAACAAGAATTCAAAAAGTCAGTACAGTAGACTTTGCATATCACTAAGAAATTCAGTCATTCTTTAGGAAAAGCTGATTCTAAAAAAGCTGATTTTCTTTTCCTTTTGAAAAATTTCAATTATTTTTCCAGTTCCAGAAAACATTTATTTTTCCTCCCGCATGCTAAGTCATCTTGGTCTATCTAGTAATAATTACTAGCAATTGAACACTAAGAAAACCTGTATTTATTTAATGAAGATTTTTTATAAATGTCTTCATGTTTACAAAGAGAAGTGCTGATGCTAGTTAGGTGATGCATGGTTATAGACTTAGAAGTCAAATTAGACAATTTATCTGAAGAAGAAAAAATGAGGAAAAATTTTTTCAATCTTTTGTAAGATTTGTAGGTAACTTTGTGATGCCTGGGAACATATTTGTGTATGTTTTGAGACATTGAGTTCTGAAAAAACCCTCAACCAAGCAAACAAACAAACCCATACCCCAATATTTCAATGACAGATATCAGCTTGCTTTATTTTGGCAAGGATAAAACCAAGATATTTAAAGACATGCCTGGCACAAAGGTGAAAATCAAAGTTGAAGAGTTAGCATCTCAATTGCCACTTCTTTAATATGAGAAGACTCTGCATTCTAGGCAACTTGAAAAGAAATAATGGATAAAATACAGAGAATTCAGAGACTACAGAGAATTCATCATAACTGTAAGTCTTCTCACAGCCAAATACTTGTGCTAGAATTCTACCATGTGAATGTAATATTCCAACAGCAATGTGTCACCCATGATCTTAGCCTTTTTCAGTGCTATGAAGTAATCAAACTTTAAACATTCCAATGGCTTAAACAGTTGTTAGAATTTTGGTTTTTGATATATATCCACTGGAATGCAATCCCACAGAGGTTTACTGCACCGATACAGTTTAGCTTGTTCTTCCTCTTACCTTGATTTTAGACATTTTAAGAAGTCCTGGACAATTTAAAAGTACTCCCAATCCTGAGCAAGTTACATACTATGCTGTATTAAATACTTTCATCAGTTGATTTCAGAGACAGTTACAATACTTAAAATATCTAATTATACAGCAACTATTACCACAGATATTTCTGTACTCTTTGCATTGCAAGTACTTTTTGTCTTATTGCAATGATGATTTCTTAGTCTCTATAAGTAAAGTGAACACGGGATAGAATATTTTGTAATTATTTTTGTGAAGATTAATATGCTGCTTAAGAACCTGTTTTCAGGGCAATGTAGCTGAAAAAAAATGACCCCGAAAAACATTTAATAATAATATTAATATTAATAATAATAAAATAATATTTAATAGCAATATATAACATAAATGTGTATTCTGCAATTATTATAACTGCTAATTACATTCTCTTTCTCAAAAAGTACATTTCAGCATATGTGTTGCATTATTTGCTAATTACAGTGTAAGCAGCAGATACTTTTACACCTGTCAGGACTAAAGACCAGTAGATTACGATGAAAATTCTAAACTGCAGTATTTGCAAAGATGTTTCAACCTTGCATAGTTTAAATATTTCTTTTACTATGCTAAATTTAATATGAGGCTATAAATTTGCTTCATATTTTTTTTTTGGAAACGAATGCTACAATTTAATAGAAAAATATAATGCAAAATAAAATGGACAAGCACAGAGTACTGTGTTGAATCAAGGTCAGTTTTCAGGAAGATCCAAAACCAAATTTAATTTCCTAACTGCAGCTGTTTTATTTCTAGAGCTGTTCATAAACTGCTTGCAGGATTTTACTTCATTTTTATAGTGGAAAAGAAAATGTGTTGTTCACTTTAGAGACAGAAGAACTGTGAACTTTTGTTAATGTTTCTTCCTGAAAACTTCTTCTCTAGGTGAGGACAGATCACAGAAATTTGTAACTTGAAAAATTCAGAAGATACATTCAGAATAAAAGAGGGAGCAGTGATAGCTGGAGGGTAGCCAGTAGGGAAAAGGAAAGTAGGTATGCAATTTCATAAAATATCATATACAAACAGACAATGGCTGGATAGGGAAAGATAATACAAGAACAAAAGTATCCGTTACTAAAAATATATTCACTTGCATGTATTCTTTGTTTTTCCCTATATATCTTTCTTTGAGACCTCTCACTCAGATTCCATGTCTATTGCTATATTCTCTGCTGCTGTCACACTCATACTTTTCATTGCTTTACCCTTCTCTTTCTTACCTCTCATGTATTCTCCTGAATTAATTAACTTCATCATTTGAGCTGAGCTTTCAACAGATATATTTTTTCACTCAGAATTATCCCAGACTTATCTACTCCACATCTTGTTATCAAACCTTGTTAAGTCGTGTCATGAAAAAGGTCTATATTCAATTTGCTTCCTGAAATTCTAGATGTTGGATGTTGGAGACATTGGAATTGAATAGCTCTGAACTCCAACTTTTAATTTGGAACTTTCTCTTCTTATCTATGTGATGTTTGGTTGTCATTGCTGTGAAAAAAGGACTATTTATCATATGTAATAATCTGAACAGCAGAAATTAAACATGTACCTCATACAAAAGTGGGGATCCCAGAAGACACCAAGCTGAGCATCAGCCAACACTGCTCCCTTGCAAGAGAAAGGCTAGGGCTTTGCTGGGCTGCATTAGGAGTGTGCCAGTAGGTCATGGAAAGTGATTCATTCCTCCCTTTCTGTTCCGTGAGACACATCTGGAGTGCTGGGTCTAGTTCTCAACTTTCCAGTACATGAGAGACACAGAGGTACTGGAGAGATTTCAACAAGGGACTACAAAGATGTCCAAGCACAGCATTTTTGATTGGAACTCATATGCTTAGTTCTTCATTACAAATACAGATTCTCCTGTTATTTCTTCTACATAAATTATATCTACATGTGGTGATTTGAACTAATTGTACTAAAAACTAAGTCATCATTTCAAGATGAGGGAGGAGTCTAGATGCAGGATAAAGGCCAATGTCACAAAGAAGATGTGTTGCTTAGCAGCAGTTTGTAGTAGGTGTTAGCATTGAAAGCTCAAAGTTTTGCAATTCCTTGGGGCAAGAGTATGGGCATGTAGTCTGTTTCAAGGTCTCTGTTTTCATATTCATTTTGTGTATTAATGGAGTAGGATCCTGTACTCTGAGAAATTTTTTGACCCATGACCCATAGGTCATGGCTTTCATACCCCTCAGAAAATGGAGATCAGAAAAATCAAAATATTTTTATACCCACCAGCTTCCCTCAGAAGTGTAAAACCAATAATTTGTTCTGCAGGTGGCAGCAACAGGGACTGAGCTATTTAAAGGATTGGGCCATTCAAGGAATCATTTGCCAAAGAGTTTTTGGACAGACTGAACATCTTGGAAAAAATGTTCACATGAACAATTTTGATACTGATGAATTTGTTGGAAAAGATCTTGTCAGAAAATTTTCAACAAATTTAAAATCCTTTAGGCATTGGGACTATGTCTTCAGTATTCATAAGGTTTTTTATAGTTTGGGTGGAATCCAAGACATGAGCTTGGCTCCAAGCTAGACCAAGAAATCAAATTAAAACCAACAAAAAAATTTTAAAAGTATATTTCATATTGGATTGGAATAAAGCAAATAAAAATAATAATTATTACTCCATTCACGAATAAAAATCTTATATCACTTACATATAATGCATGAGAATGTAACAGATACATAATATATAGATAATGTCTCTTAACTACAAGAATTTTCAATTAATTTAAAACCACTGTGGAAGTGTGAAAGATGCTAATAAAAATATTATTTGTGTAGCTTATTAAATTATTTTTTTTCCCAGACTTGAGATCATAATAGCAAAGGTCTCATCACAGTCTCAGAACTGAACAAGAACATCAGAATTAACAAGTTTATTATTAACTAAGTACTAGTACAAACTGTGCTATTACAAATCCAACATACAGATAGGCTTAATTGACTGCCAGGTGCCCATCAAGCCCATTTTTCACTCCCCCTCCTCAAGAGAACATGGAGAGAAAATATGACAAAAGGCTCATGGATTAAGATGAACAGTGGGAGATCACTTATCTAATATCATCATGGACAAAACAGATTTGACTTAAATTAGTTCCCTTTATTGTCAATTAACAGCAGTGTACGATATGGGGAGAAATAAAACTAAAAATGCCTTCTCCCCTATATCCCCTCCTTTCCAGGCTAAACGTAATTCCCAGCTCTTCTGCACTCCCTCTCCAAGCAGTGTGGGAGATGGGGAGTGGGGGTTGCAGTCAGGTCATTAAAATTTGTCCATACCACTCCTTCTTCCTCATTCACTTCCTCTGCACCACAGGAAGTGTGGTCCCTTCCTAAATCTATTATTGCAGAGGTGTCACCAGTGTCACTAATGGGCTCAGCACTGGCCAGCAGAAAGTCTGTCTTGGAACTGGCTCTGTCTGACTTGGGGGCAGCTCCTGATTTCTCTTATCACAAGCCATCCCTGTAGCCCCTGCCATGTAAACCCAATACATCTTACTCAGGACAGCACCTATCATAGGTACTGCTGGAAGATTTGAGCTGCAATATTTATAAATATTGTATTGTTCACATTATTTTCACTGGAAGGAAGCTGGATAAGACATGTTTGTTACCTTTGGTTTTATCATACCCAGAAAGATCTGCAAATTGTTGGTGAGAGATGAATGAATGCAAGATTTTTATTGGATAAATAAACTATATGTGTTTTATTCATATGCAGAGTTTTTTTACCAAATATAGATTCTGTTTGCTTGTGCTTCTAACTTTTTGAATTTTTGACTAAGAATGGAAATTATCTATTTTCAGCATTGAGAACATTCTCAACTGTAGTTTAAATAGTTCTGTGAAGATAAATAGTACCTGGAAGATGCCCAAATTCAGAGCAGTAGCTGGTAATTCTCTTACTTATAATTGAAGGTATGCAAATTATAAAGGGGAAAAATGTTTGCAAACATATCTTGATTTTTTATAATGAATTTTGCTCTCCCTACACACTCTATCGTCATACTTGCCATATGTGAAAAATACCAGAATAGAAAGCTGTTTCTTTTGCCAAATTTATTTGTGAAACAAGATTCTCGAGTTTGGTAGCCTCTATATGCCAGACAAATAGATTTTTTTTTTTTTAATTTATTTGTATAAAGCACATTGAATAGCTATAATGAGAGGGGGGAAAAATCCTCTTTTACTTGAAGGCTATGACCACAACTTCTGTAGCTGAAATTTTCCAAATGGATTTTCAAAATAAGTTCTCAAATACTGTTTTTTATTATATGTCTGAGAGGTAGTAACTTCGTATAGTTTTACTTGCAGCCAGTAATCACTCTGTTAATAAAAATGAAAATAATAAATGACTTACGATAAGCCAGGCTGGATTCTATGAATAGAATTGATTCTATCAATATTTTTTGAATATTTAAAGAATAATTGCCATAAATGAGGTATGTTGGTTTGGGTTTTTCTTGGTTATGTTAATATCTATTTTCTTTCTTCCTTATTTTCTTTCTTTCTAAAAATGTATGTATTTTATTTCAAGGAGCAACTATGTAGCAAGTAATTTACACAACTTGATAATGAATAATTTAATAATACATTAGCAATAATTTATAATTATGAATAACTATGATAATAGTATTGTATTATTATAATAATAACTAATAAATTTGTGGCTTCATATTTTCTGGAGGTTTTTTAATGTAGTATTTCTAAAATATGCTCATTTTGTGCTTAACTACATTTCAGGCATTTAAGTAATCTGATACTTGACAAAGATTGACACTTGTTAAACTTATTTTCTTCACACTAAGTCTCTGACCTAGCGTGATCTATCTAAAATTGAAAGAGTCAGTTTTATGATGTGATTAAAGGCAAGCAAACTGTGTTTAGCTTACAGCCTTTAGAATTTAAAACATTTGGTCTTTTGCCAATGGCCAAAAGTGGCCATATAGGAGTATTAAGGGTGAGTCAGTCTTGCTGATCAATCCCTGGGTCCCCAGTTCACAAATCATCTTCTGTATGGGACTCATGAATTCTCAGTTTGTGTGGTGCTGCCAGCTATGCACAGCTGTGGCAGGGATTGGAGCTTGCTGCTTCTACCCTCCAGATTCCTACAGCTGAAGGATCCCCTGAGATGCCAGGCAATGTATTCAGCTCTCTAACTTCCTCTGTATTTACAGCAGCTATCCCAAAACACAACAATGGCCTTCTGGGTCCTTGAAATGCCTTGTCCCGAGGTATTTCCTGAGGTACAATCTGTGCCAAGGGTGCACCAGTCACCAGCCAGGGGTGTTTTTGCCATTCATTCCCAGTCAGGCTCACTTCAGCTTCCAGTAGTCAGCTGTTAGGATCCCCTTGTCACCTCAGAAACAGAGATTGATTTTGCCCCTATATATCTTGATGGCATCAGAGTTAATTGTGCACTATTGTCAACTAAAACTTTATAATCCTTTGGGTCTGATGTGCCAGGCCATGGGATCCACATAAACTTACAAGATTCTTACTTATCTTTTCATATTTGCTCATGAACTAAGTAATATTAAATATAAATACTTCAGATTATTATGAATGTTTGGTTTTGTTTTGTTTTTACAATGAAACATTGTATATTTCTTGACTAAAACTCTCTTTTCTCTTTCTAAGACCAGGTCAGAATGTATATGTACTTTCATTTCTGTTTTTCAGAAAAATCGTTGATAAAAGATGCAGTTTTGCTTGAAACAATTTCTCTGGGCTTTGTTTGTTGTATAAATTGCACTTAGATGAGGGGAATAGTTCAGAGACTTAGGTTTTGAGAAAATACAATTTGAATGTATGTGAGAAAATAATTTCTGTTATCCTTTTCTACTATGTGCATGTCAGTGCTTTGCAGATCATAGCACTGGAGGAGTAACATTTTCTCTTAGGTTCTATAAATTGGTACAAAAGAATTGCAAAGTTGAGAATTATACTTAGACTTTTTTGCATTGTGTTTAATAATGCATGGTAATAATGTGTTTCAATATGCATAGATTGCAGTATGCATAAACTTTGCAACACAGCCAGTGACACTTCATGCTCTTTTTTTACATTCATAAGCAATGTATTTTTTCAAGATATCATATACTAATAATTTCAGAAATAAAGAAGTCTTTTGCACACAGCAGATAAGAGGTTATTGCAAACAGGCATCTAAATATACTACTGGATATCCCATTTTCCTGTCACCAAAGATTTTACACATCCAACTGTGCAAATCCATGAGAACCAAATGTATGAAATCCTACACTTCCAAAATACATTATCCTGAGGAGGGGAAGACATGATTTGCCATTATCCTCCAATTCAAAATTGAACTAAAATCTAAAATTGTTTTCATCCTTCAGGCATATTTAAGAGGTTATTAAGCTCAAATTATATATTTTTAAAAACCATCTTCATTTGAAATGTTTTTGCTACCAAATTGTTCTAGTTTTGCATGAAAAGTCAGCTGAGGGGAGGAGCACAGGCACACACACAGGGGCTGTTTCCTCTATGAGAACTTCCTCTGTGGGTTGCAGGGACCACTTGGAAAGCTGATTTAATAATTGACAGCCTGGGAAACCAATTAATATAATGGAGGAAGAATTTCTGTATGGTCCCCTAAAAAAGGGGAGAAAATGAATGTATGATTGTAATAAATTATGTAAATCAATTTAAGAATTTTACAAACATAGATAGGAATTGATTTTATAACAATAAAACATGCTTCTTGATTGCCATAAAAATTGTATATTTGTATTTTGCACAGCTGTAGCTGCAGCCTCTTCATGACCATGCCTAAATTTTGGCCTTTAGTCTGCAGTAAAAATATGATTAGTAAGTGATTATTGCAAACTTAATGTTAGAGACTGTGTTGAAATGGACGGATATTCTCTATTCCTGTTAAAATAGTGCTGTGGGGAACAAAAGTAAATTGAGAGGAAATGTTGGAAGAGAGCACATAGGCAATGTCCAGATAAGGAGAGTTTTGTGATACTGTATCGAGGCCATAACTTTTATATCAGATCTACCTTTTTATTCAAAAATATTTAATACAAATGCAGGAAGATTATTTGAAGGGCTGTAATTGGGAAACTTTCTCCAGGTTCAGCATCTCAACCAGCTCACTGCATTCTTGTTTTGGCTTTATCTTGCTGTCCTTTCCCCTTTTTTGCTTTGTAAGTCTTGGTTGTCTTCTATGCAATCATGTAGCTTTGATAGTGGAGGAAAAAAAAAAAAAAAAAAAAAAAAGATGGGCTAGACAAGAAAAAAAGGATAATTAAGAAAAATAAATAGCTAGACTGGTAAAAAAAATCTGCTTTAAACATCAGAGGCTGAGAACACCTTTATATTTGTCTTTCTGCCTTACTGTTTGCTAACAGTTTTCTAATCTCTAGGCAATCATCTGCTAGCAACTGAGATATTACACAGAAATTTTAAAAGAGAAAAGATAATAATCTCTGTCTCTATAAGAGGTATTATTATAATTAGCCTGTGGATAATTTTGGGACAATTTTCCACTACATCCAGAGATGCTTGGAAGTTTTCAAACTGATTCTCTCTCATAACCAAAACTGTCTCTAACCATCCTTCTAGATTGCTCAAAACTACTAGACATCACTTTAAGGTATGTCCTGTACAGGTTACACAAGACTCTCTCCTCAAGTATTTATCATACTTGCCTTCTTACCCAAAGCTGATAGCCCTTCATCTGACTGACTTTCAGTGACACCTAGAATTTGCCTACATGGGCACGAGGAGACAAAACTGGGCTTAAGCATCAAGTTTGACCTTGAAAGTTGCACAGTCACAGGTGTGATTTGTTCATGAGCCTTTGTGCAAGGCTTTTCTATTGCATTATTTACCTACAGAAGCCCTGTGTTCCCAACCACTGTCTGTTCCTTAAATCATATAGGTAGTTTCCTGTTTCTGACTTGCCCTCTTAAATGACATTGCAGAACTACAGAAGCAGGCAGGGCTATTTAAAACTCCAAATAATCCTTGGTGCCCAATGTTTTCCTCAAATCATTGAACTATAATAATATTCTGTCTTTTTTTTTTTTCCTTTATATACACAAAAGCAAAATGGGGGGATTAATAAAATCTATTCAAAATGTTAACCTAATTTGCAATTTTAAACATCTTGAAGGAATATGTTGCCTGTAGACCTGAATTATTAGGTTATTACTGAAAAAAAGGTTCTTACAATTAATAAAACACTACTCAACCTAGAAATAGAAGTATACAGAAGTATGCCTCTGTATAGAGCTGTGCTGCCATGAGAAAATAATATTCCTTTACATACCAATGTAACTATAAAATTAAAATTGAATTTTCTGAAATTTAAGTTAAAAAAATAGTAGATATGGGGAAACACAGAGAGCATGTGGAAGCTTTAAGCTCAAACTATGTTAAAAACCGTTTGTGTTTACCTTCTTGATTTTCTTGCTGTCTCAGCCTCATTTCAGTATCCCAACAGTCATTTCACACAGTCTAAACAAAATGTATCACAGAGCCAACTTTTTGAACTCTAAGTTTATGTCCTTTCTATGCAAATATGCACATCATATGTGATTATGCATAATGTACTCCAATAAACAAGACCTTTGCCATTGCTGGTAAAAGGGATTGCCTCAGCCCACACTTCTTTTAATTTGTTTAAACAGGTGACTGGTGGCCAAATAAGCACTGCTTCAGCTGTTTCTGGTGAAACATTTTCAGTGCCACCCATGACTCATCAGAGGTGTCATTAAACAGTATGGAGCATTTTTTAATATTGTGTCTCGGGACACTATTGTGCAATTACAACTCGTAGCTAGGAAAAATGCAAAGGAGAAAGACTATGATCTGAGAAGATATAAAACCATTAAAAATGGCTTCCATACTGCAGAGATAGAAAATTTCACTGTGAATATCACTCTTCTCTGCAGGCCAATGCCTCTTGTCGTCTGCTTTTTCCCATTTCCCATGGGAAGACAGGTACCACTGATTTTAGGGATAAATGGTAAAAAATTTTCTTACTTGCCAGCCAAAAATGTGTTATTAAGGCAGCTCCTCTTTTATACCGTATGCTGAGTGCAAATATTACCTTATCTGGACTAGAGATAAACATGAAATGTTCTGTCGAGTTTCCTAAAGTTTTAATTAAGCTGAAAATTGTAATTCAATTTATATATTTTATTTTATCCACATTAATATTCTGCTTATGTATATGAATTTTATTGATACATGCTTGTATGCATCATTGTAATATTTATCCATCTCCTCTTTCTTTAGGAATCTGATATTGGTCTACCTTTAAATATGGTGTTAGGAGCTCAAGCTCTTCCCTATTGTTCTGCCTCTACCATATCCCTCATCCATCATAATTTTTAATGTGTTTCATCCACTTTCACAAATTCTTCCATGGCAGGTGTTCATAAATCTGTTTGCTCCCAGGATATAGTCCTACCCCCTAAGCTTATTAACTCATAGTCCCTATTTCCTAAACTTACCAGCTAACAGATTTTCCTTCCCTCCCAGAAATCCATTTGCTTCAGCAATACACATGCTTTTTTCTCCTGTGTTGAGGTAGAAATTCCCTGTTTCAGACAGATAATCTTCTAAAAATCTCTCAGGGAGCAACAAAGAAGGAAAGCAAACCAGTTTATTTCCTCAGTTGTGGATAGAAAGAATGGGGAATAATAATGAAGCAGTTATTGAAATTACTTGAAATTTAAGTTACTTGATTAACTGGGTTTGGAATACAGTAGAAAAAATATATAGTGTTTCAAAAGTATCCAATCCTATCCATAAAAACAGAGTAAAATTCCTCTTGCTTATGTAAAAGCTGCCCACAGTTTTTTTATATAGGATATATGTATCAGGGACGGAATAGGTAGAGGTCTTAATCTGTGTTCTTTGACAGTAAACCAATGATTTCAAGGATGGCTCAGGCAATATCTTGGAGAATATCTTGCAGTTTTTCTGAAGTGAAATTTTTCAAATGACAATTTTCTTCCTAAGTGTGTGATTTTTACAATGCTTTTCAAGGATAAGAAAAAATAAAGATGTTAGTTCTCTAACTGGGGGAAGGGGGGGACAAGAAAAAAACAAAAGGAATGGAAGTTGGCTTAAGATGGTCCAAGAAGCTAGGAATTCAGATGATGTCATATGCTCATGATTATTCTACTAGACCATGGTTTGGGGCATAACAGAGCAGCACCTATACCTTGCAATATAGAATGCTTGCAACATTGTTGGTAACTTGAAAGGGTATTTAAATAAAAAGAGAAACATAAGAAAATACAAAGCTAAAATTGAATAATCAGTCTACTCCCTCCATCAAAGGGTTTTGTGTATGGTGTGTTCTTTAATCTCGTTTACCTTACACTGTCACTGAAAGAGATTTTTCTGCAGATATTTTTAATGTAAAGAGCAATGATGTTACAGGAGGGAGAATGGAAGAGAAGTGATTTGTATTGCAGTATGCCATCCTTGTGTGCTATGAAGCAAGTTATTTTAGTTTCTTACTTGTTTCAGAATGTAGGCCTATTAGATACTAAAAATGGTAAGATTGCCCTTTAAAAAATCATTCATTATGTAGTATGAAATCTTGGAAGGGAGTCTAGGAAGAAAGAAGTATACATTCCAATTTAAATTAAGTGCTATATTGTGATACTTACAAGAAAAAACACAGACAAATCCAGTTTTAATGGGCTCTTATGCTATAAAAGGAGAAGAAATCAGACAGATATATTCTTGAAATGAACTGTTAAACCAATGAAAGGCAGCAAAGACAGATTCGTTACCTAAAATGATCTCTGCAAGAGGTGAAAGCATAAAGCATAGAAAAAAAGTTTCATCTTGCTAACCTCTCTACTGCTTTCATTTCCAAAAAATCAAATGTTTGTTGCAGATCCATGGCACTGCTGTGGGTGAAAAATAATATTAAAATTCATACAGTTTCCCTTTACACCTATTATTATTAATTTGTTTTACAAAGAAAACCAGAAGATATAATTAAGCATTTGGCCTTAATGGAGCTGGGGACTGTATTGTATGATGACAGGTAGCAGACAAAAGGGAAAATGTGAGGAAGTAATGGAAGGCAAGGTAAAAGTAAAGTAATTTTGAGTGCAATGCAATTGCACATGCAACATGAATTTCATTCAATTAAAGGAATTCAAGTTTTTAACACCTATTATTTCTGACTTGCAGCAAAATTCAAAATAACCATCAGTTTTATTCTCCAGCTAAAATATCTTGGGTACTTTTTAAATTTTTCATTTTAATATTTAAAAATCTGTATTACCATGAATATATGGAAGATTATTTCAAAGTGAGATAATTTAGCTCTGAATTCAAAGCCATAAACATTAGATGTATTTTTCTGCCATTAGATTTGTTTTCTTCTAAAACTTAAGTAATAGCAAAATCAGTAGAGTTCTGTGAAACATTTAGATTTTACCAGAATTTCATTTACCAGAGTACAGTGTGTCTGACAGGATTTTTCAATACACTTCTGTGAACATTAGAAGCATTATTTTGAAAGATTCAAAGAAATAGTTTGGCACTTCACCTTACCAGTGGAACCATAACTAGCCTGCTTTAGGAAAGCTCATCTTCTAATAGATGAATAAAAGAAAAAATAGAAATCAGTTAAATTTCCTCACAGAAGAGCACCAAATTATGGACAGTCAGCAGTAAAAAAAGTATAAAGGATCTGTGAATATAAAATGCAACATCCATAACAAGATCAGAAATAATCCAGAGTTAAATTTAAGAGGAAAACAACTCCCTAAGCTTGTATTAAAAGCAAAAATGCTGTCTTTCTGCATAGCTAGTAGCAGTGATCTACAGTTATAGGGTAAGTCTGAAGTATGCTAATCAGAGACATATCAGTTTTTGACCTTGAAATCAAGTATCTGAATGAGTCAAACAAATAAAAGTGAGGTTAGATAGAAACTAGATGAAGACAGGTAACTAAAATAGGTTATTTTAGCAAATACAGTAATTTTAGCTAGTAATTCTGCATGTAGCAGCCATAACTTGCCCAGCCTGGATTTTTCTGCCTATCCTGTAGCCAAACTCCTTATCTGAAGTATTTTTTGATCCCTCATTTAGACTTTTGGAAGAGGTAAAATATTTCTTTCCATGCATAGCTGTGAATTTTGGAACTTGCTGTTAAGGAAAATTCCCATTTTGACCATTCACAGGACCCAGGTACTCACACTCCTAGTGCCAGAGATTTCAACTCCAGAGCACCTTCACAGCAGACAGCTCCAGTGAGCCAATGAGTGCCTCTCTTGTAACCCTACACACTTCACTCATGTGCACTCAGACCAGATTTCCTACCTGTTTTACCCTAGTTTTCCTTTGGCACAATCTGATATATTTTATCCATAAAGAAATTTTTTCACAGCACAGAAACACAGACATGGCTTAAGCTGGTGCCACCAAGGAGGGACTTTGGCTGGGCCACAGGTCCCTGTCCCCTTTACTATGTAAAGGGTCAGCAGCTCAAAGCCTCCTCTTCCCTTGGGATCCCAGCACCCAGAGCCCCACTGCAGCTCCCACTGCAGCTGCTCACTGAGCTGTATTCCTCAGCACCTGTTTCCATCCCAGCTCACAAATACCAACATTATCTGCAAGTTCAGAAAAACTAAACTAATTGGTGGACAAATCCACTGGCTGATAATGAAAAGATTAGGTGTAGGAAATAACTTGCAAAGAACTTTGATCCAACATCTGGAGGATTCCATGAAGAATGGTCTGCAGAAGAAGGCTGGATTTAGTTGCTCTTCCTAAATGCTGCCTCTTGCCATTGTCTGGAATACGTATAATATCCTTCTGTCTGCAGGAGGGAATGAGACTGATATAGACCATTGATCTAACCAAATTAGGGTAGTCAACTTTCAAAATTCTTAAGCATTGGCAAAACTGGAAAACATATAAGGAAGTATCATCTCTTATTCACAATGGGACACCATAGAAGTTTCTCAGTAATTGTAATATAAATTCAAAGCACAATTAAAGAAAACAAGTTCAGAAGAAAAATAAAATCCATTTCTCCAATAATAATTCAAGTAGTATTGAAAATCTGTTTTAGACCACAAATATTGAGAGCTAGATGCAAAATTAATATATTTAATGTTTCAAACCGCAGTTTTACTAAGATTGCCATTTAATACCATTATTGTATAAAACCAAGGCAAATGTTTGGGTTTTAAAAGCTGCTTTTCTCTGTGCCCAAGCTGTGGTTTCAGAATTCCTCATATCTGACATGACAGTTTAAGTACAGTATAGCAGCAGAGATTCTTCTGCTGGCCCAATCACTCCCTTGGAAAAACATTTTTTGCATAAACAAAGTACAGCATTCCATCTCAGCTGATACACAGAGTATCAAATAAGAGCACATTTGCTTAAATATTCCTATTGTAGTGTAGCTTTTGGATTTGTATTACTCACTGTCTCTCTTGTGGCATTTGCAGAAGATTCCAGTATCCAAGGGCACTTGGCAGTTAAAGCAAGTGCTTTTCTCCATACTTAGGCCATGACCTAGGCTGCCTGGTTGGTTCCAGTGGAAATCCTGTGGCACTATTCATTTGTGCCCAATGCCAGTGTTTAAGTCCTGGATGGAGGCAAGCTGAGGACAGCAGTCTTCTTATTTGCTCCAGTGGGAACTGAATCATATTTTTGATCTGCAGAAAACTTCATTTATTTTTTAAGGTAAGTTTTTTAGAGTTATATATATTTTCTTAAAAGTTCAAAAAGGCATAGCCATTTAAGGGGCATTGTCATGTAAGGGGCAAGAATTGAAGGTTAAAGTCTTACATATGATTTCTTAACTTCTCATTTCTGTTATTTAAATATAATCTTATTCATAAATTTAGGAGCCTTGTTTATTCAGCTTTTTAACTTTCCTCACCTTACACATCCATATTTCTAAATGTATATCAATCTGTAAAGACCATCTTCAAGCAACTAACAGGATTTTCTCTTATTCTACCTTTGCACTTTAGCAATGACATATTTTCATTGCAGGTATGCATTTCTGATTGAGAAAAATAATATTTGTCATTTGATGTAAAAAAGTGAATCACATAAAACAGATATTTTTATGCATAGGGTATCTTGATTATGAGATATATACATACAAATTGTATTTTTGAATTAACATAATGATAAAAAATGGCTATATTGAGAATTTCACTTCTGTGTTTCAGTCATCAAAATACTGTCATTTGCATATGAAAATTCCTCAAGACAAATTTCTTCTAGCTCATATCAAAGAACACATTGTAGTGACATATTCCATGATCTTCACTCTTTGAAAGCACTTGTGATGAATGAGAGCTACAATGAATAATTTTTCACACATTTTTGGAAGCAGTTTAAGTAATTGCAATCTCATTTAAGTTACTATGATTCTATTGATCCTAGCTATTTTTCATACTTCTTACATGTAGTATTTGAAACCTTTAGAACACTTACAATATTGTTGAAGAACTTGTGAGATAGAGAAATGCTACTGATCTCATTTTAAAAATAAGAAGAGCAAGACAAAAAGGTGATGTTGTGTGAACGTGAAAGTTTTATAAGTGGTGTTGAAAATCTCTATATAAATGAGTCATGTATGCAGTGCAACACTGCAGAAAAAAGATAGTTTCAGAGTTTGAAATCTGGATCTTATACCCTAATAGCTGAAGTATTTTTCTAAATAAAATATTAAATATACAGAAGGAGTCTTTTAAAAAAATCACAACTTCTTTTGAACACCTTTCACAAGCAAAGTCAGCAAGCAATATCAGGGGACTTTAAGTCCGTGTCCTGGTTTAGAGCAAATTTTGGGAGGAACCTTCTGAAGTGGTCTCCTCTAAAAAGCAGATTTCAGCATCCCCACCTGGTTCGGGGGAATTTTTCCTTGGAGAAAAGTGGGGGAAAAAAATCTGTATTTAACAAGCAAAGTATTCACAAGCATGAGAAAATTGATTGTATTAAACAATGGAATTTCTCGCTGTCCTGAAGAGATGGCAAATTCAGCAAGAGTCCCTTTTTGTGGGGTGTAGCTGGGCTCTCTCAGTCCCTTATCAGTCCCTCCTGTGCTGGGAAATGCCTCATCCCAGCCCCGGTGGGCCACAGGTGTAAGCTCATGATGTTTTCTGGGTTTTCAGTCCAAAGCAGGGCTTAACAGCCCCAAGAAAAAAACAAACAAACAAACAAACAAACAAACAAACAAACCAAAAAAAAACGCAAAAACTAACCAAAAGCAAAGGCAAGCTCTTTACCACTCGCTGTCCGTGCTGCAAGCATGCACTGAGAGAGAGCTGAAGCTCGTGTCTCTGTGTTTTGAGCACAGCCACCTCAGACATTTCACTACTTCTCCTTCTCCCCCACTTCACTCCCAGATATAGTTTTAAAGATGCAGAACTTATTTCTGGGCTAAACAGACAGATGGGGATATAAATACAATACAGCATCATAAAGTCACCCCAGGACAGTCTGCAAAAACGAGCA
The DNA here is from genome assembly GCA_030060385.1 of Muscicapa striata striata. Lineage (NCBI taxonomy): Eukaryota > Metazoa > Chordata > Aves > Passeriformes > Muscicapidae > Muscicapa > Muscicapa striata. Next base: position 3,077,731 of record JAREIS010000099.1, on the reverse strand, counting down.
GTTAAGTATATGAATAAATTCATTGTGCTGAATGAACATGCATTTTGTACATGAATAAAGATCAGGCTGTACAGCATATTTTAGATAAAACAAATGTCTAAATAGTAATCTTTTGCCAGCCTTAGATCTACTGTTACCATAACGTATTTGTAGAGTTAATCAATCACTTAAGATATGATTCAAAATCTTTTCCATAGGCTTAATTTGCTCCCACTGAGTTTTTGGCTTTGGAGAAAACAAGATTAAACTTTTTAGGAAAATAATCATGATTTTTTTTCTAATTATGTCATTTTAACAGGAAGAGGATATCGCCTTATTTAAGTTTCTATCATTTATCTTATGTTCCAAAGGACTGAACTCCTCTTTATAGTTCAGTTAGCAGAAAGTCATTCCTTACTTGCTGTTTTCTATATAATCCCATTGAAATACACTTGTTAAAATATTAACTGTGAAGTATTTAGGCCAGATTTAAATGCAGTAATAAGTAAGGGGATTTGCATAATACTGGGCAGTGATGGCAGCTTTGAAATGCCAGCATCATTTTTCACAATTGAAAGCATGGTGCCTTTGCAAAGAATCATTTATTAATACCAAACCACTGTTTCAATAAAGCATTAGAATTTCCTGCACAGAATAGCCCTGGGCAGCATTCTGAAGTAATAGTGAATTGCTATTCTAATCCACAATGGAACATTTTAATAAGTGTGATAAATGACTCACAAAGGCTTCAGATTTCAACATCAGTAGAATTAGAATCAGGCAAAGACTGGGTCTGGGTGATAGATGTAGAGGGATTTTGTGGTAAACAGTTTGCAATGTCAGGACAATACTAGCTTATTGAACTTCCAGATACTAAATTCCTGTCCATTTGTCATTTTGTTGCTAGCAGACATAGATATACATAGAGTAATAGACTTACATTCTTTATCAGCTGATACTATCTTGTAACTCCTGGACCACTTTAAACAGATCAGAAAATGAAACATTCAACTAGAAAGAAGTAAAAAAAAAAAAAAAAATACTAAAAAAACCCAGACTTTTTATTCCTGCAAATACTTTCATATTGTAAGCACAAAGTTAGAACGATTCCTGGCACAGTTAATAGTCACACTAAGTCACTCTGTTTTTTACAATACATTCAAACTTCTCTGAAATTAGTCTTTTTTGTTTGTTTTCAAACAAAATGGAGAAATTATATGGTTGCATTATTAATTGGTTTTAGTTTTAATATTTCATGTTGAAGAAAAATCAGAAATAATTCTACTGGTTTTCTGTAGTTTTCCAACTCACATCATATCAGTACTGGAGGTAATAATATTAGGACAAAAAAACCATAAAAGACAAGAGAATGGAAAACAAGATGCTTATCTGTGACTAGAACAGTGTTGTGATTGAATTTTACAAGGCTAGGTCCTACATTGAAAATAGATCCATCTCACATAACTTTCCCTATCTAAAATTTTATTGCTGAGTGTAAATTAGTTGTTCAGGCTCCCTCTGTCATTATGAGAAAGAGCAAGAGCAGCAGTTCATCTTATGTATTTGATACTTCCTTGAAAGGTGCCTTTTTCTCTCTGCATTATGGGGGAGGCCCATCATAGTCTTGGTGGTTAAATTAATGGGACAAGTATTGGTGAGATGAAACCTATTAGTAGAAAATTTTCTCTTGTGTTATTTGGCTAGGACATTATCTTTCTTTAACAAGCTAATAGAAGGATATACTATTATAATTTTTTTCTTAACATAATGGCAGAACAAATGATCATTTAAATGATAATGAAAATGCTCACTAGCTTCAGTGGTGATAATTCAGTTCTTCTGCAAATAAATTTTATTTATTTAATCTTTTTTTTAAACAAGCCTTAAAATATTTAGTATCAAATCCTCCAGTATTTCATATTATTGGACTGTTTCTTTAATGCCTTACATAACATGCTGTACTTTAAACTGTGCAGAAAACATCAAGGAAACATGAGCCTTGGCTGTGATGTTAGTAGTAAAAGGCTAAGCAGGCAGTATTCTAAGCCAGTTCCTAAATGGAATAAGTCATTTAGTGACAGTGGATGAAGAAGGCTGACATACTCAATGCTGTTTTTTCTCAGTCTTTAGCAAACACTCTTAGGTCCTGTACCTGGAACCTGTGAGAGCACACTTACAGTACAGTATCCAGTTTTGGACAAGTGAGTCCAGGAAAGATTCTGATAAATTGGAGTTATTTCTGCAGAGAGCCCTGAACTGGGCAGGAGCTGGAACATCTATTCTGTAAGGAGAGGCTGAGGGACCTGGATTTGTTCAGCCTGGAGAAGAGGTGGTTTTGTGGAGACCACCCAACAGCTATGGAGAGGTGATTAGCACCAGAAGGGTGATTCAAGTAAGAAATGCCTTTAGACTCTTGAGTATCATTTAAAATGGAATTTATTAGAGCTAATGTTATAAGAAGAAAAATCATAGATCTTTTTATATCCCTTTAGATGTTGAAGCAATTTAAAATTCTTGTATCACTGAACAGGACTCCAGCCCACGCTAACCATGTCATATAGACCCCATCCATAGTAGAGATCCTCCCTTCCATCATTCAGGCATTTTAAGGATATTTTCACAAAGAAACCACCCTGTCAATAGTTTTTACAGTCAAAGCAGAAACTATGAACCTCTGATAGTTTTTTTCTGTGCTTTCAGATAAAGACAAGGATGTGCTACTAGTGTAAAAAAAAACCAAGGGTAATAATTCTTGCTCTGAGTTTATCTTTCTACGTTGCATAAATAGAAATTACTCTAAAGAGCAAAGGAGATTTGAATTACTAACACTGGAAAAGCAGAAAAAAATAAATGGAAATGTAAAATATTTATAAAATATTTGTAGGCCTTTGGCTTCTTAATCCCAAAAATTTCTACTAATCTTTACTAGTGAATTGAAGAATACTTGACAGGAAAAAAATGGAAGTTTAATTAGCATTTAACGTCACTTTAAAGGGCACTTGAAAGAAATGTAAATTCTAACTTGAACCTGTGATGTACTTTTTTGTGTTAAAATGGACTTTTGATATGTAATTTGCATATTACACATGCACAAATTTATTTGTATACATCTACTTATACATCTGTTGGTGCTTACCAAAGGAAATGGGCTCGTGAAAGGAGTTAAGATTAGAAGCAGGATGAGCTCTTGTGACTGTGGCCTGTTTGTGTTTGTGATCTTGAGGAATATATGCCTGGTAAAAAAAAAAAAAAAGTCAGGGCCCTAAAATTCAGAGGAATGAAACTCCGGCTGTTTAAAGAATTAATGGATGACATAATCTGGGAAACTGTCCTTAGGGGTGGCAAAGCTGACCAGAAATGTCATTTATTTAAGGACACATCTCTTAGATTACAAGAACTCTCCCTCCTGGTCTGTAGGAGATTAAACAAGACAGCCTAGAAACTGCCATGGATAAGCAAAAACCTGTTCCTCAAAATGATGAGTAAGAAGGAAATGCACAGCCAGTGGAAGCAGGGACATTTGGCCTGGGAAGAGTACAGTGGATGTGTAGGGTTGTGATGAGGAAAATTACGGTACAGATCAAATATGACTCAGTAGGGGATGTAAGAAATAACATAAGGGGTCATAGAATTTCCTGAGTTGGACCCACAAGAATCATCAAGTCCAACTCTAGGCCCTGCACAGGACAGCCCCAAGCATCACACAATGTGTCTGAGAGCATAGTCCAAATGCTTCTTGAACCCTGGCAGACTTAGGTTCATGACCATGGGTTTCTAGAAGGGATTCTCTAAGTAAATAAGTCAGAAAAGAATGGACAAAGAGAGTGTACAAATAAGGGACAACTGGTAAAAGACATTAAGAGTGCTGAGGCATTTAACAAGCTCTTGACTTCGGTCTTCACTGGCAATCAGGCTTCCCATGTCTCTGAAGTCCCTGAACCTCTAGATGGGGGTTGGGATAGCAAAGTCCCTCCTACTGTAATTGAGGAGGTTTGAGACCTGAAGGAACTGATTAGCCACCAACACACACGGGAAAGCAGGAAATTACACTCTTATTTTAAAAAGTGGAGAAAGGAAGGTCTGGGGATCTACAGACTGGTGAACCTCATATTTATGCCTGGGAAGATTACAGAACAGATCCTTATGTAAGCAACGTTCAGGAACATGCAAGACAAAGAGATGATTTGAGACATTCAGTACACCTTTACTGAGGGCAGTAATTTCTCACTAATTTGGTCACCTTCTATGATGGAGGGACTGCAATGGCTGATGAGGGATGACCAGGCAGTGTTATCTACAAGGACTTTCATAAGGTCTTTGACATGGTCCCATCTGACATCCTTATATCCAGATTGGGAAGACATGGATGTGAACAGTGGACCATCCAGGGGATAAGGAATTGGCTGGGGGGTGATGGCCAGAGAGCTGTGGTCCATGGCTCTGTGTCCAAATGGAGGTTGATGATGAGTGGTACCCATCAGGGCTCCACTTGGGGCTGGTTCTTTGATACCTTAATCAATGATATAGACACCCAGACTGAGTAGTCCCTTGGCAAATTTGCAGATGACACCAATCCAACCTAAGTTCTTCCAGAAGTAAGCTGAAATTAGTTAATCTGTTATGTCATGCAAATGTAATTATGAAAAATGAGATTGTATAAACTGTGAAATTCTACAATACAAAAATTGATCCTATAAATCTATTAAAATAATTTAATTAACACACAGTCTTTGTTACTTGGAGTTTTTATTGGTAGACTATTGAATATACTTAGAGTATTAAATATATAGAGTAAATACGTGTAAAGTGAAGATATTATTACTAAAGATAAAAATACATGTCCTCCCTGAATCATAGCAAATAAAAACTCAAGTGCAGTTCTGAGAAATGATAAACCCAGAAATATCTAATATAAATTTCAATACAACAGCATACTCAGCAGTACATCAGAACAGTTCTTCCCATCTGTGTGAGCATCAGAAGATGACTGATACCTGCTTTTGTTTCTTTTCTGTTTGCAAGGTACCCTTTCAATGAAGAGCCTAAAGTTTTTAAAGAAAATAGTAAATGTAAATGGAAAAGGACATATGTTGTACAGCAAGGAAAGTAATTTGGTTGCAGTGTCATCATCTTAACTCAGAGTCACAATGTGAAATTTCAGTGCATGATATTGGCTGTGTTGGTGCTCTTGCACTGTGATTGACAGATATTACCCTCAGCAGTATGCACCTTAACTATGTACTTATAAAATGTATGTTTTGTTACTCCCAATCACATCATTAGGATTGTTCTATCAGATGTAAAGCTTTGAAATTGGGCTTTTTTCCTAGCTGTACTTTCTGCTGACCAAAAATACTGGATTTTATTTTTTTATCCTGCTCACATGACAATTTCAGCTAAATGTGATTCATCTAGACCTGCTTATCTGTACCTCATGCACTGACATGCATTTATTACTTGACTGAAGAGATCTGATCCTCAGATTTTAAAGCTGTTTTTCTGATATTTAAATGTCTGCATCTGAGAGACGTTTTTAAAGGTGCAGACTTCTGCTGGCAGTTCTATGCCCTTGGCAAACTGACTGATTTCTGTTAAAATGCTTACATTCTCCATGGGGTTTTTAATAATGCTTTCTATCTTCTAGTATTTACTGAAAAATTGTACTAAAAAGATTTTTCTTGCGTAAAAATTGATAAATGGTGTCCTATGCCTTGTACAAGTGTGGCAGGGATTTTTATAGCCTCTAGGAAGCTACACTTTTCAAAATCACAGTTCAGGTTGCTCAAAAACACATGCAGCCTCTTCTTGAACACTTCTGGAAATGAGGCAACCATGACATCTCTGGGCAACCTGTTTCTGTGTCTTATCCATCACAATAATTTATTTATTTCTGATATCTAATGTAAGTCTCTCTGAGTTTAAAGTCATAAGCCCCTGTCCAATAAGTACATGCCACTGCAGATAGTCCAGCTTTCTTACAGGTCCCTTCCAGGTACCAGAAGGGTGCTATGAGATCTCCCTGAGGTCTTCTGTTCTCCAGGCTGAACAATTCCAACACCCTCATTTTGTCTTCACAGGAGAGGTGCTCCAGCCCTCTGATCATCTTTGTACCCTGCCTCAGGACTCCCTCCAATGTGTCCATGTGCAGATGTTGAGTGTCAGAGAACTGAACACAGTACTCCTCATGGGATCTCTTGGCAACAGAGAAGAAGGGCAGAATCACTTCCCTTGAATTTCTGGTCACAAGTCTTTGGATGCTGCCCAGAGAACAGCTGGCTTTCTGGGCTGACCAACACATTGCTAGGAAGTGTTGAGTTTCTTGTTAACCAACCCTTGTGGTTGCAGAAGGAAGAGTGCCAATATAGGCATAACCAAACTACATATCCTATAACCATCTACAGTATTCCTCAAGAACTATTAGTAGTGGGTCATTTGCAACAGCTGCCCAATGTACACCACAACCCTCAGGCAGGCTGAGTGTTAAATGAGATGAGGAAAAAGAAGCAACCCTGTGAGGCAGGGTAATGTTTATTTTTCTTCCCACCAATGACTCAGCCCTGATAACTCCCTCCAGGGAATCAGCAACACACTCCCACCCATCCTGAGGGGGTCATCTCTGCTAATGGAACATAATGAGCTGAATAGGTACTAGCAGAATAAATGGCTGTAATGACCATCGAGGACCCAAAAAATATCCTATGACTCTTAGGACTACATCATCCCACTTTGAAAATCCCTGCCCTAGGGGAAGTCCTGAACATTCCTGCCTGTATATAATCAGGCTATTTTGGGGTTTGGGATCATGGGATCACCACCACCACCACCACTGGACATCCCGAAGGATGTCCTTCCACAGGACCAGTGCTTTTGACTGCAACCATCACTTCGACAGCACTGCAACCACTGCTAAATCTGACTGTGACCATCATCATGACCAACAAGGCCCAGGTTTTACTCTGACTATGTGGTTTTAAGCTAGTTTTTCTGTATCATTGCATTTATCGTAGTCTTTCTATTAAATTGTAACTCCAACTTGAAATCTCCTGCAAGGATTTTGTGTGGGGGTTAATTTCTCCTGCTCATTCACTTTCAAACCAGTACACCAACACGCCCAAGTCCTTTTCCTCAGAGCTGGTTTCAATCCATTCTACAACCAGCCTGTATTTGTGATTGGGATTGCTTCAAACCAGATGTAGGACCTTGCACTTGACCTTGCTGATGTTCAGGACAGCATGCAGGCCCAGCTCCCAAGTCTGTCAGGGTGCCTCTGAATGACATCCCTTGTTTCCAGCATGTCTACAACACCGCACAGCTTGGTGTCATCAGCAAACCAGCTAAATGTGCATTCAATCCCATGCTGCTGGAAAAAATGTTGCACAGGGCTGGTCTTAGCAGTGTTGCCTCATCACTGGTCTCTGCTTGGGTATAGCGTAGCTGGCTACAACTCTGAGTGTGTCCATCCAGCCAATTCCTTCTCCACCATGTCTTTCAAACCCATGTCTCTCCAGTTTAGAGACAAGGATGTAGTGCAAGACAGTGTCAAATGCTTTGCACAAGCCCAGGAAAATGACTTACCTGTTCTACATGTGTTTGCATGAAGACATTTAAGTTGCTTCCCCAGAGAAGCCAACTTCCTGGCTGGAGGGGCAGGAACACCTTTGTGCTGCCCTTCAGGTGGTCAGTCTCCTGTTGGTCTGCAATCTCTTTCCAGGCTCTGGAATCTCTTATTGGCATTGGCATTAAATGGTTGGGAGTGGGATGGATTGAGGTTCCCCTCTCACTTCAAGTTTAATTTCAAATTCACGTGGTCTAAACTGATGATGAAACACACATACTTTAAATTAATATCACCAAACATCTTAGTAAACGCAAAGCCTGCAATATTTGGAATATTTTTAAACTTTTGGACATGTCACTGAAAATTACAATGATACTGTTAAATATAATTACTTTAGGCTTGTCAAAAATCTGTATTTTTTTATTATTACTAAATTGAGTGCTAATGAAATATTCCTTCGATGGCAAAACCAACAGTTCCTAATATAGTGTCGGCAGATGTTTATTCAAGGGGAAAAGAATAAATGGCACTACATTTTCAGTTTTCTACAACCACAGACAGGTTATCGGTGAGAAATTATTTATAATAACTTAAGGGAATTAGAGACTGTACAAAATAATAGGTAGAAAGGAATGGATTTCACATTGGCAGTGCATCCATGATTTATTCAGTGCAATTATGCTGTGGAAAGATATAATGAAAATAGAACTTACTTCTGCTGTTTAGATAGTTTATTTGATTTATTTTTCTTTATGAAGAAAATTAGTTTCCTATTACTCTCTTGGCATCTGAGATTAATTGATGGTAATTTAAATTATATTTCAAATATGTAATGGTCAAAATGGACAAGAAAAAAATAACAGAAAACTTAAAGTGGATTTCTTTTTAATAGTGCCTCAAATAAGTTTTTCATATTTCCCTGTTCCTTGAGATAAGGAAGACATACAAATATCCTAAAGGTGGGTGTCAAGAGGATGGGGCCAGACTCTTTTCAGTGGTGCCTGGCAATAGGACAACAGGCAAGGGATAAAAACTGAAATACAGGAAGTTCCATCTGAACATGACAAAAAACTTTTTTATGTTGTGAGTGAAAGAGCATTTAACAGGCTTCCCAGAAAGATTGTGGAGTCTCCTTCTCTAGATATACTCAAAACATGCCTGGCTGCAATCCTTTGCAACCTGCTCTAGGGAACTTTTTAGCAGAGGAGTTGGACTAGATGATCTCCAGAGGTCCCAATCCCAACAATTCTCTGATATTGTTAATGTACCAGCCAAAATGTTTATTCCAAGAGGCTATTATATATTGATTAATTTGTTAGGGTACTGCCAAGCAAAAAATAAATGAAACAACATAAAGCTCAGAACAGTTCTGACTGACCCAGTCGCATTTGTTGATCATATATTGTTTGATCTTTATTGTCTTGTAGTTTATCCAAAAGGCAGAACTTTCCACTATCATGTGAATATTTGGAGCTTAAATCATACTGGAATAACAGATGTTCATCAGTTCTTTTTTTCTCTCATTTTTAATTTATTGTTTAAAAAATATTCCAATAATTTCTGTTGTCCTCACAATATGACAAAGAAAGACAGTTAAAGAACTATAAAGGTTGAAGTTTATCTTGTCTAGCATGGAATCCAAAGACAATAATTCTGTAATCATAGAAACACAGAAGTGTTTGGGTTAGACTGAACCTTTAAAGATCATCTAGTTCCAACTTCTCTGCCATGGATAGGGACACTATCCATGGGACCAAGATGCTCAGAGCCCCGTCCAATCTGATTTTGAGCACTTAAAAGGATTTAAACACTTACACAAATTCTCTAGGTAACCTACTACTGTCTTGTCACCTTCACAGTAAATAATTTCTCATATATAACCTAAATCTCCCCTCTTTTAGTTTAAAGCCATTACCCCTTTTCATATTTCTATAAGCCCTTGTAAAAAGTGTCTGTCCATATTTTTGTAGCCAACAAGCTTTCTCCAGAGCTTTTGCTTCTTCAGGATGAACAACACCACTTCTCTAAAACCTATCTTCATGGGATAGGTGTTACAGCCTTCTGATAAGTTCTGTAGCTGTTCTCTGTATTTATTGTAAGAGGTCCATGAATTTCCCATACTGAGGACTGCAGAGCTACTCCCAGTGGAGTCTCATAAGAGCAAGAAAGAGGGGGGGAAATAAACTCCCTTAATCTGCTGGTCACAATCCTTTACGCAGAGCCTGGGATACTACTAGCCTTTTGGCCCACACATGCAGATTGCTGGGTATATCTAATTATTTTACCTCGTTAAATTGATCATAAATTTTGAAGTGATTGTATGAGCTTATAGTTAATACAGTTTCCTGCATTAATTACCTCCATTGGTCTTTGATATAGAATTGATAGTTTTGCCTTGTTTCTTGGTAGAACAGCTGGAAGGAAGTTTTGTAACATATAAGTTGATTTTACTTACTAAAGTAAAGTATTTGAGTTCAGTTGACAATTTGACATGTGCAGAATATCATCTAAATTTAGATTAGACCTCTTTCTGTATAATCTTCAAGTCATTTAAAAATTACACAGTTAATAAACAATAAGGCTGGAAGCAATATATCCAAATGAAATAGTGTAAAGTGAAAGGCTGAGAAAAACAATGAAAATGCATTTTTAAAATTCTGAATTTATTATAATCTTAGACAATGTTCAGGTGAACATAAAGTAGCTGCAATGATATTAAATTGGATACTTTACAGTCATTCTCTGAAAATAAAAATTACTACTTTGTGAATGTGAGTATAATGTTTTGTTCTATATATCTGTCTTCCCTACTGCAATGTACATTCCTCTTTAAAAATATTCAGGTTACCAGTAAAAGGATTTGAAAGTAATTGGTATCAGTTACCAGCAGTCTCAATTCACAATGTATTTATGCTTTCTTTGGCTTTCTCCTTGGTGACATGACTCCCTAGAGTATTGTCTGACTTTTTCCTTTTACGTACTCCCTCTTTCTCCCAAAAGACAAATTCTGAAGCTCAAGAAGAAAAGTCAGGCTGGCTACAGAAGCATCAGGTCTTTCGGGATTCATCCCTGAAGTAACATGTTCCCATGACTCATGCAGCAGACCGTGTCTGGTTCCTAATTCCATCCTGCTCCCTCCATCACTCTCTGAAGAAGTAATGCTGCAACTATAGATATAACATGGAAGGACAGCCTCACAGTAGACAAAGAAATAAGTAACATTCCAGGCAAAGTAGGAATCAGAACTGTTTCCTAGGGCATTGTTCAGGCCCTTTAGGAATCTGTTTCACATCACCTGAATACCAAGTTCAGAAAAATGGCTTGAAATGAGGAAATCCCATGAGCAAACATTCTTAAGTGTCTTTTAGCTAGATCTTTTTCTTGCAGACAGTATTCAACTCTGTAAGTAATCCAATTATTGAAATAAGAATTTTCAAACATTTTTTATGAATACTAATGACAAAATCTTGAACTTTGAGAGGACTTGAATGGAAGTATTATTTGTATCATTAACATCCAGATGTTCATTTCCTTGTCTATAATTATCAAGGACCCTGTGTCTGTATAAGGCTTCATACGTAAAGACAGAACTTTTGTATTTTATGTAATATCTATGTCTGTCTATAGGTGCTTATGTGCCATTAGGAAATCAAAGACATTTGAGATAAAAAAGGCAAATGTCTTGCTATCTCTAACAGCTCTCCTAAATAATTTTTATAAGGTTTTTTTTTTTCACTTTTATTTGTGTATTTATTTTTTATTATTATGACCAAAATAGATACCTGAAAATATATGATATAATTAAAAATGAAGGTTTGAATTCATTAATAATAAGCTTCCTACATTTCCCTCTACTGTGTCCCTTGAAAATATGAAGTGCAAGGACCCCATATTGCCAATGTAAATTTGGAAGCAAGATTCAGCTTTTCTTATTTTCAGCAACTATATTATCTGTTGCCTCAAAAAAATTTAATAGAAAAAATATAGCATGGATACATGCAATTTCTACAATGTTGGGGTCTTTAAACAATTTCAACAGTCTGAAGCGAATAAAAGTGCAGTAGGTACCTAAAGGATTATTCTATATAGAAAGACATGCTCTGTAATTTTATTAAAGGCAGGCTTAGGTGACTTGTTTGTATTTCAAATTCAAACTCCAAAATAGAAATTCAGTATCTATTTATGTGAACATAAAAATTCAAAGGGACACTCTTTATTTAAAAAAAAAAAAAAAAAAAAAAGTCTATTTCCCCTTAATTAATGAGAAAGAAATCTAAAGTAGAGCATACAGCAACTGCTAATTCAGAAAGTCCTTGCTGCTGATATGATTCTAACCCAGGTGAATATTAAATGAAAACATGAAGTAATGGAAAGAATGAGCATGTTAAAAGGGCTGTGACAGAAACCAAGAGAGACTGATGATGCAATTACCCTTCTTCTAGGCCATGCAATACTAATGTGATAAGGGCCTGCATAGTTCAACAGTAAGGATGAAGGGACTAACAATAATTCTCAATTAAAGTAGGTTTCCTTTGTGCTGGGAAAATACACTGCCTCTCATTGATTAGAATGCCAAGAAAGCTCTACATTGTGCCATGCTGTTTGCAAAAGAAAATGTTAAGAGAGGTATTCAAATACTATTAATGAGAAGTGAGAAAGCTAAAGAATGGAGGAAAAAAGAATAGAGCAAATGCTAAGTTTAACACCACAGATACATTACTAGCCACTATAATGTACTGAATATTTATGGAAGCAGTAGATGAGTAAGGCTCCTTGAAAATCCCACCATTGTTCCTCACAGAAAAAATTCACATTTAGCACCTGTCTCCCTCTCTAAAAATATTTTCATTTAATTTTTTTTTCATTTAAGAGGTGGGAATTTTGCATTTAAGAGGTAATGTTTCTCAACTGGCCATTCATTTCCTGTGCCCTGTACAATCTGTTATGATTTCTGAAATGGAAGGCTCTGTTTGAGCTGATCCAGAATACACAGTGCTGGCTGACTACAGAAATTCATGTAGCTTGAATTGTATTTTTCCTGATTTATTTTGATGAAACTGAGTATGGGGTTAAATCTGTAGTCCTTGCCCTATGTCATATAAGGTTTTCAGAATTACTGTGAAACAGTTACAATCTTAAGCTGCACCAAGGGAAATTTAGGTTAGATGTCAGGAAAAAATTCTTCACTGAAAGAGTGATTAGGCACTGGAATCATCTGCCCAGGGAGGTGATGGAGTTACTATCCCTGGATGCATTTAAAAAAAGACTGTATGTGGCACTCAGTGCCATGGTTTAGTTGATGAGGAGGTGTCAGGTTAGGTCATAGGTTGGACTTGATGATCCCAAAGGTCTTTTCCAACCAAGCTAATTCTGTGATTCTGTGAATCAGAATTGGTTTTATTTTGCATGAAAAGCTATATTGCACCATAAGGATCTGTCATGGTTTCACCCCAACCAGTAACCAAGTCACAGCTAGGAGTTTTCACAGACCAGTCCTGAGGCCCAGGCAGTCACTTGCTCACCCCACCCATACTGACATCAGGGAAAGAATTGGAAGGGTAAAAGTGAGAGAATTCATGGTCTCAGATTGAGACAGTTTAATAGGTAAAGAAAAGCTGCACACACAAGCAAAGCAAAACAAGGAATTCATTCACCATTTCCATGGGTAGGCAGGTGTTCAGCCATCCCCAGGAAAGCAGGGTTATGTAATGCAAAATAGTGACTTGTGAAGACAGGTGCTATCACTCTGAACATTCCCATCTTTTTACTTCTTTTCCCAGTTTTATGAATAAAATGTCATATGGTAAGACATGTCCCTCTGGTCAGCTAGGTCAGCTTTGCTGGTTTGTCCCCTCCCAGATTCCTGTGCACCCTTAGTCTACTCTCTAGTGGGATGGGGTGAGAAGCAAAAAGTCCTTGAATCTGTGCAAATACAGCTCAGCAATGGCTAAAACAAACATCCCTGAGTTATCTACACTGTTTTTAGTACAAATCCAAAATACAGCACCATATCAGAAATTTTGAAAAAAAACATTTATATCCCAGCCAAAACTGCCACAGAAGCAGTATTTTACTGTCCTTACAATAAACTTTGAAGAGGTTTTCATTATTTGAAGCAAAGCTTAATTAATAGAGTGAAGTTTTCTTTCTAAAGGTGATGCTACCATGCTTTGATTTATTGATGCATCAGTCTTCAATATTGGTTAGTTTTTTTTCCATTGTCACTAAACTTCTGATAAAATAATCAAATTTGGTCCTGTACTTTTGAATGACCTGAAGTTCACCTTCAAGTGGGAAGAGAGTTTGTCATTCAAGAGAATCAAGACCAGAGCTCTGAAGATTATCACGGCTTCATTTTAGCACTTGTGTTCACTTTTAAGTATAACAGTCTTATTTTGCTGTAATGACTTCTCCTTTCTTATATTTATTGTGTTTTATGGAAAAGAATATTTTTGAGCTGAGAAAACCCAATATTTAAAAATGTGTAGTACTGAAATTGAATACTGTAATACTGTATCAAAATGCAAGATGCAGAAGGCATCTCAATCTTACATGCTAATGTAGCGTACTGTAAAGTAGATTTACAGTTTTAATTCACTGAAGATTATTACCTTCTAATATTTCTTTGGCAATCGAGAACTGAATTTGGTCTTATTCCAGTTTTAATATTTATTTACACTTATTCCTTCAAAGCTGGGAATTGTAGGTGTTGATCTGAGACTTTAGGTCCTTTCTCCATAAATTAAAATATGTAGTCCAAAACATAAATAATTTTTTGCCTATAAATGTAGCAGAATCTATCCACATCACCAAAAATCCAAAAAAAATAGGGAAGTAAGTGGCAGGGGAGGTTGGGGTGGGATTGAGAAGTGTGCCCAGAACATTAATAAAACCAGGCTTCCGTAAATCAAAGCTATCTAATGATACTCTTCACTGGTCTACCTGAAATGAATTCTGTGAAAACCTGTCATGATTAGTGACAGTCAATGTATTTACAGCTTCAGTAAGTACAAATTGTGAGATGATGAAGACTGTACAGCTTGTCTTTCACACAGTTATGATAAAGACACATGCTCTGGAAATGTGCACACATACTGTACTGAACTTCTAAATATCTACACAGATGTATTCAATTTTCAGCATCAGCTGCCATTGTTGCAAACACTTTTTTACAGATAGTGAAAATAATTGTCTGGATTGTTGCCTTTTTTCCTCTTAAATATCATTATTCAATCAGCTGAGCTCCATTGCCTTGGGTTGTCCCGAAAAACGTTTGAATTACCTTGTTCCTCCAGAATCATCTATTTTAAGGGCATGCTGACAATCTTTGTTATGACTCTATAGAATCCTTTGATTGAGGGATAGAAGGATCTGTTCATTTTCTCTAAAGCCAAGCAGAAGGGGATCCTCATCTATTCATATACATAAAAAAAAAAAAATTGTGGAAGATGATTAACTACTCACGCTTTGGATCAGTGTCCTCAAGTCTAGCTTTTCACCATATTATTTCATTCCTGTGTTTCACTCAAAGGCAAACTGAATATTTTCCCTAGTAAAAACAAGGAACTAGGATGAGTTTTCACCCGTGAAAGAAATGAGGAAAAAGTCTGTGCTGGATTTCCCCTCATCTCAAATTGTTTTCCACAAGGCATAATATTAAATGTTGTGTCCAAAGCCCATATAGTTTACTTTAGTCCCTACAAGAGGCTCCAAAATTAAATCTGGTGGTCTGAGGATCTGTGAGCGGAGTAAACCTTGGATCTGGTAAATACCTATGTAAAATGTGTGCTTTACTGACAAGCTTTGTAGATTTTTAGGAAGCAGAAGGTGGAATAGCAAGGGATGTGACATAGATTTCAAACAAAATGGCAAGGAAAAAAAAAAAAATAAAGTCACAGGCAAGTGCTTGGAAGCCAACCCACAGCTGCCATTTGCCGTAGCTCTGTGTTTTAGGTGAAGCTGCACAAAGCCTTTGAGACAACCAGCCCCCTGTAAGAGCAGGGCTGACATTGTATATGAGTATTCTTGGATTACTCAGGAAAATACTTAGAAGCACGAACAATCAGACACTGGAAAGCTATTAAAAAAAAAAAAATCCCCAAGAACTTAATATTAGAGTTTGTCTGCAGCATGGTGCAGGAACATAGCTTATGTTATTGGGAGAGATCTGGGAAAGAAAAAGGATTTTAGCCTGTGTATGTTTACTAATGCACCAAGCAGTTTCTGCTCTTCAAGTCATGAACATTAGGACATGCTAAAATGTAGGAATCATGCTTGCACAGACTCCTTAATAGTCTACATTCTCCACAAAGAAAGGGATGTATAGGTTTCTCCAGGGGAGCGTCCTATTCTTTTGGGGTTGTGTAGCTGATGGGATTTTTCTTGATTTTCAGCAGAAGGAAGAGTGAGTTTTTAAAATAAGGAATTAAATTAATTATTTAAGTAATTAAATAATAAAGAGTAAAATAGTCCCTAATTAATGCCTTTATATGGTAGTTTCTACTGCCTAGAGGGAATACTATAGCTGTAGACCATGGAAGACCAGAGCACTTAGAGGATGGTATTGCTCACCTCAGCAACAATCATGAAAGGAGCATGCTTTCCACAATCTTCATTTCAGATCAAATTTGCCAACCCCACAGAGACATGGTGGTCTTCTCCAAAGTCTCAAAGAAGCTTCTGAAGGCCATTTTCAGGCACCAGTTATTTACACAGGCCTTTAAATGCAATCATGCAAATGTTTAATTTCCTGGGTTTTCAGGGGCCCAGCAGATGACTACCCATGTTAATTCAGTTAGGAATTTCAGTGCTTAGGAAGACTAGTTCAAGCCATATTTGCAGGTTTATGGCCATTTACAAAATAATTATGAAATCTAAACAATAAATGATAAAATTATCTAAATCATTACTCTCTTTATGTGCAGCCACTATGATCGGCTGGTTCCCCTGATCATGGCCTGAAGTCATAAGCTTTTTATATTAAAAGCTCTTTTTGCAGAACTTAGATGAAGGCCTTTTACTTCTTCAATTACAGTAATTATTGCAAACCTGAACACATGCACTGAACTCTAATTTTTTCTAAATAAATTATTAAACATAAATTGTTGGCAAAAAGCTTATATTTTACTTTCTATGTCACATTCTTCCCAATTTTCATATAGAGGGCTCTTCCAAAAATGTTGTCAAGATCAGTTTGAAACAGAAGCATTTATGCCAAGTAGGCCAAGGTCTGCACCTACAGGGATGGTAAATGCCCACCAGCAGGTGCTCCCCTCCCATCAAATCAATTTTTCAAAGAGGAGAAAGGGGACTAGAGTCTCAGTGCTGGAGAGTTTACTCTTGGGAGACATAGGATGTGTCACTGCCACCACATCAGCTTGACCTCTTCCATTCTGACTGGCATGAAGAAAGGTTCAATGAATCTAAGCACTGCAGAGGTTTTTGCAGATCTCTTTGCTTTACCAGATAAAGTAAAGACCTGCAGTTTGGTCATTGCAGCAATGCTCACTGAATGAAAAGAGGTTTTTTCATTTTAAGAAGAGCAAAAAGGAGTGGGGAAATTGTGCCACTGTGGTCACTGTTTAAACATGAAATAGAACAATTGGACTGGGAGGACTGTGGTAAAAAGTTCATTGTTTATTCCTGATGGATGATGATTTAAGAAAAAAAAATTTTTCAAATATCTTTTGAAATAGCAGACTATAGGAATATGAGCAAGAGTTAATAATGTGTGAATTTACACAAGAACCAAAGAAAGTCCCTGATGTAAACTCAAGAATGTGCTTTTGGAATAAATCGCTTTTGGTTACAAAGGTATTCCAGGAGGATATAAGGATGTAGAAAGTAAGGATGATCATACAGCTACAACTTTTCTTTTTTTCCCCCTTTATATACTACTCATTATTTAAATTGTTCACATATATTTATCTACAATATCTGTGATATAAATTGTAGCAGATAATTTATATTATGAATTACAAGTTCCTTTTGCAGCCTGTTTTAGTGTAAACTAAGCAAATCAAGGATAGAACAAAACAACTAGTGCAATTGCTTATTTCAGCATAAGTACTCCTTTAAAATCTTGGAATACTATACTAACAAAAAAGGTATTTAGGGATGAATCCATCAATTCCTTAAGCTGCTTATTTTTTTTTAATGGTTACTTTAGAGTAATATCCTAAGACAGTTTTCCAATACTTTTTTGTTCTGAATTCAAAGAAATTGGATACCCTTGAAACAGATGTTGTTCTACATCTTGTACCCTCACCACACGAAAGTGGTTTTACTTTGTCAAGTTTCACAACTTGGAAAAATTATAATAACAGCAATAGCAACAATAAAATAATAATTATTTTATTAATAACAATATTTTATATCTAGATGCAAATATTAGTGCTACAATGCAAAACACAGATGGTAGATCTCTTTTTACATAATTTCATTTTCCACATAATTTAGAAGAATCTTAAATGATTTTTATGTTATAATCTGCTATTTGTTATAATCCATTAAATAACACAGTAATTAATAAATAATATTTCCCAACGTTCAGAACTTTATAAGAAAAACCTCATAAACTACAATATTGATTTTCTTAAGGAGGTTAAAATTAGCATAGATCAAAATAGATCAGAACAGAAATGCCAGTTCCACCAGCAGAACAAATTACAGAGCCAGCAGTGACTGCTGCAGGCTGAGGTGACTGTAGCACAGCTCCACTGTCACTGTCAGAACAGTCACACTTAGGGCCTGCCAGACAAAGTCACAGCCTGCACAAGTAACTGAACCAAACTTTCCTAACCCGAGGATCCAAAGGTGTCTACTGACTCACTTGTAAATAAACACATCTGCATGTCAAACATGAAGTTTTAATGTGCTCAAGGAAAGACCATTTTCCTTCTTTACTGGCTATGGCAGAGAAAGAAAACATGAGAATTTTCTGTCACGCTCCCAAACTCAAATGACAGCTGCTATCAGCATCAAAAATATCTACTACAAACTAAAATATTGCAATACCTTCACACTTATCTCACTTATCATTTGAGGCTTTTTTATTTATTTTTTGTTAGCTGACAGGCCCTAGGCAGTACATAAGTTGTGTCTTCCCTAACTCATAAGCATACCCAGTAAGTCTGATATATTATTTTTGTCAAAATAAAATCAACAGAGCCAGAAGAAACAATAAAGGAAGAGCCAGAGTTGCAGGGAAAGTTCAGACAGAAAAAAAAATTAAACTAAATTCCAGAACTGGAATGGGAGAATCAAATAGGTTTGAAAAATTGTTGGCAAACACTGGAAAATATTTGATAGAACAAAATGTAATTACTAATTTTTGTAAACAATTGGACCAGTTCCCTACTCAAGAATACCTACATAATCAGATGATTAATTTCCATAGTGTGAATCCAATATAGTGCTTACCCAGGCCTGAGACACTGTAGAAGGGGAACAAAAAATGTGCTAGATTATGAATTGCAGACGTCAGTTTTTGATGTTGAAAACAGGTGTTCAATTCCTATTGATTTAGTGTAATTACTCTTGGAATGAATTGCTGTTCCACATCAGAACCTTAATCTTTATAGCAAACTCATATATTTATTTAGATAAACATGAGTTACTCACAATACCTCCCATTGGAGTTCATGGAATAGTTCTGGTCATTGATGGAAGTAACATTCATTTCACCTAGATGTCTGCAATTAACCCCCAGAGTTGACCTTAAAGCAATTTGTTTGACAAGATGAATTGGCATTGACATTTCCTTGGTATTTTTAACCTGAACCATTAGAAAGGGTTGGTTTGTTATTAAGCTGGAAGGATGCAGCTAGAAAGTCATAGTCAATGGCTCTATGTCCAGGTGGGGCCAGTAATGTGTGGTGTCCTCAGGGCTCTGTCTTGGGACTGGTGCTCTTCAGTATCTTCATCAATGACATCGAGAGTGAGGTGGTTTGGACCCTCAGCAAGATTGCAGATGGCACGAGCTGAGCAGTGCAGTTGACACAACAGAAGGGAGGGATGGCATCCAGAAGGTCCTGGACAAACCTGAGAAGTGAGGCAATGAGATCCACATGAAGTTTAACGAGTTGAAGTGCAGGATGCTGCATCTGGAATGGGGCAATCTCAGACATACGAATAGACTGTGAGAAGAAGTCACTGAGAGCAGCACTGCTAAAAAGGACTTGGTGTGATAAACATCTGAAAATTTGACATCTTTCATGGAAATAGACATAGCTGTACATTCTTTCTCCTGTCAATCCTTTTTGAACATTGTGCAATTTAGTATTTCCTTCTGATTTAAAAAAGTCCTCCAATTATCTTAAACAGTCATTCTTTTCTTCTTGTAAATGCTATCATCTCTGTCTGAGACATGGAGTCACTTAGCAATTTACCTGATAACATTATATATTTGTAGATATATTTGAACTCAATTTTCAGTGAAAATAAATTACTAACTACTAGGAAATGGATTCAACATATTCAGTAATCTTTTTCAATTGCAGTTCTTCCTCAGATTACTTATACTGTCCAAATTCATTATTGGATCTTGACAGTGTTGCTTAAAGAAACAATCTTGGAAATTTCAAAGTCCATTCTTAAATTGTTTTCTTATTAAAGACTAGTAAATGATGATAGCAAGCAGGATACCTGTAACGGAACAGGTGATTTTGAGTATAGAAATAAAATTCAACTATCATTACTACTGATAATTATTCAGAGGCAGGAAAAATTAGACTACCTGTGTAGTTCTGGGTTTAGTTTCCAGCTAATAAAATAAATAAAAAGTATTTAATGAAACAGGTAAAAAAATTACATTCACAAAAATAAATTTTCTACTTGCAAATGTTTTTCAGCTTAGTCATGTGAAGCTTACTGTTGTCTATTGTAAAATATTCTGGATAGTGCTACATTTGAAAATCTGTAAAACTTTTCTTACAACATGGAAAAAATAATTCCAAATGCAAAAGGACCATCTTTATTTCATTTTTCAAGTGTTCATATTGTGAAATTTGAACTGTCAGAAAACATAAGTAAACAATGAATACTAAATAGTTGCTTTCTCTAAACATTTTTGAAGACATTCGGAATTAAGAGCTTCACACTATAATCAGATTTTTTTTAGCAGGGTTTATCTGGAAATTATAGATGATTTGTATAGAACTGTAGATGCTATCACTTTTGTTAATAAATCTAGTTCACAGCTTCTATCAAGAACCAGAAAAATCTTGGAAGTAGAAAAGGTCCCCTGGCTGACCTCACACTTGGTTATAAAAAAGAGAAGTCTTGCAAGCCATGGGAAATCCTTTAAAAAGTGTTTATGTCCCTAGGAAATATAAATAAATAAATAAACACACACATACATAAATAAATAAAATAATAAGAGCAGACTTTATCTCGTCTGCTCAGCTCTACAAGCAATTCCCAACTCAGTAACTTTAATTAAGTAGATAATTAGTAGATATAGAAAACTTTTCTCTAATACACTATTTTTTTGTGTTAGAAAATTATTTTTTTATTGTAAAACTTATTTACAATTGTTCAATTGTTTTCACTTTGGTTGAGCCCCTACCTATTTCTCAATTGTTCAGCAAATACAATTATAATTTGTGCGTTATTTTGCAAACATACATTTTTATGTTCAAGAGAAATAATTTCTGCAGAATTCAGTTCTAATATTGTTTTTCTATTTAACTAAAATGAGTTACTAGATAAGATACTTTTATTTTTCTTTAATATCATTAGAAAAGCAATCTATCCATTAATTTTACACTGATGCTTCCAGTTTGTCACTATGTCAATAAATACATGGAAACAGAAAATTTACTTATTTATAAAAAAGAAGAAAAATGGTTTTTGTTTTCTTCCAAGAAAAAGCATTAAAAATGTGTCTAAATGAATTAATTTCCAAATGTATTAATTTTAATATTTTCTTTATTTCTTACTGAATACAATGGCAGATATACTGTCATTACATTTTAACATTTCTACCTGTCCTTCAGCATTTTTCTACCCAAAAAGTTGAATTTCAATGATTAATACTGTATTTCTGTAAAAGATACCTCCTGTCATTAGGATAAGTTGATTTACAGTCCTCTAATACTACAAGAAATACTGCTAATCATGAAATGCACAGCATCACAGATGACTCAGAAAAGCTTAAATGGAAAAGATACTGCTTACAAGTGGAAGATGAAATAATAAAATGTATTGTCCAATACAAATAAGTGATCATCTACCACTAGAAATTATAGCTAAATTATTTTCAGACAATCTGATAATCAATCTATTTTCTATCTATATGTACTTCTTTCTCAAATGAAAGAATAGAAATATACCGACAACTTGACAAAAGTCTGATAGGTGATTTATTTGGGGATTGACAAAAGAAAAAATAAAAGAAAAAAGAAAAAAAGGTAAGAATGTGCACTTTAGCTGCTGTTGTTACCTTCTACAGCCATTTGTAGGATCATTTAGACAAAATGCAGATGGTTCGTAGCTACCATCTGCACTAATGGACTACTTCATTGGGACTAAATGGTTATGAAACATTACTGTAATCAAGGATTTATACAATCAGATCAAAGTGCTCTTGTGACAACTGAGCATTTGATTTATGCTACCAGACTTTAAAAATTGTTGTGAATTATGCAGTGAACACTAATGAAGAAAGTGAGAAAGAAAGAGAAAGAGAGAGAGAAAGGGAAAGAGAAAAAAGAAAAACAGAGAAAGAAGAGAGAAAAAGAAAGAGAGAGAGAAAAAGAAAGAGAAAAAGAGAGAGAGAAAGAGAGAAAGAAAGAGAAACAGAGAAAGAGAGAAGAAAGAAAGAAAGAAAGAAAGAAAGAAAGAAAGAAAGAAAGAAAGAAAGAAAGAAAGAAAGAAAGAAAGAAAGAAAGAAAGAAAAGAAAGAAAGAAAGGCTTTTACTCATAAAGCAGCTAATTTTTTCTTTTTAAAGGTCAATCAATCATAGCATGAACTTTGTCTTTTTTGATACTGAGAAACAGCAATGAATTCCTATCACCATATATGGTGCATCAGGTACACTGCTGGATGAGGTTTAGGTCTGAAAATCAAAATAAGTGACTTGCTTTTTAAAATCACCGCTGTTTATCTTGGCAGAAATCAAGCTTATATGCCAGTCTACTAAAATTTCAAAAATGAAATATTTCTTCTTAAACCTCAATCAGAAATAAATTTTATTAAAATCCTTCATTTTTCAAAACTGTTCTGATATAGAAGTTAAAATACTGTTCATAGTGAGAAGCAGATTTCTAAAGTCTAAGGCTTACTATGTACTGTAAGATCAATTTTTAATCAAGATGGGTAAACCTTTGAAGAAAAGAATCAAACCAACTTACATTATTTGCACATTTGGCCAAGTCCTAGAGTGATTACAAACCTACAGATTGACTGAGGAAAGGATGAGGGAAAATTGAGTAAGAATTTAAGAATAAAATAAATATAGACATATTTTTATTATTTTTCTGGATTATATGAAGGACAAGCACTAAACTTATTTCATATATTGGCAGATATGGTGGCTGCACTTACAGTGAGGTTAATCCTGATATAAAGGATGATGAAACTCCAGAAGGGAAAGGAAGTTGGGAAAGAGACAAGGACCCTTCAGGTATATTGTAACTATGGAGACTGCTAAATCTAAATCTAGTGCTTTGGGAACAAAAAAATGCACAGAAATCATGGTCCTCAGGGGTAACTCTCCTGTCTGTACATCACAGACAAGCTACTCAGTCAAGGTAAAAAGGATTTTTAATTACTAAAGTTAATTAGAGTTAACTTGAACCTGTCCTTAAAATGAAATTTAAAATATTTAAATTTATTAATTCCAGTGTCTTTTTCTGATTGATGGAATGAGTTATAATGTAATTAGCATAAATGCTAAGCCAGGCAGTATTTTTATTAAAGCTGGTATTGAATTTGGATGTTTATGTTAGCTGATTCTTGGTTCTAAAACTCCTCAGTTTTCAAAAATATAACAATGGGGAATTTTTTATATTGGATTACATCATATTGTATTATCATAAAACAGGCTTAAATGTGGCACAGTGAATAAACATAATGTCAGAAACTTGAAGAATTTTTTACTTATTAAATGGAATGAGAAAAACCCAACTCTTACCATGGTGGAAAAAGCAAAATAGTACAAGACACATTTGTGGGGTGATATTCTAGCTAATTAGGCTGCCACTTATAATTAGAAGAATTAACATGGCAATTAAAAGTTTATGGCTGGTGCTCTGCATTTTTTACACAACACTAGATAGGAAATTTCCTTGTCAATTACAATTAAGGTAGTAACACAATGTTTTAAGGTCACAAATGCTTTAGCACAGTAGAGTAAGGTAGATACATGGTTATAATGTTAAGATGTAACTTAATGTTTAGATATAGGTTATTTACATTTTTAGCTGCTTGTAAACTAAATTGAGTTTGTGACCAACAGGATGTTTTGATTAAATGGCATTACATATATTATGATATGCATGTTAGTGAAAAGAAGTATACAAAGAATGACAGCTAGTTCACATCTTATTTCAGCCAAAATTGACTCCCAGGAGGGGACTCATGCTGGCACAGGTACCTTAGGTTATGCCCAGCTTTGGATGAATGAAAATGGGAACTGAAACTCTCCTACAGCCTCTCTGCTTATGTAAAATCACAATTTAGATTCCACACTGCTGTCTTCTCACTTTAATGACATTCACTTTCACACATAAATACAGGGAGTCAATGACTTTTTGATCCTTGCTGATGGAAGATTAACTCAGTCTGTTTTGATGCTTTGTGTGTAAGATCCTCACCAACTTCCACTAAACAAAATAGGGCTTAATTTTAAAGTCTTGATCCAAATGTAGCAAATGTGTATCAGAAATGAATACACCAAACATTGCCTGAATATCATTCAACAAGAGATATGCAATCTGCCTTCTGATGACTCTTTTTCTGTACTCATTTTGAGATTTGGATTTGTTTGTTTTTTTCACTATGTTTAATGCATAGAAAAGCCACATCCAACTCCTTGATTATTTAGACTGTTATTAAGCTATGTAAGGTATTATTTAAACTAAGACTATTTTCTGAGAGTAGTAAAAGGTTCAAGGACCTTGGGGATATCCTCCCTCCAGAAGGTAAGGTATGGAGTTCATCCGGATGAAGACAAGGTCAGCTCCTTCACTGACAAGAGATACTGTGAAGGGAGCTGGAAGCCAGGGCCTACTTTCCTTAGGAATTGCATTAAAAGTGGGATAGTATTCCTGTTCCCCACCTGAGCTACAGTGGAACTACAACTGTTCAGGTTTGCCTCCCTAGCTGTGACTGTGACTCTCTGGTTTGACTTCCTGGCTCGCCTTCGGATTTGCCTCTTCACTGCAGTCTTACTGGGTGAGCATGTCT
Organism: Muscicapa striata striata; assembly: GCA_030060385.1. Taxonomy (NCBI): domain Eukaryota; kingdom Metazoa; phylum Chordata; class Aves; order Passeriformes; family Muscicapidae; genus Muscicapa; species Muscicapa striata. The sequence continues at coordinate 3,052,784 of JAREIS010000099.1, read as the reverse complement.
GCTCTGATCCCTGTTGCTGAACCTGGTCCTAACCCAGACTTGCTGCTCAGCATCCCCACTTCTCGTTGGTGCAGCCATTGCTCCTTCCTACCCTGCTACCATGCTCAGCTCCCAATTTCCCTTCTTACTTTATCTTACCACACAGCCCTCACTTCTCTTGGTCATTCTGTCCTGTGCTCTCAATCCTCTGAATAGCTGCATCTATTTGTCAAACAGATTTACATCATGAAGGCACCCTGAGAAAATCTGTAATTTGCACATATCTGTGGGAGGTTCATAACTCATGGGAGTAATTTTCATTTCTCACTGGGATAAGTGATCTCCCCTCCACTTCTAGGTGCTTATTATCACCATTGTGCTGTTCTTGTTCATGCTCACTTCCTCTGCTCCTTCATCTGCCCTTTTTGTCCCCTCAGCTTCCAGGTCCTTTTACTTGCCTGCTCATACACTTCAATTTCTGATTTATAGCTTCTTTTTCTTGTACATAGTGTTATGTAGGGAATAAAGATTTTAATTCCAGATTCTGAGTGCCACAAAGGAATAAAATTGCTTCCTGAATTTATCCCAAATAACCTGGATGTTAACACACAACCTCTAATATATCTCAGTTTAAAAATGTGAGCTCCATCTCTTTGTAAATTAATTTTCTCTCGTAACTGTGTAGAGTCTTAGGGCAATTTTATTGATCTTAAGATAGAGAAGAACAATAAATTGGGAGTGCTTTCTTGCTTTTAGAACATTTGCTTGGATTTCTGTACTTTAATTACTAAAGAAAGAGTTTGTAAAGAAATATGAAATACTGAATACTTAATAGAAACAAACTCACATTAATTTAGCAAAAAGAAAATAGGAACTTCTCAGCCCAGTCACCTGTTTAACATTTTCCATAACTCATCCAAAAGGCCATCAGAACTAGAGCTTGAGCTCTGGTATATATAATAATGGAACATACATATACTTCTTAATGCCTTTTTCTTTCCCTACCAGCAATAGGAACCTTATATGATGTAACTAGTTATTATCCAATTTTACCAGTCATATCTGAAAGCAGAGAATATTTATCCTCAGATCACAGAATTTCTTCATATAAAGGAACAAAGAAGACCAAGTGGCAGCAATACAGCAAACTCAAGAATATCTGTGTGTTTCCCACATCCTTTGAGTACTGTGGCTCTTTCATTCACTCAAGGACAGAAAAGCTTAGGTTCAATCAAAATATTTCAAAGATGATAATTCAGTGGGAGTGAGGAAAAAGGACCTGTCTGAAAACCTATTTATTATGCAGAACTGTGGTGTCATGACTGCTTTATTTGATCAGCTGTATCATCCAGTGAAAACCTGAAGATAACTCCCAAAAATGGCTTAGGAAAAGGGGACTGAGAATCTTCACTTTTACATCTAGTTCTTAGGAATTGTGCTAGGTTTTCTTACCCTCTTGATGAAGAGATATAGGTGCTTCAGAACTGGGTTCTAAAGAGTCAGCATCTGACCCAGCTTCAAACAATGTACAGGCTGCAATAGTGCCCAGTGATAGCTGACAGCAACAATGAAGCAAAATTATTTGAAATGTAAAACTTTAATCACCTAGAAAACTGTTTTGCTGAAGACTTTTTTGTTTTGTTGGTTTGTTTTTTTTTTTTTTTTCATGAGCTAGAACTGATTCTGAAACTGAAATCTCTGATCAGCCTCAGATGGAATTGAACCCAATATATATTTGCAGCTATCACTTCTAAAGATAAATATAGGTCAAAGTTTATAAAGTTGTGTATTTAATAATGTTAGCCCTAAAAGCTTTCTCTGACTATAAACGAACATTTTAGGATTCTTCTTGTCTCTCCTGATACATTAGTTTTCCATCCTTCATAAGAGGAATAATTAATCTCTCAATTTTTTGGCTTTCATTCTTTATTCTTTCAGTGTGTTAGGATTAAGAAGGCAAGAAATTTAGGGAAGAATAGAAGAACCATGTAAAACAACAAGAAGGCATATGATGACATATGAAGGAAATTCGTACTGGGACCAGAGATGTGTTTTTTCTTCAAGGTTTTTAAAAGTTGTTGGGTTTTTTTTGTTTTTTTTTTTTTTTTTAATTAATTACAATGAGAGGGCTGAATTTCTCCTTTTTTCCTGTCAGATTCCCAATCCATTTAAAAATATAGTTCTTTAAAGTTATATTAATCAATTGCTTATCTGGAATTTAAATTGATACCATTATCTCTATTTTATTTTCTAAAACTTGAAGAGTAATCTGTAATTTGCATATGAAATAAATTGAAATCACACTATCCTATGGCTGCTATATAAGAATTATATAAGAAGTTCTCTGGTTTTTATCATGTAATATTTAAGATGTACTTTTTTATATCAGAAGATTAATTTGCAAAAAAATTGTCAGGGAGAAAAACAGAATATAATATTATATATTATTGGAAGTCTCTGGAGCAAGACAGAAATAAAATCTTCATAAAAATATTGAAATATTTTCCTAGTATGTACTTTATACAATTTAGCTGATCTTCTAATTCTCATAATCAAGATTAACATTACATTAAAATAAGAAGCATGTAAGTCTCTCCCAACTAATAATATTCTATGGTTCTGTGATTATATGAGGCTGATCAGTTTACTTTGGGGACTGGAGGCTAATATTCAGGGTTTATATTCTCTACAGAGTTCAGTTTGTCCACTTATTTTAAAAAAAAAGTGTTTATCAGAATCATTTCTGTCTCAATTAAAAGGAAGTCAATCTTCTTTATCTAATCATTGATGTTAATTGTGCCTTTAGTTAAAATGTATTTTAATTGTTTCAGTTTTTCCTTTTTTTTCTCTAAATAATTTATCAGAAGAGTGAAAAATTAATATTTTCATATAATTCAGCATCTACACCTGCACCTATTGCTACATTATTATTCTTTATTCTAAATTCTTTGAGAATGTTGTCCCTAGCTAAAAGAATGATGAAGTTTTAAAATTATAATGTAATACAAAATAAGACTCCTATATATTATACAACAGTAAAACTATGATAAAAAATGAAAATAATATGATTTTTAAGCTTTTAGAATTATAACTAATTATAGAAACTGCCATGCAGGATGAATAAGAACAGTGACTACTTAACAATGTCAAATATAATTATTTGCAATTATGTTTTATTAGTATTTTTCTATACATGAAACTATCCCTCTCTTCAATTCATTGGTATTTTTTCATGACAGAGAAAAATTAAAGAAGTAATTTAACATTCTGAATATTATATTAAATAGCATATTATAAAATGTTTCCAAAGCTATTTTGTTATATTCAGCTATTAAAAGATGAAGACTCTTTAAGCAATTTACATCTTTGAATTCTAGTTCTGCAAGTGCTTGCGTGGGTTTAGCTTTACATATTTTGCACTTCAGCCATAGGCCTCTGAGGTTAATCAAAGGAAGAGATTTGAAGCTATAAACCACCCTGTGTACAGATGGGATTATAATTTGTTCTATGGTAAGTATGTAAAAGATAGAAAGGAAAAATAAACTTTCAAGTGAGTTGGACATTAAATTTTAAATTTTAATTCATCATCATGGTTGATGAGGAAATGATAGGCTCACTAGAACTGGGATCTTCATATTACTTTTCCAAATAAAATAAAATCTTATATTTGTATTTATAATACAAACATTACACACTCAGCAAACTTGTGATGAATGATCTATGAAATTATATCTTCAATAGTACAACTACTGATGCTGGCAACTATAGTAAGTACAGATAACTGCGTAAAGTAACTCGATAAATCATTAAAAACCCCCAAACTTCCAATAAATTGAATCTATTAAATTATTAAAAAGCAAAGATGTATTTAAAAGAGGCATGAAAATTGACCACTAGCAAAAAACCTTTAACAAATCACATTCTTTGGCGGACACATTTAGACACAGGTATGTAGCATATCAGTAAATATTGCTAAAATAAAAATAAAAATGTTTTTAAATCATGTAGTTAATATTCTTTATTCTTTGTATGCAAGTGTAACTCTGTAAGAGTTTCATAGTAATGTGGCTTTGACTGGATTTCTAAATCAACTTTTTTCAAATGTCTCAGCAACTTGAAAAAATCACTATTACAGAAATATTTTCTCCAGAAGAAGTTAACCTAAAAGGAACTATCTACCATTTCTTTTGGGTTGATTTCTCTTCTATCAGGAGACAAGCTAAAAGAATGAGTTTGCTGGCATAACAGTCGTAAAATTATTCTGTAATAGATTACTTAGTTGAAAATAAATATATGTTGTAGGGAGGAAGTACGAGATGATGCAGTACAAGAGCAAAAACCTGTGTATAATTCTTCTTTTTATACATGTACCTCAGTAGTTTGTAGAAACTTTATGAGGGTGAGACTATAGGATAAGTTTAAAGTTTTTCCTACCTTCATTATATTCTTTCATTAGCAATAAAATAAAGCTGGAGATTTTTGGAAGACCCAAACTCCATAGCAGATCCACAGTATAGGTAATGATGCCACGTTGCCTGAGCCATGTGCACACTTAATTGCTTTTTACCTGGCTTGATTCTCCTGCTTCATGAATATCAAATTGAGAATATCAAAAGAACATCAATTTTAGAATAAGATCTTGAGCAGCAGATATGCAAATATCCTAAACTCTTTTCTCTGTTTCTATCCTTGTTGCTTTGTTTAAAGATCCTACTTTCCATTATCAAAGACAATGCTACAACACATATATAATTGCAGTATAATATACCACAATCAGATAACTCTGCTCTAGAGAAATTCAACGTCCTTAGTCTCCATGATCTGTTTTGGGAAGGGTTCCTATTAATTATTAGAACAAGATTAAAAAGTCTACAGATGCATAATACATTTGTATTGTGCGGCTGATTTTCAAATGAGGTATTGTTTAGGTAAATGCTCAATGAGGAGCTCATATTAGGAAGCTTAAAACTAATGTGTCAAATGATAAAGGCCTTAATATAAGAAAGATTTTAGACTGTAGCCTTAATGTCTTGTGCTGTGTGATACTTACAGTAATGTTGCTTTATACCTCTGGGAAAAAAGCGTGAGAGATGTGAACTAGAAATGTCTTGATTTTGTACATACTGTCTTGGATATGCAATATTTTGTCTAAATGTGAAATTAATTCTCATGCCATTCTCTGTAAAACTTATTTTGTTTCTATTGTGATAGACAAAAAAACGTTGAGCTGCAATAGAAAAGTATGAGCAGAGAAGTTGCATAGGATTACTAAAAATAAATTACAACTTTCTGTCAGTTTTTAACCTATTCAATACAGGTATTAAAAGATTCAGCATAGATAGGCCATAGACACCTGTGTGCAAAGAAGTTGTTAGTGCCACAGCTTCATATTTACAGCATTAAGACAGCAATACAAATGGCAACAAATCTTACAACTATATACAAACAGAAACCAATGAAAAACTGAAGCTGTCAAAACTCCTGATTTTCAGTGAAATTTCATACTAATTTCCTGTGTAAATCTGGAGAGAGATAGGAAAATAGATTTCCAATGAAATTTTACTGTGAGTCAATCACTCTTCTTTCAGAATTTAAGCAAACATTTTTTTGAAATATGAGTGTAGATCTAATTGAAGTTTATATTCAATGTTTGGATTCGAGCAAGATTCATTTAGAGGTATGAAATTTTGGAGACAAAACTAGGGAAAAGTTATTTCTCAAAATACACTGGTTATTTGATTTCACTGAGCTTTGGATGAGGTCACACTGCAGCCCTGATCAGTATTTGTAACTAAGTGCTTAACACCTAATGGGTGGTTATGTATCATACAAGGAGCTCAGTAGGAGTAGTAGTAGTAGTAGCAGGTAGTAGTAGGTAGTAGTAGGAGTAGTAGTAGTAGTAGTAGCAGCAGCACTGGAACTGCTAGAATCAATCAACAGAAGCTCCATGCAGGAGATACTCCTTTTGAAATCTTTTACAAATATGAATACCCAAGAAGCATATTGGCCCCAGTGGAATGAGGAGGGTAAAGACAGAGATGAATGTCATCAAAATAATAATGATGAATTAGCCTATTTCATTGGAAGATTGAAGTCAATGATAGATGGATGATAGGAATCACTTTCATGAGAAGCTAATCTCTCATGGAAAGCCGGTCTATAAGACAGATAAGCTATAATTTATAGGTAATTTTAGGCCTAAAGTCTCCTATATATTCATTGGGACCTGAAATAATACTTACATGAATAAAAATAAAGAAGAAAATATCTGAGTATAGAAAAAAATATACTTTTTAGAAGATTTTGAATATATCATTGCCCAGTAAATTAGCTGAAAAATTAATACATTTATGTATTTACAACCCACAATAAAGGGTGCACTATTCCTTTTTGGTGAATAAGACTTAACCCTCTTGCTTAAAGAGGATGCATATGTGTCAAACTTATTTTGCACAAGCAGTGACCTATGAATAGATATTTATATGAGAGGAAGTTTTCATCTTTTCCTTTTGACAACATAGCACACTGGCAACTATATTTAAATGCTATACTGCATTTTATACCAAAGGATTTTTATTAAACATATCTGCAAGATATGATAATAATTAAATTTAAAATATCCCTCACCCATTGCATGAAAACATATCTGATTCTAATCATTCATGGAATTTCTTTGCTATTAGCATTTTCCATACAATATTATTGAGACAATTTCACTATCTAAAAATAATACATGTGCTTAGAATATATCTTTATCATAAATGAAGTAAACCTACTAAATAACCTTCTGTATAAAAGTTATCTAAGTCTAATCAAAGAACTTCTGGCATTTATAGCAATATTTATTTAAGCATATTTAAAGTTACAAAAATAAGATCAGCTTATGTGTGCAGTGCTTTTAGATAGTGACAATATGAACTCAGTGTCTATCAATACATAACAGTGATATTTTTAACTACTTTCCCTATTATAATTACTGTCAACTATTAATGCATGACTATTAATGCATGACTGTGACAACTCTACATGAATTCAGGGATGCTGAATTTTTTTTTCCCAGTCCTTTATGGTATGAACTAAGACCTGCCTTCTGGGAATGCCTGCACAATAACATACAGTCAGATACACAATCTCTCAACAAGCTAATTTGTGCTTCAGAAATACTTTAGCCATGATGATGCATTGGGAACACTACAGTCCTGGTAATATGGTCAGAGTACACATTAGGAACATGATCTATTACTAATGTCCTGCCTTTCTGCCAGGTTCTCACACTTCCTTCTCATGAAATTGAGGTAATAGAAGACATAGCTTCTGTTATGTGAAAGGATCTATTTCACATTTCTTTACTTTAGTTCTTCCACTTTAAAATAAAGATATCTCATTTACCTATTTGTCCAACTTGGAGAAATGTGAGGAAAGCCTCTCTAGTTCTTGAATAAATTTGAGCATTTAAAGAAAAACATTGAAGTCTTTTGAGGTCAAGTTGAAGTTATTGCTGTCTGCTGTAGAGTATATGGGCATGAAGTGTGTGTTATCTTTGCATTCCCCTGCAAAAGACCACAAATCATCCCATGAATAGGCATTTTTACACATTGATAAATATATGTTGGTGAATATCATAAATCAAAACTACATATTTACAGAATCAGAAACTCAGTCTATCACTTTTTGTTATTTTGGTTGTTGGGGTTTTTTTGTTAATGGAATATGTTCCTTTTATTTAATTCTCAAGAAGGTAGTTTAGTTTAATTCATTTTTTTCCCACTAAAGTTCTTTTAAAAAACAAAACAAAATTTATCAGTCTTCACATTAGCAATTGAACTGCTTTAATATATCTTCAATTACTCCAGATTTCTCTATTAGAGGAGATTGACTATGAGAGCATTGGGACTATACAAATTGTGAATATGCCTACTAGTTTTTGAAAGAATGATCCTAAAGGGTTTTATTATACTCGTTCAGGGAGAGACAAGAGGATAATTCATAGTTTTGTTCACCCTATATGAAGAGACTTATGCTATGTACCCATCTGAAAAACAGAGATGATTAATGATTGGAAAAATCTTTATAACAAGAAGCTGAAAACTTCCAGCCATCGTTTTACATTTTGTATATACATGATACTCCTATCCTGTGACTTTGCACTTCTTGGTGAGTTTCTGCCAGGATATACTGATAGAATATAGGATTAATTATACTGAAAATAATCAAGAAGAAAATCAAGAAAAATATTTCATTTTAAAACAGTTTAGTAATCTGTTTTCTGCTATGTAGAGTCTAAATGACAAGGACAGGTAACATGTTCACTGCTTGGAGGATGAGCAAGTCTCTCGTGCTGTTCACCTGTGACCTTTCTGGCTGAGAGATAAGAGATCTCCAGACTCAAAAATCACCATTCAACTAAAGAAATAAAGGTAGGATAATCTTCAGGGTTAAAAATGGGTTACCATTTCTTTTGTTTCATCTATTGTCCTTACAAATGATTTGAATAACAAATGAGACAGTTAACTATAAGAACTGCTGATACTTCAGCTATTTTCTTAGTGTAAGAAATAGGGGGAAATAAATCTCCAAGAGGACTGCACATTCTTCCAATTTTACTTTTCCCCTATAGCTATACACCATCTACTGTTGCTGTTCACTTGTTGTGCAGTGAATAAAGATAATATCACTCATTACAGAATTATTGTTTTTAAAATCTGTCCCAAAGGTCAATTTTTTACTTTCCCATATCCAACATTAAACATACACAAGAGTGGTGTACTGTACAAACTCTTATCAACAATACATTTTAATAGTGTGCAGTCATGTGAAAAGAAAGAATTTTAAAGGAGCCATATTTATTTAAAAGCTCAGCTAAAGCTGGCTTCTTTTAAATCCTATTATTTGATTCAAGATTTATTTTTTTAGTTCTATGTTCTAGTTCACTGGATGGATTCGACATGCCATTAGTTTGCAAATTTGAACCTCTCTTCCTTCTGGTATATTTTTACTTGTTTATTTGCTTTATTTGCCATATAGGAGGAGAAAACCCTAATGTAGAAATATATAATAACTTCAAGATCACAGGGAATTATATCAGAAGATATTCATAGTAGGTTTTAATAACTGAAATTAACAATTTAAACATTCCTTATTTCCTTTATTCCTCCAAATATAAATCATCTTATTTTCAAAGTGTAGTTCTTCACTAAGTGCCACATCCAGCTGTTTCTTGAACACTTCCAGAGATGGTGATTCCAACACCTCCCTGAGCAGTCCATTCCAATGCTTAACCATCTTTTCAGTGAAAAAAAAGTTTTCTGGTGTCCAGTCTGAACCTTCCCTGGGACAGCTTGAGGCTGTTTCATCTTGTCCTGTAAGTAGTGACCTGGGAGAAGAGTCCCACCTGACGACAAGCTCCTTTCAGGGAGTTTAAAGTGCAATAGAAAGCATAAGCCTCCTTTTCCCCAGGATAAACAACCCTTCTTTGGGCTCTCTTTAGGACCCCAATGTCTGTTCTGAAGTGTGGGGCCCGGAACTGGACACAGGACTTGAGTGCAGCCTCACCAGTGCTGAGTGTGGAAGGACGAGACTGCCCTGGTCCCACTGGCCACCCTAAACAATCCAGGATGCCACTGGCCCTCCTGGCCAACAGTGGTGGCTCATGTTCAACCACCTGTCAACCAACAACACCAGGTTCTATCCTGTTGGGTTGCTCTCCACACACTCTTCTCTCTTCAAGTGAATGGCAGAATGATGAACCTTTTCCTGGTGTCCTATTCACAGTATATTTGTGACACTTGTGTGAATTACCAGAAGTTTATGGAAATTTGTCCTCACTTTGTCTCATCTTCTGCAAGGCTCTAATGCAGGAACAGGTTCTTTTAGTACAGCTTTCTCTGTACAAGGTAGATGTAAAGCCAGATGAGATATTGCTTCTATAGGCTATTTTTAAACTATGATCCAGAGCACCCATTCATAATTCAAATATTAACACTTCTGAAATGCTCTAACACTTGAATAGCAAATATTCCCACAACTCCTATGGTCACAAAGTAAAGTCTGGGTCAAATGCCCTTATCAATGGGTTGTGTAGATTTGTAATGTACAAAAATCTCATCTGCATCTTCAGTGTAATTTAGTTTTATTCTGGCCTAGACCAGAAAAACATATAAAATATTAACCGCTGCTGGTAAGATCAGAAGACTGATTCCCCAATAGCTGAAATCAAGAGCATATTTCAAACTCGAGCAAAAACTAACTCAACAAAAAGTTTGAGTTTATTTGTTTTTTGTGAGTTTTTTGCTATATTTCCAGGTCTATTTTATTGATAAAAGCTTTTGCACAGTTTTAGCATCTTTCCATATACAACAATTTGCTGGAACCAATACTGCATGAGATAATTCATTAGGGACAGAATGATGCATATTTACTAGCTCAGCATACCCTCAGTGAAGATGTTAGACTATTAGATGTATATAATTCTTTTGTTCTTCTTTCTCAGCAGTTATCCTTACTGATACAGTCAGTATTTCATCTCAGCATGAAATAACATTAGATAACATTGCATTTTGAGCAAGCAGAAAAAACAAGGGCTCCACAAATGGGAATGAATTAGAAATGCTCTTGCAGGAGAGGCCCTGGAGTTATAAACCAGAAACTGATGCACGCACTTAGAAAGCGACTTTATATAAAATCTTTCTCCTGCTGTACATTTCTTATTATTTACTACATTCTCCTTCTGAAAAGCATTTTTTGACAAGTGCTAAAGTAAAATTTCCACATATTACCTTGGCTTCCTATTCAGGTCACTTTTTTTAATCGTATTTTTGGTTTGTTGTTTTGGTTTTTTTAGTAAAAAGTGCCTGGCCAGAGGACATTTAAGTACTATTGATATTCTGGAAAATGGACAGAATCTTTGCAGTGTTTTTCCTGCAGAAATAGATACAGGAAAAGTTAATGTTATTAAGACTTAAAGAAAACAGACCAAAGTGACAGGATTAATCTCACTTAACTTTAAACATCTGGTAAAATAACATTGCAGCTAACTAATCAGGAGCTTTTTATAATTAATCAAGATTTTTAGTTTTTGATTCATATAGTCTATTTTAGATATGTATAGTACAGTATGCTAAACTGCATCACCAGCCATACCTGTGATATTCTATTTTCTTTAAAAGCAAATTGCATGATAAAATTGTGTCAACTTTTATGCTAGGTCAGATGAATTCAATCCATATATTCTATTAATAATTGCTACAAAACTAAAAGCTATTTCTGAAAAAAAAAAAAAAATATTCCAGACTGTTATCATTTCTGACTTAGTTATGTTCACTCTATGGCCACAGATGTCCAGTGGAATTAATTTTTTTTCCAGCAAGCTAAAAATCTTAGGGTTACTAATAATGCACAGGAGAAATTATAGATATATTATATATACCCAAACTTTGCATCTGTGACTAAGCCCTGATAAATAGATACCGGTATCACTTAATCACTGCAAAATAAAAAATAATTATTTATTCTTTTCATTTTATAACACTGTTCTGTATCAATATATAGAATCACAGGATTGAAAATATGAAATCCAACCATTTAGCTAGCACTACCATGCTCACCATAAAACTATGAGCAGCACATGCCTTTTACACACTTCCAGGAATAATAATTTCACATTTTCCAAATTCCATTTTCTATATTACATTTTTAAGTATAATAGGGAAAATCAAACCAGAAAACTTCATTCAAGAAGAAATAGTTCATAGCAATCATGAATAAGCATCTTGCCCTAAATGGCATGGAATCATAGAATCATAGAATATCTCAAGTTGGACAGGACCTATAAGAATCATCAAATCCAACTCCCTGCTCTGCCTGAAGCCATAAGACTAAGAGCATTTCCCAAACACTCCTTGAACTCTGCCAGGCTTGGTGCTGTGACCACTTCCCTGGATAGCCTCTTCCAGTTACCAACCAACCTCTCAGTGAAAAACCTTTCCCTAATATCCAACTTAAACTTCCTCTAACACAAATTGACTCCATTTTCTCATCTCCTGTCACTGGTCACCAAGAGAGGAGATCAGCACCTGCCACCTGCTAATAAGCTGATCACTCAAGGAAGTTGTAAACCGTGATGAGGTCACTGCAGCAGCTATATCACATTTGTGAGCACAGCATTTATTCCTTCTCAGACACCCCAGGTACTAAATTTTAAAGTAATGACACATTTTGGGCACTTTTCTACTTGTAGAAATAGTCAGTAATTTTTTTCCAAATGTGTCTAATAGCAGTTTGATAGGTACTGTACTGTACAAAAAGAATTTTAATTACATTTGAAAATTTAACAGGAAAAAAAAAAAGCAATCATGCATTAAATCTTTTCTCTGTCTCACATTATGCACTGCTAAAAACTTTTTTTTATTATTTGTAAGGATTGGATTAATTTTTCATTTGCACCAATGTAATACGTATGCCTGCACATAGTCAAGCAGGAGATAAATTTCTATACCCAGGTTTTATTTTATATATTAAAGACCACTCGAGTTTTTCACAGTTATCAGATTTATTTTAGGAATTACATTGTCTGCTACCTTCGGAATACTTATGAACACATTCTGTCACAAAATTCCTTCATTTTTCCTGTATAAGCAGTCCCCATATCCTCAAACAATCATGCAGAGAGGTGCAGCAATACTCTCAACATATTAATAAATAAATAAATCCACTTTGTCCACCTTCAGCTTGCATAACATTAACATAAGTGTGAAACAATTAAAAGTTATTAAATGATTTCACTATTTTTTGGGAAACATAACAGTTGAAATTCCTGCTCTTGTGAAATTCTTATCCTAGTGAATTTTGACACTGACTTCAGCAGTGTGAAGTTTCTGTTACCCAGTATTTTGTTAATGTAGTTTGTAGAATATACATGCCTACAGAATACAGTGCTCTATTAACAACAATTCATCCTTATCTTTGCTTCCTGATGCTAAGTGGGTTGCAGGAAAAGTTGGAAACAAGGTATTTTGGTTTTGCAATAGATCTGTGCAATGTCATGCAGAGGTGCAATCAGACTCATAGCTACTTTTCAATTGGAGTACGACTCCAAAGGATGATTTCAGAGACTGCTGAAGCCCTAAATTGCAACAGAATGACCTGATTATTCTTATTTTTTTTTTCTCCCAGAACAAACAACAATGTGATTCTTTTGCAAAAATTGTTCTGGTCCCATAGTTTCAGTGATATTTTGAAAAGAGAAGTATCTGATGATGCTTTGCAGTTTCACAATATACTTTACTAAGTGTCACATATTTTTACGGTCATGGTAACAATAGTTTCAGATTACATTTAATCATTTTCTAATTGGAATCTTTGAACATTGAATAAACATTTTATAATGTAAAGTATAAAGTTATATTGTGAAAATTAAATTATTAAACCAGCAGATTCAAACAGCAGAATTATTAAAATAATAGAAAAGAAAGCATAAACTCATTCCTTTGTCTCAAAATGTTCTATTAGCTCACAAATCTGTTTTAAGAATGGGATTATTTTCTCATGTAGATGACTTTGTTGCTTAAATACGTCTGTGTGGCTCATTGTTTGATATTGTTCCTGGAGGATAATTCATTTCCTCAAAGTATGCTTTTAGCAATCAATACTTAGAGTGACAGAACCTTGAAGAGTGTAACACAGAATAATTACTTTTATGAGACATTTAATACTAATGCTTTACAGAATCAAGATGACTCATTTAGCTTAAGCCACATCCTTCAACTAAGATAAGGAATTTTTTTCAGCAAAAGCTTTTAAGAATGCCAGTATCTGTAATTCAGTGACTCTAAACTTAGATAAGACACACTGTGAAAACAAATAAAGATCTTAGAGGCAGTGGGCTTTGTGAGGCCTTTTCTGCTGGCCTCTTAATACAAAAGCTCTCTCCTGAGGACTTCTTCCATTAGACATTTGTCTTCCAATCCTGTTTTATGATTTGTAAGAAAACTATTTGTAGGAAAGCTATTTGTAGGAAAGCTATGTACACCAGAGATACTTAGACAACAAAATTTCTCCTACATCTTGACAAAAATATGCTGTAATTTACTGTAGATCATGCTTTCTTTAGACTAGCATGCAGTTTGAAACAATGTCCCTTTTTTGTAGATTTGTTGACACTTTACAAATACACAGAACACTGTTGGTACAGCATCAATACCCAGAAAGTTACTTTGCACATTTTTCTGGAGTTTATAGTTTCCCCTCCAAACTTTTACATGCAATCATTCCTCTGCTCCTTATTTTTCTAAATATCAATTTACTAGCATAAAATAAAACAAAACTCACTGAATTCCTTTTATTTCAGGTTTCTAGAAAGATCCCAAACATCTCTAGTATTGAAATATAAATGAATAAAGCTTTCTAGCTTTAATTGCAAATAATATCTAAATTCTGCCATTGAAACTTATCATTGTAAAGACAGTAAGTTCTTTTGTAGTTCTGCTTACTGCAGTGCACGCAAATTCTAAAATTGGAGGCAGAAGTCCTGATTTCACAATTTTCTCAGAAGTTTGGGCTTTTAATCATTATGAGGTTAGTTAAGATACTGCAAGATTTTTCAGATCTTGGATTAAGATTTAGTAACTGTCCTGGAGGGCATTCTGCTTAGTGTAATTTCTTAGGCTAATCTGCATTTTGTTCTAAATGTACTTTTATAATATAAAATATATATGTGTTATGAAGACTTTTGTTGAAAGATTTTTTCTAAAAAAATGTATCTATGCACTGAATAGTTTTATGCACTAAATTTTGAAATCTTACTTGTTCAAATACTATGTCTCATATTAGGAAAACCCTTGACAAAAGGTTTTTAAACTAAATTGAATGCTTATCAGAAAGGGAATTTTCATTCTTGCTCGCGGAAGTAAAAGTCAAGAAAAGAGTCTTGCCAAAGAATTACATTCCAACTACAGAATCTGTATAAGCTTTCTGGAAACATTTTTGAACGAGAGAAGAAACCTCTTGGGAGTTAATTTAACTTTCAGTAGTAATAAGCAGGGCTTAATTTCATTCTCTTGAGTTTCTAAAGTTCATGATGATATTTGGATTGTAGCATATAAATTAATCTTTAATAGTTACCTGATTCTCAGAGTTGTTACCGAATAAAAAAGTCGATTCCAGTAATATTAGACTCCCCCTGTACCATGGAACAGAGCAATTCAGAATTAAAGGATAGAAGATGTTGAAGTGCTCCTCAACAAACTGCATTAGTAATCCAGTATAGTGATTTGGGAGAAACAAATTCTACTATTATAATCAGACAAAAGTATACCTGAACTTTGCAGATTTACGATTTGTAAACTGCTGGGTACTTCTTACATGAGTCTTTGCTAAACTAGTTAGTTTTTTTAAAAATTAAAATTTTCTGCTCAATAAAAGAATTGTTTATCTAATAAATCAATGTATTATATATATATGTAAAAACATTATACAAGGCAACAGCTCTCAGTCTGGTCCACTCCAAGAATATTAGTGATTGGCAGAGACATTCCAAAGGAGTTCTAACAGGGCACTGGTATTCTGAGTGAATGTTGCATTTCTATTCACAAGGCAAAGAGGAATAAGCCCACCTTCAAGTAGAAAAACCTTACCTGTAGAGCCCAAAAAAATTACAATATGCCCTCATTCATATAAGCAAGAATTTCTTATTCAATGATCACTCTAAAATTTGTTGATTTTTTTTTTTTCTTTTAGTTGGGCCATGTAAATTCATACATTACAAGTAACATAGCAAGACTAGACAATCAGAGATTTTTCTGATCTTGCAGGATTTCAATAAGCTTTTGCTACCTAGAAAGCTGAAATACATAATATATGTATTATTTATAATTGAATTATCAGTGTACTCTCACTTTAATTGTATATATCACTCCATGACACCATAAAGGAAACAGTATAAATTTGTAACCTAGAGAATCAGTTAAAATATAAAGATGATTAATTAAATTTAAAAAAATGTCTACCTACTCTTTTACCAATTATTTTAAGTTTCTGTTCTAATTTATGTGTGAATCAATTAACTATATAGTTTTCAAAGTATGGCCTACACACTCGCTAGTGTGAGAAAGTACAAATCTTAGATAAGTGAGATTTTCTGGAATGAAGTACTGCATAAGATCAATATTGTAGTAGAGTTAGGGGACTATAGATTATTGAAAGCAGACTATTTAATGTAGTGTACCAAATGCAATTGACAAAAAAAAAAGTAAATTAGTAAAAATCGATTTGACTTTTGAGTATTAAAGAAATTGGATTTTGAGAGAACCATAAATGAAAAAGAAAATAAGAGGCTTTTTGATGTAATGCAGAGTGAAGCCTAGAAGAATCATTTATTGGGAGTTATTTACAATTTGTTAGGAGTAATTTGCATCAGTTTATTGATCAAACAAGCTCTAGAGAATAGGGGAATTAAACTTCTGTCTAGTGAATAATATTTTAAATGTCTGAAATGTTGAAATAGCTTTAAAAATTCTGAAGTAGGTCAAAGACTTGATGAGGAAAGTCCTACATTAGCAACAAACTGGCTTGTTTCATGCCCATCAGGTCAATTTACTGGTTGATGGACTGATAAAAAAATCTTACATTACATTTTTACCTCTTAAAAAGACATCTGAAAATTGCTCACATTTAATTGCTGCATTTTATAGTGTAATATAACAAAGCAAGAACTAGTGGAACAATACAGTAAAAGTGATTGCTTTCCTCCCTTGTAAACAAGTGTTCAAATGGTATATGAATTCAAGCAAATTTTGTGGCTTTATCCTAGTTTTTGGTACTCATTTTTTCTAATACATAATTATGACAATCTGGCTTGATTAACAGGCTTTGTTCTTGAAAAATCTGGGACCAGAAGAACCAAGGTGTTGAAAGCCAGGCCTGCAAACTCAGAGTGGGAAGCATGGGGGAGCAGGCTGTGCAGCACATGGAAGCAGCTTTATTAAAGCAGGCTGCCTCATTTAGAATCCAGACTGTCATATAACCAAAACAAGTCTGAAAATATAAGCCATATGATTTCTGGGGCCTGGCTTTAGGCAATGGCCATAAAAACGCTATTACCAGCACTCATGTCATTCTATCAGCAGAAATGAAATCTTAGAGCTTTACTGACTAAAAAAAAAAACAAAAAAACAACAAAAAAAGGTATTTTTCATGTGGTTTGATAAATGCTTTCTCAATATGAAAGGAAAATACCTATAAACTGCTAGGGCATGGAGAATCCTGACACTTTTTTTTTTTTAGGCATCAATTAGAAATTAAGATACTGTTCCTGAGTGACAAAATACATGTGTTATGCCAAGGAGATGCCACTATAGTCATGCAGGAACATTGCCCCATTTAAAGACATTAGCTCCTCATCCTTGCTGATAAATAGTTTTGACAAAGGTGGAAGCATTAATTAGAATTGAAGTTGGAATTTCTGTGAGTATCTGTGTTCTGATATAAAGGTTTCTTGAAAATAGTTCATCTCCTACAACAACACTTAAAAAGTTTAGATGGACCATTTTTAAGGGGAGATTTTGATTAAAAAAATGTTTTCCTCATAGTCGAATCATGACTTTGAAACATGAACATACTTGTAATAATAAAAGCTCACTAATAGAAACTTTCTCAAAAATATTTTACCTAAATAATAAATCTGATGTGAAAACAGCAAACAATGCTTTATGGTTGGAGATTGCTCAGTGAATCTTATACAAAAAAAATATAAATGGAATTTTGATGCAATTTCACTTTAGCTGATCTGTGAAAGATATATAGAGTGATAGTAACAAAGTTTAACTTAATTTGAAAACTCACCATGATGCCTGAAAAGACTGACTTGGAACAGAGACTAAACAGAGCAAAAGGAACAAAATAGGTATTTATTGAAAGGATATGCCTTAGGCAGTACAAGAGCCTGGCCAGGGCTACACCCAAATCAAATCCCAGTCATCCATCCCAAGATGGATTCCAATCACAAGTTTTACACTTTTATATTGTTTGGTTCATCTGCATATTGGGGTCAATTGTCCAACCACAGGCCCAGCTACGAGGTCTCAGCCCCTGGCTTGGCCCTTCCCTTAGCCACTGTTTATGCTTTTTGGGTACCAGTTGTGCTTGATTCTCTAGTTAGGAAAAGATTGCTTTGTCTAACCCCCCTGTGAAGAGAACTTGCTAACACCAAATATGAAGTTTCAGAGTTACAAACTAAGCAGCAGAGATTCTGAAAAACATAAAACTGAAACCCAAGGCATCATTTCATATACATGATATATATAAATATATAAATAGTATTTATACACCATTAATTCAATAACTATAAGAAGTGACTACTAAGGTACTACATTTACTAACTGAGTACTTACTAACTAGATATTACTAGTTAGTAATGTCTAACTTAATAACTAGATATTTGGCTGTGGACCTTAGTGATAGAACTACAATACAAATTTTAAAATCAGAATCCAACAAATGGTTGGCCGTTCATAATGCCACATATTTCCCTTTTTCAGGAAAAATGTGAGAATTATAGGAAGCCATGGCCAATTTAATTACTAAATAAATAACCCTGAACTTTTGAAAAACAAAAAATGGAAATTCACTGCCTGTTTTGACAATAAGTTGTAACTTTTATAACATTTTTAAATCTCATGTTTTGTCTAAAAGCAAAGAAGATTAAGGAAAACGTTCATGTTTCAAACATATTTTTAACCAAAGTGCCAGTAATGGTTAGGCCCATATTTAACTGAAAGCAGTGGTCTACATCAAAGTACTTTGCCAGAGTAGTTAGCTTCTGTAGACCTGCCTCCCATGTATAGGAGAATCTGCACTTCCAGCACAAATACTGGCTGTCAAAACCTGCTTCATCATTTGTCCATGACATTTCAAACTTTCATTAAGACATTTCCAAAATTAATTCCATGAATAGTTTCATTAAACAGAGCTTAGATATTTAAATCTTATTGATCACTGTTTGCCAAAAAAAAAAAAAAAAAAAAAAAAAAAAAAAAAGATTGTAGAAGTTTTTTAGGATGTCTTTTGTATTCATAACATCATAATTCTTTTTAGTCATGCAGGCTGTTTGCATAAACAAAGGGTAGGTGACAAATAAATGCCAAATATGTGTAATAAGGCTTCCTCTTAAAAATTCACTTTTAAACATGATACATACAAATAGAATTGGCAGTGCAAATCTGGTGTAAAAGAGCTTTATGTTCTCAGTTTCTTAGACTTTTTATCATTATTTGAACTATAAGGATGTGATTTATATATGTGATCATAGTGTAACTGTATATGCTCAGAGTAAAATCTCTAAACAGTTCATCTGCCAATTGATTCAACTTTCATATCAGGCAGGTATCCAGGGGTAAAAACATGAAAAGTACAAGAATGGTAAAGGATCTTTGGCTTCTTCTTCTTTCTGTTTTTCTTTTTGTTGTACACTAAGTAAAAATCTCCTTGCGTTATAATTTGACTTATTTTCTTTGTGATCCCAGAAATACTGTTGCCTCTTCAAGTAATTAAAATTTCACTTTATTGTGCTGCTATCAAAACCCAAGCTCTTATGCAGCTGCAAATATTTCTGCTCTCTCAAGGAAACAACACCTTATATACTGTATGTTCCCATTCTGTCACTTAAAAGGATTAAAAGATTCAGATTACATGCAAATAAGATTATAATACAATTTCATTTCTTATAGTATTTGCTTTGGTATTAGAATCAGAGAACAAAGGCCACTAAAATGAGTAGTTAGAGTGATATAAATTCAACCTGTAATCAGAGATTATGGCCTTGGAGACTTTCTTGATAACCAGATTTTAAACCAGTGATACAAAGGAAAATTCTATTCAATTTCCCAATAAAATTTAGAAAGATTTTTCCACTCTCTCTTTTTGATACCTGTATAATCAGATATATACTTGAAATTTTTTTACATACATGAAAATTCACTTCCACTTTAAGAAATCACATTTAGTTCATTTTTATTTTAATATTATTAAAGTAGGTAAACCATATATATGTTCAAAATATTTGTATTAGCGTATTTTGAAGTACTGTAATTTTCCTGCAGAAGTATATAGTCTCTGGACCTGGAACTAGCTAGGAAACAGGGGAGATATCAAAGATCATTATAACTTCTATGGCTGGTGGGATTGCCTTGTGATCTTCTGATAAACACAGGGAATACTGCAAATGTACAGAGATCTTTTCTATAGGACTCTTGGTGTGCACTCTCTCCATCAAAAACAAGGATGTAAAGAACAGAGTAGTGGTTGGAATCAATATAGATAATGTTCACCTTCCCAGTGATCCCTAGATGCTTTCCTTAAGGCAGAGATAGGATTTATATATTTCCTTGAAACACTACATCAGTCTTTCACTTTTAAAATAAAAATAATGATTTCACATTTTCAAACATTGACATTGATAGTTGGAAACAAATAAGTTGATCTGTAATGTGTGCATTTACAATTATGAGCAGATGCATCAGGGTGGTTGTCAAACTGAATAAAGAGAAACAGCAGGGACTTTAAGCATTCTGATTAATGCTTAAGCATTTTAAATCAGAACACCAATAAATGTATTTTTACAATGGATATTCAATTGCTTTTTTCACCCCTTTTGTAATTAAAAAAAGAAGTGTGATCTTTTTGTGCAATAATGGATTTTCCTCATTAGCAGTTTTGTGGAGACCATACCTTGGTTTCTGTAACCACATACAATAGCTGCATGTTGAATGCAGGATAGCATAAGGAGCTCCAAAGAATTTTCATAGCCCTACCGAGGGCAATATTTTCCAATCTCACTGTCTACACATTGTGTTACAAATTGGTTATAAATTTGTGGTGTTAAAATTACTCCAACAAAACCTAACTCATCTCTGTGTAAGGCAATGTATTTTGTTTGAGGATCTCCTGGATAACATCTTCCTAGCACAGAAATTTCAGCCTTTTACATTCAACTGAAGTGAATGTTGACAATACGTCAATAATTTTGATACTTTGCCCTAGGGATTTTTTTTTTTTTTTGTCTCTGTTCCAAGTGAATGGGCATTTTGCTGTTCACTTTCAAACATGCTATCTCTTATCATCACTGATCATGAATACCTTACAATCAGCAACCATTGTAGAAGAATAGCATTCAGGCATTTCTTTCATGCATTCATTAAGGACAAGCGAAAACTGAAAAATATTGATTTGATAGAACACATTGTTGAATAGTAGCCAAAAAAAGAGTTTGTAAAGGATGATGGAAAAGAATTTGAAAACTGCATTTAATGAAACATGCACAAAACATATAATTTCATCTGTATCTCTAGTTTTTTGGAAAAAAAAAAGGTAAAGAAAAAAATTTTTAAAAGGTAAAGAAATAATTTTAAAATAATTTATGCTTGGTTGACACTGTTTCTGCTGCTTCTACTTTGCCTTTTCAGTCTCACATCTGATAGCTATTACAGATTAATTTTCAGATTGGAAGAAAATTTAAAAAAATAGAAATAAAAATATTATTTTGCCTTTAAAACACTCAGTGAATTGAGATGTCAGAAGTGTAGTTAAGAAAATTTAGATTCCTAGGAAGACCTAGAAGCAAGAATACATAGTATTTCAGATAAGACAGCTAAATTTAAATTATGCTATAGCTTCTGCTTACTTCCCAATATCCTCCTCAGTCACAGGCTACTTTCAGATACTCAGTCTACAGATGACACTTGCATTTTCATGGATGGCTGGAATTGTAGCTTTTGCTGTCCTCATGAAATACAGAAAGTTGAAGGCTTTAATAGTTATTTTTAGGAAAGGCAAAATTTTCATTTTCTGTTGTTATTCACTGCATTGTTGATGATGCAGACATTATATCTGTATATGTGCTTATCCTTTAGAGGTAACTGCTATTACTGATTGACACATTAGTATGATTTACATGTCATGTGGTAAATATGTGGTTGGTGGTAAAGTACAGCATGCTCTGTCTTTATTAGATACCTACTCCAAAATAATTTAAGCAATGAGACTTCCAGAAAATAATAGTGTTTGCCTAAAGAGTCAGAAAGTAGAAATGAATAAAAGTCTCCAATCTCTTTTCTGAAGCAAAAGAACCCAAACAAGCAAGCAAGCAAGCAGAAAAGGTACTTGTTTATTTTAATTACAAAATAACTCCACAAAATTGAGAATTAAAATCTGCAGCTTCTGCAGAAAAATGTCATTCCTTCAAGCAGAGAGACACAAAGGAACAAAACTACCACAGTAAAAAATGCAGAGAAATGAAATATTAGAAAAATTCCATTTTAGTCCCAACTAGAATAAATGAGGCAAGTTGTTTTTGCTTATTAAAAAAACCCCAAACAACAAAAAAGCCAACCAAGCAACCAACCAAAAAACATGCCCACACACCTCAACCAAAAAAAAAACTCCAACTAAGCAAACAAACAAAAAACCTCAAACAAAATGGCTTTGAAAAAAAAAATCTAATGTTTTCCATAAGTAAGAAATATGATTTGGCCTTTGTTGAAGTGATTTGCAGGTACAGTGGATCAATATGATTAATGTCTTCTACAAGCCTTTAAAATATAATCTGTGTATATAACTTGTATACTATTTCATTATCAAAATGTCAATACATGTCTTTAAAACCTGGAAAATTTTTATGTGAAAGGAAAAATTAAATCATGACATCCAATTTTGAAAATCTACCTGAAAATCCTGGTATTATGAAACTTAGGAACAGCAGACATACCTGTCCTTCAGTTATTGCTTTATTTTCCTATTCATCTCTAAAAGGGTCCTAAGAACATGCTTTTCTTTCAGTAGACATTCTTATACCCTCTGTGCCTACATTTGAGGAATCAGAACAACTTTTAACAGATACAGTTCTTTAACTCTGCTGGCACTTCTCCATCCAAAAGCAGGCATATCATCCTCACCCTTTTCTCCTGTCTCCCTATCTGTTCCTCTCACACTGAAATGCATAAGTAATGGGGTGAGAAACATGAACAAAAGGAGAATTGTCAGTGTGAAAAAAAAATCTCCTCTTGCCATCCTCTAAATAGTAACATAAACTGCAATAAATATATGTCACTCTCTGGAGGTCTGCTATAAAGGGCAATTGTTCTGCAATACCATCAGGTGAAGTTCACTGCTCATCTGCATTTCTTTCTGTTTCTGTCAAAGTCATCATTCTATTCTTTCTTAATCTTTTATATATAGTGAAAAAGGGTTTGCAGACTATGATTTAACTCATAATGGCAAACTTGCAGAAGCATACAAATACTGGAAACGAGATTTTCTGTATCCCTTTTTGTCAATGTCATATTACTGTTTTTAGGTCTATGACACGAAGATATACATTTTCTGTCCTCCAAATCCCTACCTCATTTGGTCTAGAAGCAGTTGACAACTCTTTTTAATAAGAAGTTTTCCCTCTTTTAGTCTTCATCTTGTTTAATAGCCTGTACCCAGACTTACTCACTAAAGACTATTCAAATGCTGCCCTGAAGACAGAATTATTTCAGAATTATTTATTTCTTCATATATATATATATATATATATATATATATATATATAATTTTTTTTTTATAGTAATCAATCCTGCAGTACTAAATGCTTCACAAACATTTACAAAATATGATGATCAAAGTTATGGAATGTCTTCTATACTGGGAGTGATAGATAAACTAGGATCCATGAGCTATAAAGAGAAAAATCAAGAACAATAAGCTAAAAATTTGCAAATCATGAACGCTTTGGCAAAAATCTATAGGGAAAGATAGTTTACTGTCTCTTCATGTACAAGAACTGAAGAATAACAAATGAAACTGATAAAAGTCAGGTTCCAAAAACCAACCACTTTTTTTAAATAAAAGACAAGAATTTGTACCTGGAGGATGTTGCAGAAATATTTATTTAAAATATATACATAGAAATTCCTGAACATAAGCTAGTAGGGCTCTGGGAAAAAGTTAAAGTGGATCATTTATATTTCCCATATCTTTACTATTTCACAGAATCACAGAATGGTTTGGGTTGGAAAGGACCTTAAAGATCATCGAGTTCCAACCCCACTGCCATGGGCAGGGACACCTAGACCAGGCTGCTCAGAGTTCCATCCAGCCTGGCCTTGAACATTTCCTTTTTATTAAACACATGCCTATTGATTCTGATTGAATTACTATTTGGGGCCAAGTGTGCCTTCAGTGCAACCTGTTCAGACCATTCTTATGTTCTTATTAACAACCATTTGAGTGGGTACTATTCTTCTTATTACTTTGTTGTTGTTGTTGCTGCTGCTGTAAGGAAATGAGCGACCAAAAATATAAGTTTTTAGTCAAGGAATTAATATAAACATTTGATCCTGATTAGTTCAGAGAGCTGAACTAGATGATCACTTGGGGATATTTTCAAACTGAGGTTTTATGCCTAAGACATTAAAGACAGGGAGGTTAATTTATTTTTAAAAACATATCATACACTGATGCCAGAGGAAACTGTTCCAACCATATACAAAGTCTTAACAGCCTTGCATATTTTAATCAGAAGAGATACTTAAAATATTTCAAATGTGATGTTAGCTCACTCAGAATGTTAATCTGGGTATTTTGGTGTTTTCTCTAGACCAATACAACACCTATTTCTCTTCTCCAGTTTGGAAAAAGAGTGAGCTATCTTTTTTTATATAATCTGCCATCCAAACTCTTGTTTGTTCAAACAGTTTCAACCACGAGGACATGACTCTGTATTGGAACTAGATTTTTAGTAATTTTAAATCCACTCATCTCAATCTACCTCTTGTATGCAAGACACCTGCTGAAAACACAAGGAAGACATTGCAATGCCTTCGAGAGAAAAAAGAGTTCTATTTAGAAAAGGTATTTGTATAAATATTTTCAAGTTTCCATTTTATTTTCAGATGTACTTTGAAGTCCTTTTCTTTATAAATCTGACATTTGTTGAGCCTGAGACTCCCTTCATTTCAGTGAATCTGTCCTTCCATTGTTAGTACAAAACATTACATTTCTTACAGAATCTGTAAGAATTTATAATTTAATATGTTAATTATGAATATCAGTTCCTCTTTACCTTCTGTACATTGATTCAGTTCCTTATTTTTCTTAAACAGTTACAAGTTTCTTTACATTGTGTGTATACCTATGCACATACTCATGCATATTGGATTGTGTGGCAAATGCTACACCAATAGTTTTTTTTTTTACTTAAGTCTTTAGATATAAGATTTCCTTTTAAGTTAACTGCAAATTGTGAAAGAAATATTGTTGTTTCTTGATGCTTCAGCAATCACAGAATAACTTGGATTTCCTACAGTAAAAATCAAAGCTCCTGCACATTCATTGAACAATGGAGATCAGAGGCCAAAAGAAGCAAATCTAATATATTTATAAGATTATTTTATAGTGAGGAGAAATGTGTTAATGTGAGAAAATGTGTGTGTGACCACTGTAGTTTTCAATGTTAATTCCATTAACATCTATAAGACAGAGAGACACATAATTCTACCAGTAGCTAGTACAGTAGTTGGTTCAGTATCATTGTTTCATTGTTAACATTCTGAACATTTTTATTTTATGGGCAAGTATTACTAAACTAAGCAGCTCAGCAATGTTATCATGTACAAAGAAAAGTAATTTGAAAGAAAATATAGTTGTGTTATCTAGGTCATAGACAAATATAATTTACTACAGATACAGACAATGCCACTCACTGTTTTGAGGTCTTAAGGCATTTTGGAAGTTCCAATAACATACAGAAGAACTGTGCATTGCCTGTAAACTTCTCAAAACTTCTATGTTTTTAAATTCATCATTATTTTTACTCCTTTAATATGATTTAAACTCTTAGAGGGCCCTTTCATTGGCAATAATTTTGTACCTGCTCTCTTCAAGTGTTTCACAAATTCTTTAGTTTTTGCTGTAATGCTTTCCTTTTGTTATGCAATATTTAATTATTGCATATTTTTCATTTGAAAAATTTCACAGTTTGCTGCCAGGCAGATTTCAAGGCTTCCTTGACCCCCCTCCAAGACTCACAGTGCTGTCAATTTCTCATCTAGTTTACATCCCCTCACAGTGTCCTTAAGAACAGTTGTTAAGTATCATGAGTTGGCTAAAAACATTGTTCCTAAAAATCCATGCTTATCAATAATCTTAAGAGCAAAATTTGAACAAAAACTACAGGATGCAATGGTGGTGCCTTAATTTTTAGCTTTCATATTTTCCAGATTCTGCATAAGTATATAACTCTGAACTTCATTTAAAGTGTTAGCAAGTTCTCCTCAGTTTTAGATAGACAAACAATCTTCTTCCAGCCCGAAAACCAAGGACACCATTGCAGCTTCAGGCCCAAAGAGTATAAACAACAGGGAATTGAGGAGAGCAAATTGGGTGAAAGAGACTTCATAACCTGAAGCTGTAATTGGACAATTAACTCCAATATATAAATGGACCTAAACTTATAAAAGTGTGATAATGTGTCATCCATTATCCATCTTGGGTGGAGCCACAGCCAGGCTCTTGTACTGCCCAAGGCGTATCCTTTGAAGGCTTTTTAACAAATACCTTCTTCATTCCTTTGACACTGTCCAGCCTCTGTTCTAGGTATCCTGCCAAAGCATCAGTGGTAAAGATGATGTCTTTTTATCAGTCTTATCAGAACTAGAAAATAAATTAAACTGGCCACATCAAAGAAGATTCTTGTAACAGTGTGATGAACTTGTTTTATTTCTCTCCTCACCTCTTAACAAAATATGCCTAATAATCAGCCTACAAATTCAAGTTGCACTAGCTGTTTTTCAGTCTAAAATCTGTCAACACTTCTTTCAGGTTTTCTCATGAGGACAAGAAACCCCACCAACAAATGTGAAAGCTCTTTCTCATCCAAATTAAAATAGTATATTGCTTTCCCTTCTTAAGTTGTCATAATTGGACATCAGTTAACAGGAAAGACATAGACTCTTATTTCTATGCCTATGCTATCTTATATTTTTCTACTTTGTTTCTTCTCTTTTGGGGTGAACTTCTTTTTAATGAAATGAAGTCTACTACCATTCTTTATTCACAATAAAATGTCCTTCAAAAGGAACTTTTGTTGAGAAAAAGTATTGTTCCAGACCATAAAGGCAAATTAAACATAAAGTATTAATATTATCTTTCCTAATAAAATAGTACATAATTGGAAAATAAAATTATAAATTGACTATGATAAGGAACCTAGAAAATATTAAAACTTAGGGAAGGAGAAGGGTAAGAAATCCAGAGAAAAACATTTTAAGTTTTTTGGTTTTCTTTCTCAATGGAGGTAAGAACTGGGAGCCAAGTAGGTATCATGCTCCAGATGTCCTAAACACTCCTGTTAGTCTCATGATTCACTGTTACTTCAGGGCTCCTTGAATATTCATATATAAACCATCAACACACCATTTTGCACTCAAAAGTGACACTGCTAATGGCATAGCTTTAGAAGAAAAAAAGCACTGAGGGGAAAAATTACCATATCTTACGGTAGTTAGCATGACACTCAGGAACTAAATTTTACTTGCATTTACTGATCCAGCTACAGACAGCTAAATCAGCACTGATCCTAGAGAGAGAAGACACAGTACTGCTGAGGTACTGTAAAAGTCAACTTTCTGCTTTGTTAGCCATGTTTAAGAGAATAATCACGTAAATCAAAAATATTTTGGAAATAAATGCTCAGTTCAATACAAGAGTTCTAACAGGAAAAGGCCAATGGGAAATTATCTAAAGGGAAAGATAATATACCAAGTCTATTGGGAGACTAGTACTTATGCAGAATATATGTTTTGCACATATGTCCCCTTTCAGAGATACGACATTAGTTTCTATCCAATATGAATTTCTGTTCATATGAGATGTTGATTTTTCTATGTACTTTGGCATATTTTGCCAGCTAACAATTTCATGGTCCTAAAAGAATTACTGCATATTTAAATTTGAAAAATCAATATAGGTATATCATGCTACTATTTGGTTTGTTACTTTTTTTGAGCTGATGTGTATGTTTTGGGTACTTTCTCAGCTTTTTAAAAATATTTTTTATTATTTTATTTTTTAAGTCTTTAAAATGAGATTTTTGAAGAAAAACATTCATATAAAAACGTGCTATCTTACTGACACTTGCTATCTTACAAATATTTTATAATACTTAACTTCCCCTCATTCTTTTATCCCCTAATCATCCAGTTTTGGCCTCCCTCACCTACTGCACAATCTGGTGCAAAAACCTTCTCTTCTTCAGATGCTTTTTGGCATCTGAAACAACATACCTCTATTTCTCCTTTTAATTTAATTTGAAATCTCAGCTGAAATCCTATCTTTCTTCCCATGTTAACGCCTCCAAGTTTCACTCCACTGCTGGTGTAGTTTGATTTGTAGTTTTATAACATGCAAAGCATAATTGCTTGTTTTAAACTGAAGAGGCTAGAAAGAACAATTGAATATTCTTTCTTTTGAGAAGAGTTTTCCTTTATTTGATAGCACTTTCTTCTTACAGGGAAATTAATTTATCTCATATTGTTGGTTTCTTGCATGTATATGATACTAAAAACTCAAATATGTTTCTTTCAGACCTATAGTAATTAAGCTTGAATGAGGGTAGTAGAAAATTAATCTCATAAAAAAAAAATTAAAGTTTACTTTCATAGAGCGTTTTTTTCAGTCATAGTTTTCCTAATTTGTGTTGATTTAAATCTCATCTATGAATATGAACAAGCACAGTGGCTAACATGAGGTAAAATTCCTCATCTGAATTCTTTTCTTTTAACTGCAGGATAAAGTATTCTCATCCTCATTTTTCTCATGTCCTTGACATCTGTGACAGCACTGCAGAGAATGGGAGATAACTCCTATATGGTATTTAGACCACCAATCTGATGTAATAAAGTGATTTTGCTGCTCGGTTTTCTCTGCGGCTGCTTTCTTCAGAAAAACAGTTTCCTTTGCTGACTTTTTTTGAATCTCAGGAAACTCTGTCAGACTCACTTTACTAGAGACAACAAACATCTCTACATTCTTTGGTTAAACTCTATACTGTTGGTTCATATAATTAATTGAGTTTACTTGTTTTCTGAATTTTTTAGAAATAATCTCTGGCTAAAGAAGAAAACATCAATTGTGTTCATGAAATTCACAGACATTTATGCAGGGGTTCCAATGCCCCATCTCTTTGACTCAGGGCTAAATATAATTTCTTTTTCTATGCCAACTTTTAATTGAGTAATGGTGTATGAAGCTCATGTGGCACAGTGGGAAGCATACTAAAATAATCTGAAAGAACATAAAGACTGCAGAACATCCATGCATTTGAAATCAAGATGTGAGAAAAATCTAAGTGTGTCAGTCACATAACATGCAGTAATGGGTTTATGCAAAAAATGTGGTTAATAATGTTCCACTATAAATGCACCACATCACATCATTTCACAGGTATGAAACATGTGCCCTAAACTATGATATATTATTTAGAAAAGTGATCTTATTTTTTTTAAAAATTGATTACACAGTCCTATAGTAATCAATTCCAGAACAAAGTCTAAATATACAGAGTATGTGGCTTATATTTCCAGGGTGTTATCTACATTATTTTTCAAAGTTTGCTTTATTTCTGTTATTGAAAATAGTTATTTTATATTTTCCACAAATAGTAACTAAAATTATTGCTAACACTCTGAAAAGCTATGACAATAATGCCTGAGTAGGGTCTGTTTGCACATACAAGTATTTGAACATGTGACAGTAGTTACAAGGATATTTTCAGAGCTTCCCAGGTATCTTGGTGTTAAGATATAAGCAGATCTACATCTTTTCTCTCTCCTAGAGAAAACAGGTACAAGTTGGATAACTTTTCTGAGACTTCATTGCTGTATGGTCTATCATGCAAAGTATGTTCTATTTCCTTCATCTTGGACTTCTTTAGTGACCATCAGGTTGTATTTTTCTACATTGTCAGCTGGATTCAACTCCCTGTTCCCCTTCAGAAAGCTGCATCTGAAAATTGTCCACAATTGTTTATTTGCTCCCAGGCTTTGGTCCCGGTATATTGGAAGTGGAGATGTGTACAGTTTTTGCCAGCACAGGCACAGTTAGCCGGAAGACTTTTTGGATATAGGCATAACCTGTTTCTTTATGTACTTAAATTCTCAACTTGAAATCTATGAATAATACTCCACAGGTATAATATTTAGTTTCCCAAATCCTACAGTTCAGAATACTGAATGTATAATCTACTTTATCAAGCCACGCTTTTATTACAGGAGGTCACTGATGCAATAGCAGGTCCTTCCTTGAAGAGATATCACTTCAGCATGCTGCCTTGCAGGTGTATTTCTAAATAAAGATTATTCATGAATGAATTGCCAGGTGGTCAAGGAAGGTGACTGTTCCACACTGCTCTACACTGGTACAGCATCACCTTGAATATTGTGTGCAGTTTGGGGCAATGCATTATAAAGAAGATATAAAACTACTAGAGAGCATGTAAAGGAGGGCTATGAATACAATGAAGAGTCCAGAGGGAAAGCTGTATGAGGAGTGGCTGAGTTAATTTGGTCTGTTCAGCCTGGAGAAGAGGAGACTGAGGCAGGACCTCATTGCAGGCTTCAATTTTCTCACGAGGGCAAGCAGAGGGGCAGGCACTGATCTCCTTGGTGACCACTAACAGGACCAGATGGAATGGCAGGAAGCTGTGTCAGAGGAGATTTAAGCTGGATAACAGAAAAGTTTTTCACCCAGAGGGAGATTGGGCACTGGAACAGGCTCTCCAGGGAAGTGTTCATGGCAGCAAGCCTGACAGAGCTCAAGAAGATTTGAACAGTCCCAGGCACTCAGTGTGACTCTTGGGGCTGCCCTGTTCAGGACCAGGAGCTGAAGTTTGCTGACCCTTGTGGGTCCCTTCCAACTCAGAATATTTTATGATTCTATGAAAACTGAATGAAAAGTGAGAAAGAATGTCACTGAAGAATGACACTGAATGACACTGAAAGAATGTCACTCAGTAAGTGCTTCTAATAAGAACAACTTATGTGGAAAAATGATAAGGTTGAGGTTATATAGTTCACAAGATAATATAACCACAGAGGATGCTTTCTCAGAGGCTTATAAAGCTGAGAGAAACTATATATTCAAGTGAGAATTATTTAATAAACCAGTTAAACCAGATAAACAAATTATCCATTTGAATATTGATTTGCTATGTCATATGTAGGAAATGGTCCTACAAAACTGACACAGGTCTTCTCAACATTTTAGAAAGGGTAACCCAGGAAATGTAATCTCTAAATGAAATCACCAAAGAGGTGAGGGCTCTCAAACCCAAGAATTCAACTTGGGAGTCACCCAATTTAAGGTGAATAAACCCTCCCTAACTGCAGATCCTCTTCAGTGCTGCATCCAGGTCCCCAGATCAGGAAGACACAGACCTCTTGGAGCAAGTCCAGAGGAAGCCACCAAGTTGCTTAGAGGAGTGGAACACCTCTCCTATGAGGAAAGGCTGAGAGAATTTGCTAAGTTCAGGTTGGAAAAGTGTTTCTTTGGTGCCCTAATTTTGGCCTTTCAGTACCTGAAAGGTGCCTACAAGAAAGACAAAGAGAAACTACTTACAAGAGTGTGTAGGACTCGGGGAATGGTTTATAGCAGAAAGAGGTTTAGGTTTAGGTACTGGAACAACTCGTCCAGAGAAGTTGTGGATACCCTATCCCTGGAAGCATTTAAGGCAAACTTGAATTGGGCTCTGGTCTACATGAAGATAATCCTGTCCAATGCAGGGATTTTGGAACTAGATGGTCTTTAAGATGTCTTCTGTGGTCAAATATGTTCACGTTAAGCCTCTTTGGCTGGGGGATCTGAACTTCTGCCACATAATAGCCACCATGGGGATGTGATGCACACACAGGGTCCAGTCAGCATTGCAGGGCTGACACTGGAGCCATGACCTGGCTGAGGTCAGCCACAGGTCAACCACTGAAGGGGCTCATTCCCTCCTCAAGCAAATACCCCTGCCTTTCTTGAGAAAAGGGTCAAAACTGATATAAAAAGAGGATTCTAGAAAAGCAAAAAGGGATGCTGAAACATAGACAGTGTTGCAGAAGTCCCTGATTTAGCAGAGATTTGGTATGGAGAAAATAGTGTTATAACAAACTGGTATGCATCACAGATAATTCATTTTAACTGAAACATGACTTTGTACATGTAGTAGTAGGGAAGTACTTTTAATTCTCATCATACCCCTATCTCAGTTGGGTGATACTGGCATGGCAGCAAAAGTGATTGGTTTGGAGATACCCTCAACAGACATTGCACGATTTGTATACCCTTCAGTTATACTGGAAAATAAAAAGGAAAAGGATTTCTCTCAAAATCTTTATTATTTCAGTGAAGAAATTTTGGAATATTCCATGATTATAGCAATGCAAGAAAGTAAAGCAGTCAGAGATGATAAGGAGTAATTTCACCCAGCATAAACTGTCTCTGGTAGTGCTAGACATGGGGGAGTAAATGAGATAAATTACTTGTATGGCTTACTGTCTTGCCTACAAAGATATGTTATGTGTTTGGATATACTGAGGTATAACAGAAGAAAAAAATATCAAGTGTTTGATAAAAGTTTTAATTGGTTTTGCAAATCTTTTATATGAGCTTGCCTCAGCTTCAAATAAGGTAATTCAGCAATGTGGTTCTCTGTTTATAATGAGCTAGAGTAGACTGTAAATTTTGGGCAGTAAGTCTAAATCTCTAGGAAATAACACTGAAAAGTGCAAAAGCATATAATGCATACAGGAAAAAAAAGTCAAGTTTTAAACAACAGGTGCAGAATTTAAGATAATGCATCTAGCTACAAAACCCAATACGAAGTCTTTGAAGTTTTTATATTGTAATTTAATGAAGAAGTAAAATTAGGTTCTTTTTCTTCACAAGCCTCTTTTAACATTTTTTGTGCTTGTAATATTTAATTCATATGTTTGTGCTAAAAATTTCAGTGACTTCACCTTCAATTGTCTGTCCTCCTTCTACCCTTCAGATGAATGCAGTACTTGTAGTTACAAGTTTTCTCCTGAGGTTTGTCATAAAAGGTCTCCCAAGATGAAAAAGGCATTCCTTGCTTGGTAATTTTATCTGAAAAGTTGTATAATTGCAAAAATAAAACTTTTCAACAGGATCAGGCAAACATAAAGTTTTACACTGAAATGAGACTTACAGAAGTTTATATCTCTTCTTGGAAAAATAGCTGTATACCAGCTGAATTTTCTGAAACAATGGTCAGGTCATAAAAAGCCTATTTTTTTCTACTGTTTTTACTATAAAAATGAAAATCAAAACTAATATTTCCATTTGCCATTAAAGTAAGTATAAAATACAATGATGTGCAAATTTTTATTCTGAATATACAAAAGAGAGAGGGAAAGAAAAAAAAACAACACATGGAATATTTTCCTCATTTTATCAGGAGTAAATTGAGATGCAATTATTCTTAGTCCACAATGTGGTCATACAGAAAGACTGTCTTAGAAGAAATACTTATATTAAACCAGACCACCAGCACCAGGATTTTACCTTCCACAGGAAAAAAAAAAAAAAAAAAAAAAAAAAAAAGGTTAAAAAAGTTTAAAAATAAACTATAAAATAATATCTATCTTTTGAGAAATATGAAAGATACAGGCAACAAGAGAAATACAGACTCAAAATGTTTCTGCTTCTCTACAAAAAAAAACCTCAAGAGTCTGAAACACCTTAGAAATAATAATGGTCTTTCAGGTTCTTTAGGATTTATGAGACACTAGAGTTGCCTCTAGGTAGTTTACTTGACTGACTTCTCCTAAAACTCTCAATGATTGCTGAAAAAACAGACAACATATGCTGTATACCCACAGAGATGACCAAAGGCTTTCTGCAATTCATTTTCTTTTTTTGCTTTGTGCCGTACTTAGGTTACATCTCCCCTTAAAACACTATTTCTTTTATGGGCACCATCATCTCTGTTTCCCAGCAAGGAATATTTCATTTTAAGCTACCATGAAAGACACAGCATTTCAATTTATCCTGATTTTATAAATATAATAACACAATACTCGTTTTCTGATTAACATGAATAAAATATCAGCTTCAGATTCTGAGGGTTTCTAAATCTTCACTCTGTTAAGGGACCCTGGCAAAGCTACCTTTTTTTCTTTCTTTCTTTCTTTTTGGCAATTTTTCAATATGCTAGGCAAATAAAAGAGACAGTCCCTATCTCAGATACATCCTGTTTCCCACTAGTTCCTTCTCCTCTGGGTCTCTTAAATGAAGAAGCCTCACTGAGTTCTCAGTAATCTCCCTTCATCTCCTTTGTACACACTCCCATCCTGGATGGACTGGGGAGGAAGGCTATTTTTGAAGCTTCTGTGAACCCTGACATACATGAAAAGGATGATAAAGAGAGAGGGAGAAAAAGAAACTGGCATGTGTAACTGGAATGGAGACACAAAGATACCAAAGGGCACACTGAGAAGAATAAGAGGGCTAGTTACAGCTAGAACAGTTGAGTGGCAACAGAAGCTTGTAAAAGACTTATGTCAGGCATAACCTCTGAGAAATACACTATTTATTTCATCCTTCTCACAAGTTTTCTCTTTCATCCTCCTAATTCTTTTATGTAGACCATGGTCTGTAATGTAGATATCTGAGTGGATTAGAGGTTTTTAAGAGAAAATCGAACTCTGAAAAAATCCAGTACTGCAGGGTGTTCTGTCATACAATTTGTGGTGGTTGTGATTGACAGCTAGCAAGAGGTAGTTTCTGACACTTCTACCTAATGTGTTTACCTTCCCTTTTCATCCTGTCATATTGGTGATCTTCTAGGCTTTTCACAAAAGGTATTTTATGTCTAGTTCGTGAATTTTAGGTACTTCAGTTTAAACACTGCTGATCAAGAGCCTATGTCTACACTGGAGTGCTAAATATTTGAGACCCACCTTTACACTTTGCTTCCCCTAAAAACCTCTTAATGATTACCCTCGATTTCGGTAAATAAAATATAGGAATCACAGACCCAGCCTTCTGAAATGCATAAGTAAATCAATGGACACAGGGAATAAGATGGGTCTTAAGGGACCCTTAAGTCCATTAAGAGTCTTAAAAATCTTTTCTTTATGTCCAAAGTGCCTTCTTTTCATGGTTAAAACAGATGTTATTTCCAGATGGAATGTACAAAGACAAACCATTTCTCTGCGTTAAATACACCTCTGTGAGGTGTTTCCTTCATAAAATGCACCTACCATATTCAAAACTATTCTATGTTAACGCCATAGCATTTATCCAGGATATGAAATGCCAAAATGACACTGTGGTTGCCAAAACAAATCCAAATATTAGACCTTGTCCCCTCCAGCAAGACATTGTTTATTTGTATCGTGAGAGAAATATAACACGGATCTGTCTTCATCATTACCCACTGTTCACATTAAGTCTGTTCTCTTACTATGTCTATAGCAAGAATATGTATTTTGACTTCTATCTACTGATTCCAGCAGGTACTTTAGATCTATATAGGCTAAATAAAAATCCAAAGGTGTTTGAGAATTCCATGAAAGGCAGGCCCTCATCTAATTACAGCTATTCTAATCCACTCTTCAAAGTAGAAAAAAGTTTAAAATAAAATGTCAAAGTATAAATTTTCAGTTTCCCATTCTCGTTATTGTGAACACTGATTCTGAAAAACAGCCGAGCATGCATATAAGTAATCATATTCCAGCTCAATTTAGTTCCTCCAGTGACTTTCAAAATATATGTTCTTGTGCTTAATGCTGTAGAGTATGTTTTATATAAGCAGAATGTGTACAAACCCTTTTGCAAAAGGAGAAAACGGAAATATATGAACGTGAAATCTTAAAAAAATATATCCCTAAAAACTTCCTCTGTATCAATGAAACATTTCATTGTTTCAGCTGTGATGGATGAGCCTGGCTCATTCAACAGATACTTTATAAGGGCTTCTCCAGCTAAGGTCCTTTTCCTGAAATTCCTTGGTTTCATGATATTGGAAGGAACTTTAAAATAATTTATTTAAAGAAGATATTACTTACAATTGTACTCATTTGTTTTTCTAAAAGATTTTGATTTTTCCATTTTTTTTATGATACCCACACACAAGATTTCCAATGGAGAACACGAGTTAGGCATTGCTTAGCAATTGGGAAGAAACAGCAATATTCAAAACCTATAAATATGAATCCAACACAATACTTTTGTACTTTGTTTCATAGGAAAAGTGAAGTAACTGAGGATTTCCCACATCAAAGCCTAATTTCCTTAAAACTGATAATTTGATTAATGTGGTAGGATAGGTTGAGCAGTCTATCAGCTTTTATATGCCAGGAGATGCTTTAAGAAAGAAACATATAGAATTTAATTTTTTGTGAAGACTGAGTCTTTGAAATCTAGCAATGTTCCTTGTGAGGTTAGGTGGAGAAGCTACTGAAAAAATTAGGACAAATCCTACCTACATCCACTTCACAATAGGCATTTTCTCTTTAAGTGAGCTTCAGTTTTCAAGGAACAAGAAGACACTACTCTGGACCTTTACATAATTAAAACAACAACAAAAACAAACAACAACAACAACAACAACAACAACAACAAAAAAAAAAAAAAAAAAAAAAAAAAAAAAAAAGCAACCACAACAACAAAAAAAAGCCAAAAAAACCCCCCAAAAAACCCAAAACCCAACAAAAAACCAACCAAAAAAAAAAACCCCAAAAAACCAAAAAAACCCCCAAAAAAAAAAAAAAAAAAAAACACAAAACAAAAAAAAAAACCAAAAAAACCCAAAAAACCCCAAAAAAACCCAACAAAAACCCAAAACCACAGCTTCTAAGGAAAACCACTGCTGGGAATCTTTGGGTTTCAGGGAAGTTTTATTCCTGGTATCTACTGCAGATTTAGGAGGGCTTACACCAGGAATTATTTATTTCGTCTCTAGGTCTGAGTAGCAATGAGGCCAAACATAAATTAACATATACAGATACACATCACAGACCAACAGCCACCCAACATGGACAGAGAACAATGCTTTTATCAACATCCATATACACAGAATCAGCACTGGCATGAGCTGCAGGACAGGGTCATCTTATTTCTTCTGCTAGCTAGTCTGTAGTCTGCTGGTGGGTGTTCACATGTAGGCATGCACACACCCCTTTTGGGAATAGACCTCAGTAGAAGGTAGGAAACTTTGCAGTGTCACACACATCCAAGTGTGCTGATCCCATCTTGCTTACATTCAAACAGTCCCTTTTAACCCCACTTGTCTCCATTTTCCCATACTCCTTCCCATTTGCCTCTGTCTCTGTTTCTTTGCCCTTATCTTCTCCCAGATAAAAAAGCACAAAACAGCCCTAATACTTTCTCCCTGTCAGTTACAATTTTGTTCCTTCTGTATCCAAATTTGCTATTTCTGATTAAGCTACCTACACATTTCATATATAGATGGCATTTCTGGTATGTTTACCTGTGTGCTGTGTGAATCTAAAATGAACTACTCTAATTACCTGTAATATTTGACCAACTGTAATCTCTACAATCCAGCCATGTCTCATCCTCATGGTATCATTCTTATACTGAAAACTGTTTTTTTGAGCTTCTCACTCTTATTTATTTTGTTCAGAAATACTTCATCCCATGTTCAGTATTTGCTTAGCTTTCATTCTGCCACTTGTCTTCAGAACATGGGCATAACCTGTCTAAATAGTTTAACAACACAAAAGTCTTCTTGCACCATCTTTTTTCTCTCATATATGTATAATTCCAGACACAATGTGCCCTGTTATTTACCCCAAATACTATGAGAATAATTTCATTCTTTTACACATTCAAGGTTTTCAGGTGCTCTATTTCTAACATTTTCTAAGAAAGACTACAGCTCTATTTCTACAATTACTGCCATTAAAAAAAAAGATACTTTTTCTACTTTTGAAAAAAGTTGAAATAAAAAGCTGTCAATCAGACATATCTACCACTAAATCACTATCATTATAAATAATTTTTAAAATCTTTCTCAGATTTTTAAGACTGATGGCTGTCACAGCCAGACTTCAAATAGGAGTTAAAATTAGACTTAATCCTCTAACACTTTTCTTATTCCATGCCTCATGATATTACCTCTAACAACAATGTCCTTTTCCCTTGCTGTTCTGTGAAACTCACGACAGTGGAGCCAGCCACCCTAGTTGTTTCCTGCATATATATTGCATGCATTAGCATTTCAGTCTTGTGAGTTATCCTGCAATTGTCTTACAGTGCTGAAAGAAATCTGGTTGGAATTTGAAAGTGTAAGATTTATAGGTCTAGATTCAGAGAGCACAATACAGCTTGTCCAGTTGTCACATTGCAAACTGGAGAAGGAAGCACCTTTTGAACTATTACTATAATGAGGTTAAACTAAAAAACGGCTGATGTCAATGAAGACTGATGTTCTGAGCATATTTTTGCTCTTTTTAAGGAAGACATGCAAAAGGAGGCTGTAGGCAAAAATAGGCTGAGGGCAAATGGGACCTGTATTGAACATCTGTGCTTGCTTTTTTCCCCTGTTACTAAAAAGAGTGTTAAGCAGATATTTTAAATGATTTAAGCTTGACAGTGCTAGGTCTAATAATAGCAAGCCAAACAACATCTGGTGTGGAGCAAATGAAATTATTTGGTATAACACTTGAAAATATGCTTGTGCAAGTAGGAAACTTTTTTGATCCTTCTAATGGACATGTTGAGCCATCATTTTTGATGAATAATATGACAAGATGGGGTGTGGATTTCTCATTAAATTTCCATTACATAACTAATCAAGCTTTCTTTTTTTCATTAGACAGCTTACTATAAAAGCAGGCATTATGCCTCCTCAAATATTCTCACTCTTTTCTGGAGATAATTGTTCTCTTAATGTTATGCTTATTTTTGGTTTACCTCCCTTTTCAGTTGCTTTTCTGCATGCTCAATGTGAATGCCATATTAAAAAGTGATGAAGGTACACCTGGGAGTATCAGAAAAAAATTAAGAATTGGCTGCAAACCACAAATTCCCCAGCAGGAGCTGCAGAAAACTCTGACCAAATATGAGGGTAAAGTGCTGAAAGTAATTGGTAATGTTAAAGGCACACTTCACTGTTTTTCTTCATGTCACCTGTCTCAGCTACTTGCTCAAAGACCTGTTTATATCCTTAATTTTTCTATTGTAAGTTTAATCTAGAAAAAATATTCCCAATATATTTTTCTATATAGGAGTTATAATGATAAATGTCCAAAATCTATATAGTCATGGAGTTCCAATAAATCTAGGGAAAAGCAAAAGTAGAGCAAATATGCAAGTATGCATAACATTTCAAGCCTTTTTTCAAAATTCTTAACTTGCACAAACTCTTCTAGACATCCTATTTTTCTCCCCAGACAGAAGACCAACTTAAAAATACAGCATTTAAAAGTTACACACTGGGACTTAAACCAGAACAAAAAGGTTTTCAGAACATTCATCCATACATGAGTACTTTATGCACTGCTCTGACAGGATCTTAAAACAAAATTATTTGTCAAAGATAACTTAAATTCTTTTCCTGTCTCCTTCATTTCATCATATTGAGATGAGGTTTTTAATTGGTCAATTTTGTATGTATGTATATGCATGTGTGTGTATGCATATATTTACTTTAATTGGAATGTAAAGACACTAGAGGTGAACACAGAATCTGAGCTTGAAAAACACAGAAATACATAATTATTTTTTATTAAGTAAAGCATTGTGGTTCTGAATGTCTGACACATCTTAAAGATGGCTTGAAATAATTTTTCATTTTGCACATATTATTACACTTAGCAAGCATAGCTAATTGGCATAACTAAAGTACATGAATAACAATGTGGCTTAAAACTAAAAAAGAAAAGGAAATTATATTTATTTCTTATAAATAAATTATTAGCTACTATGTATTATTTATATTACACAAATTTAAATAATGTATAATACATGAGGATAAATTTACTATATTTGGAACAAAATTAACTGAGCTGTCTCTTAGGACCTTTATAAATATTGCAAAATTGGTATTATACTCCTGTATAATTGATTTTTAAAGACTATTTTGCATATGTTTTCCAAAATCACATCACTTAAGCTAGAAAATGTTACATATCATGTGCTCAGTGGATAGTACCAAGACAAAGGTGTGTAGTGAAGCATGAGACAAAGTTCCTTAAAATCCTTGGATATTGGGTTAACTTTACAAAAAATATGAAACAGCAACTTTTCTTGTGAAAAAAGTAATAACAAGTTATTTAAATCTTCTTAAGAAAAAGCATTTAGCCTTCTTAGCTGTCTTTCTCCTATCTATTCTTTAATATTTCAAAATGGAAAGGAATCAATTATTGGAAGGTACCTCTACTGAAAGTGAGATAATAGTGGAACTTCCCTCTCATCATAAGAGGAAAAAAATGAAAACTGTTGATTGTTTAGTCTTCTTTAAACTAAATACTTACCCAAATCTATATAAATAAATATTAAATATGCATTTTGATAAATTTTTATACATTCCAGTTTGAGTAATCTTTTATTACAGTGAAGGAATAAATATTTACAGTTCAGGAATTTTATAGTTTCAGGTTAGTTTTCATGTGAAAACTCCTTTTGCTCTGGAAGAAAGCCACCTCTGGATTCATGTCAATTTAGTTTCACAGTAAATTTTGGAGGAAAGTGTCTCTCCTGCATCACATCAGTCCATCTCATGGAAATTCTAGACATTATAATCCTCAAATACTGGGAACATATACTATTGTTTTCCTCAGGTGTGTTAATTCTATTTAAGGCTAATTAATTAGAAATTTTCATGGTCATTTAGTAGTGTAGATATAAAGAACAAAGAAGAAAAGATATTGCTAGACCATAATCCTGGCTGTTGCATTTTACCTCCCTATGAATAAATTCTATCAAAAAATTAATTTTTTCCTCACACCAGCCACTGCATTATTTGGCACCAAAATGTGTGTCATTTATGGAATGGTTCTTGGCTGCCATAGTGTTAAAGCTTGGTGCCTTTTCTTTAAATTGAAACTATTTGTGTGTTTTGTGTTCAGTACTGTAACCAGCTGAGGATCTTTAAGTGAGTGGGCATTTCAAAACATCTCTTGTCTACTGGGAAATGATTAAAGCCCTATGAGTTCTGCACCTGCTTTTATTATCTCAAATGTCACAGTGATTGATGGCAAGACATCTTTTCTTCTGTAATGTTTTGGAATTTGTTGCTTGCCTTAGAGCAGATAATGTAGCCACAGCAAAATGTGAAATGACAGATAAATAATTTGCCTTCAGATAAATAATTTGTTTTCTCTCCCAGGTTCCAGCAAGAATAGCCAGGATACACTTGTTCACCTACCTCACAGTTGTTTTTGATAGTATTCTGGTGACTGACACCAGACATGTGCAACACATAATCAAAAAATTGGAGGAGAAATCTGCATTCCCCCTGGAAATACAAGGTATTCTGTTGACTGAATGACTAGCTGTTGGCAGTTAGTTTCTTACTAATTTTCCGCAAATTTAATGAAAAAAGCAAGATAAAAACTAAAACCAAAGGAAAAAAAAGTACACTGAAAAAAGGATTTAACTTTTTTTCTTTGAAATCATCTTTTTCAAGAACCTCAATTTATCTAAAACATTCTAGTCTGTCTACCAGTAACAGGATTATTTTATGATTTGTGGTTTATTTTCTTTTTTCTGAGAAAAAATATCTGAAGTAGCAATGTGGCACTACCTTGCTTTACAACAGACATAGGTGCTCAGGTGCCAAGTGATAAACCTCTAAGTTTGGTCTAGGCAGGCAATTAATGACTGCCAGATATGATGAACTTTATTTTCCCAATATTTCTATTAGCCCAATACTGATCCCTTAATCTCAGACAGGAAACAGTAAGAACTAGAAAAGATCATGAGAAGGGTAACAGGAAAAATAAAAACTTTGATTTGCTTCTGTACAGGGAATAATTAAATAGAAAATAATATTTTAAACCAAAAGACACATTACTGTAAAGTGATATGTATAAGTGTATAAAAATGTATAAGTGTATAAAATCATATTGCATTAATAAAGATGAATACCAAAAATTTTTTCTTTGTTTTCTTCAAGATAAAGAATAAAATAACAAAAGTATACTAGTAGGTGCCACATTCGAAACATAAAAAGACAGATGCATAGTTTAACTGTTGAACTTTGTTGCATCATACAAAGACTATGATTTGCAAAAAAAATCAGGAAAAAGGGTGCATAAAGTGCACCAAGACATATAAAACACATCAGTACAAATTTAGACAACTACATTTGAATTAGTTGGAATATGTTTACAATCAGAAGAAAAAGATATTTTTGGGATATAAATGATATAAATCTGAAGCATCCCAGCCCCATTGCACCTTTACCCAGAAGCATCCAGTCCCTACTTGGGCTCTTCTGTAGCTCAGCCTTGTGCTTAGCTCTACCTTCTGCAGATCCTGAATAGACTGGATTTTCCTAAATACACCTCAAACTATCCCTTCTACCTTGCATTTTTTGTGATGAAATGAACTGTCAGTAGGACCAGCAGCTACCACCATCCCTGCTGTGTTTATCCCACCCAGAGGCTGTAGGACCATACTCAGCTAGGGAGGGCACTGCCCTGCTCTTGCTGCTCCCCAACAGAAGGTTAAAATAGATCTTAAGAATATAGTTTTTCTTTTTTTTTCCTTCCTAGATTTAGATGATAATGATACATTGGGAAAATGCAATGTTTTCTTTAACTTCATCAAACATGTTTGACTGGAAATCCGATGATGTTCATTGCCATACACAGGCAAGGTACCAGTTTAAACAGATTCTTGGTCTGAACTGATTCTTTCTTGTGCTCTCCAGTAAGCAGAAACTCCCTGGTGTAATAGACTGTTGTGCCTAATTCAACAATGTCTACCTCAAATGTGAAGAATTTTGTTTGTGTAATATGAAACTGACATAAGAGCAAAAATACTCTTAGGGAGAATTCATTTTTTGTGCCCACTAAACAAAATATGTTTGGGCCACTTAAAAATAACCTTTTTGAATCTTTTAATTTCATTGTAAAAAATACGTTAGTCTGAATTGCATTTGGTCTCTTTTTTACTGTGAGGAAATGGTAAGGGTCTTTATTTAAAATAAAAAAATAACACACTAGGATACCAAATAATCTGTTCACCAACATTTCTCCTTCTTTTAATGACCTATTCAGAAATTCCAATTTCTGCATCAATCAATGACATGAGGTTAACTAGCAGGAAGAATTGTCCCTGTGAAACAGACCCATGAAACAGAAAACTAAGCGATAAGATGCAGGCAACTTCCAGTTGAGTGGGAGAATAAGAACTGTAGATAGGGTGTCAGTCTTTGTAAAGAAAAGAATAAAATCTCATTCTTAGATTGATGGGATAAAAGACCTTGTATAACAGAGAAACAAAGTTCTCTGTGTAAAACTGAAAGTTACTTATAGACTGTATGTCAATCAGACCATTCTTCATAGCTGACAGCTCCTAAAGGAATTAGGAAAAAAAATTCTAATGTCACAAGGAGAGGCTCTAAGAGCAAAATGTTTCTCTTCAGATTTTTCAATCCCAATAGAATTCTGATAGGCTTGACTGATCCTTCTGAACATAGAAGTTTGACTTGGTCACCTAACAACATAGAAAAATCCTTTGATTCATAGTATATGATTTGACTTGCAAATCTTATGCTATTGAACAAACACTTCTATGGTTCCATTATAACAAATAATCTGAAGAAAAGATTAATGGCCTGGACAAAAAGAACAAGAAAAATTCCATATTGGGTTGAAAAAATACCCCCTTAACCTTGTATGGTTAAGGTACATAAATACATTATGGAACCATTTCTGCTGGTAAGAGAAAGGATTAAATTAGAGCTGATGTCTTTATTTCTGTGGATAGAGAGACAGTAGGTATCCCCAGTTTTAATGAACAGTTTTGTAGAATTTTATTTAAAACTTGTTGAGTATGAAAATGAAGTGTCAGGTTAAGCATGAGACCATGAGCTCAGCAGTTTAGGAAACATTATCTTCCTGAATTATCCAGGAGTGTGGAAATATTTGTATAGTACTAGTTATTACATTATTGTCTGTCTCAGACATTCAAGTACTCATTTTTGCTAATAATCACAACAATTGTTGATATAATGAAATTTTCCACTGAATGAAAACAATCTTGTAAAAATAAATTTATTCTCATTGTCTAAGAAAGTATATGACAGGCATATTTCTCAAATATGTGAGTATTCACTCATATAAAATAATTTGTAAACTATCAAGTATCATAATAAAGATGTAACTAATATTGTGGTCGTTTTTCCCTTTAAAATATATGCCTTCTTGATTCCTGTGGGATTTTTTGCATATATCATTTTGACACAGCCTTCCACATAACAACTCTTCAGGGAGAAAAATCCTTTGATTTGTGCCTTTTGAATGGCAACTTCAAGTGGGGGAATGCTCAAAATATCCTGTATCTCTCTCTGCATTCCTTAGAGGTCAAGGAGTTTTGCTTCCTTTGGAGAAGGTTAGCAACTTCAGAATAGCTGAAATAATTTCTGTTGACCCCAGGCTTGTAGTACATCAAAAGAAGAGCTTTTAAAAGGACGTAAAATATAATAAAAGTGTGCAACTAATTAAAAAAACCAAACATGCGA
This sequence comes from Muscicapa striata striata, assembly GCA_030060385.1. Classification (NCBI taxonomy): domain Eukaryota; kingdom Metazoa; phylum Chordata; class Aves; order Passeriformes; family Muscicapidae; genus Muscicapa; species Muscicapa striata. Next base: position 3,008,053 of record JAREIS010000099.1, on the reverse strand, counting down.
CATAGTGAATAAGTCTTGGTCTTTATTCCTTGTATTTGGTATTTCTTTAACTTATTGATTCTGTTTTCTAATGTTATGCCACCTTTTCTCTAAGTGGTTTTCTAACATTATTAACTTCCTTCTTTTGACATAGTAAGACATCTATATGTACAATTTAAATAGCACCAGAACATTTAAGTTTTCACTTGGTTCCTATGGAAACCTTTCTTGTTCATCCTTTCCAGAAAGAAAATGTGAGGGTAAACTAGTTTTTGAAAAATATTTGCACTGAAAAATTCTCACTTCTGCTTTTTCAGACTGCATATTATTGAAACCTGAGTAAACTCCTGGCCAAAGTCAAACCCTAATGCCTCTTCCATTCTAAAACCATTCTGCCACTGCACAAAGTTTTCTAGTTTTGTTTTTTCTTCAGTATGCAAAATTATATTACAGATAATTATTTTTTTCTTTCCCATCCATCCTTAGTTGCAGCTAGACTCTGAAGGTCTTGATCATGATTTCAAAATAGATTCCAGTAAATTGAGATATGCAAGCCTATTCTGCTGCATTTCATAATGTAAGCAATAGATTTTTATAATTAATTTTAATTTATCAATTCAAATGATATTAATAGTTTAAAGATACCAGGGTCATTGTCAAAAAATTACCAGCTTTTCTATATAAAATATTTCTCCCCCCTACATCTCCTTTAGTATACTCATAGAAATTTGTTCAGAGAATTTCCAGCATATCTTCAGTGCCATATAATAGGTAAGAATTTTGTCATTTATTTCAACAAATTTTGATCTCTGTTGTTTTACCACAGAAATGTTCAGACTTACCAAGAGTTGCCAAAGGCACACAATGACTCCCAATTTCTGGCACTCTTTTGTCAGCTGATGTGCTTATTACAAGACTAAATGAGTTACTCTGTGAGCTGCAATTTCTAATTCTTCCCACAGAATTTTTTAAAATGTCCAGTACTTAAAGATTGCTGAGGAAATTTTCAGGCATAGAGAGAGCACTTAGTGAAGTAGGTAAGAACAATATCTGCAGTACTGTAATTCATATCTAACATGGTTTTTAATCAGTCAGAAAGGGATAGAGGGTAGGATGAGCCCTTTTGTATTGCACTGGACAAGCAATTGTCATCGACTTTAACTTCACTAGAAGCATTGAGTGCTTAATACTTGTGTTTGGAAATAATTGAATTCCTATTATTCACAATTTGGCTTTCTGTCACAATAAGAAAAAAAAAAGAAAGCAATTTCTATGAAACAGAATTTCTCTTTTTTAAGGAAAATTTCATTTTGTCTGTTAATAAATAATCACTGGGAAAAGGAGCATGGAGTCACAAATAAACAGAAAGAAGGTCTTCCAAATAATAAATATAAAACACCAAAAGAAGAACAAGAAGGCAACTTAGAAGATATTTAAAATACAGAAAATGAAGGATTGCTAGAAAAAAAAGATAACAGCTAGTTGAAAATATTCAATTGAAATCAGCTCAAGAGAAAACCATATATACACAATATAAATTTATAAAATTTATTCCAAATTGTGATGCATATAGATGAATAACTCAGAGCACCATTCTTGGAAAGATGTAAGATAATGTGCTCTTTGTCCTTTAAGAAGATAGACCTAGTTGTTAAGAGAACTTCTAAACTCATTTGTTTAAACTAACACTATACGAATCTTTATCCTTGTCTTGTGCATCTAAGTGAAGACAGCATCCTGAATTCAACTAATTGGGAATGAAAATAATCCTGTAGAAGTATGAGTTCCATATTTTCCTAATCAGGAAACACTTTAAAACATCATATGATGCAAAATACAAGACTTTGAAAAATCCTACATAAATTTCAGTTAGAACAAAACCATCTAATATGGATTTTAATATTTTACATCAGATTCTATACCTTAAAATTTTGATTTGGGATGTTTTATGTTAAACATATGAAATTTATGACAAGTGTCAGGAACAATATTGATAGGGTCTGACAAGTGTATTTGTAAGTTGGATAATAGTAAACCAGAAGAAAATAGTATTATAATAGGTAAGATGTTTACTTACCCATAATGAAAACCTTCCCTAGTATTAACCAATATTTATTTCTGTGATTTAATTTGATTGTATCTAACAAAAGTATCTGAAATAATTTTAGGCTTAATGGAAAATTTCTGATAAAAGAACTGAAAAATTTTGCCTGTCAAGCTGTTCTCTAGAAGTAGTCCACATGTTTGACTTTAGTAGGAACCAGAATATTTAGATATAAAACTGGTAAAAAATAGCTAAATCGCATACATTGAACTTCCTCCAAAGTCACAGAAATTTGCACTTAGCTTTCACTTAAAATTCACAAAATTAATGAATAATGTCAAATACAGGAACAAATTATCCAGTACTGCAATTGTTTGACCTAAAAAAAAAAACAAGGAAATATTTGCTTTCCAAATGAAAAACAATTAAATATATTATGGAGACAAAATACTTTAAAATAGACTCATTTTGTTATTACAGCTTAATTTTCCTATAGATTCTATTAAAATAGTATTTGATAAATTATTTTCATCCATAAATTATAAATAAGACAGGACTAATAACTAATAACAGATGTGTGAGATGGCAATATAATATGTTTCCAATGAGAGACCAACTAAGACACATTTGAAGAGAGGAACTCTGAGCTCAAATCGTGTTTAAAGTGAATGCATTACAAATTATTCCTCCACCACTCAAGGGTACAGAGCCTACATGTGTTTGCACAGAAGTCTAATGAGCAGTGAAAATGATAACATATTGAGAATCCACAGCACTGAAGCATTGATTTATAAAGGCAATAAAACACACACCAAAAAAAGTGCTATTGTTTGCTAATTCTTTTTTTATGGTTACCAACAAATTCAGAACAGAGTGCAAGTGAACATGATGTTTCTTCCATTAGAAGAGTAAAGTTCAGCTGATGTCTCACAGGACTCCCTGACCTGAGGGAAGAAGTTGTTATCTCAGTTAATTGAATTCTTTGGTGGGAATCCAACTAATTAGTCTTCTATTTCCTCAGCAAAAGAAAAACAGCTCTTCTATCAGTGGATGAGAAAAAGGGGGCAATGGAGGTGAGGGGATGGGACACAAAAAAGTGGTAGAATAATCTGGAAGTCTTCATCTTTCCCTCAAAAAGCCAAACCAACCAAACAAAAAATCCCATACTAAAACAAAACAAAAAAAACAAAACAAAACAAAAACAAAACACAACCCCAAAAACAACAACAAAAACCCAACATAGCAAACAAACAAACAAAACCAAGCCAACCACAAAGCCCTGAGTAATCTAAGTGTCCCAAATTAATTGAAATTTGCAGCTTGTTTTAACAATCACATACAGACCTGCAAATCATAGTATATGCAAAACTATAACTTTGGTTGAAAAGTCTAATAGCATTCATAACCTAGGAAGGATGTTGCACACAACTGTCAAGTTAGACTCCTTCATGGATAGCTGGGGAGGCTCTTTGTGCTATCATTTCCTTATACATGAAATGTCAATAAAATAGAGATTGGTTATCTTGGAATGGAGTACACAATGAAAAAGGATCCTGTGCAGAGCAATCTGACAGTCCACCAGTCCACTTAACAGAAGCTTAGCATGTTGAAGAACATCTTGCATTGTTTGGATTCAATCCATCATTAAACATAAATGAGAGAAAGACTGAGATACTCAAATGTGCAAATGCCACATGGATGGATATATTAAGGAATCTGTAACCATCTGGACTCAATATGGAAACTAAAATATGCCCATTTATCAAATTATAATTCCCATGCAGCATATCACATCAGTATTTCAGAGCTGATTAAAAGTAAATTGTTTAGAATTTATCAAACTGAGTTCCAAAGCCATTTGTATACTTTTGTTACGTTTTATGGTACTGTTTTGTACAATAACAAATACTATATTATATTGTTACTCTTTAGAGTTTATTTTATTCTCTACTCGAAATATGCAGCAATGAATGTACTGGTCCTGTAGAGTCTTGTACATGTGTTTTAACAGATTCAAGTATTAGTCTTAATAACATTAATAGGACTATTCAATCAATGAAATAAAACTTGTGCAGGAATATTTACAACACATGAGTTTGAAAAAGAAGCATTTTAACACTGAACTTTGCCTGAAATGATAACTCTCAAGGAACATGGAGATACCAGAGGCCAACACAGAAGTTGTCAGTGACCATTTGAATTTTAAGATATATAACATAATGAGAAAACATTGCCTAACTTCTGAAACTGGGGGACTGGAATGAGCCATCCATGTACCTATTCCTCATGTTTTCACCTCCTCATTGTGGTTGATTTTACAGGTTTAAATTAGTCTTATTTTAACTAAATGAATTAGTTAATTAATTAATTAATTAATCAGATTATGTTCAAGACCATTTCATTATAATTTGTGCTTTACCAAATAGGTACTGAATAATGGCTTTAACTCATTCTAGATAAAAGTGTATTCTATAATGGAAGTGTGGTATCACACTTGCAATAAAAATCTTGTTGTACAACATGAGCCTATGGGACAAATGTCTAAAACTACACTTTAAAAGGAGAGCTACATAAGCAAAAACAAATTTTGAGAAGAAGAGAGTGAAAACCTTTAATTGTTTATAAAGTATTAAAACTGAAAAAGATTTCTATCAATCTGCATATCAGAGTTCCATATAGAGGAATTTGTGTGTCATAACTAGATGTGGAAATATAAATGTCAAAGTACAAACTCAATAAAGTTTAAAAAAATTAAAATAATTTCTTTTTAAAACTTTTTTAGGCAATGAGGCTCTCAGACATCACAGACATAGTTTAAAAATGTGAAGTGAAGGATATAAGAGAAGCTGAAATAACTTGAACAGTTGTTTAAAGCAAATTATTAACAACAATAAAAAAAGAGAACACTGTAAAAACTTCCTGAAAGTAAAAGGATATCTAATGACAGCAACAATGTATAAGTCATAGTTTCATCTACATGGTAATGATGTAAGGATGAAATTAATTCTAGGGAACATGTTAATGGCAGGGAGGAGAGGTCAGTTGTTATTCTGAAGCAAGCTTTAATTCATATGAAAACATATGTTCCTCTCATTAAGGACTATAAAGAAAGACACATTATCTAGATTTTCTTCTGTGGAATTTTAAATTGACAGAGATTTTCATTACATTTTTGAATAAAACTACAATTTTTCTCTCGTAATACAAAATCCTCAGTGCCAATCAAGTACTGTACTTTCAGAATATCTATTGACTGACAGCTTCTAAACCCATAGTAAATTGCCCAAGGAGGTACAAAGACATCAGACCTCATTGGAATGCATCAAGTCTCATCGTTAAGAATGCCAGCTTGGAGCTCCAAAGTGTTTCCTTGTTCTTACTGTCTAACAAGAATAAGAAAGCACTGCCATAGCACTACTACACAAACTAATTTTTCTGAGTTTATTTAACTCTTCTTCCTTTTCAGCTTTTCAGCTTTTTTTTTTTTTTTTCAGCTCTTTTCAGGTCACATCTTTAGAATGTTCTTCATGCCTTTACTCACTATAAGCAGTAGTAATAGTTCTCCAACAAAGTAGCAGGGCAAGTGATATTTTCTCTGCATAGTCAAATAGCTGGCAATAAAATGGAGCATATTTTACTCCTGAATACAACAGTATGAAACAAAGTTAAGTCCTTGCACTTAAATTATCATTGGCAACCTGTCACTAGTGGGGTTCCACAGGACTCCAGCCGTGTGCTCTTCAACATCTTTGTAAATGATCTGGATGCAGGGCTGGAAGAGATACCAAGCAAGTTCTCTGATAATACTAAATTGGGAGCAGCTGTTGACACCCTTGAAAGCTGAGAGGTCCTGTAGAGAGACCTTGACAAATTAGGAGTCTGGGCAATCAGTAACTGCATGATGTTTAACAAAGAATAGTGCCAGATCCTGTACCTGGAATGGGGCATTCCTGGATGTCTGTATAGATTGGGTGGTGATATGCTGGAAAGCAGGGCCATGCAAAGGCACCTGAGGGTCCTTGTTGATGGCAGATTGAATGTGTCCTGGCAGGCAGGAGGGCAGGCTCTGTCCTGGGGTGCATCAGGCATTGCCCACTGGGCAAGAGGGCAGATTGTTCCACTCTGCTCTGCGCTGGGACAGCCTCACCTCAAGTGCTGGGGGGCAGTTTTGGGCCCTACAGTGTAAGAAGGATATAAATTTATAAGAGTGCATCCAAAAGAGGGATATGAAGATAGTGAGGGGAAATGATATGATGAGTACCTGGTTGGTTAAGCCTGGAGGAGACTTAAGCAAGATCCTATCAGTCTATAGCTTCCTCACAGAGGGAGGTGGAGGGGCAGATGCTGATCTCTTTTCTATTGTGAACAGTGACAGAACATGAAGGAACTGCATGAAGTTCTGTCAGACGAAGTTTAGATTGAATATTAAGAAAAAGTTCTTCACCTGGAGAGTGATTGAGCACTGGAACAGGCTCCCAAGAAGTGGTCACACCACCAATCTTGACAGAGCTCAAGAAACATTTGGGAAATGTGCTCAGGCACATGCTGTGATTTTTGGGGCGTCCTGTGAGAAGCCAGGATCAGGATTTCATGACCCTTTTGGTTCCCTTCCAGTTAGGATATTCTATGATCCTATGAGTCTATGGCTTTTTTTCCATTGATTACCATAATTGGCATGCTGGTATTCCATGGTGCCAGCAGAGCAAAGATTATAAATTATTATGCACAAAATTCTGAGCTGAAATTTTAAGTCAGATTTTTCCAGCCATGAACAAGAACATATTTTAAGCATTTATTTTAATAAGTCTAGTGCTGGTAATTCATGTTTTTCATGAAAATCATATTATTAATTTAGGTTCTATAGAGAGGCACAGAGAAACATATTCAGTAGGAGTGGGATCCAATATACTGAGAAAGGAATGGATGGATCTACTCTTGAGGAAACAAGAGTAGAAGTGAAAACATCAGTCTTAGGTAGAGGTAGCATTAATGTACCTCTGATCTTTTTAGCCCTACAAGACACATGACCCTTTTCCAGATTTCAGTTAACTAACTTTCTCTTTCAAAATTGATGGGCATATCTTATGAATTCAGTCCAAAGAGGAGGGGGTATAATTTTCTTCCTAATCCCCTCATATCCTCTTTCATCAGTTCCTTTGCATTTCAGTGATTACACTGCTTGTCTAAAGAGACAGGTTCAATTACTTTCTTTATCTCAGAGGGTCAGGATCTGTCTCTTCCATTAGAATGACTTATCCAGGAAGTTATATGTATTTTGGAAAACCCTCAAAATCCTTTTTTTTTTTTTTTTTTTTTGACCCCTAAAGAAAAAGAAGATACAAGATTTTACACCTCAGAAATCGGCACCCACTAGTGGGTTGAGATATGTTTCTCCTAATGTTCTTTATTTTACAAATATAGAATATCTTGTATTCAGTATATACTTACCTTTATTGTCTTCCATAAATTCAACTTTTGAGCTCAACCACAACATTTTCCAAATGTGCAAATAATATGTCATTGACAGTTTTTGATTGAAATGTATTTCTTCCCTATTTTTTACTTTTTTTTTTCCTGCGATAAATATTCTGTGATACAACTCTAATGACCAAATTATCATATCAAAGAAAACCACTGTGGCAAAAGGCACTGATAGGTATCTTTTCCAACTGCATGGGAGAAGTCAGACTTTAAAGAACACCCGCATCCCAAATTACTTTTTTTCCCCTCAGGAAATTCCCATTATAGAACAATTTGACAGAAATTTCAAATTCTTGAAAACTTGACAGAATTTTTATAGATACAAGAGATTTTTCGTTTGATGACCAGATCGTTCAGAAATAATGCATTTTTTTGTTCTCTCCAAAACAAACACTTTTCAAATATTGACTTAATCTGGAAAACAAAGAGTCTCCAAAAATTATTTGGCAAGGCTCTCTTGACACAGATAAGACAGTGAAAGAGGTGCTCTCGAGTCCTTGATAAAGAAAGGAAAGTAATTATGAAATACTTACGGATGAATCCAATCTGTTCAATGTCTTCTTTTGCCACAAATTACCCTGACGTTTTTCTTCTTTTATTATTGGTAAGGATGTGGCATATTCATTGTCAGAGGCCAATGGGAAATTTTGAGGGACATAGCAAACACTTAGTAGGGGTTTCACAGCAGCTTCCTCTGCTTGCTCAGTGACTTTCCATTCTCTTCATTAGCTTTCTATTCTCTTATGATTTAGGGTACTTTTAATGTCCTCTTTGCTACACTGTTGCATGGTATTTCCATGCCTGGCAACATGGGGAAGAACTGAATTTGTGCTGCCTGAGGACTTGGACTTGTCAAGTTTGTTCTCTCTTAGCTTTTCTTGACCTACCTTGGTGGCTTGGTTTAGATGTAATACCAATTTTGTAACTAACTGGGAGGCTATGGCTAATCTGTTTGTTTGCAATTAGCATGATTTTTAAAATCTACACAGAAAAATAGACGTGGTGTGACAGCACAGGCCTTGAGAAGAGGAGAAAGAGAAGAGTCCTAGAGGAGCACAGGATGGAACACTGGCCCTGGAACGAGAGACTCGCAGCCATCAACAACTCAGCAGGTGTCAATTAAAGAGTATCAAACATAGAGCTAAACTGGTTCTTGGCTAAACACCAGTAAAAGCCAACTTATAAAGTAAAACTGGGTGCAATGTGCAGCTGCAGACCAACACAAGGTGTAGAAGTGTGTCAGTGGACCTGTATAAATGGGCATGAATCGATAAAGGGGAAGAAATTAACAGCTATATATACCAACACCATATTATCTCTGGTGAAGAATGCCAAAGGCTGAAACCCAGCTATAACATCCCTACCACCATGGGAATGAAAGCACCAGTCTTAAGACCTGGAAACAGAAGGTAAAGATGAAGCCCACCACCAGGCAACAGAGTCAAAGATAGGAAGTGCACACATAACAGTTCTACCTCTGTTAGTACTGTAAGATTTTCTGCCTAAAAATATTGTTTCTTTTCCTGTTGTACTGGTTTAGGAAGGGTACTCTCCCATTTAGTGCTCACACTGAGACTTTAAACCATGTGCTGATTGCTCACTTCCCCCTCACCTTCTTCACCCCTGCTGCGTTGGGATGAAGAGGAGAAGTGGAGGCAAGGAAGGTAAAGATCACAGGTAGAGATAAAAGCAGTTTACTGGAAACAGCAGTGAGACAAGAAAATAAACAGTAACAGCAACCATACTAACGACAGAGTGTACAAGAAAGAGGCAAATTATTACCACAGAAATGACACAGGAATAGACAATACCTGACCTCTCCTTCAGCCATGCTGCACCAACCTAGAAGTCAGTTCTTCCCACATCCTTAAAAAATTATGTGAGTTTGTATAGAATGACCTCTGGGTCCTAGCCATGGCTCTCTTGACTATTGCAAAAATTAACCATGACCTGGCCAGAACCAGAACACTTACAATAATTAGATCCAGACTAAGTTGGTGAGAGTGCTAAGATTTCTATTGTACCATCAATAAATTCCTGGCTTTAAATACATATCCTTTGATTGTTCCTTAAAACTATGAGTTTAGAGGTTTTGGATCTAGACAAAATTTCTTGCAGTCACTGCCACACATGTAGAGTTTGACTCCCCTGCTCTGGAAGAAGATATGCACTAAGAGGCTGCATTGACTTAAATCTGCAATGAGTTTGTCCCACAGGACATGTTTAAATTAATTCTGCTGGATTTTTTTTTTTTTTTCATGAGCTATTCATAAAATATTATGAACAACTTTCATAATTGCCTAGAATTTCTGTTGAAAAAATATACATGAGTAGATTCAAAGCACTGCACAGACTTTCCCAGTCTGTTAATAACTGTAAGAATTATTGCCTAGAGTGATACTGAAAAGAAAAAGAAGCTGGATAGAGGATGTAAAAACCTGTCTACAGGGTGAGGAAGAATTTATATTATTGTTCTTTATTTTTCTTTCTTTTTCCTTACTGTATATGTTTTTCTGCCTGTGTGTTTTTTGCAATAAGTGCTGTAGCAATAAAAACGAGATAATATACATGAGGGTTTAGTCCAATAAAATTGTGAAGAGATCGTATTTTGTTCTTCTTGTTTCTGTTTCCTACTAAAAGAAGCAAGGTATTTATGTCAAAATAAATGCTATTTAATTTAATAGACTAAAAGTCCTAACAGTTCTCTACATTTCAGTAGCTCAGAATACTGGCTGTTACTACAAAATAAAAATAAAGTAAACAGAATAATTAACAAAATCTTCATGGTGTTCCCTGAGGCACTGTTGTCCCAATAAGATTTAGGTTGCTAGAATTACACCTGCTCTACTTACCTACCTACTCTATGCCAATAACAGATAAATGAAAGCCTGATCAAGACTGCATTGAAATATTTATTTTAGGCAAATGTTTAATTTTTTTCAAAATATAGTTTCTTGAAGACTGTACATGTTTTTGTGCAATAAGACATAAATCATAAGTACTGACCTTTCTCTGAAACTCCATCAACTGATAAGTAGAATCCCATTACAGATATTTGGAGAAGTAAATTGATCATTACATTCTGATCTCAATCTCTCTCTCTCTCTCTCTCTCTCTCTCTCTCTCTCTCTTTCTCTCTCCTCTCTCTACCTCCCCATTTGTATTTTTGGTACCTCTTAGACTTTAAGGCAAAACAAAAGGCAGCATTATACTACTTACTGTCTGACTAATGGACAACAAGCTAGATCTTTACATCAGAAAATAAAATTTCCAACATTTTTTTCTATAGTTTTTTTAAAGACCAAGCCCTTGCACCTTGCACCTGAACATTAACATTCACACTTACATGGGAAGATAAATATATTTTCACCACTGCACTTAGGGATCCCTAAAAGTTACCCTGTTGTAATGTCAACCTAAAACTTAAGAGCACCAAATTAAACATCGCAGTTGGTTAGGCTTAGTTTCAGTTGTTATCAGATAATAAAAACAAATCCAAAATTACTCAAACCAAAGAAGTAGACTGCATTCTCTTTCTTGATTTTGATGTTGAGAAAAAGGTGTGATTGCAGTTATTCTCAAACCTGACATCACACATAAATATCCAGTTCACACAGCCAACAAAGGCATCTTGGATCTATATTTGAAGGCAGTGTTAGAAGCAAGCTTTGTTAAAAGAGCATGGTTACAAAGGCCTTTCAGTGCTACCCAAAACTTTAGAAGAATTTTTCCTTTTACATCCATTTCCTGAGAAAATCAAATTACTAATATAATCATAACGATACATATATGAATAGAGTTTGAAGGAAAAAAAAAATGCATTGCAGGATTAAAATAAAAATAAAATTTTACTTAAATCCATGTTTCCAAAATGTATTTTCGAGTGTATGCTCCCTCACAGGACATGAACAGGACCATAGAAGACTCCAAAAGGGAGTTCTAATGTTCTTCACAGCTGAATCTTTTACTATAAAAATAAAGGCAAACCCAAAGGATGATGTGCTTGCAAAAGAAGCTTTTGAAATTCAAATGATAAAGTGCTACCTAGAGAGACATTTTCCTGAGAATGTAAAAGCCAGATGCCACAGTTCTGAGCCATGAAATGTTGGGATTATTTCATGTGATGCAGAAACTGAGAAAAAGATTTTACAGTTTAGCATTATTAACTATTTCATTCATTTTCAAATCATATAATAAAGCAAAAGGTTTCTACAATGTCTTAGAACGATTATTTCTCACGGTCTCTGTTTTGATGGGGAGGAAGCCTGTAAAAGTAGAGGAGGAACATGGGAAAATGTACAAATTAATATACATAAGCTTGAAACACAGCAAGATGGGGTTGCACTGAGGGCTTTATTGCTTCCTCTAACTGAAAGCAGAGATAACGATACTTCTTTTTTTGGAAAAAACTTTAAGATATGTAGATGGATTTCAACAAGAGCGAAGTATAAGAGGAAACAAAAATTGATTAAATATCTTTCTACCCCAATAATGATGGAAATATTTGGAAAAAATATGAAAACTTTCTAAATTGTCTAAATTCAAATTAAAGCAATGAAAACCCTGCAGACTTTTCAATTAAAATATGAACACATTAATGAGCCATCTAAATAACAGCTGAGCAGTGATTCTAGTGCCAGCTCTGGGCTTTCTGTAGAGAGAGAACTTTTGCTGTTTGTGCTATTAAACACAGACACCAACAAATAGCTCTGATATTCTCTTTCAATGCAAAGTACTATAAAAGTGATAGAGATAACTGAGCTGCCAAACAAACAGCCAAGATACTTTCATCTACTTACAAGTTAAATATTCAAATACAGGTATATTTGCATAATTACTTAGTTATGAACATTATGTCTTCATCCATTTCTGTCAAATATCCTGGACTTCAAAACTGATCATTTTTGCCTGTTGTACAGCATTTCTTTTCATCTACTTAACTTTCAGTCTCACTATTCCTTATTTTATGCACTGAAAACAAATATTAAGTCTGCAACTTAAAGAATATTGATGCATATTTTCAAAGAAAACTAAGAACAATTTCAGGCTCACAAAGCAGACAGAATTGGAGGTAGTCTGTTATAGGCAACGAAAACCAGCATGAAGAGGCAGATGAAGAATTCTATAGGTGGCTGGCTGAAATTTCATGATTGCTAGCTCTTGCTCTTGTGAGAGGCTTTAACTTGCCAGGTGCCCACTGGCCTCTTAACACAGCAGAGGGCAGACAGTCTAAGAGGTTCCTGAAGTGTGTGGAAGATAACTTCCTGACACAGCTGATGAGAGAGCTTACCAGGGGCAGTGCCCAGCTGGACTAGCTGTTTATGAATAGAAAAAGGCTGGTGGAAGATGTTGTGGTGAGATGCCAACTTGAGCACAGTGACCAAGAAATGATAGTTTTTGATCCTTGATGGAATAAGGAAGGGCGTCTTCAAAAGCCATACCTTGGACTTCTACATGAAAACATTGTCACTATACTCTAATTATAATCTCTGGAGAGTTAATCAATAGAATATGTGCAGTTTTTGATGCAATTTATTTTATTAAATGCAGGATCTATAATAAAATTACATTAATTACTTTTATTTTCCTTTGATTTTAATTACTAGATTTCCAGAAACTGTAAAAGAACAGGCACTGAGGCTCATTGCATTTATCTATAGTTAGATAAAATGAAACTCTCCTGAGGATGGATGGATGGATGGATGGATGGATGGATGGATGGATGGATGGATGGATGGACAAACACATAAAAATTATTCATATCTATACAAAGTAAAGCTCAAGAAGGTTATGAGCTGACATAACCATCTTAGGCTGCTTGCTCTAAGAAATAAGTAAAACAGAAAAAGTTTTACACATTTCAGTACAGTGTAGTAAGCAGAATACATTCTAGGTCTACCGGTTAGCTTGTAGTATGGTAAAAAATTTATTTATTACCTTCATTAATCAATATGTGAAAGTTGAGATTAATATATGTATCCAAATTTCATATCTTCATGTAAATTCTCATTTCCCCACATTTAACATGATTGTGATTTTTCTTAATGCCTTTTTAAGGTATGGAAACATCCATTGAAGCAATAGCTTCACAAATTCAGGGTTGTTTTTCTTTTCTACCATTTTAGCATGGTCTTTAGTGGCTAAAATGGTGGTACAGAACTGTGTTGAATATTCTTAGTTAAAATTGTTCTTGTACTGTACAAAGTCAATGTAGTTGAGAGTTTTTTTTAACAAAAGTGAAATAATTAATGGAAGAACTAATAATGGGTTGACCTTTTTCACATGTTCAGAAAGTAATTGGGCAGATAGGAAAGCTCATGACTTTTTAAAAAAATATTATTTCATTATTTTTATTATATTTAGAAAATAGCAGATGTTGTGGTCTTTTCATTTATCTTCTGGGCAATCAGGCTTTAGTATTATTGGCCTCAAGCTTTTGCTCTTAATCATATGATTAGGCTTTTAGAAGTGTAAATTGAACTTTCTACAAAATGAAATTATCTCAGAACCTAAGACTTGAGGAAAGGCACTAGCTTCAAAATGAAGGAAAGTGTGAGGTTGGCAATACAGCTGTGGAGTTTGGATATATGGGATTTCAATGGTTTAACCTGACTGCTCTAACCTATGATATGAGAACTGGCAAAGGCTCCGAAGTCTCAGAGTTTTACAGAAATATAAATTGTACTGTGATAAATATTTCAGTAAGTAAAATTTAGCGATCTCTTCCTAGAACTGGTATTCACAAATCTTGGACTTCAGAGGTATCTTATGAAGAAAATTCAGAATAATATGAAAAAGATGATCCAGAATATGGCCAGTTTGTAAAGACATGGGGGGAGAGGGTTATTTTAGAACAAAAGGGTGGCAGGCTCACTGTTTAAGGTAGTTGGCTTCATTTTAATGCTAAATTTAGTTCTTTCAAATTATTTGACATTACACAGTATTTTCATTTATAAGAGTGATACTGCTGTGTACTGAAATCACACCAAAAGTAAAAATTTCACTTGGCAGAGCATACCAGTTCAAATATAAATGTGATTCTTAGTACAGATTTCTATAATATGTTCACTGTCGTGATGCTGGGTGTCCCCTGTCTCAAGGAAGAAATACATGGCTTGAAGCAAGCTCACACCTATTGCTCTCTTCCAATTCTTTTTGTTGATTGTTTTTTATCGAAACAATTTAGAATAAAAAACTTACTCAACCAGATGTTACCATCAACTAATGTAGCTATCCATATGTAGTGAAGGATACCCTGTAGTTCCCTTTCTGTTAGTCTACTTTTCTTTGCAACAGGAGTAGTCAGTTCACTCATTCTTCCCTAAGCTTCAAAAGCATACTGCCCTTGCCCATCATCTCTGAATTTTCTCTCATTGTAGTTGATTTGTCACAAATAGCCATATAATCCAGTAGGGAATAGATGAAATTAATGGATTGCTGGTCTTCTTTTTTTTACAGATGTTGGCACCAGTCTTCACTCTATTATATAATATTTTTCTAAGGTAGTAACTCATTATATTAGAACTTTGAATACAATAGAATATATTTTGATGAAAGCTGTGAGACTTGTAGAAGAAGAGGTGCTTAAGCAGCTAAGTGATTTTTCTTCAGACATTCTGTGGTATAAAATACCTACAGACTGCCTGAAGAGTACTTATGCACCTTAATCACTTAGTGAATGTCAATCTTACTGGCTTTTCTGAGAATGTCACAAATTAACAGGTTTCTAAGTCAGCTAGCCACAAGAAATGAAACAACTGAATCTGCAAGTCTACAAATTCTAGAAAGGTTAGTGAGCTCTGACATTAGCTTTTTTTGGAAAATGAGCTTCAAGAAGGTAATGTTTGAAATAAACTCAGAGTTTCTAAGTAAGGAAAATAACTAAAAAGGGTCTTAAAACACTCTTCCTTTTTCTCTCTGTTTTCTTGGGGTAGTCCCATTTTACTCCAGCAAACTTCAGTGATTAGTAGTGCCTAGGAACATGTGTTTAGTTCCTGCCTTTAGAGGTTTCCTACCTCTCTGTCAAGTGAAATGGGGAGTTATATTCATTGGACGGAGAATTTTACTAATACAGATAATTTGAATTAAAAAAATATAAATTAGAAACTAATTTAATTTCTATGTATGCAATTATGAGTACTTACCACACTTTTAAACTTCTTTAGTATATATCATACAAAATTTAGTTTTTAAAACAGTACACATGTAACTGTCATCTAAAATTTATTTCCGTGAGACAGTTATTACTAATCCAGCAGAGATCAAAACAGGTTTATCGATTGACTTTTCAATATATGTGCCTACTCCCAGCTCCTCCAACAAACATCATAGCTTGATATATGTATTTAGGAATCATATAATGATAATACTCTGACTAAAAGCTTTATTTCAAAATTATCATCTTAAGTAACTTAGTGAATAATAGCCATTATTCACTTAGCAGAGGAGGAAATACTATTATAACAACACTTTTGTGTAAAAAATAATACTTATTGAAATAAATTACAAAGAAATATACAGGACAGGAAAACAGTAAGTTGCAGATTTACTCCTTTTCACTGTCTCCTTTTTTAAAGCACTATCACTTGTCAGAAAGATCAAAAAGAATTAAGGATTTTGTTCACTCATTCCTGGCCCCAAAAAAATGGAAATTTTTTTTTTTTGTGACCAGCCCTAGAACATTCACTGTCAACAGCTTGTTCCTATGCATTGTACAGAAGATTTGCAAGCTTAAAATGGGATTCCCTACTCAAACAGCAACTCAACCAATTTGGATGGCACTGAAATGTCAAGTGGCACAAATGGCTGGCTTACTGAGATAAGCACTAGTATGTGGCCAGCTGCACCTGTTTATTCATTTTGGATTCCCAGTGGGCTAATTGTTTAATATTTTGCTAAGGAATCAAGAAACTGATTTCAAAAATTTTACTTTGATGCTATGTAGGATTTTACTGCAGAGTGCTGTATTTTCCATGTAGAGCACCCCTCCCAGGGTATTTTCCCAGTGTTTCTTTTATTAGCATAAATAATTAAAAACTTACAGCACAAGAAAAAAAATTCATCATCTCACTGCTTAGGGAACCTATAGGAAATGTGAGTCTTTCCTTCAATAACTTTTGTAACATCATGCATGCATGCATTTTTCTTCTCTCAAAGCCCCACAGTATCTTTGTGACTAAAACTAAGCAGTCTTCAGGCACTTTATTTCCAGAATTCATTTTAGTCATATTTTAGCTTTAGGAAGAATTTTACCCTCCTTATTAAATTAGCCTTGTGGAGGAAAGGTATTTCAATTTTTGTTCATCAGTGAAGGGAGACTGTGATGTTGGGTTTAAAAACTTTATTTTACCAACTTAGCAATTACCCAGAGTACATAATCATTCAAAAGTGTTACAGCTGTAGTGGGATTCCTGAGATGTGGTGTACAGGAATGATGTCTACTGTTTGGGACATGTAAACTGTAAACAGTTCTGGCCTTTTGGCCACTACTCATGGGGCTGGGATGGGATGGAGAGCTGCAGACCTGGAGGTACACTGTATTTCCACAGTACATATTCTTCACAGAAAATAAGAGAAAACCTGAAGAATCAACAACAAACAAAGAGGAAAAGGGTTTGTGCTTTTCTTGTATTTGATGGACAAAAATGAAGAGTAAGGAGATGATATATTTGTATCAAATAGCATGATTAAAAAACATATCTTCTGTTTTGGATAAATGACTGCCAGAAAAAATATAATGTCCACCTAAGATAGTAAGAGTTTAATTAAGTTACTAGCTATCACTACTCTCTCATCTTTCACTTTGTGGTATTCATGATGACTGTGTTGCCAATGCACAAAGAAAAAATAAAATAAAATTCAATTGTATGCTTTGGAAATAAAATCCGTATTAGATTTGCACCCTCTAACTCTGCAGTTCTGACTGCAATAAAATAGATGAGGTTATTTTATGGTCATTAAAATGAGCAGATTTTCTTCATTATACACTTAATAGAGAGTTCTTAATAGAGAGTTGAGTAAGGTGTCATTAAAATACATTCAGTCTGAAAGAAATGGCCCATTTAATTTGTCACATTCCTTAATAAGAAATTTGTGTGGGGACCCTTGAACAAGCATCCTGAAGTGTTTCTTACAATCTGTATAAAAATGAAAACGCCAGAAGATGAAAAATTATATACTACATAAACATTCTGCTGCCAAAACATATATGGTTAAAATCCTTACACCAAACTATTTTCTAATAGGGCAGACAGCCACACACCTATTATCTTCATTCTTGAAAACTCTTCATTCAACCAGTATAATCAAGAAACATACAATCATAGAATCATTTAGCTTGGAAAAGACTTTTAAAATTATTGAGTTCAATTGTAAACCTAAAATGGACAAGTCCACAACTAAATCATGTCCCTAAGTGCCATATCTCTAAGACTTTTGAAAATCTCCAACAGTGGTGACTTGACCACTTTCCTGGGCAGCCTGCCCCAATGCTTGATAAAACTTTCAGTAAATATTTTTTCCTAATATCCAATTTAAACCTCTCCTAGATAAACTTGAGGACATTTCTTCTCATTCTAGATGATTCATGCCTATCCAATATTGACATTCATAAACCACAGAGTGGTATAAGGTACATATTCCCTTAAATTTTTATCAAAATTACAATGCTCTTGATCTCTAGCTATTAAAGAAAATGAAATCAGAGAATTTTTTTTAAAAAGAAGAAGAAGAAGAAAAATGGAGTATATGTTATTCAGTTAAGTTTCACTCCAAAGTAATCATCAAGGTGGCAGCCAGAGAATAAACTGGCTGACTAGGGAGAAACTATTTACAAGAATATTGTCTCAGTTTAGGGACAAATTTAGGAGAAAATACTCTGGAATTAGTTGTCTCCTCTATAAGGGATCGAAGAATCCCTTTCTACTAATAGAAAGTGAATACTAGTGGATGAAAGTGAAAAAAAAAAAAAAAAAACCCCTGTATTGACAAGCAGGATGCCCATGAGGCGTGGGAAAAAGGTGAATAAATGCTAGATATGAAACTGTCAGACCTTACACCCCACACACACACACACACACACACACATACACACACTGGAATAAAAACCCAAAATACCAGGGAAGAAAACTCTAGCTCATAACAGACAGTAGAAGATGATGTGGGCTTTTCTCTCAGGAAAAAAAAAAACAGGAGATTCATGCAGCAGCTCAGGCAAAGAGATGAAAAGCTGTGGACTCTCTGGCATTGATTCACTCTCTGCAGCAGATGAAGCAGATGGGCCAGAGCCTCTGGCGTGCCCTCTCTGCCCTGCACAGCCTCCCAGAGGTGTGGGGCTGGGACCAAGGATGCCTCTCCCACCCTTCCTGAGCAGCCCTTCTCCCACAGGTCCTGTTTCCCTGACCTCACCCTAAACAACCTGTCCAGTTAACCTCAAAAAGTCATCCAAGGATTGCTGCTGCAGCTTCTCCAAGGCCAGGGGAGGGAAAAGCTTCTTGCCTGGGCTAACAAAAACCAAGCTAGCCAAGTGAAAAACCCCAGACCATGCTGAGCCCAAGGCTCCCCACTCCCCCAGACACACATTAAAGATACAGAAACCATTCTGGGCATAAAGCAGAGGATCAGAAAATAGACTATCACCGTAAATTGCCCCAAGATAAACATGCAAGACAAGGGTGAATGAGGAAATGGCTTTAAACTGACAGACAGTATGTTTAGATCAGATGTTAGGAAGAAAATCTCCACTTCCATGGGTAGTGAGGCACTCAAACGTGTTGCCCAGACATGCTGTGGATGCCCTGTCCTGGGTAATGTTCAAGGTCAGGTTGGATGGGCCCCTGAGCAACCTGATGTAGTGGAAGGTGTCCCTGCCTACATCAGGGGAGCTGGAATTTAATGATCTGTTAGGTCCCTTCCAATACAGACCTTTCTATGATTATATGATTACAAGAAGATTTTTATCTTCCAGTTGTGAGACTACAGTTGTTAGCAGGCACCTCTTCAAAGGTACTTTGTACAAGGGCAACCATCTCATAGTATGAAACCTTTGTTTACTTCATTAATGCAGAGATTCAAGACATTTAACACTAAGTAAAAGAGAATAGGTCCCAAAATCTGCAGCAACAAAATCATAACAATTGAGCAAGAACAAATTTTTAACAAATTACAGTGAAATAAAGACTAAGGAATAAAAACTTAGAGGCAGAACCTGAACAAAAAGGGATATAAAGTGATCTGGTATTTGCAATAGCTCTATTTCAAGTATGATGTTCTCACTAGGACAGAGATGTTGTTCAACAACGTTGGAAATGAGGAAGCACATAAATGTTGGATGCACTAAAATCAAAAGTACATCAGAAGTCGCATTTCATCTTGACTGCATAGGCAGTGATGTAGAAGACATGATTCACTGAATAAGTGGCAGAAATGAAGATGTCCTTGAAAATGTCCTTAGTATTTTAACTGACCTTTCCTCTCTAGGAAGTAATATGGTTTATGAAACATTTGTCTTCAGCCAGGGAAGACAAAAGGAAATGAAAAGCTGACCAGCTTTCCTGCCAGATCATACCAATTGGCATGCAAATGGAGTGTATTGAGCTGGATCTTTCAATCAAAATGTAAATCATGTGTCATTACTTATTATCCAGGCTCTGAGCAAGCTTTCTGCAAGCCAAAACTCATGGCTGACAGATTTTTGAACACAAAATGAGTAGTGATATCGGCAGAGACACAGACTCAACACAGGAAAACTGATGTGCAATTTATTAGCATACCAAAAGGAAATGAGACCATATTCCAAGAAAGCCAAGCCTCATAAAATTGTGTGGATATTGAGATATTTACAGAAGCTGAAGCAGATAACCTACGCTGGAAGAGACATTCCACTTATAAAGCTTTGATAGTAGTAAACATAGAAAAAGACCCAAAGAAACAATCTAACAAACCTTTATGAAGATGATACTATCTGCAATCAAAATCACATAGGACTACAGAAGAAATGACACTGTAAATTTGAAAAAATTCAAGTCATTTAATCAAAGAGTATGGTAGCACATTATACAGATTCAAAGGAAGCAAAATATAGGATGGAAATCTTTGGGAAATACAAAAGATATATAAAACCAGAAAGTAAGAGATAAAACCAAGGAGAAATACTCAAGAAATATAACATTTGAGAAATGCTTTTTCTGTAGAAGAGTGTACAGAAATTAACTGAAAAAAAAAATAAAAGCCAGAATACGGTATATGAAAGAAGATTTAACATTTCAGGAAACTGGAGGTTGAAAACACACAGGATGCACAGGAGAAAATGGAATTTTCATAAAAACAGGGAACATAAAAGTCTGGCAGACTAGAGTGTAAGAAAGGATGCATTTTCAAAAATAACTCAGAAAATTAAATATACTGCTGGTAAAAATCTGAATACACTTTGATAGTAAAGACAAAGAAATACATTCATACTAACCTGCTATTCTGAATATATCAAGGATTTCAGAAAAAAAAGTGACAGGGTGATTTGTAAGAAAGAGAGAAATTAGAAAAGAAGTTGACAGAATTCTGGAAAGTTCAAAGAGAACTAGAATTCTAGAATCATTAAAAATATTTCAACGAACAGCAGCTGGAAGATGACATGGTTCCTTTCCATGAAAAGCACCTCAGTGCAGAGTAGCAAAGATGTCCACTTAATATCTTTTAGAAATAAAATTCATAGGTTTGTGACACAAGTATAATACCATAATAATATGATCTGGTAGGTCAAGCATTCACATCAAAAATAAAAGGTGTTGCATGTCATTTTTATCATCCTATTTCCCATGGCACAGCCCATCAGACCCTGGGTTATAAATACATATGGTATTGGCTTTTCACAAATATTAGGGTGGATACTAATGTGTGGTATTGAAACGGTTTTTAAGATATAGTTTTCTTTAGGATTAACGTAGGCTGATTAAGTGTCTTTGTAGTAAGTGAACTACCTGCTAGGTTGGATAACACCCAGCAAAGACATCTGCTACTGATATACCAGTTACCAGCACTGACCATCTGTAGAAACTGAAGACCACAGCCCAAATTAAGGCTGATAAAAAAATAAACTAAAACCACAGCCAAGAAACATGCATACTCTAAAAAGGCAGACTTAAGGAGTGGCCAGATAAAACAATTCCTGGAATATAGAAAATAGTTTATAGAAAAGTTTGAAAATGTATGATGGGCTATGAACATACAATGGGCTGATGAATTTAAGGGGTTTCTCCAAAAGAGCAGGTATGTTCTTGGCTGAATGTCAAGACCTGGCTGTTGCAACCTTTGGCTTTATTGTTTATCTCTTATTGTCTTTGTGAGAAGTTACACAGTTATAAGTATCATTATAGAAACACACCATGGGATCAGTATAAACAAGAATACTGAACTTAAAAAGCATGGACATGAAACAAAGGAAAATATAATAATTTCATTATATTTGTTAAAATCACTTTGCTATAAATTGCTGGCTCTTTGATGTTATGTATTTTTGGCACTATAATCATGAATTGTACCCACTTTTTACGTATAAGGAAAATGCAAGCTTGTGCGAACATGAGGACTTGTCGCTGCTGTTACCTGCTTGCTAGGAGTGAAACCTGAGAACACGTTCAAGTCTTGTCCAAACCTGGTGGGGGCTTGTAGCCATTGCTGCTTGGGGCCCAGCTAACATGTTTGGGCTTGCTTGGACTTGTATCCCAGCACAGTGGGCATAGCTGAGCCCAACAAGAAACTGCCTATGAAAAGGGCAGAGACCCCTTTGGTGGAAGGATGGACGGGTTGGTGGAGCACAGACTCCCCACGTCCCCAGCGCTGCTTGCCTGTTCCTTATCAACCAACTAATAAATTGCCTTAATGATTGACCTGCCCAATTGTGGTGAGAAACTTGCAACATCTACTGAGTCCAATTAGAGCCCAGAAAACTAGAAAGTTTTAATTGTTGTGTCTTGGTATCTCAAATTCAATGGTTAATATGTTACCTCTCTTGAGTTATAAAACTTAGTAAAGAAGAAAACTGAATGCAAGTAATCATAAGAAAGCAGCAGATCAAATTCAAGCTCTCAGACAGATTTCAGCTGCTTTAACTATGACTCAGCCTATTCTCTATTTATTTGGCAGTCTTATTTCACATATGGCTTGGAACATATCCAAAAAAAATGAGATACTCTTCCAAAGAACACTATCCATCCATAGACAATATTGTCTCATATTTATGTAATTTATAAATTTTCACACAGCTAATTCCTATATTAAAGAGATGCCTGTGTGTCTTCCTGGGAAAAAGGAAGTCAAAGGAAACATAGGTTTAATAAACCTGTATATATATATATATATATATGTTTTAAGTGATGTAATTTTACTGGTGAAATAAATTTATGTGAAAAAACTGAGGCATTATTCTCAAATGTGAAAAAGATAGTTTTAAAAACTATGTGCACCTGAAATTTTAAATATCTGATAACTTTTACAAAGAAATAAAATATGTATCCCTTAGATAAGAAAATTACATATTTGCGTATATATACGCAGCCAAGAATTTGCTATTTATCTAGTAATGACTTAGCAACCACATCAAAATGCATCAATTAATAAAGTTACAACAGTTCTCATGGCCCAGATCAATATATAAAAGTTTCATTAATAGTACGCTTTAAATGTTTATGCAAATAATTTCAGTTTTTCTGCCCTTCTTCTTTGGTTTTAGCCTCGTGTGTTCATTGTCCAGACTCCTGTTGTCAGCAGCATGTTTTCATTGTAGGGGGGAAATGGTGGGATGTCTAGCTACTCAACTGTGTAACATGTCCTATGCAAGGAAGGATTTTAAAGCTCTTGGTGTTGTCTCTTTCCCCTTGAGCCTTGGGATCTTTTCAGTTTTACAATTCTTCACTACAGTTTACTTCCTTCTTACTGATTCCCATCTGAACTTTGAAAGTTGTGTATTGGCCTTTCCCAACTTCAGCTGGTATAAAGGACTGCTGTTTGTTTTAAAATTACCAGGTTTGTCAGGTATTCAGCATGTAATCTACCCACAGAGCTTCAGCTAGTCAGTTGGAATAGTAACTTGACTACTAGCCAGTTGTTAAAAACACATAACACAAATAAAATCATGCCATGGTTCCATAAAAGTCCTTAAAATGAGACAATTCATTAAGAAGCTTACAGGTTGTTTTTTTCAGAACATCAAAAATATTTAGCAGTCTATATAGTAGCCACAAAACTACAAAAAGGATGAATGAAACTTCTAAAAAATGAAGTCTATAAGAATATAATTTACAATTTTTGGAAGTTATTTTCATGTTAAATTGTTTTGTACAGCTAGTCTTCTGAATTTCGTTTTCTACTCTAACATCATCCTGCTCTGTATCTCTTGGAGCAATACATAGGGAAATAGGATTTTTTTCTACTACTACAATGATTCCCTTAAATCAGTAAGGAGAATGTCAGTAGACAGAACATTTAGAAGAAGTATATTAATGAAACTGAAAAATGTGACATGGAACAAGTAGTCATGTGAGTTCTAGCATCTTTCTTCTGTTAAAATATTGCATCTTTAACAAGGTAGACTGTGCTTTTTGATCATAACTAATGATATAGACTGATTTTTAAATGCTTTATGGCAGGCTCTCCTATTTCCTGGGAATAATGCAGTTTCTCAGCTTTAACTACAATCTCAAATCTATCTCTAACCAGGAGAATAATGGTTTTCCTCACTTTTTGTAATGTCCCTGCAGAAGGACTCCAAACATCTGATTCAGGTCAGCCAAGGTGACACTGTCACCCAGCCTGGCAGGTCTACAGAAGTGTCAGGTATGTTTCAGTCACTCATATTCTGCAGAGGTACTTCTGTACAAAGACAAACAGCCAGTTTTGTTGTCTTAAGAGAGGAAGTGATTGCAGCTGGGTATTCTGTAAGACCAGCTTGCTTCGAAGTGGCGAGCAAGGAGCACTTAGTCATAGCTGCTTTGAGACAAATTCTTTTCATTCATATTAAAAAAGATGACCAATAGCATTTTCCTGTCATATAGCAAACCAAAAGTAGCTGTACTGAAATACCTGAGCAGAATCCTCATTGAAAACAGAAAGCACCTTCCTCTCAAAACACAGACAAACCAAAATCAAAGCCTTAAAAAAAGGCAGAATCTCTGGAATATGAGTATAGGGAAATGCCCAAATTTGGAACATGCTGTTTTTTTCTCTAATCTTCTTAAAACGCCCTGTAATTCAACACTGAAAATTCTGGGGGTTGATTTGGGCTGATTTTGTTTAACAATTAAGTTAGTACATTTTCAAAGTACTTATTATTTATTGCATAAATAATAAAAATGTATTTTGCTTTAAAAGGACATTTGGCTAGACTTAAATCATAGAAATTGGGAACTTTATTAGCTGAAAAAGTTTGGAAGGCCTCATTTGTGATTTGTCTGTAGTATCAGAGAACATCTGCAGAAAACAACTTCTGTAGTGTCATGCTGTTCATCAGAATTTTCTCAGTATAGCATCCTTAGAAACTACATTTGGTAAGTTTTATAAACTCAATTGGTGTGATTTTTGATTTGAAGTAAATGTTCAGGCATGTAACAAGGGTGAATGCCTCTGTGATGTGATGTGGTGAATAGGAACAAAACTACTTAGCATTGCTTAGGGCAGGGAATTGTAATACACAGTTTCCTCAGGTTTCTTCCAACCTGAATTACCCTATGATCTTATGACATGCAATAAGAAGTTGAGATTTTGGTGACAATGGAAAGCTGAAGATGCTGAAGATAAAGACAAAATGTGGCTCAGTCATTAAAATATCTCATTTGAGCTCTGAATCTCTTAATTTATTAGCATGGGGAGAGATGTGGTGAACGTGCAGAAAATCTTATGTTCTTAATGCTTGTCTGTAATTTCAGGATGCAGCATACCTTGATAATAGCACTTAAAACCGACACTGCCTGTATGGTTGCTTAGTATCTTCTTTAGAGTGAGCTGCAATTTTTTGTTCTTTCCTGTTAAAAGAGGCAGATTCTGAACACTGAAATTTAGTCTCCAGGCAACCATCCAGCTCTTGGTGGCTGGCTAGACACCACTTGAATCATCTCTCTGTATGTAGCAGTTAACAAACAACTGTCTGATGTAAGTCATGGATTGAAACTACAGCAATGAAAGAGGCACAGATTTTCTGGCTGGAACTAAATGGTTCCATCTTGACCTGTGTTTACATTATTCAGGGCAACACATGCACTGATGAAAAAACATGGTGGAAGGAGTCTTACATGGTATTGTGTTTAAAAATTCATATGCAAAACTTACTAAGTTCTAAAAATGGAAATTACTTAGAAATGCACATGTACATGTGTATGTATATCATCTGCATAGGATATAAATATACATGTGTGTGTATACATTTATGCATAGCTACAGATATAGTTCTGTGGGTAAATGCATCAAAACAGTAGAATATAACTTCTGGCAGCAAGGTTCCAAGGTATAACTCTGGCATTTATTTTTTATATGCTACATCATAAAGACTGTGAAACTAGTTCAGTAGATATTCAATTCATATTACCATTTAAAAAATACCTATTATAAACCTTTCAAAGCATGACATATTTAATACCCCTAATCCCTACTTATTCATCTTGGGTTTTCTGTTTTCATGTACAAATTAATACTGAATCTCAAGTAGAGAAATACTAATGGAGTAGTCCTAGGTTCCAGTCAAAATCTGTGAATATAAGCATATCTAAGCTTAATTTTGTATATGTCAAGTCTTTATTTTTCAGAGAGAGTCTGTTTGCTACATTTTTTTTCGGTTTTATGTATTTACTTCTGTTAATTTTATTTTTGTGTCCACAATATAATTGTAGAATTTTTAAAATCTGAAATTAGGATACGAATAGTTAAAAAGCATCATATTCCCAATATGGTACTTATGTACTGTTAAAGTAACGATGTCACACAAAAAATTGTGTTTACTTCCTTAAGAACTGTTTGATTTTCTTGTTCATTTTGCATATTTGTTTCAAAGGAAGTAATCTAAAGAAAAAAACGTAGTTTCTCTTAGTATTTTTGGTTTATTTTTGGTGCCTTAAGACAAGATATCTAAGAATCCTTTTTGACCGTTTTCTATAACAAATTATAAACTTTATTATAGAAATAAATCTGTGCAGACCTAGATGAAAAACAATAAAAATAAAAATAAAAAAATTAAGCAAAATACATCTGGGAGAAGTGGCTTACTTACTCATCTGCTTTTCTTAAAATAGAGTATAGGGACTCTGCTTTCACATCATAGAAAAATTGTTAAAGTTACTGAACTACAATTCAGTCTGTTTCTCATGCAGATGCCATTAAAATGTACAGGAAAGGTTACTAAGACCTTAAAAATGGCTGAGGATTCAAGACAAGCTCCAACAGAAAGTAACAAGAGCAAAGTAGTTCTGCATAGCAAGAAACAGAAATAATCTTACTCAAGTATCAGGGACTCATAGAGGAACTGCCTAAGTCATGGAGAAAAGGTGTAAAGCTGAGTCTTTGGAGTGCTGGTTCACTTTCTCCTGGTACCTATTATGAAGGAAAAATTCTCCACATAAATCATAGTATGTTGATCCTGTGAAGACTTCCAGTTGCTAGAAGGTGCTTCAAGCCCTGTACCTATATTATCTTCTGATCTCTTGGATTTGATGTCATGTGAAAATAGACACCCTCCAAAATCATGACTACACATGTTCCCCTACATTGGAGTAACTTAGTGTTAGACTGTAGTTTGTGCTGTCAAAACATGTGTGTGTGAGCAGATGCCAGATTTCCACAGAGTTGATGCACAAAGGGAAAGTGCTAGAGCTCCAACTGTCAACACCTCTGTTTGTGAGCAGATGCCAGGTCTCGGCAGAGTTACAACACAATGGAAAAATGCTTCAACTGTCAACACCCTATATGGGAGCAGATGCTGGTTTTGGCAGAGTTAAATGTAAGAGAAAAATACAGCATTAGTACCAAGCTTGCAAGGAAAGTCTGGGCTTTGCCAGAATTTCTATCAAAGAATGAAAATGCCTAGGATCTCTCCACTGACCACTGTCTCAGCTTATACATTGAGAATAGATGCCTGAAGTGTTTATATATTTGTTACCCACCATCAAAATTTTAAATTAATGTAAATTGGTAGTACAACTAAATCAAATCAAAACAAACAGATCCAAATAGTTGTCTGTTTTTCTACTGTAGAAGTTAATTTGTGATAGCAAAGTGTTGTTATACCATCAACATCTATCATTGTTGCTTGTAATGGTGAGACTGAATATGCTTCATTAGAAAGGCTAAAAACCAAAAAATTCTACAGTCATGTAGAGGATTTCACAAAGGAGTGATTTAGATGACTCAAAGAAATATCAAAAAAGTGTCAGCAAGACTATTTATATTGAAATATGATATTATAAAATTGTGATTTAAGCAAGTTTGATTACTATGTTCACCGTATTACTTCACAGATAATGTAAAAACTACCAAGTGATAATCAAAGTTATCAGGACAAAATCAAAGTTATCAATACAGAATCTTACCACACTATAATGTAAGGGTCTATGTGATGTCAGTCACTGACCAAAGATCCACAGTTTGTAAGAGGTATCTCCATTAATGAGCAACCTTGAGAGATGTCCCAGCTTAGGAGGCAGCAGCCAGCTCAGAGACATCTCCCAGCTCAGATGCAGCCAGCTCCTGAGCAGGAAGAGCTCAAAGAAAGCTTCCTTAGGCTGTTGTATTTATGAAATAAAGTGATTAGCTTGTAGGTAAATTATGTGCAATGAGAAAGGTACGCATGAGACTCAATTTTTTTCCTTGATAAATGAGCCTAGGAAAACCAGTCACATGGCTGGTGCTCCAAACTCACTGTGTGACTGTTTCTTCATGGATTTTCAGAGGATAGATTGGAACTAGATATGCACTTCACCCAATATTGGCTTAGGCCTCTTTCTCTTCAGAGATGGTAGATGCTAGATTAATGACTTGAGTACAGCCATCACTGGAGGGACAATGTTTTCAACACTTACTTATCTAAGTATCTTTATATCCTTGTGTGTAGCTGCAACTGCATGTTTTGGATAAACCAGTTCTGCTAAGAAACAAAAGGATCTTTGTACATTTTGATTCAGAATGGACTATAAAGAAATATAAGAATAGTATTCTTTGGTTCATCCCAAGTGATGATAAACTGAGGAGAATTTTAATAGATAAGGTTTCTTAGAGCTCCATCCAATCTGACCTTGAACGTTTGCAGGGATGAAGCATCTACCACCTCTCTGGGCAACTTGTTCTAGTGCTTCATCACCCTTATTATGAAAAAACTACATATTTACATATATTACATATTTAAATGAGTTTTCTAAAAGAAGATGATTTTTTTTTTCTATCTTGGGATGTGCAAAGAAGTGCTCAGGGACATGATGGCATTTAACAGCTGATGTGGATTGTTTCTCTATATGTCTAAACTCAATGCTACGTTAGGGTTTGAGCTATTTACATCTTCCATCATCATAATTTATCATATAATTATTATATATTCATAATAATTATTCTTTCTCTCTTGTCAGTGTAGATAAGGAGTTGAATCTGGTTTGACTAAGAATGAAGAATAACACTTCTGGAGGTATATTCCAAGAACTTCTTCAGGAGAACCAGATTTTTCCACTTTTACCATACAGTTAGGTGTGATAATAAGGGGTAACTCTGGATGCTGTCTCTGGAGCAGTTTGCTGAATACACTGACATAGTTAGGAGTAGCCAGTGACTTAGGAAATTGAAGAATGAGTAAACTATTGTTCAGTGTATATAGGAAGCAGGTGAACATGGCATTGTTCAAATGCAAAGTGGATAAAGCTGCATTTATTCCAAAGTACACCAGTTATGTCAATATGTCTTATGCCAGAGTCAGGTCAGAGCACAATGAAGAAACTTTAACTGGATGCATACTGTATAAACACTCCTTATTAATTGCTGCCATTAAGAAACTGGACCCAACATAGTCTAATTCTTCAGTCAGTCATAACTTTCTGAAAATGTCATCTGTCAGTCTGAAGTTGTCTAAATTTATCTCCATTCATAAGTAAACAAGGAGTTATATTTTTCATTTTATTGCAGAATAATGAAAAGTGAGATGTTACAGAATTTGCTGTGTCTTTCTTTTCAGGTTGCAGTTTATTAATATAATCAAGACGTTTAGGATGGAAATGCCAAAGGTAATAGACAGGAAAAAAGTATTGTAAAAAAGAAAGAAAACTCAGTTAGAGATGTAATAATAGATAAAGCTTATTAAAAATTATATACTGGTTTATTTCCTATATTCAACCTAGAACTCTCGATGGTCATCTAGAGAAACTTTCTTCTGGTGTATAATCCAAGCTTTACCAAAGTTATAGACTTATTCAAAATAGATTAGACATGTCTAAAATTTGGTTTTATGCTAGAAAAGATTTTTTCTCATAAAATTTGTTATTAATAGAACACCTTGAACCTTGTTTTCCAGAAAGCTTTAGATTTAATTTTTGGGTAACTCACAAATGAAAATATGAAGAAATTACTAAATACTTTAATCAAATAACATGTATTTTACTGACAAAGGCTGACTGTTCTAACTTCTGAAAATAAAAAACCAAAAAAACAAAACAGGTCCTAGCCTGATTAGAGATATTCAACAAATGGATAATTACTTGCTGTTATTACATCTGTTATAGTACATCTGTTATAGTACATCTGTTACTCCATCTAGCCATCCTATTACTAAAGCTGGGGAACTTGATGACTCTACCTGCACAGGGCACCAGATGTACTCCAATTTAATTACATGCTTTTAGCTGTGTAGTTGAGAAGCTGTCTGCTACTTCAATTATCATTGCTAGGCAAGGTTCTACTATAGCAAAAAAAAAAAACAAAAAAAAAAAAAAAAAAAAGAAAAAGTTTAAAAAATTAGGATAAATCTAAAGTATTCTAGATACTAAACCAGCCTGATAAGAAAATATTCAGATACTTAACCATACTCTTCAGTATACCAATTTTCCTTTGCATGCAGCAATATGCTTATACAAAATCCTAACATATTTTCATAATTAACCATACAATAAACATTTCAACTTTTATTATCTCACTCATAGAACACTGTGAATCAATCTCTGTTGAATCACCTACATGAAGTTTAAAATGTTTAATGCATTACATGTAAAGTTTATTAAGGTACAAAATAGCCACCAGATCAATATCTAATCTAATCTAATTAAAAGTTAATCTCAAGTTATGTAAAAATGCAAGGTTAGCATTACAAACTGTCTTGTTTTACAGTATTTCTCTAAAGAGGGGAAGAGAAAAGGAAAAAAGAATTGTAAAAAGCTCACATAAGCTTTTCTACAAAATTTCAGGTCAAATGCTTGCCAAGCAGTTTTGCAGATAATTAACAGTCTGTGTTAAAGAAAAAAAATGTCTGTATTGTATGCAGATGATAGTTCATGTTTCATACCTACTTGTTTTCTGGGGTATCTAATTAATCATCACTGCATTCCTGTTAAACAAATCAGTGTTATTATCAACATATGACAGATAAAAAAAAGGATGGATGGCAAGCCATGTGCCACCAGATGACAGGTGATTTCACCAACATCATAGAGGAATTTTACAGCAAACCAACAACTAAAACCATGTAACTGCTGAGCTTTGTGCTTTTGAGTTCCAAACAACTCTCTGTGGCAAAACAAGTTGGTTTCAAGACTGTGGTGGAGACTATTTCTGCTGCATTTCTCAGAATCCTAGTCATCTTTTTTTTCCAATTCTATTAAATTTAATTCTCTCTTCTCTATGCTCATGACACAGGTAAATTTCAATAATAAATATATTTTTTCCACCATGAAAAAAATCATGAGGCAGATGGGAAACAGATTGACACAACATGTACAGTTTCAGGTCAGCTATTTTCATGACCCTGACTATGTACAGAGAAGTCTGCTGCTCACCTTCAGGCTTCTTTGCTACAATTAATTTTTCTAGGAAATGTTGTTACATGATATTGATACATAATATTTCTAAAATGATATACGCCTGAGCAAGGTTGATATTAAATGAATTTGTAAAGGTAAATTGGTGTGGAGACTGATGCAGAAAGTCCTACTGGAAGCATATCTGTATAACCAGATCAGGCAGGATATGAATTCTTTTCAAGCCATAAAGATTCCCTTGTTAAAGAACAAAATACAGTGGACCCACTCATTTCCATTTCATCAATTCTGTGGTTTATAACAACACCTCACTGAAGTGAGGAACTTCACTTCAGTTGCATCTTATATCACTTCAGAATAGTCTGTTGGAAAATCTACAGTAAGACACATCAAATTTTCTCTTTCTTGGCCACACAGATGTGCTCAAACCAGTCCTAACTGCCAATGGGAAATGCATATGAACCACTGCACTGGGTTTATCTCAATATATTTGCATTTCTGTAATGGTTTTTGCTATTTTTTCCCCCCACTGTCCTTTAGACAATACCAGGTAGAAAACAGTACATGAATTTACTTGCTTATTTCCGATTTTCTATCATGATTTTTTTTTATCAGCTAAATAATGACCTATGCAGGTCAATGTTCTGGAAGCACACTGCAAGTGTAAGATAAAAAATTTTCACCAGATTCAACCCTACAAAGTTGTGATAATCCTCATGAAGGTAATTCTCCATTTTCTTGCAGTAAATTGAAAAAAAAAAATCTTCTAGCCTTCTATCAGTGAAAAAAACATGAAAACCAAAAACTGAGAACATAATAAAATTCCAACTTTTTATTATCTCATGATACATTCAGCTGAAAAATATTTTCAGCTGTTTACCAAATGCTGCATTTTTACCTTATCTCTCTTTTTTATCAAGTCAAGCCTTGTACTATTGTTTGCCCACCAGGACTGAAGATAATCAGGTTTTAGGCTCAGCTGTGAACACTCTCCTTACTAAAGCTGGACTATATTTAAAGGAATCTTTCCCCTCCTCCCCAACCCTGTCCTATTAGTTCCTCACTGATATCAGGCATTGTTCTCAGTAGAAATTATTACTAACATCTATATTCCTGCAACAGAATGAAGGGTGTTTCAAGAAACTAGGATGTCTTCAATGAAATGGACTGTCTCTTGTTGATGTTTGTCTAATTAATGCTTTTATCCCATGAGGACAAGCATGTTTCTGTGTAAATTCCTGTACAACACATTAAACATAAACAAAAGGAGAATGGAGTTTTTGTTGTGAGGTGAGGTTTTCCCAAAATATTGAATAAATTGTGGCAAAATTAAGCATAAAGGTATTTCAAAGATTTTCAAGAAAGTCAGGGATGCTTGATACATCCCTGAAATATCAAAACCTGAATGCAATTTATAGATAAAGAAGATCTAAATTTATCATTTCCCAGGCAGTAATAGAGATGGCTCAGAACAAGGCTTCAGATGGCTGGAAGCCTTTTTCTTTTTCCTCAATTCTCACCACTAATGTCTTTCAGAAGAGGAATATTTGTTTCACACTTTGGAGTGACTCATAAGTTTGAATCTTGTTTCCATTTCACAGTCTTAAAACACTCAAATACTGATTTGGTTATCCCTACGTAGGTCTATAATGTGACAATGAATATAAAAGAAGTTGTTAAAGAGTTATAGCTCCATATTAATGTAGACAAGATATGAATGACATAGTAATGAAATGACAAAATGGATTTATGCTCAGTTATTGAATAAACTGTAGGCAAATTGTGCATTCATGCATGTCTCTATGATATTGTGGAAACATAGCAAGTGTAACATGAAACATGTGGCTCTGGATTAGCTATAAGAGGCAAGATTTAGTAACAGGGGCTGAAGGTGCCTGAGGGAGCCTCCCTGTGCCAGTCAGAGCAGGCTCTAGATGGCTCTAAAAAGGTTGGAGACAGACCATCATGCCTCAAACCTCCAATCAACCAGAAGAGAACACTGTGCCTCTGATCAGATGTGCTTGAGGAAGGGTGTCAGCTGCTAGGGGTAGGAGACAACAGAAAAGAAGAAAGGTGAGAGGAGGCTGGGGAGGAATCTCAAAAAAAGGACCTGTGAGGAGGTAAGTAAAGAGGCAGGTTTGGAAGAATGTACAAGGGGATGTTGAAGGGGACAAAAGTGAAAATGACCTGAAGGAAAAACTCTTGAATGAGAGAGGGATGCTCTGAGAAACTGCAGCCCATGGAGGACCCATGTGAGATCAAAGACATCCCAAAAAGGACTGTGGCTTGTGAAGGACACATGCTGAGGCAGGAGAACAGTAAGAAGCAAGGAACAGAAGCAAACTAGTGTACAGTGACCACTGCATCATCAAAGAGCCTGGAAGGAACTGAGTGTCTTGTGTGATGAAAAGAAAGGGAATTAAGTTGAGCAAGTGGGAGAGAAGTGCTGGACTGAAGCAGAGCTTGGGGAACAAGTAGAAAAGTAGTTTTTCTAAGTGTTGGTTTAATTAACTTCCCTTGTTAATACCTGAATCAGTAATTAAAATTACAGTGAATTAAACTGCATGAAGTTTCTCAAGTCAGGGCTGCTTTGCTCATTAAAAGTTCATATGTGTAAATTTTCATTTTCAGTGTATCTAATATACAAAAAACCTAATGCACACTTTAAATTTAATGTATACATAACATAGCTATCATGTCTTTGCCATTAATACATATCAGTTACTGCTGTGGTTTAACCCCAGCCAGCAACTGAGCCCCACACAGCCACTTGCTCACTCCCCCAACAGTGGAAGTGGAGAGAGAAGCAGAAAAGTCAGAGAACTTGTGGATTGAGATAAAGACAGTTTAAAAGGTAAAGCAAAAGCTACATGCAGGTAAAGCAAAACAAGAAATTCATTATTTCCTATGGGCAGACAGGTGTTCAACCTTCCCATGGCACACAGTGTTGACTTGGGAAGGCAAATGCCATCCCTCTGAATGTCTCTTTCCTTGTACCCACAATTTATATTCTGAACATGAGGTCATAGGGTATGGAATATCCCTTAGGTCAATGGGAATCAGGTGTCCTGGCTGTGTCCCAGCTTGTGTACCCCATGCCTGCCTGCTGGTGGGGTGAGGTGAGAAGCAAAAGCCTTGACTCTGTGTCAGTTAAAACATCCCTGCATTATCAGCAGTTTTCAGCACAAATCCAAAGCACATCCCCGTACCAGCTATGTGAAGAAAGTTATCCCAGCATAACCAGCATACTAACCTTAGTATTTTCTTCTTCTATCAGGTCTCATAATCAAGTCATTTAATCCTTCTCTTGCAGGATTTTCCTGATGAGCAAGAGGAATGCTCAGTCCCTTGACATTTCCAGGTTCACATGTAAGCACTTTCTGGCTGGATACCTCAGATATTGCCTTTTTTAAAGAAATTATATTTGATATATATATATATATATATATATATATATATATATATATATATATATATATATATATATATATATATATATATATTTAATAATATAATATATATATATATTTAATAATATAATATATATTATATTTGAAGTTATATGAAAATATGACCCCAAAATGTTTAAATTTTTCATACTTCAGAGTAACTGAAAAAAATACCAGGAAGAAAAAAATGTAAAGGGCAGGAGATTTTATTATATAATTATATTATAATATATTATATAATTTTTATTATATAATGTCATCTCATTCCAGTTGTATGAGAGAGGAAATGTAAAATAATTATCCTACTCATAAAACTTACTGTCTCCTCTGCTTATGCATATTATTCTAAAACATTATTATGTTGTCACAATGATATTTATTGTTTTTGATTAAGTGTTGACTGCATGCTAAATATAGGAGATGCATTTTGATACTTGAAAGTGTTTTTATTGCGTGCAAGGAATGCGCATTCCAGAGTGTGATTAGGTAATTAAAGTAAGTGAGGTGGAAGTTGAAATCAAAGTCTCACATGAACTATTGGGTTTGTTTGTATATAAATACAGTTTTTGAAGATGAGAGAGGCCTGAAGATCTGTGCTTGAGAACAATGAAACTCCATAATTTCTCTTAATATCACATTTGACACAACTTGTTAGTTTTTGTATGTATAAAAATATTTCTAACATTCTAATATAAATAATTCTAAGTCAATGTTCATTTTGTAGTTCTTATAAAATGTTATTTCTTTTTCCTTAAAAAGATAGAAGATGCTTAAAATATAGTGAGATTCATCTTTTATAGCTTTTATACACCTAAAATTTAGAAGTAAAAAACTGAACAAGTGTTTTAGGCTTCCTTTTTAGTTGGTGGTGATAAATAAATATGTATCAGGTTTTATTTAACTCTTCAACAGATATCTAAAACAAGTCAGATGATCAATTTTATAGGATTCTATTGATCTTTGTGATTGCAGAGGAAATCTAGAGTATTAGTATGAAGAAGACACATGGATTACAACTTGTTTTGTAATATTGGCTTAATAATAATTTTTTTAGAAGACTAAAAAAAAGTATTCCCTTTCCAGATTTGCTGCCAGTTCAGACACCTTCAAATACAGAACATTTTGTAACAAAATTAATATAAAAAGAAGTATTTTTTCTGTTAGCATATTCATCCAACAGCATAAAGTAAATGTTCTTCTTTCTTTCATATGTTTAACATTTCAACAGCTGAGGAATAAAAAGAACCCTTTGAATAATTTTTATTAATTTTTCTGTATTTCAAATAAAGCTTAATGAAGGTGTTTTGTTATATTTTATTAAAATAACATTTTACAATTGTCTTTTTTTTTTTTTTCCTTAATAATCAAGTAGGATTAAGACTACTTTGAAGAATAGTAATGCAGGAACAGGAAAGTGAAATATCTTCTGAGCTGTTAATGAATTACAGATTGCCAGTCTTCTTCAAGCCATAAACAGAAATAATCTCACATCTGCTTTGAATTTATTGCTAGTTAAAAACAAGTTATTGTTATTTTGAAGTACAGTATCAATATTTAATATAGCGTTTCCCATCAAGAAACAGCCCCAAATGGGGCAGGGAATAGTGCAGAACTGTATAACAACAGTCAGCAAGTACAGCCTCATTTCCTCTGTGTGAAAGTTATCACCATAAGCCTTTTGCCAGCTTTCTTCTTCCTCTATTATATCTACTCTCTGGTGGATGTCATATTAGAGACTGCAGCCAAAACTCCCTCCATTCTTCACCTATTGGTGCATGAAGGAATCTGTGACAGATGCTGCAGCATCATGCAGTATTCAGAGACCAATGTATTAATTTAATAAATGTTTTTGCAGCCTTATGGCCTTGCCAAAGATTGCACTCTCAGTTAAATGGAAAGATAAAGATTGCCTCCTACAGGAACTGAAGCTGGTGCTTAATATAATGATGACAGATTGTTTTTATGGCATATATGTACAATGAAAAAACAACAGAAAAAAAAAACATAGATAAGAAATTTCCATGTTAATGGGATTAACAGTATTTAAAAAAAAAAAAAAAAAAAAAACCAAAAAAACCCAGCAATTCTACCTAACATGGTAGTTAGTAACTGCAGGGAAAAAATATTCCAGGCTTATAAAATGTTCCCTCTTATCTTACAGAGGGAAGTATAATCTGAAAACTGAAACTTTTGAACCAATGATCAACTTTTACATAAAATTTGATCTTTTTTTTCAGATTTTAGAATACTTTTCATGTGAAAAATTAGTTATAATTTCATAAGATGGGAACATACATCTGTTTGTAGTAAACTAAAAAGAAACTTTTCTTGTTTATCTTTGTTCTGAATAAATAACCATGGGTTTTTGCAAGAGACTTGAAAATAAAAAAAAAAAACTTTAATTATAGAAGTAGAACATAAATTGATTTAAATTTTAATTATGCAGATTTAAACTAAAGCTATACTATTTATATAATCAAAACACAAAAACAAGTGTAATTCTTATTTAGCACAGCACAACTTTTA
Organism: Muscicapa striata striata; assembly: GCA_030060385.1. NCBI lineage: Eukaryota > Metazoa > Chordata > Aves > Passeriformes > Muscicapidae > Muscicapa > Muscicapa striata. Next base: position 2,970,593 of record JAREIS010000099.1, on the reverse strand, counting down.
TTCCAACAAATGTAAATTCCCTGGGGAAAGCAATTTTTCTTTTTATATTAAATATATTTTATGTAAAGCATTGGGCAATTTTTTAAAATCTATCAGAATTTGTATAAAGTTTTGTATTTGAAAATTATAGAGACTTCTTGCACATATAATGGTGGGGGGGGAAATTGAAAAATATTTTTAAAACCAACCAATATTTCAACAACCAAACAAAACTAAATTTTTTAGAATATTTATGGAACTCAATCTTCCACTTCATACTATTTCACTATCAAAATGCAGGACTAGTACAGTAGAATTAAGGTTCATTATGTCTCCTGGACCTACTTTACTTTATTTAGAACCAGACTGACTCCATTGAGGTTTCCTAACCCTGTACAATCTTCTCTTCTTTACAATTTACAGGTGTAGGCACAGAAGTACACTAAGTGGAAACAAATCACTCCTAAGACAAAATGAGTGATAAAGTCAAGAACAGAATAGAGACTCCTGAAATCTTTACCATTAGTCTAATCAATAACAGATTTTTTTCTCCTACTTTACAGTTTCTGTCAGGTTATATTTTCTAGCCTTTCTTCTATGTACAAACAAAATCAAAAACCATAATGACGAACAAACAAACAGGAAACCCAAAACCCAAACAAACAAAAAAAAATATGCTCCAAAGTCTCTTTCCTTGGCATTTTATGGTGATGTTAGTTCAGTGTGCACATTCACAGAGTATAAAAACTGTAGCTTATTCTTTACAGATCACTGAAAGTAAAAACCATACCCTTTCTTTTCTTAGATACATGCACTTTCCACTTGAACATTTAGCTGTGCTACAAGTCATAGTTCTTTTAGAAAGAAAGTCTCCAGACAGTTTTATAACAAAATAAATTGTCTATATTGATATACTTGGTGTCAGTTCAATGACTAATTGTGAATTTAAAAGGCTCAGAATCATGTTAAAATTCAAACATCCTGTCTCTACATCTGATTAGTCCATGCCAAGGGGCAATGAGCAGTCAGTGGGAAAAATACTGCTCCATTAAACAGTATTTCTGGGCTTCCAAAGCCCATTTTTCTTGACAGGCAATCTTTTTCTTAGAATCAGAATAATTTCATTCTTGAGAAAATATGTTTTGATTATTGTAAATGATCAGGTGTTCTTTTTTTTTTCACTTTTCTCACCTCAAAGTTTAACACAGTCTAAAGACACACCCTGATACACTGAGCTGGACAATAAAAAGCTGTCTAAAATAAAGACTACTCAGTGCTGAGTTTTTGAATAAATCATGTTTCAAATTTGTAAGCCTGACAGTCATATGCTTATGTCCGTTTCTCTCTCTGTCTAACCTCTTAGATGATAAGATTTTACAGACCTGAATAATAACATCAGAAGCAGAGTCTTTGTAAGCTGGTGAAATACAGAGATAGTTTAATGATGTTATTTGTCTCTTTTTACCATATATGCTAACCTCAAATGTTTGGTTTGGTTTCTGGTTTGTTTTATTTTTGGATTTTGATTTTTTAAAAGCTTTTTAATTTTAACCTATGGCTAACACTAAAACTGTATTTTTAGTTCAACAACTCATAACTGTGATAAATTGATTCTGATTGATACAGAACATGAATATATGTCATGTCATGGTATGTCAATTCCAGAGAGTCAAAAACCTATGTCTTCTGTGTTTAGAGATGGAAAGCCACTGTGTTAGCTCACTCTGACATTTCTTAACAGACTTCTTACATTCAGGTATACATATCTGCCAAACTATCTGAAAACTGTTACCTTTGACAATGCTTCAAGAGAGATATGCAAAGATTTGAGTCAGCCAGAACACTCTTTCTGAACATTTACATCACTGCCTGCTCTTTTCACACTTTGTATGGCTGGACATATTTTTCTGATTCTTGGTTTTTTTTCAGCACATTTCAGTTTTTTGCAATTTCCCACCAACCACAACTTTCCACCAGACTTTCACAGTCAACTGTTACCCTAATCTTATATATACTATATATATGTATTTTCAATGAGAAAAAAAAAGGAAGTTAACAGGATGAGTACATGTCTTACAATACTGAGGTGGGTTGACTCTGGCTATATTACTGGGTGCCCACCAAACCTACTCTATCACTCCTTCTCCTCAACTGGAAAGGTGAGAGAAAATACAATGAAGGCCTCATAGGTTGAGACAGGCTGAGATCACTCACTAAGTACCATCACAAGCAAAATTTAATTTATTAGCAGTTAAGATCAGAATTGGGTAATGAGAAATAAAAACTCAATTTTAAAAACAATTAGTAATCCTAGGAATAGGAATAGCTCTGTCACTTGCAAAATATTTTGTAAGTGACAGAGCACATTATCTTTTATAGGTCCTTCATCAACACTTTTCTTCATGCATCCTCAAAATTAAGCTTTATTATGCTTTTTGAAATTCTTCAAAAAAAAAATTTTTTTTTTCATTTGATTATGACTTGGTTTATATAAGTGGTCAGATATTGAAGGCAGTGGGCCGATGATGTGATACTACATAGGCAGTTTAAAAGATTTTACAAACTTTTTAATGTCAATTTTTTCACTTTGATGAATATTAGAAGTCTCTAAAAAAATTCTGGTTATCCTGTGTAATCTGTTACTGGCTTAAATGCAGTTCTATAAGTAGAAGTGTTCATACTGGTTTAGGTTGGGAAATATGATTCTTGGATTATATATTTCTGAGAGATCATTTTATGTTTATATAATTTTACATTTTTTGTGACAGAGACAGTTGCCATATGTTTATGTACAAAATTTTATGTAAGAAAACTAAATTTTTGTTCAGTTTTCAGAGCAATGCATTTTGTACTGTATTTTAATAAATTCCATATCTAAGCTGTATTACCTGTGTGATTTTTTTCCCATTTAATCTAAGCCAAAGTAATTTTTAAGTGATTAAGCAGGAATGTCAGAAAACCTATGAGTTATTCATAAAGGAAATATGAAGAGTCTGTTTATATAAAAACATACCCTATCCTACCTGGTTTTATTCTGGCTAATAATAATAATGAAGATGGATACCAAGTCCTTCTGTTGCTGGATCAGAAAGAGATAGCTGCAAGAGCTGGTTCATAAACCATGCTGAGAATTTATATGAATGCATGCAAGCTTGCAGAGACCAAAATAAATACATTCAGAAAACATCTTCCAGAGGCAGAAATTATTACGATTAATAAAAGCCTAAAAAGTGTAAAGAAATAATAAAATGGAGGTTTGAAGAACATAAACATAAGAGATGATGCTATTTGAATTCTCCTCTTATTTCAAGATATGCTAAAATGAAAGAATAATGTTTATTATAAAGACCAACAACAACAAAATGCTCCAGGAGAAAACACAAAGCAATGTCCTTATTTATCTACTTTCGAATGGACAAAAATGATAACCAAAATTTGTGTTGAAATCATAGCCAGTATAATAGTAGCAGTAACAATATAGATACTGAGATTTACCAATAAAATGCATTTTTTCTTTCCTTAAAGTTCTTAAAAGATTAGATAATAATCAAAAGGCTGACGTTACTCAGGACTAACAAAAAATTTATCAGAAAAAAAAATGTTGGAAATATATTCTTAATTTTATAGAACAAGTGTGGTCTAAAGAGATAAAATTAGAACTTATTTATCATTTTCAGAATATATTCTGTAGATAATTTCGGAATGCTTTGAAGTCAGATAATATATTTGTCTTTTGAAACTTAGTTTAAGTAAGCAAAAAAAAATGTTAGAACTAGCAACGGAACTTAAAAATCATATATATTCTTTAAATAATTAATCTAATTGTAGTCTATTTTATGACTGGCAGCTTCAACAAAAAAGGAAGAGAATAGTTACTAGTGCTACAATGTGTACTTCTCTAGGGTCTTGTTAAGTAGGAAAATATAGTAGAGAAAAAAATTGTAAATCTATGGAAGAATAATTTTCAGATAGTAGAAATTTTATACATTTTATACTTTTGCAGATAAATCAATGTTTGCATAATTGTAATGAAGGATTGCAATTTCTTATCTTAAATAAAGGAAAGGATTTCAGAAACGAATTCCCATTTTCATAGAGATAGGAGTTTAGCAACTTAAAAATATATTTAATGTAACACTCTTACTTTGAAGTATGTTTTTCGACTTTTCCTTTTTGCTTTTTAACATCTGTATTTCATAACTGTACCAAAGGGTTAACAAATACCTATCTTCATTGTAAAATAATTATTTCTTTTGTCAGAACTCATGTTTACCTGTAATAATTGCTGCCTTGATTGAAGATTGTGCTAATTGAAAGTGCTAATTTGTGTTCATTTAATGCACATCTAAAATATATTGAAGTACATTACTCTTTTACAGTGTTTAAATACATAGCTTTGAACACCCTTAACAGTGTTTAGCTGGTCAGATCACTTTAATTTTTTTTTTTTTGTTTCCCCTCAGTATTGCTAAGCAGGTCCTTTCTTCCATTTCTCCCCTATTACTTCAGGGAAGAAACACGTAGGGTTATTGACTGTGTCTCGGAGCAGGGCAAATACATAAAAACCAATTAATTCCTAATAAATAAAACATAAAACTCTTCACAGTTACCACTTTCAAGAAAAAAAAAAATACAATACATAATAAAACAGAAGCAAAGCAATGAGTTGTCACTCCAGCTACTGATAAAATCTGCAGCCCTTCTCCATTCCACAAGCCAAGATATGTGTCAATCTTAGTATGGACATAGGAGGTCCAATTTCCTCTATTTATTTAACTTCAACTATACAAATTCTAGGCTCTGCTTCAAATTTTCATTCTTTTCTTAGTTTCAAACAACCATATTACAATAACTAATAACTTCCCAACCATATTTTCTGTTTCTGAGTTCTGGATTTTTTGTGCCATAATTTGTGTTTAAAAATGTAAGAGGAGTAAAGAGAGAAAAGAGTCTCATCACACTAAGCAGGTATAGTTCAGCATAGACTATTCAGCTCTAAATACTGACCTGCTGCAAAGGCACAACATCAGAAACCAATTGGTGAGACAGGAAGCCTGACAAGGTAGATCTCCTTGGAAAAAGAAATGGTAACAAAAGTATATTTTTTTGTCCCAAATTTTAAGTGAAGATTTTTTTTTTTTTTCATTTCTCCTCTTGCTTTTGTCAGCTGTGAAGAAGCAAGATTTTTAATCCTAGTAGACTAATGGATTACCAAAGGCTATGCAATATCAAACTACGTTTCTTTTACAGGTGGATGTGTTTACCTTCCCTATTAGAATCACTGCAAACATTGTTACAGACTGAGACAGGAGAATCTCTTCACTGGATTTACCTATTTGTGATTTACTTGTGATTTCTTGGGTATGTAGAAATTATGGGGAGTATGGAAATAGATGGATTGCATAATTGACACATAAACATTCTTTGAAGGGTATAGTCACCTTAGGACTGAATTTATGCTGTAGGCCAAAATATCAAATTCCCAATGAAAGATGTAAAAACTCTTGGGCACCAAGATTAATGTCGGAAGTGTGGCAATGGCTTCTTTAAAATAAAGAACTACATATATCTAGTTCTAAAATCCATCCCATAAATTCTGATGTACCTCATAGATGATTCACGGCCCCTTTTATTTTCAAGGCACAACACCCATGCATTTGCAATGCATTTATACAAAAAAAAAAAAAAAAATCATACAAATTAGTCAAGATTAGCATTCTAGTATGGTCCTTTTTCAAATTTATTTCCACTTTTTTGAGACATGGTGTTAGGGGGTGTGGGTGTATGTGTCCCCATTTTCTAGTGTACTAGAAAACTAAATCTACTGAATATACTATATTCAGTATCTTATCATGGCTATTTCAGTGGCATGTCTTTTGCACTGAAAATACACCAAAATATATTTTGTTTGTAGCACAGTCATCAGAATCATTGGATAGTTCCTCTAAGTTCCCATAAGATTTATGAAAATACATGTTGTGGGTTAACCCCAACCAACAGCTAAGTACCACACAACCACTCTGTCACTTCCTTCTGGTGAGAAGAGGGGAGGAAATCAGAAGAGTAAAAGCAAGGAAACTTTTGGGTTGAGATAAATGCAGTTTAAAAGGTTAAGCAGAAGTTGCACATAGAAGCAAAGAAAAACAAGTAATTAGCAAAGCAAAATGAGGAATTCATTCATCATTTCCCTGTCCCATCAGACAGGTGTTAAGCCATTTCCAGGAAAGCAGGGCTCCATCACACATAATGGTGGCCTAGGAAGACAAACACTATCATTTTGAGCATGTTCTCAATGCATTCTTTTACACCCAGAATTATGTACAGAGCACATATGGTAAAAAATATCCCTAGGAACATTTGGGATTAGTTGTCCCTGTGTCCCCTAATTTCTTTGCATCCCCTGTCTCCTCACTGGTGTCATGGCATGAGAAGCAGGAAATGGCTTGACTCTGAGTCAGTGCAGCCATTATTCAGAAATAATGAAAACATCTCTGTATTCTCAGCACTGTTTTTAGCACAAATCCAAAACACAGCCCCATATGAGCTACTGTGAAGAACATTAAGGCACTCCCAGCCAAAGCCAACACAGTACAATACTTGCACAACTTGTCAGGAATTGCACAGAAATGCAAGTTTTTGAATGCCAAAGGAAAGATTAAAGGAATATGAATTTGCTGGGAGATTTTTATTTTAAACACATGGAAGAAAACCAATTTTAAAGCAATATTTAATTTACTAACCAGAAAAACAATCACACAAACAAAACAAAAAACCTCCTCCCACAACTCATAGACTGTAAGCCATGATTTGATTTATATAAAATTTAAAGCATTTTGTGAGGTAAACGAAAATAATGTAGTTTGAAAGCTTTATGAGACTTTTATTTTAATTTTTTTTTTAGAAAACTGATGCAGTTTTCTGGCTCAACCACTAGAATTTTTAAGAATTCATATTATATATTTTTACAAAATAACTAGCCACTAAGAAGTCTTATTTTTGAAGCACAATAGTTTCTTAAAGAAAATATTAAAATAGACAAGTATAGATTAATACATTAGCAGAAAAGAGTAAAAATTAAACCTGGTGTTCTTTCCAAGCTGATAAATAATGAGACTGCTCAATTCTTCTATTGAAGTTAATGTACATTTGACCTCAGTTGAAATCTGATCTCTGATCTTGTTAACACAAAGAGGAGACATTTTGAAGTGGACTCACAGTATGTGGAAAGGGCAAAGTTATGTCTGCCAATGGGAAAGGAGCAAGGTGAGTTCAAATTTTTAAGGCAAAACACAATTTCATTATGATGATTTAAATTGGTGTCATCTTTACTATTTGTGTTGTCCCTTTTAAATCTTCATAACTCCAGAAATTTTATGGAAGAGGATATATTTCTTCATTAAATTCTCACATTGTAGTAATTTTTTTAATAATAGTTCTAAAAAACTGATATTTAGGGTTTTAACTTGGAAATAAAGCTCCTGTTGCAGATTTGAAATCTCAGCTTCCCTACTACCATCACACAGCTGAATGACTCTATGCCCAAAGAAATCTTACCCAAACAGATGCTGCCAGAACATCAGAAATGAAGAGCTTCCTGCCAACTCAGCTTCAGGATTCAGATTCCCTGCAAATCCTAAAAAGAAACCCTCTCTCCATGGAGTATCCTGGCTAAAGATAGACCTAGTAGGTGATGAGGTATCCAGCTTCATGGCAGATAGTTGACATTTTCAGACTGCCAGAGAGATAGGCTTGTTGTCAAGAAACATTATCTTGGGAAATATGCCTGGCTTCTGACAAAGATCTAAAAAATCAACAACCTCCTACAAAATTTCACAATTCTATTCATAAGTATTCAAATTAAAAGATAACTGAAAAAAAGCCCCACAAAGATATGTTCTTTTAGAAAGCTTCCTAAATATGACTTTGTTAAGGCTGCCGCTCTGAACCGTATCCTTAACACTGACTCAATTAGGTAACTTTAATGAAGTTATCTTACTTCACAGATATATCTCAAATTTTGCATTATCAATTAAAATATTGTTTAACCAGCACTATCCTTTAACCACGTCTGTGATAATAACTTGCAATTTTTTTCTTTTTTATGGGAGGTTAATAGTTCAGGCTTTTTGGTTTTTTTCTTACTACTTCTTTGGAAAATTACATGGGACTGTTCAATTGTTAAAAGTATGTAATCAAGCCATCACATAATAAAATGCCTTTTCAATTAATTAAACTTTCCCAATACTTTACATATTAGACTATCCAGATTCCATTGATGTCTCTCCTAACATACAGTTTTTGGTGGAGAAATGTATCCAGTTTGAATGGCTCAATTTGAATAACATGTTTTGGGGGAACAAAACAAAATATAATCAAAAACAGCCAGCATAGTCCATCTGGAATTATATATATTAAAAAAAATATTAACACTGTATAGATATCACACTTCTCTCAAAGCAGATTTTTCAGTCATGATAAAAGTCAAAACTGAAGTTCTTTCCATGTTGGAAGAAAATGCTTCCCAGTTTTAGAGTAGATTTATTTACAATAGGTAGAAGTGAGTGAAGTTTTGAATTGGAACAGTCTGAAACAAAAACATCTACTTACAAACACAAAAAAATATTGGCATGTTTCAAATGCTCCTAGACCATCAATTATAATGAAATACTAATAATTTTATTAAACCTGCAGACTTTTAAGATCAAAGACTAAAAACCATATAGAAACCACATATCTAGCTCAAAAGAGAAAATAAAATGTGTGTCATGTAACATGAGGTAACATGCTTCCAGATGATTTATGTGTCCCTTACATTGAAGAAACTAATTTGAAATAATGACTTTAGCCTTTGTGCTGCATATATGATATAGGAACTTAAAAGACTGTGAATTTTATATAGTGTAGAAAATCTATGATTTCTATCAGGACCTTTAAGCACACAAATTAATTTATTTAATCTAAAGCTTTATTTTTGCCTAGCCACTTGTTGAGCAGTGACTGTATTTAAATTATAAATTATTCATCTGATGATCTGTCCTCTATGAAGCACTGTATTCAATGGTGTTTCCAAAATAAGTTGCTGAAATATGCTCCATGACAAAATATAATGCTACTGCTTGTTTTCCTCACTCTGGCCTTCCACTTCATCTGACAATCTCAATTCCATCTTGAGTTACAAAAGACACTTCTGATACTTTTTCTGTCAATGGTAATTGACAAATAAGAAACAATAATTGTAATTTGACCAGTTATTTTTTTTTTTTTTTCTTTTTGACAGGTTTTATTTTCTACTCTCCCAATAAAGAATGAATGTGTAAAATATTGATGCAATGTGCTGATTCTTCTTGGATTCCAGTCTCTTACCAAGGCCTTCTTATATGGATAGGGAAGAAAAAAATCTAGCAAAAGTTCTACCAGGAAATCTGCTTCTGTAGAACTTCTGGTCTGCCAGGACCCTGCTCCAGCACAGGTGTCCCACAGAGTCACAGTCTCCTCTCATCCACCTTCTCCATGGGTGTTCTCCAGGGCTGCAGGTGGATCTCAGCATCCCTGTGTTCCCCCCTGGGCTGCAGGGGCACAGCTGCCCCACCATGGGCTGCACCAAGGGCTGCAGGGGAATCTCAGCTACAGTTTTCTCTTTGGCACCCTTTGATGAGCTCTGTTTCTATATGTTTCTTTTCCATGCAATTCAATCTTCATTTAAAATTAGGATTAAATGGTAAAAAAACTTTCCAAAAAGTGTTATAATAATTCTGTGTAAACAAGTATTCCAGTGAGGGTAAACATTGCATACTTTTGCATGTAAAAAAGGACCTTTGAATTTGATTTGTGCTCCAGGAGGTGATCCTTACCAGTTGAAGACAAACAAACAAACAAACAAACAAAGGGCTTATGTTCACCACCAATAGGAATCTGAATATCTTGGAATATATTGAATAATATCATAAGCTATATTTGTAACTCTGCATGTTTGCCATTTAATACTTGGCTGAAGTGCTATCACTATTTGATGTATAATCTTATTTTAAAATTCTGAGTTCTGAATTAATTATTTGGAATCCAAATGGCCTCGTGCAGGAGCAGAGTGAAAGAAACAGACATCAGAGTTAACAACTTGTACTGTCTTTCTTTCCTCAAGTGCCCTGGATATAGAATCAAAGAATCAGAGAATGGTTTGGGTTGGAAGGGACACTAAAGATCATCGAGTTCCAAGCCCCAGGAGGAACAGGGACTCTTTCCACTAGAGCACATTGCCCAAGACCCCATCCAGCCTGGCCTTGGGCACTGCCAGGGATGGGCATCAAGAGCTGTTCAGTGCCACCTGTTCCAGTGCCCCACCACTCTTACAGTAAAGAATTTATTCTGTATAACCTGGTGTGCTTAGAAGCAAGTTTCTGGTTATGGAAACAGGACTAATAAATGTTATTTTAATAAATTGTGTAAAGTACTAACTTTTTCTGGTATTATAGCAGTAGCATGTGGACAAGCCAGCATTGTCCACATGGGAATTTGACATAAACAAAAAATCAATTGCCATCATTTTATTGCATTTTAAGATATTAATTCACTTTAATAAATAATTGTTTTTATAGTATACTACTGATAAGACAATTAAAAAGGTTTATTTTATATCTTTAAAAATACATCGGCTCAAGATTTATTTGACAGTGAGTGTCTACCATAGGATTACTAAATAGAAAACCAATTTATTTCAAAACATTTTCGGTGGTACTAAATTTAACTAGCTTATCAAAAGACTGATTTAATTAATCTTTATACCTCAATTGGTGTCATTCTGGTGTTGATCTAAAAATCTAATGAAGGCAATACAAAGTCTTGACTGAAGAACAGTTGCAAGCTTAGTTAATAGTAAGAATCACCAGTATGAAGTCTGTATTACAGTGTTGTGTTTCTGCCATTGTGTACATTTCATATTGTGTAATTTATGTGCTTGACTGGAAATGTGATTTGAAGTTGTTTGTTACAAATAATGGAACTGATTAAAAATGTTTATATATATGTGTGTGTATATATATATGTGTGTGTGTGTGTGTGTGTGTGTATATATGTATATATATATATGCTAACACTTGAACTGATAGTTTTTATTTTAGTGCATCATTTCTTAAAAGAGAACAGAAAAAGCTGAGTGCAGCATTTGTATATATCTTTTGAAGAAATGTAAAATTATTAAATTATTTATGGCTCTTCACCTGCAAAAGTTATTCTTTCAGCCCACTTTTTTCTAGTGATACAAGGCAAGCCATTCAATCTCTTCTCCGTTCCAGTAAGTCTAAATTTGCATTTAAGGGAATTTCAGGGAATGAGTGACTATATGATATATTTATCTTCGAAGATGTATGCATTTGCCTTAATATTAGTGCTCTAGAATACTATTCCTCATGGTTTCCAGGGTTTATGCCTGTAAATTTTAAAGTTTGTATCTTGAAAACATTGCAATCAAGCATCATAGAATAAGTAGAAATATTTTTTATTAATTCTGTTTGGTTTTGGATTTCCATCCTGTATGAGGAAAAAAATTCTAGATATTTGGAAAGTCCTTATGAAATGAAACTGTTGTGTATGTAAAACTCAGTAGGTCTTTCAATATACTAGTAAAATTATGAAACTGGTTTTAGGCTGCATTTTTCTCCCAGTAAATAATACTGAAATACAAATCTTCTAAATACTTACAGAAAACCTTTTTTTTTCCTTTTTTCTTTTTTTAACAGTAGTTAATTGCAAAGCAAATGGGATGCTAATTTATCATATTGTAGGAGAAAAGACCTTTTTGAGCATCTGGCTTCTCAAAAGCTGAGAATAGGGAAATTTAGGAAGTAAAAAAATTTAGAAAAAAACAAATAAAGAAAGAAAAAGAAACCAAGAAAGGATGATAGATCATCTGCTTCTTTTATACTACATCTATTTATGCAGCACAGTAATTTAAATTTATGTGCACTTAATTATCTTGACTAGTTTTTTTTAGCAATAAATTAGAATGGAAAAAACATCTGAAATGCATGGTATTGCTTTTTACTGCATCATAATAGCAGTTAATTATTAGTAATAATGTAAGAGCTAGTGCACAACTTCTGAACTGGTGTATGGAGAGTGTGCATATGTGTCTGTCTGAGTGTGGGACAAGGGCACAAGCTAAAGGTTTCTTTAAGCAGAATTGGTCATTTTGTGATTCATAAGCCATAAAAGTTTAGAGGAAAATAGATACAGAAGGGATGGTGGACCTTCTTGTTCTTCTTACTGTTTTGAAGTTGCAACTGTTCTAATAATTTTTTTAAGAAATATCTCAAGGAAATATGAAAAATTAGTAAAACTTTCAAATGTCTCCATACCAAAAAACAAATGAAAAAATTTGTTTTTCTAAAATTTCACTGAATGGTTTCAAGTGGTGAGAAGAACACTGGAAGTTGTTTTCTCAGTTCTTGGAAAATTCACTCTCTTATAGAGCCTGTTTGAATGTGAAATTATAGCAGGTCCTTCTTTAAACTGATCAATATAAAAATATGTCTTATTTTTCTACTGCATTAGGTGTTTTTCTCCCATTTTAAAAAACAAAATACTTTTATTCTTTAGCATATAATCATACTGTTTCTTTGGTTTTGTTTTTTTGTTTTTTTAGAGTGTTTTTGCGGGGTTCTTTTTGGGTTTTTTTGTGGTTTTTTTGTTCTGTTTGTTGTTGTTGTTGTTTTGTTTTGTTTTTTAACTAGTAGCATCTTTATTGTTTCACATATTTAGGCACTATCCAATACCTTCATTAGTTTTAATATGTTGTGGCACTGTATGCTTTAATAAGCTGTTCTTTGGAGGTGTTAAACAGTTGCAGCCCTACTGATTTTTGCTAAAGAAAGAATATTGTAAAAGTATATCTAATGTATTCTTTCTGTCATCATTTTCAGAGGGAGAACTGCTGTGAAGACAGTTAAATTACTCTTCATATATAAAAGCCTGATTATGAAAGAAGCACCAAATGCTTTTAAGGCTTTCTAATATACCAGTGAGTATGATGACTGAGTTTTATGGACCTTTATGAGAGCTTTAAATTTCCCTGTCACATCCATTTTGGAGACATGCTTTTGCATACCAAAAGTTTCAAAATTTGAGGCTCCTTGGTCCCTTTATTTAATATTTCTTCATTATGCCAAAAACAGGCAAGCAGAAGAGCCTTTTCAATGTAATCTGAGCAAGTCACACAGTGATTTTTCTCCAAAATCTAATCTTAAAAAGATTAAATATCTTTGATATTTAATATATCTTTGATTTTGATATATCTAAATATCTGATATGCTCTCTCATTAAGTTCTCTCCTCCCTAACATATTTCACAGGCTGTATTTTTTTAATCCATGTAGATTCAGGGTCCTCCAGGGTAAACTGCAGCTGATTCTTTGTAACCATGACATTGTTCTACCATTCCATGATTCTATAACCTCTAAGTTCATATTGAGGGGAAAAGGAATGGAAAGGAGAACCAGAATAATCTGAGGTTTCATTCATGGCATAAAACATGCAATAAGACAGTGCCATTGAATCTGCAGGAGAAACAGAAATTCTGCAACAACATCTTTTAAGTGTTAAAGAATTAGGCATTATTTACTGGCCAGTGTGTGGAAAGGAAATCATTCCATCCACACAAGCCTATGTTGTGCAGTGGAAATCATTCCATCACATATGGTTCTTTACCAAACTTTTCTCAGATTTACGCATAAAAAAACCCAAAGAACCCTCATTCATTGGTTCTCTGTTGCACGGTTCTTAGTGTTCCATCTCCTATTGGTTACTGATCTATTCACCTTCAATGCTAATTTGGTCCTCATTCTTTAGTTCTCTTATGGATCTTTTCCCAGACCAAGTGTCTCAGACTGCACTAGGGGGATTTTTAGTCAGTTTATCTCCTCTCCACCTTATGGCTACTCACAATCTGTAATTGCTAAACTCTCAGAGTATTGAAATATTTTTGTTGTTTGAGGCTCAGGAAGCCTCACCCAGGGAAACTCAAATCCTCAGTAAACAGCCTTTTGAAGAGAAACTTCGATTCCCTGCCCCCCAAGCAAAAGCAAATTAAGCCAAGACTAAAGTTAAATAAAAAAATTAAAAGTTGCATTGTTTCCAACAATAGTATATTAAATATTTTTTAAAGATGTCTTAGTGAGGAAATACTGCAGAATCTTAAGCAACCTGGTATAAACAGCAATTCTTCCCAAAGGGATTGCCATCTAGCACATAATACTTTATAAACAAATGAGACAAACAGATTATACTGAGGTGTGGGGCAGTGTGTTAAGACATTTTGTAGCCAGCTGTAGAAGTCATAATGTATTTCTTTTTGTCACTGTCAGGTTGTAGTTCATCAATAATTTGCTTCAATTTTTGCTTTCTCAAATACTGACTTTCATAGCAATGTGCAGTTTATGACTTTGTAGCACTGGTAGGTGAAGTAGAACGTTATCAAGGTCTCTTTAAATATATGTAAATATCTGTTCAAAAGGTACTTATAGTTCAGGAAGAGCAGTGAAACTATGGAAAAGGAATACCTGAAGCAAATTAAATTCAGAGTAGTTTTTGAAACAAAAGTTGGAAACCCTGCCTAATGTTAAAACAGAATTGTGAAATAGGCTTCAAATTGGTTAATTAATACTGCATAAATAATCACCGCTGAAGGTTTCTTTTTTTTTTCCCTGAAACAGTCCTGCACAAATTAAAATTGCTCCCCCATTATCTGCGTCTCATCTCCTTTCAAGGCAGAGTAAAGGTAAAAATTCTTACTGAGTCCTTAGGGTTCAATTCACCTGAAAAGTAGTTGTGACCTTCTGTACTGAGCAAGTCTATAAAAAAGCAGCAGGTGGTGCCTCTGTGCCAGTTTGACCTATCCAGGTGCAAGGTTATTTGGCATGCAAAGTGCACTTTTGTTATATCGATGAGGGCAATCACATCCTTCAGAGGGGAAAGAGAAATGGCAACTGTGCTGTAGGTCACTGAAGAAAGAGAAGTTTTACAGATGTTCTTTAAGGAAACTTCACTGAATTATTTAATGGCATAAATGGAACCTAGGGCATGTCCACAACAAAAATAAAATACTGCCTTATTTTATAAAGATTCTAGTTCCAGCAGAGAAATCAGTATCTTTTTAGTTTAGTCAACACTTCCTTAAGTTTATGGGGGAGAAAGCCCAAATTCTCAATCCCTGGAAGTTCCTGACATGCAAATCTAGACAAAGAGACACTTTCAGGAGCTTTATACAAATATTTCTTTTTCCTGAGCTGGTAGTCTGGTAAATCTTTTTTGAATAATATTCAGTAGTTTTTTTGTTACAAAACTGTACATTTCTGTCCTGAGGGTTGCTTGGTTGAGCCATTATCTTCAGAAAAGAAGGGCAAGACAACAAGCCTGCCTCCAGTGTGAGAACAGGAGACAGGTCTGTTTCATAGGAAGGAGTAGAGTGGAAAATTTCTAATAGAAGAGTAGGAGTTGGTATTCATAAGAAAGGAGAAATTATTTCACTAGTAGGGAGGGAATTCTTGAAGAAGCTTGATAATAAGCTAGTCTTTGGCTTCTACAGATGTGTGGTTATTGAGCTTGTGCTGTCAAAGCACCAATTAACCTGTGGGAATTTGATTGTGTATTTTCATGTTACAGCTGAGGAGATAATAAAGAAGTTTACAAAACTGAATAAAAATATCTGCTAAACTGTGTTTAGGGTTTGATTTTGTATTTTGCCTCTGTTATTATTTTTTTTAATTTTTATTGATAAAACAATAAAAAGCAAAGATCTAAAGGAGTTTATAATTTTTTATGTTTCCACCAGTGATAATTGCTTTGATAACCATGGTAAACTATTCCAATCCTATGATCAGCTGTAGTGTAAAATATAAGGGGTTATTGATCACAGTCCAGGTCAGAATAATTCTAAGAAGCCATTACTAAACAGTACATTTCTAAATAAATTCCTAGCTACTTCAGACACAAATCACATTCTGCATGAATGAATTTATTTTTAACAATAATTGTGTATTCTATAATCTTTTTTCTATAGAAAAAAAAAAATTAAAAATTATTTAGCCCATTATTTTTCTTCCTATGTTTTTGTTTGTTTTATTTCTGTAGAGAATAAAGTATAATTATAAAAATATTCATCTTAAGGATGTGAAAATAAAAATACTGGCATTTCCAAATGGAGTCACTTTATTGAGAAAGTAAAATATTTTGATATTTTCAGAATATTGCCTTAGTTTTTAAAGAAGGTCAGCTAAAATTATTTACTGAGTTTAGTTTATTTCTTGATGAGTCCAATTAACTTCTGGCTCAGTAGCTTTGCTTCTTATAAAACAATTAATACCATTTTAAGCTAAGAAAACCCAGATATAAGTATATATTTACTCAATTATTAAAGCATAGCAATATTTTCATATTCTTATGGTTATAATTTCAAATGTACAGGATCTCAGAACCATGGGTAAGATTGGGAAGGTCTGCAGTGGGTCACCTGGTCCAACCTCCCTTCTCAAGCAGGGCCATCCTATAGTACATGGCACAGGACTGTGTCCAGATGTTCTCAAATATATCCACTGAAGGAGACTCTACAATGTCTCTGGGCAACCTGTTCCATGTTTGGTCACTGCACAGTAAAGAAGTTTTTCCTCGAGTTCAAGTGGAACTTCCTGTGCATCAGTTTCTGCCCACTGCCTCCTGTCCCATTGCTTGGCAGCACTGAGCAGAGCCTGGCTCCATCCTCTGGCACCTCCCTTCAGGCACTGACAGACATTGATGAGCTCCCTCTCAGCTGTGTCTTCTGGAGGCTGAACAGCCCCAGCTCCCTCAGCCTGTCATAGGAACAGAGATGCTCCAGTCCCTTCAGCATCTTTGTCACCCTGCTCTGGACCTGCTCCAGGAGCTCCATGTCTCTCTTGTGCTGAGGAGCCCAGAACTGGGCACAGCACTCCAGATGAGCTTCCCTAGGGCTGAGCAGAGGGGCAGGATCACCAGCTGGCAGTGCTCTCCCTAATCCTAAAAGACCAGTACATTATGATTGTGACTATAATGTCTCCCTGGTTAATATTTAAATGCTAATTTTATCCTGTCAGAATTAGCAAAATTTTTTATTCCTAGATATTACTAATGTTTAGCAGAGGAAAATATATGGGTATATTAATAGGGTATAAAATTTAATATTTGTCAGCATATTAAAAATATTTTATTATAATGTTTATTTTTTCAAAAAGCCTTTAGGAAGACTTATTCAATGCAATGTGAATCTTTATCGCACTTGTAAAATCTAGAGCACATGCATCATTATGGACCAAAATGTGAGGTACTAGGCTCATCATAAAAAAATGCTGCACAGTACAGCTTGAGCTTGACATATGAAATGTAGGCTCCTTTTCTAACTTGATGATTGTTTCTATTTTTAGCAAATAGAATTTAAGCACCTGCTTTGCTCCCTCATAATTTCAACATCTGTGGAAGGTTTCTTGTGCTTTGTCATTCAGTTGGAGGCACTAGTGACAGTCTCTGACTGCTTCATTTATCACTGTACATTCTGTTCTGCATTTGGAACTGATTGTTTCAGACATGCAGCCTACTTTTACTTCAATAGGCAATTTGAAGGCAAATTGAATAGGCAAGCATTGTCTGAAATTTCTTGTTTCATGCTAAAAATAAAATATTTTTGTAAGATATTTATCCAGGTTTAATAAAACCATTTGGAGTAGCCTTCAGCCTATAAATTAAGATACGTGTCCTTTTTCAACAGAGACTGAAAGCCCTATATAGTGTTCCTCTAAGGAGCATCTTAGTTGTTTAAACTGTAGTGGTTAATTTGCAACAGAAGTCAGAATTTCTAAACTGAAAAGAAACATGCACTACAGCACTGACTGTTAATAAAATTCCTAATATGCTCCCTCTTCATAAAAATAAAGGGTTTTTTATAACTTAATTGACTTTGTCATCTTTTTAAACTTCTCTAGGGGCTGCTTTTAAACCTTGAAATTTTGCCTGCAGGCTGCTACAGAGACTGTTCTTTGTATATTATGTACCACAGGAAAAAAAAAAAAATAAAATGTATAATGCAGTATTTTGTGCTGAGGTGGACATTTAGAAATATCACAACAATAATGGTTCAAAGTGGAGAATTTTACAGCCTGTAAGCTTTTGGATATGGGAATTTAAATTCATTAACCTTGAAGAAATCTATTTTAAATTCTATCATTAATTTCACAAGCCAGTCATTATAATTTTCAATGCTATGAAGAGCCTTTTCAGTTGGGTATAAGAAGGTTGTTTTGCCTGAGAAAAAAAAGATGGATCCTTCTTATTCGTTGCCTGAGCCTGGTTTTGTAAAAAATTGAGTGTTTATGATACATTTGGTGTTTGCATGGTCTGAAAATTAGTTTGTCAGTTTGAACAGCAAATACAATATACATTAAAGAGGGAGGATGTAGGACTCCTTTTAATGTTAAACTCCTCTTTCCCATTTTTAATTATATATAATGCTTAAAAATATGAATATTATTTTTGTCTTTGATGGCAGGTAACTTTATTTCTTTGGCTTTAGGTTAACTCCAGTAATATTTACGATGGAAGCTTCAAAGTTATTTTATCTTGAATAAATTTTCTTCCATTAATAGCTCATTATCAAACTATCATTTAGACACTCTCTGTGTGATGTATGATTTACTAAGAAATTAAAGACATGATAAAAAATTTGAGTAACAGGAACTTGAACTAAATTTTTTCAAGTGAAGAAGAGGATCTTTCCATATGCTGCCTTTTACCTGATGTCAGAGTGGTTAGATTATGGATGAAGAACTTAGTTAATTCTGGGGTTCACTATACACAAACTTCAGAACCAGCTGTAAGTGTTAATGAAGGATTTAATGAAGTGAGTTCAAATGAAAATGGAACTGCTAGGTTTAACATGTAGGGAAATATTTTTTTTCAGAATAAAAGTCAAATTGTAGAAGAGTTGTTTTTTTTTTTTTTTTTTATTATTTATCTTTAATCCAAAGCATCAGACTTTTTGTTCTGGAAACAAAAAGAAATTAAAGTGACTTCTATAGTAGAAGAATTAGGTGCTAAAGATACAATACTTCAGTACTTTTTGAGAAGTCTATAGTGTCCTATAGACACTGGAAAAGACCAAATAAAAGCTAAACTAAAAATTTCCTTTTTCCCCCCCAGTGTTTTTGTCCCATAATTACTGAATGTATGGGACATGATATGGTGTAGTCCACCCCTTCTTGCAAAATAATATTTAAGAGTGCTAGTGATAAAGGAATTCTAGATGAAAAAAATCTTCCCAAGACTGTTATTGCAAGAATGAGATTAGTTCCAAAGAAAAAAGTATTTTGTGACTTTGATCACTCTAATTTACCTGGGTTATCTCCCAAGAATCCTTCTCTTTGATTTTCTGTCTATGAATTAGTCCAAAACCTTCTGTATTGGAGAGGCAAGGATTAAGAAAAAAATCCAGGAAAAGAGATCCAGGTCAGACTTTTTCTGAAGCTCTACAAAACTGCAGCAACTTTAGCATGTTCTCTCAAAAGCTGTTCACAATTTTTCCTGCCAACAGGCACATAAAAATAAAAAAGTTTAAGCTCTGAAGTAACAGGAACACTTGAAACACTTAAAATTTCCATACTCAAATAATACTTAATATTGAAAAAATATTGAAAAGAACAAACAAAAAAAAAACCACCTGAAAAAAGCAAAACTTGAAAAATAATGGAGAATCTGAATAATTCTGAAGCAGGGTTGCTTCAATTATATTAGAATATTAGCAGAAAACTTCTGAATCTGTTGAATTCTTGTTATACAATGTGCATTGTTTTCTGTCTTGTCCTGACACTAGATTTGTATTATATCCACTCTCATAAATGTTATTAAGATTTTTACTTAAAAGAATATTTTCATTTTCTTTCAGATATTTCCTCAGCTGTTTTTTCATTCTTTTCTGTGTTTAATTTACATACGCTCATTATATCTTCTTTTAATTGTTCTTTCTCTTCTTGTATCTCAGTAGTCTAACTGAAATCTCTCCTGTATGCAGGTTATTTCAACTCTCTCTGTTATTAATTTAGTTTATTACAGGGCAAATGTCCTAGAGCCTTTTTTCTGTAAATTGAGGTACAACATATTTGAATCATATACTTGGGGTGGTGTTGTTGTCTCTTGTGTGGAAGCTATGATCAAGCAATTTTTCACTGATTGCTTTATTTGTTCCAGCAGTTTGCTTTGCATTTAATGCGAATTTAACGAAGAGCTATGTGTGCTCACATTCAGGAAGGAAAAAATTAGAATTTATTGACTCTGTATGACATACAAGAAGTAATTGTGACATTCTGGCATGCAGAAACTAAAACAACATCCTCTCATTTGGGTGGGTTACTGTAGTGGTCAACAATCTTGTTTTACCCTATCCTAAAGTTCTTAAAAGAGATAAAATGATGGGTTTGTGTGACAGCAGTTAGCTTTAAAATGATGTTTAAAACATTTAATATATCCATATATTTCCAAAAATAGTGATTGTTATCATATCTAGAATTCTTCAAAGTGTTTTTGTATTTTTTTTTCTGATTGGTAGCATGACATTTTGGTTCATGAAAATTTCTGATGGAGATATTTAGCCTTTGTCCTTTTTTCAACTTAATATTGGGTGCTTACCTATTTTGCATCATTGATTTCTTTCATTCCAAGGAAGAAAAGCAAGTCACTTCCTAAGTCTCTAAAATCAGCAGTCCTTCAAAAGGATTCTACATTTTAGCTTTCTTGGTTTAAAAGTAGCATATCAAAAAAACCTACAAGATCTACAAAACCACCCTTTATACCAAACTGTTATTTGTTTATCTTTATCTAGATGCAGGGATGTAAAGTTTGACTATGCAGAGGTATGCAGGTAGATAGACTGGAGGAAGAGCCATGCCCACACCTGTGTGTTGCCTGATTTTACTCTAGAGAAAGAGTAGGAGGAGGAAAACACAGGCCTGCAGCTTCAGAACGGGTGATGTAAAGAGATTTATGAGATTTGTGTAGCCCTTGGATTGTTTCTGCTGCTGTTCATGCACATGGGCACTGGTGGTACTGCCAGGGTGGATGTCAACCACACCAGGAGTTGTTCCACAGCTCTGGGTAGGAGAGTGAAGGCTGTGATAAACCACACTGTCTCTCCTCAGTCCAAATGGTTAAAGAGAAAGGCTTGATTAAGAGCAAATGGGTACTGAAGACCAATCACTGGTTGCTGGTATCATGCAGAGATTTGGCTTTTATCTCACTCTCTCTCTTTTGAGGATTGAGGACTGCAGGACAGACCTAGTTCTTAGGGTCAAAATTTGGAAGGAAGTAGTAGGAGAAGAAGAAGGAAAGAAATAGGAGCCTTATTCTTATATTTTGTCATTTTAAAATGAAAAATTAATAATAATTTCCAAAACAGGAAGGATTTTCCTGTTTCAAAAAAAAAAAAAAAAAAAAAAATCCCAACAATTATACTTCTGTATACAATTCAGTTTATATATTTTCCCTTTTTAGTCCTCTTTTTCACGTTTTGATGTGGAGACGTAATCTTCTAATAAATACCTCAACATTAATGCATGTTATGTGTTTTATAAGGATTCAAGGTTAGTATCACAATTTGCCCTTGATGAACAGTGAGAAAGTCGTATGTATTGGTAATTAGTGAAAATTCTTCTTCTTGAGTATATGGTAATCATAACTGCCTAAGGCTGGGTGGTATGCTGATAATGACAGGAATGTCCTTTACACAAGAAGAGAAGAAAGGCACTACAGAGATGAGAAAGAATGCAGATTTAGAGAATTGTAAAGACATGAAGGAAGGTGCATGTTTTTATTGTTTGACAAGAGGATATGTGTTTTTTTTATCCTCATCTAACTCACTTTCTCTGCTAATTTGCCAAGGGAGGGTGCTTGAGAGGAGAGTCGTTGCACTCCACTCAAGGATGTATGGTCCAATTTGTAGTTTTTATTCAGGATTTCATGATATTGCCCTTTTCATACATATTTAACATCTACAGTACAGCACCCATTTAAAAGTAATATATCTGTCTTTCTATTTGTACCCCCTAAAGAAAAATCTCTCCACCAGACCTCTCAACATAAAAGCCCTTGTGAGCTTTCAGTTGCAGAGGCCTGGCAGTGGTGTTTCAACAGAATATTGATGCTTAGAAGTGCCTGAGAATAAGAAAGCAGTGGGTGTGAGGAGTTATCACAGAATTGATCTGGGTAACACTAGGATCTACAAAACTACAATATATGTTCATAAAATTAGACAAATTCATTTAACAAGTAAAGATAAATGATCATGCAAAAATTGACTGAGCCACTAGAATCAAAGTGATCACTGGTTTGACACCAGCAGTGACCCGTAATAAATGGAATACCTCAAGGGTCAAATGGAGGAAATGCTGCTTTTTATTAAGTGTTCAATATCTTAATGATCTGGATGGTAACAAAGAATTCACTCTTAATAAAAGTGTGAATATTACTGTTTAAGGAGATTGACTGATATACCAAATGTCAGAGCTGATGTCCTGAGGGACCTTTAAAAAGCTGACAACTGAGCCAAAAGAAATCCATTAAATTCCAGCAAGGAGACTGTTCATCAGTATAGGTTTGTTTACCAAGCAGCTAAATAACAATGTACCATGTACGTAGGTATGATTCTGTCTTATCATCTCCCTGTCTCCAGTTACTTGAAATTTAGAGACTGTCAACCAACTGTGTAATCTTTGTATAAGCCTTCTGGAAAATGTTGTAACAGACTTCCAAGAGAAGAACTGGCTCTGGACAAAAATATATATGATATCCCAACTGATGGCTCATATCCATTGCTATCACTGGTTAGAAGAGGCACTATTCTAAGCTGACCTTGGGGGAAATTTCACAGAATTCTTATTAATTTGCAAATTCCTTCAGTAAATCTCTGATGCCAGCAGTCTGATTCAAAGGCCACTGAAAGGAGCATACAAGAAATTGAAGTGAATTATATTCCATATAAGTGTCAGTTCATTGTCTATATACATGGTCAGTAATCCATAGCAGTAACAAAAAGGAATATATGCACCAGGAGGAACATGATCAGGCATTTACTGAGAAATTATGATATGAAATCAGAACAGTCAAATTACATCTATATGGCATCTCAAAAGTAACATAGTAAATACAGGACTTTTAGTGGAAATATTTCTTCTGAGTTCCTTATCTGAATGAATTTTGGCCTTTTAGTTGCATGATAGAAGTTATTATTCCAAAGAGTTGAAGCAGGCTGCTGATTCATTGATCTATACCAATGAATTGATTAGGAAAGAAAATTATGCAGTATACATCTAGTAATACGTGAGTTATAGTTCATGACAGGGAACTCCACACATTGTTTCACAAAAAAACTTGGAAGTGACAAAAAAAAGTTAACAGAATGTTCCCAGTGTGGCACTAACCAAAGGTATTAATACATTGTGTGAACAGGGCAATTCTGAAAATCAATATAGTGGTTATATAATCTGCATATTTGTTAGCATTGAATATGACAGATTATCTGTAGCTAATATCCAGGAATGATATGGCAAAATTAAGAGAGGGCTGTAGAAAGATTTACTGAAGATTTACTCTTGAAGTACTAACAAAATTAGTGTAATCATTATGTAAAATGAATTGGTGGAAGAAAACCAGGATTGGTATGGGCTATATCTGTTTAAGATTACGTTTTGGCACGAAAAAAATGTATTGGCAGGTAAATGCTGGTGTTGGGTCTCATTTCATATCCATCATATCCTGTTGGAAGGTTTTACATTAGTTTTAATTTGGTCTCCTATGTAGTAAGTCCCAACTATACATGAAATTCAAAGCTTTCAGAAGAGCTTCTTTGAGTGTGGGCTCTTTGGAGAATCTCTCTGGATGCCTCATTTTCTATTTTGTCCTATCTCAGGAAGTTGATGACAGCACATCAAGAGACATGTCTGTTGTCCCCACCACCATTGCTTATACAAATACTAATGTGCCTTGGATCCTGTGAAATTTTCATGTGGTGCAATGTACCTGCTGTCTCCTCCATCTTCCCACTAAGTTTGGTGGTACTCAGCACAAGGCACCCTAAACAGGCTGTGGGAGATTTAATCTGACACCCAGGTCACAGGACACCCTCTTTCCTGGAACAGAGCAGATGGATGGTATAAACAAGGTAACTTAAACTCAAATGAGAAACTGGTGCTTTCTTCCTGGGTTACAACAACATCTGTGACATTTTGGTGGTGTTTTTCTGCTATACGGTATATGCTGTTTGCCCCTGTGCCAGTGGGTCCTGAGACTGTCATCTGACAAGAACAAATATATGAATGGTAGAGGGTTAACATGGGCTAACATGGCATTAAATTAATAAAAGGTTCAACATGGCATTAAATAAATAAAAATCAGGAACAGAAGCAGAAATCTGGGAGGAAAATGTGATGGCCAAAATCATCATCACCATCATGATGTTAGCCAGCATGATTCCCTAGAAACTTAACTCTGGAAAATCTTGCCTGTATGCTCTAACTAAAGGGACAAACACTTGCAGTGATGCTAAGAATGAAAGAATCTTAGCAATTGCCACATTTTTCAGATTCAGCAGTCCCCTCTCCTCTGGGAGCTCTGAACACCTAAAGGACCTGTAAGGCTCTGTAGTCTGGGACTGCATATTAGCTCTAGATCAGGTTGATCTCCACTTCTTCCTATTATAGTCTTACTATTGTTACCTGGAAGCATGGTTTGGCATGCTCTTACCATCACTACCACTATCCAGTACATCCTGCTCCCAGTTTCCATCTGACCTCTCTGTGGACCCCAAACTATTAATCCTGCTGAACATCCTGGATGACACCTGTGCTGACAAGCTCATTTGTCTCCCTCGTCTCTGTCTTCTCCTCTGCCTGAGTCACCACCTGGGTACTGGGGCACTACAAGGGACTCAGGATGGCTTTTCTGGTCCAGGCTGCCTCCCTTTTCTGGTAACATGGGGACAAATGGATGCTGCAAAACCTCTTCATCAGAGGAGAGCAGGAGAGTAAGCCTGTCAGTCCTTAAGTATCTTTGAAGACACAACATATTAACTTTCAGTCTAATGTCATATTTTCTGCAGATCAGAGCTACTGAAGACCATGGTTTCTGCAGATCATAAATCTGATCAGTTCCTGTGAGGGATGGCTGAAAATGAGCTGTGAATAAAATAGGTAGATGAGGAAGGATTAGTGACACCTCAAAGACTTGAGGGCTGGAAGCATGCATGAGAGCATTTTCTCCATATATATATCAAAGAAAAGCCATTTTTGAAGTCCAGTTGTTGAGGACTCAAGTACACTTGCATGATGGATGAGAAGTACTTTGATATTCACTGAGTGCAGGCATTTATTGGTTTAATTTCCTCTGGAAGGGGGTGGGTGTGTGGGTAGGGGGTGTGTGTGTGAATACGTGATCTGAAGCAGCTTTGAGAACTAACTCAGCATATAATAAGTGGAGGGATTTTCTTCAAAAACTCATTACTGGTTCCATCCAGACTGCAAAGACACTGTCCTGGACAACTAATTTGATCCTGGACACTTAATATTTGTCATCTACTTCCAATGTCTCTAGACTGCTCTTTTTCTTTTCCATAGCTTTTCTATCTGCTGCTGTGAAAGCAAGAAATGATGTTTGAGTTTGTGGTTTTCAGTTGATTGCTTGTTTATGGTGAAAGAGGTTAGACTCCATGCAGTCAGATTCCAATATCAGGGTTTTGGGAAATGCATGAAAAACATGATATCAGACTACCTTTACAGAGAATAAACAAGTACTGTAGTTCTCCTGGAGACACATTATATTCTTTGAACTAGCTCATACTTCTAGTGCTCTGCTGGTTGATGCCTTTACTGATTTATGGCAAATATAATTAAGCAATATTTTGGTATTCAGTTAAAATGTTTCTAAAGAGAAAACAGAGAAACATTAAAGAAAACACAAAAAAATAAAGAAAAACTTCTTAAAGAACACACTTTGCTAGCTTTAACTGCTTCAGGGAGTTGTTATTTTGTGTGTTTTAATGTTGAGGGTAAATAAGCTTTTCCTTCAGTGAAGTTCTGCCAGCATATGTACCTATACTAAATGAAGGTAAGGTGAAAAGGAGTAATCAGAAATACACAGGATGAAATTAAGTGTGCCTCTAGGCATGTTTATATATGCAAATTAAGCAATAGAATATTTCAAGGGCTTTTGCTAAGTGTTTTGGAAAACAAAATCTTGTGGACTATTTTGTAAGGGTCAGTTCTGAATGATGCATTTGAGCACACAAGTTTAGTACATTTCCAAAACTCAAGACCCCCTTTTTCCATATTTCCTTCCAAAGAATGAATACCAATTTTTAACCATTGAAATATGACATGCAAATATGTAAAAGTGAGTGGAAATATTGTACACAGATTAAAAGAGCCAATACTATCAGTGATTTGGCTGGACAGGGTGCTGGACCATCTTGTCTAGACTGTACTTTTGCAAGAAAGTTTGGACCAGATAATCCTTGAGGTCCTTTCCAACCTGGTATGTCACAGTTCTCTGGTTTGAATGGGTGCAGCTTTAACAGTATTTAACAGTATTTAGTATTTTACCAGTATTCATTTATTTTTACATTCTTAAATAATATGGTTCTCTGATAACATATTTAAGAAGGGATGGAGAAAGCTGCAGTGAAACTGTAGTCAGAGAAGAGAGGAGTGAAAACATGTGGGAGGAACAGCCCTGCAGGCACCAAGGCCAGTGAAAAGTGAGGAGAAGCAGATGCTCTAGACACCAGAGCAGTGGTGAAAACCATGGTGAGGCAGCTGTACCCCTGCAGCCCAGGGGGGAGCAGAAATCCACCTGCAGCCCCTGCAGGACTCCACCTTGGAGCAGGAGGATGCCCAAAGGAGCATCCTGTGACCCTGTGGGAAGCCTGAACTGGACCAGGTTCCCAGAAAGATCCCTGGACATTTGGGAATAGGAGCCCATGGTGGAGCAGATTTGCTGTCAGGGCTTGTGATGCCATGGAACAGAGCCACAGTGGAGAAGTTTGTAAAGACCTGTGGGAAGGACTTCTACTGCAGAAGGGCGTGGGGGACTGTCTGGAGCAGAGAAAGTGGGAGAAGTTCTCCCTGAAGGGAAAGGAGTGGCAGACACAACATATGATGGGCTGATTGCAACTCCCATTCCCCTGTCCCCCTGCGTTGCAGAAAGGGATGAGATAGACAAAATCAAGAGTGAAGAGGACAGACAGGGGGAAAGCATTTTAAGATTTGGACTTATTACCCTACTTTTATTTGTGTGGCAATAAATTAAACTAATTTTCCTAAGCCAAGCCTGTTTTGCCTGTGATGGTATTTGGTGAGTGATCTCTCCCTGTCCTTATGCACACACTTAGGTCCAGCCAGGGTCAAATACCACACAGTACTTATTGAACCCAATCAAATTCTTCATAGTTTGAGGGGAAGGGACAAATATGAAAGTAAAGCAAGACAGTGATAGATATTAAAAAATTTGAAGAATTAATTCAATTGAAAAACTTTTAAAAGCTTTACAGTTTTACAGAGACAGACCTCATAGGCCACACAGCCTGTGTGAAATTGGATTCCATGTGATTATTCCCGGGCAATAATTCAGAGCAAATAACATCAAGAAAGCCTTGCATAAATCCTGATAGAAAAAGTGGATTTAAATCAAACTAATAGGTTGCAAAACATACGAAATATGCTTTGTACTGTGCCTTGGAGACACATGGCCAAATCCATATTCAAAAAGTAAAAACAAACCAGAGTGATTTGAAGAATAAATCACTTGTCATCGTGATCTTTAAAAATGCCAGAATTTAATGCAAAAATATAATCCTAACATTTATTGCAGCAAAAATAAATGTCAACATATTAGACTTAACTGGCTAAGCCTTGTGGTAGCATTTCTACAAAGTGAAAGGAACATGACAAGTTGTATTTCACATTTTTTTAGAATAAGATTTGGTCTTCTTTATCATAAGCAGTAGATTTAAACACTCTATTTTAATTTACTTCACAGTATTGAGAAAAACATTGACTCAGATAAGAAGTGGAATACCATATACGCTTTTCTCTGAAGCAATCAATCAACTTTAGAAGCTAAATATGTAATATGACAACACTGGAGTTTTGCAGTGGAATACAAAATGTAACATAAAATGTTTGTGACATTTCATACACACTACTTAGAAACATATCTGCTATATCTAGAACACCATAAAAGTTGTAGTTTACTATTGGTTATAACAGGTGTATCTTCATAAACATGCAATTACACATTACTACACAGAAGGACTATAACTGGGAGCATCATTTGAGTGCTGCTAGGTGCATGTCCAGACACAATCACTGCTCTAATTCCTTCTCAAACCTCGATTTTGTGTAACACTTGTGTGCTCTCCCTCTCCTTCCATTACTTATGACATTATGCTTTGCAAGCTGTGTTCCTATAATAATAACATAAATACACATGAAACCTTAGGCAACATAGAGACTAGCAGTTTTTAAAACCTTGTATTTGCAATAAATAATCCAAATTCATTGGAAATTAATACATTTCTTCTTGTTATAACAGTGTTAGCTTAGCCTTCGAGGGATTTTAAATTGTTTTTTGCCTCACAGGTTAAACATATTTAGATAATTTTCTTTCAGACAACAAATAATATTTACATAACTCTAGAATAATAAAGCAACGGAAATATCAACACAAAAATGTGATAATTGCATTAAATATCTATTGTAAAAAAAGTTTATAATTGAAACTCTAGAAAATAGTTCAGATTTGTATTTAAATTTGCAAAGCAAATTAAGCACTTAGAAGACAACAGATTTTTACTTCTTCACACATTATTATTTCAGTGTCTCAATGTATTCTATCTGACATTGTCAGAGGTTGTTATCTCTTTAAGAGAAAGAGAATGACATATGTGGTCAGTGTAATTAAAGAACAAAACAATACAGGGTTGTCAGAATACAGTATAGTTATCTATATGAGAATTACTTTTTAGTATAAACTGTCCATTTTATAGCCTTAAAGTTTATTTATGTAGTGATACATAACAATATAACATCTCCCAGTTTTGCTTTATGTCTTCTTTTAAATGTTAGGGTTTTTTTGAAAAGGCAGTGACAGAAAGAAATATGTTTAATATTCTCCTGATAGTTAAGGGAAGATTGTGTGTTCACATAAAAGAATCTACCCTGCAGTTTGCCATCTCTCTTGCTCCAGGAGTGGCAGCAAAACAATCCTGCATGTGGCAGAACTGGAGTCACTGATGTGTCTGATTGGTGCTACTGCTGGTGCTGGTCGTGTTGGAACTCTCTGGAAAACCTAAATGATTTACCAGAGTAGATAAAAGAGGAAAACCTAATGAGAGAAAAGAGAGCGCTGGAAATGGTATAAAGTGGTCTCTAGTAATATAGATAAGTCCATTAAAAGTGTCCAGAGTGGCAATGGATCCTTTCTACTAAAGCTAGTAGGTTCAGATAATAAAAATGCACCGAAAGGCCAGTTTTTTAGCAAGTAGGTTAGAAAGACTCTACCTTAGAGAAGAGTTTGATTATGTGACAAATTCAGATCCAAGATTATTTTAAGATATTTTTTCTTCCTAATATCAGACATAAATATTTGTCGCAATCTTTCCACTGAAATAAACAAAATTATTTTAATTTTCACACAGTTGTCAAGCTTGCATAAGTTTGGTTAGTAAATGGTATGAGCTGTCTGAATTTTTATGGATTTGTTCATGGGACTGGATATTTTCATTATCCTAGAGAGGGACTGAGAGAAGCATTCTCCTTTCTGGTACACATAGGCAGAAAAGCTGGCACAAACTAATGGAAAGCTTTACAGCCTCTACAAATGCTTATTTTTGAGGAGACTCACATAGATCATCTCCCACACTGCTTTGGCAATTGGCATAGATCAGCTTTGGCTCTCAGGTATTGTAATGAGTTTCACTACCTTGGAATGCAACTTCTAAAATGGGCCCTAAGACAGACACATTACATCCTTTGTTGTTTGTAGGGGGCTTTAACACATTGATATGCAAATTCCTCCTTTTATTCAGTAAGATACTATATGGCATAAAAGTGTATGCTATATACTTTGCATACTGGTAAAATAAGAAGTTTAGTATTCTTTAATTTGAATGCAAAATGTGCAATTACATATTTAACTCTTAGGATGCTAAGAACAGTTGTAGCATATATTGATTTTTGCACTTAAATTTGAAACCAGTTAGCTTTTCTTAAATAATAAAAATTATTAAAAAAATTAATTACATTCACTAAAATTATGCTACAATCAAAGAGTGATAAGATAGTATAATATTCTTTTGTAGAGGAAATCAAGCTTTCCTTTCAGTGGAATCTTATTTTTGCCTAGATTTGATACCCTTCAACTTATAGATATATGAAGGTGTTTATAGATGTGGAACTGGTAAATACTTTAAAATGTTTAAAAATTTCTACAGAAAATAATTTATTGAGCTTTTGACATATCACAAAATACATCTGCTCATATACTTTTGTAGGTTACATGAAAAATTCTCCTTATTTTCCTCTCCAAAAAGTCCCTATTATATTTTTATCTCCTCATAAAACATTCACTAAAGCAAACAGAATATTCAGGTAGTAATATTCTATTTTATGTTTCCTGTACCTTGTAAAGCAGCTTTTTTTATTTTGATTTATGTTTCATTGCCCCCTGCTGTTTGATAAAGAACTTCTTTTTTTTTCAAGAATCAACATCTCTGTCTACTTTCTTTACTAATGAAAAAGGAATTGGATTTGAAATCATGTTCTCTAGTTATGATCTCAGATTCAATATGAGCATTTTTTTTAACCTGAAAGACAGGAGCATTCAAATAGTGAAGTCATTCAATTAAACTATTATGAAAATGTTACAAAATGAAAAAAAGTGCATTCAAATGCCATTTCCTGTCTTACACATAATGAAAAGCTTTAATAGTATTTCCATATGCAGTGTTTAGTCCCTTTTTAGTTTCTGTTTTGAGCTACAAAATGCCTTGTGAAAAAGGAGTTTTCCTTACATATGCAGATCTATTAGCCCCCATTCCTTGAGACGGATTCTCTGTTGCTTGATGAGACTTTTCACATAGATATTCTCATCACCTCTCTTCTTAACATAGCTCGTTTGATTTTAAAAATTATTTACCTGAAAAAGCTGAAACCCTTACTGATGTTCATTTTTCATCTTCTGAAAGTTACACAGAAATTTTGCCCAAGCAATACTTTTTCACATGGAAAAGAATATCTGCAAGACTTCTCTGGTGGGATGTTAATATTACATGCCTAGATATGACAGATATTCACTGTGTCCATTAGCAAAAAATCTGTGTCTGTGTACCCTATGAATGGTTCCCTTCTTCAATTAATCTGTCTCATTGCTCTGCTAGGGGAGCAATGGCTGTATCAAAATGATTTTTTCTTTTTTTTTTTTTTTTTTTTTTTTTTTTTATAAATGAGATATATAGGCAATGACAGCAAAACTTGGTGCAAAAGACTTCCATAAGTCACAAAATCTCATCAGAGTCATTAGAATTGTGGGACTGTATTTACAGTTTGGGTTTACTTTAAAAACTGATTTTGGAAAAGTTACTTGAGCTTCTAACCCAAATCCACAGATATTCTATAAGGTAACTGAAGCCCATGCAGAAGAATAGTGACACTTGTACCACTGCCACTACACCCAAGGGATAAATCTACCAACATGAAGGGGAGCCTGAAGACTCAGGCTTAAATGGGGTTTATCTTGGCTGACAATTTAGCCTGAATTAAAACCTCTGGTGTCTGGCTGCACCAAACAGAAAGAGCATGACTAACCCACAACACCTTCATTTAGTAATATGTCATTTTATTTCAGTTTGTCGGAGGCAAACTAAGAACATAGCCACTTAATTAGCTCAGATGACTTGGATGACTTGATAATTTGTCTGAGCCCCGAGGCTTCTTATTAAATATCCACAGTTTATAATGTAGTGCAGAGCTGGAATACCCAAGCCAGATCAGATGCTGTGTAGGTGTGTTTTATCAGTACAAATGCTCTGCTCTATACAAGTTAATTTAGAATATTTCTTGCTTAAGGGAAGAAGCAGCTACAGATAGAGCCACAAATGCTTTTTTTTCTGCTTCTCAGCTAATCAGAATCACAAGTTTTTTTTGCAAAAGATTTATAGCCTCTATCTGTCCACATCACAGAAAAGTGAGGAACTAAGCTGATTGCACAAAGAACTACTTCAAAATTACAAAATGTCAGAAAGATTTACTTCAAAAAATAATTTTTGTGTATTTTAGTAATGCTTTTGATACTGACCTTCAAAGTACCCCTCTGAAAAATTGTCCAACTGTGGAATGAGGAGGTTAATGGTGTGCTGGCCAGTACTGAAGGACAAGGCTCAAAGGCTTCTAGTGAGTATTGCTACAGCTGGCTGGTGACCAGTCATTAGTGGTGTTCTGCAGAGTTCAGTTCTAGGGACAGGTCAGCTCCTCCCAGTGGAGAAGTTGAGGGGTGACACCACTGCTCTCTGCATCTTCCTGAAGAGGGGAAGGGGAGAGGCAGGTGCTGAGTTCTGCTTCCTGGTACCCACGGATAGCACACACGTGTTGTTCAAAGGCACGGCAGGGGAGGTTCAGAATGAATATTAAGAAACATTTCTTTACTGAGAGTACAGTCAAATTTTGGATAAGGCTTACTAGAAAGGTTGCTGATGCCCCAAACTTGTCAGTGTTTAAGACACAATTGGATCTTAATAACATACTTTAACTTCTGGTCAGCCCTGAAATAATCAGGCAGTTGGACTAGATAAACACTGTAGGTACTTCAACTGAAATTATTCTATTCTTCTATTCTATTCTATTCTATTCTATTCTATTCTATTCTATTCTATTCTATTCTATTCTATTCTATTCTATTCTATCCTATCCTATCCTATCCTATCCTATCCTATCCTATCCTATCCTATCCTCACTCACCCAAACAGCATTTATGTTTTGTCTGCAAGAAATGAAAAGGAGCCCAAGACAAACAAAAAACAGAGAAAGTCTCTGAAAGAGAATGAGAGGATAAGTTTGAAGGAGAAAAAAATATTGCTTAGACTGGTGGAAGACTATAGCAACATGTTTTTGTGGGGGAGCATACAAGGAAAAAAACTTTAGAGAAATAGCAAGCTGACAACAGAAATTTGGGAGAGAAAAGAAGATGACAAATGGATACAGAGGCATGTAGATGCTCAACAGCAGAAAAAATAAAGTGTAGTCCAAGGTCTAACACTGAAACCTTTGTTAATAGTATTACTATGAATTTATGAGTCTGTATCTTGTTCCTCTTGCAACACTCTCATCACTCATCCACATACTTCAGCTTTGTTTGTAAACATGCCCCACTGGATCCAAACTTCATATCCACAAAACACAAAAATGTCTATTTACTTCTCCATAAATTCCTCCTACAATTTTTATTCTAGTTAGCGTTGTTTTGTTTTTCCTGAAACAGAGCACAATGTGCTCTGTTATAATGTTTTCAAATTTTGTTTAAAATATCTTCATATTATTACCAACTAAGAATGTTTGTCATCTTTTCCACAGCTGGAAATTGTTGATGGATGATTTGAATGACAAATTATCATTGTTATTTATATAGAATGTTTTAGCATGTTAGTACAAATCAATGTTAATGTTTTTCTCTTAACATTCTGGCTGCAGCATTTATTTTTTTGATGTTTATTTTTGAGTTCTCAAATCCATTTAAGCAATAATTATTTAGCAACATAGCTATTGGCTGTGAAACTTACCTCACTTCCAGTTTATTTATAAATTCCAAATTAGCACATGCTGCACAGATCTATCTAAGATAGATCCTAAGTGTGCATTTTCACATTTGGGATAATTTTCTAGTGAGTTCTCCTCCTCAGTGACACACTGCTCTGATTTTTCATCCTGATCCTTACCTTCACTTATTTTGTAAATTTTTCACAACTTTTTGAAATATGTGCTCTGTTTGGTTTTCTTCCTAGATATTTGACAGTTTTCCTAAGAAATTTATTCTTAGGAAATTCCTTTTTGTGCTATTTTAACATCCCAATATTTTTCTCACTTTAGCATCCCAGTACTTTTCTTTGTTTCTCTTAAGGGTCTGTGCCTCTTCAAAGAGTTCTCTCTTCTTTATATATCTGTACTTATTGTTTCTACTCATTCTAGATCATAGTACAAGTGTCAATATATTGACCTATATCTATCTAAAATAAATTAGGTCAAATATGTCCCAAATCTGAGACTAAGCTATGAAGAGGCTTGATGCCAGCTGTGGCTGTTATACAATACCATGAAGATTACTGATTAGTTTTGCAGATATGTAATTTTATACCAAAGCCTTTCAAATTTTCCTATTCTTTAATAAAGTTGAATGAAGTAGAAAATCTTCCTATTTTTGAATAGAAATGGAAGAAGTAAACAGAAGAACTGCTTCTGTATAGATTTTGTTTCTCTCAATCATGTTCTTCTCTCTTGAAGCACACCTGAAGTCTCGTAATCTTCTCTAACAATGCCAATTGTTCCAGCTTATTGGGTTGCTCATAGAAACAATAACAGAAGCTGTTTCCAGAATGTAATTTGGCACAATATTTTATTACCAAAATAATTGTGCAAGAATGCTTGTTATATGCTTATGAGACATAAGGACATATCTGAAACATTTTCAGTTTACATAGCTTATTCTTCCCAAAGGAGAAACTACACACAGTCATATACAAATATCCAAAACACCCTTGACCATATACAAAAATAACAAACTAATACAGATATTGTATATCTGTTATTGCAGGTTTCACTTCAGAGATTATTTTTCATTTCTATTATTTGCAATAGCAAAACCACTCTTTTCATTAAGACAAACAACAAAAGTCATAATAAAGCAGCTCACCAAAGCAATATGTTTGACATGGTAGGTTAAGAATATGTTTGAGGCAAATCCAACCAGTCCTTTTTAACATCTGATAATTTAGATTCTTTGAGTAAAATGCATACATACCAGGATATCTTCATAAAATAGGGCAAAAGGCCAATACATTTCTTATTATATTTTCTAAAAATTCTGATCCAGATCACAACCCTACTATTTTACATAAACTCAAAATAAACATTAAGAAATAGTCTTTGTTTCAACAGGCCATAATGTAATCAATACGGGAGAGAAAACCAGAGAAAAATCATTCTTACTTGTGAGGTTAGACAATAGTAGTTCACAGAAGTCTCACAGACAGATGATAGAAGCAGCATCTTATTTCCAAAAGGGATTCAAACTTGTATCCATGTGAAAGGAGAAAGCCAATCAGCCTTCCATACATTCTAGGAAAATATATCACATGGTTTATTTTTTTGCACACTTATCTGCAGATATTTAATTCTGTAAACAAGACTAGGCTCCATTTATACAAGCCAATCAGCATTATTTCAAAGCCAAGGGTAATGATTTCAAACAGAAAAAAAACAGGTTTAGATTAGCTACTAGGGAAAAATTCTTTACTGGGAGGGTAGGAAAGAACTGGAAGAGGTTGCCCAGAGAAATGAATGTCCTGTCCCTGGAAGTGTTCAAAGCCAGTTTGGATGGAGCTCTGAGCAACCTGGTCTAGTTAAAGATGTTACTGCCCATGGCAGGGTGGTTGGAACTAGATGATCTTTAATGTCCCTTCCAACCCAAGCCATTCTATAATTCTATGAATATTGACTTCTACATATGCATCTTGCTATTATTTTTTTTGTTCTGTATGACAGCTGTAGGGTTTGGAGAAGTGATAAGCTGAAATAAGCCAGGACATTGAAACAGTCTTGCCTCAAAATATATTGTTTGAGAGAAGACTCCCTACTCAGAGAGTGCTTCCACCAGATTATAGACAGATAGCCCAGATGTTCAGATTTAACTCATAGAGTTTGATTGTAAACCATTCAGGCTGAAAGATGAAAGCCCACTTTACCTGGATTGCTGTTTACAGTCACGCCTGTCTCTCTTTGCAATATTTTCAGGATGATAGCAGATGTGTGATAATAAAGTATGAACCACACTGCTGTGGTAAGTTCAAGCACTGAGACAAAAACAAGAAAGATTTCTGAACAGAATCTTTTCTTGAGCTTTGCATGAACTTTTCAAGAGTTCCATCACAAAATCAGAGGGTTCTCAAGTTTGAAAAGGTCCTCTGGAAATCATGTAGTCAGACTCCCCAGTAAGGCAGGTTTGTGTTTGTTTGTTGGTTCAATTTATGTGTTGGACAGTAGATTTCATTATAAATTTTGTTGGTTTGGTTTTTTTTTATTTTGGATTTGGGTGAAAAGCTGATTGACCATTATCTATGGAAAATATACTAAACGCAGAGTCATGCTAGGTGTGCCAAAGGAAAAAGGAGCACTTGTGAATGCTTATATATTGATTTTTATACATACGTCTGTATCTATGCATATAGGTAAAATTTGTAGACATGCATATACACATACTACTATTTGCCACTGTTTATAGACACCACTAAAGTGAGAAAAACATGGTTTCTCTATAAATGTAATAAGGAATGCAATAAATATTAAGAAAGTGAGGCAGCTGTATACTGTTTCTCATTATCTTCACCATTCAATGCATAAATCTAATAACATATTTCTGCTCAGTGTTGAAGGTTTACCCTGAATATAAAATTATTATTTTATTCAGGAAGTTCTGCTTTACATTGTAGTATATGAGTTTTCACCATATCCTATTTGTGAGCTGAAATGGTTACTGCAGTTACAAAACTGCACAAGCCTTTGACAAACTCAGTCACACTGAGAATTTGTCTCCATGATGGTTTCATGCCCATGCCTTGATGGATTCTTCCAACTGTCAGTTGCACAGATCATTGTCTCTACCCCATGGTTTTGTTTGTTCTGTCGTATTCAGAAGACCTTTTTTCAGGTGGAATTGACTATTCATCCAAAAACAGGTATCACAGCTACAAATTGCAAAAGCTCCATTTTAGATTACTTGATTGGTCTTGAGGCCATGATAGATCTTTATTTTTCCACTTGATTTTAACAACTGGCTTTTTCTGTTGATCGGTCAGTTTTTAACATATTTATTACACTCTCTGTGTAACATTCTAACTTGCTAAGGAAAACCTTGATGGCCTGTATACTGAAGTCTCATTTCACCTTAAATTTTCTCACTGTTACACCCTGATAAAATTCCAGAGAACAAACCTGTGATACCTACACCCTTTCTTTTGTAGATGTGGTTGGCTGATCTTCACCAGTAACCTGAGGTGGGTTAACCTTGGTGGACTGCCAGGTACACAGTAAGCTGTTCTAGTAATCCTCTCCACAAACAAGACAGGGGAGAGAAAATATAACAAAAAGCTCATGGCTTGAGATAATGACAAAGAAATCACGAAGCAATTACATTCATGGGTAGATTAGACTGTACTTGGGTGAGGTTAGTTTTGTTTGTTAATAAAAGAGTAGGATAATGAGAAGTAAGAACCAGTCTAAAAATCCTTCCCCCATCCCTCACAGGCTCAGCCTCACTCAATTTCTCTACCTTCTCCTCTCTGGTGGTGCAGGAGGACTGGGAATGGGGGTTGTGGTCAGTTTGTCATAAATCCTGCCAGGAGCCTGCTCCAGCAAGGGCTCTCCTTGGGTGAGAGCTTACTGTGAAGATTTTATAAATTCATCCCAACCAGACCCAATACAGTGAACAGTAAGATACATGACTAGAAGTGCTATGCCATTTTGCACATGCAGAGATTATGCTCCCTCAAAACAATAATCCTTAGAGTGCTATTTAAAAATTATATATCATTATTAAATTAAATAAACGATCAAGTCAAGCACTTGCATTTAGAATGATAGAACCTGCCATCATGAAATATTTTAAATCATATTGAAAGCAAACAAGGTTATTTTTCAAAAGTTTTCTGATAGGAAGAGATATTTAATTCTGTGAACTCCTGAAAATAAATAAATAACTAACTTTTTTAAAAATCAACAAAGACAAAATATACCCAACTAAACACAAACTCTTCATGGAAACTTCAGCGAAGTTTTGGGTTGTTTTTTTTTCTCCTTTCCTCAAAGTACTGATTATTTTGTGACTGTCAAACAAAAAAGATTTTGTAAAATACTGGAAGAAAATAATAGATAGTATTACTGGTTTTTAATGGTGATATAGAGTGACCAATTTTTTTTTAATTTGTAAATACTAGAAAATGTGAAGATCCACATTTTTCCTAAGTTGAAATTCACAAGGGATTAAGAATGTGTTCAAAACTGTAATTGCAGATTAGGTCTTCATGTTCTAAAACCCAAGACAGAGATGTCAATAAGAAAGATGCACCAAGCTGTGCCAGAGAATATGAGAGTGAGACACACAAAGATGCTGACAGTGACCCAAAGAGTAAGGCTGATGAATACCTGACGATACATAAGAACTGTATCTTTTAGAATATGTCTAATGTTCATGACTGAAAATAAGCTATTAAAATAGAATTATGAGAAAGGTAACACTTTAAGTTTCCAACATGAAAATGCATGTGTTTTCACACTTTATAGGCAAATTAGGACTTACATGGGGCAAATATTAGGCAAAATTTATGGACTATAAATTTATGCCATAAGCAATAGATAAAAAATTTCAACAAACCTCTCTCCTCAAGATTAACAGGAATGTAGAAAAAACATTTAAGACCTGAATTTGTGTTTAAACACAGAACCTAAGTCAAGTGTTTCTGAAGTTTAAAGTAATTTCTCTTCATGAGTTTTCCTTCCAAGCAGAGAACATAAGAGTGTACGTTAATGCTTGTCTGCACAAAATGTGTGTGTGTTTGCATGAGGAAGAAAAGGGACTTCTTACAGCAAGAATGTACGTGGAAACTTCAAAATTAAAGGAAGCTTGACTTTCCTTGCCTTTTTAAGATTTTTCTGTTGAAATGGGAGCTGTTCAGTGTTTTTCCTGTCTTCTTTTTTCTGGCTCTGTTTCTCAAGTTTGAACTTGTCATAAGTGGTTCTCATTTTGGTTAATTTGGAATACATGGGAATATGAACGTTAAATTTACATATAACTGTTAAGGAGGAATAAAAATATTGGCTTCTTCACAAGCCTACATATAAGTACCATGTCAAGTACTGATTCAAACTCTGCTCTATATGTATGCACAAGCAGAGGAAACTGAGGGGAAACTCATTGCAGTCTACAACCTCCTTGTGGGGGGAAGAGAAGGGGCAGGCTCTGATCTCTTCTTGGTGGTGACCAGTGACAGGACCTGAGGGAATGGCCTGAAGTTGTGTCAGGGGAGGTTTAGGTTGGATGTTAGGAAAAGGCTCTTCACCCAGAGGGAGGTTGGGCACTGGAACAGGCTCCCCAGGGAGGTGTCACAGAACCAGCCTGGCAGAGTTCAGGAAGTGTTTGGACAATGCTCTCAGGCACAGGGTGTGACTCTTGGGGATGGTGCTGTGCAGGACCAGGAATTGGACTCAATGGCCCTTGTGGGTCCCTTCCAGCTCAGTTAATTTTGTGATTCTGTGATTTGCATTGCCCATAACGGTGATATGCTGGTGTTAGGAGTAAAAGATAATAAAAGAAAGGAATCTCTCTAAATTTGTTTTGTAGTGATAGGTCAAACTTAAATTTTTAGTCCATTTTCTTGACTCTACCTTTGTTGACACTATAAGTAAAAGATGTAATTTTCTCAAAACATTCTTTATAAGGTTAGTAATAAAAATCAAAGAAATAATGAGGACAACATGAACAAAAATCTGAGCTTTTCCCTTTTTTTGTTTTTGTTTTTGTTGTTGCTGCTTGCTTGTTTTTTAATTATTTTTTTAATCCTATACTTGTTTTTTAGAACATTTCTTCTAGAGCATATTCAATAGAAAAATTTTTGTGCTGGATTATATAGTCTGAAGACTTCCTACTTGCAGTGACACTTATACATTCAATAAGACTTTATGTAAAAATTAAAACTGGATGGAATTCTGTCTATATTCCTAATTTATGGAAAGAATTTCCAGATTTTGAACAACTGTTTATATAACATAGGAATTAAGCGCTGTCTGTCCATTTTTTTAAATGGATTTAAGGTCAAGAAACTGCTAATTAATTTTTGCCACAGTATTTTTGAGTGAAAAAGAATTAGCCATGCATGTTTATGAGGAGAAATCACAGTCTTTGCAACTTTCCCACAGAGAAATTTGCATTTGCAGTGTTATTCCCACTGAACTCTGTACTTCAGTTGAGGGATAGGTAGTCTGTGTTACGTTGAAGTGATTTTTCAGAGCCTTGAACCAGCTGAATTTGACCAGAAATCCTCTCATAAGAGCTAATTTGCAATTTAGATTAACCTGAAAAGAAAAAAATCGTTATTACTATTTAGCAAAAACTAAAACTGAGACTTTTCCTTTTCTTTGGGTAGCAATTTTCTAGGGCAACTTAGTGATAACTCTCATAAAAATGAGTTCTTCCATTGAAGTGTTACAAAATTGGGTCAATCCTTTAATTGCAGTGAAAACAATTAAGAATTTCACATTGTCTTTTTTAAGTACTTTATTAAGACATGGAGGTTTTGATCAGAAAAGGAACAACACTCAGACTACTTGGTTTACTGCATGGAATTACACATTATCACAAAAATGCAGTATTACCACATTGTTTAGAATTAAACTGACCATGGCAGGTGGACTAGTTTTTAATTATAATTTTTCCTTAAAGGTATTTTAAATTGACTTAGCAAAGCTAAAGTATGATAAAGAACTTAAGGTAATGGCTGATAAGCAGCTGACCATTTGATCTCTTTCTGGTGCTGTAACACTAGAGGCCAAGACAATTTATAAATTATATTTATTAATTATATTTAAGTCCTTTTCTATGAAAATAGCAAAGTAGAAATTTTTAGATTGTATTACTTTTGTCATTAATGAGACCATTATGAGATATATTAGCTTGAGAAATCAGAGAGTTTTAGGCAAATTTGAAATTGAGGAAACCATGTTTTATAACAAGAAAGACTTTTCCTATATGTGGACATCCACAAGCATCCACAAGAATCAGACTGCTGACAGCATAATCTAGGAGAACTGAACATGACAAACTCATGGGGAAGATCAATAAATTTCAGCTTCATCAGCTCAATAAGACCAAATGGTCTAATTACAGAAACAGTTTAAGTGGGAAGCTGTGAAGCCTTAATGATATATGTTATTTGAAGACCAAGACATATGTAGCTGAGGCCTGCATTATTAAAAGGAAAATGAAAAAATCCCTAGATGTGTCAGAAATTTCCATTATGCAGAAGGTCACTATTCAGCAACCATAGCAGATCTCTTCAGCCTTTAAAACATTAATAATCCATGTACTTTAATAGTCTTTGCATCACTAAACAAGGATTTTATTTTTTAGAAGTTTTCTAGTTTTGCAGTACCACAATACTTCAGTTTTTCTAGTGCTTTTCAAAAGAAAAATAAAAGTAGATACTGGAAAATCCCCATGTCATAGCTTAATCCTACATCTTGGATTTTCTGACACTTGCTGTGTCATTCTGCTTCATACCATAGCTGATATAAATAGGGTAGTCTTCTCCTAGGATTTATACACAGCTCCTCTTAATATAATACCATCTACTAGCCTCATTTTGCATTTTCCTATTAACTGCAATGTATGTATGGTTTAATGCTTTTTGACTTCTTTATTTACTGACCTAACCAGAAAATACATTACACAGTCATAGTTTACTAGTCTTTAATGACAGCTTGTATGCATGCCAAAATCATCTTCATGTTTCTAGATCTGATTTTACAAAGCATTTAATTGATTTCCTTTCATTAATGAATGAAGTCACTGTAAGTCTGTACACATGGAAAGCAATCAAGAGGTTTTCATCTTTTTTTCCAACACCACTCCATCCTGAAGGCTCCAAGTCATGTGTCATTCATCAGATAAGTACAAACAGCTCTTACCCAGGAAGAAAGGGATTAAAATAAAGATAAAGGTAAAAAGCAAGACATTCCCAGTATGAAAGTTCTGTGGGACAACCTTGTCAAGAAAAGCAGGGGATTAAAGATTAAAAAAACAAATAATAATCTGGCTGCTGTCTTAAAGACCATGAAAATTATTTCTCTTAATACATTAAAAACAAAAGAAAAGTTATGGAAAGTCTCCATCTTTTATTGGATATTGGATGCACGGGCAAACACAGTGGAAAAGGATGAGGAAAAGTAAAGTAATTAAGTAAGGTAATGAGGTAATTAATGGTTTCTTTGCCTGAGTCTTTAATAGGATGACCAGTTGTTCTCTGCCCTGAGCTGGAAGACAGGGAAGAGGAGTGCAACTAAGATAATCCAAGAGGAAAAGACCAGTGACTTGCTGCACCACTTGAACACCCCCAGGTTTATGGGGCTGGATGAGATGCACCTGGAGGAATGGAGGGATTGCTCACCAATCCCTTACCAGCAGTGATGTCCCACGGAAGTCCCACTCAGCTGGTCATTAGTGAGTCCCAGGTACAAGGGTAGCCACAAGGAGTGTGCAGGGAGGGTCTCAGCCTGACAGGAGCTCTCAGGAAGGTCATGGAGTAGATCATCCTGAGGTTCTGCCATGCAGCATGGGTGGACAGCCTTGGGATCAGGCCCAGCCAGCACAGGTTTATGAAAGCCATCTCCTGCTTGATCAACCTGACCTCACTCTATGACAAAGTGACCCGTTTAGTGGATGAGGGAAATGCTGTGGTTGTCTGTGTTGTCTGTGTTTTTTGTAAGCAAAGCCTTTGACACAGTCACCCACAGCTCCAGTTCTGGAGAACTTGGCTGCTTAGGGCTGAGACAGGTAAATCTCCTCTGAGTTAGCCTCAAAATGGTGACATACATGAGTTTAAGAAGAGTGATTTTGCCTCAGTTGCTGGCTCAACATCAACAAGGTATCTTCCTTTATCTCCCTTGGTTTTTAGCTGCTACATGACTTGTCAGCTAAAAGGTACCATCAAGTTCCCTCCTCTGCAAGTATTTCAACAGAGCCTGACTACAGTGTCTCCTAACTTCAATGCACTCCACCCTCTGTTTAGTCCTCCTTGGATTGTGTGTGGGAAGTTGGACACGGTGACTGTGTTCCAGCCAGAGAGCAGCAACCACATTTTCCCCCTTAGCATACATTTTGTGTGGTCAGTTGGACATACTGATCTCAGTCTCCATCTATTAAAATGTAACATTACAATTTTTTCTTGACTTAAATACACATAATGCTTTCCTATATGCTGA
Source organism: Muscicapa striata striata (assembly GCA_030060385.1). Lineage (NCBI taxonomy): Eukaryota > Metazoa > Chordata > Aves > Passeriformes > Muscicapidae > Muscicapa > Muscicapa striata. Next base: position 2,927,290 of record JAREIS010000099.1, on the reverse strand, counting down.
GTATGGAAAAAAACCCCACAGTAACATAACTGATACTGAATAGACTTGTGCTTAAAGTAAATAAAGAATGTAAAAGCTGCTTTATTACAGCTTTTATTTAGAAAGACTTTAATATTGTTTTCAAATGGATTAATTTCATCCCAATATCTTTGGGATGAAGTCTCAAGTGAGAAAGGACACATCAACGTGTTTCTTCATTGCACACTGCCATGGTTCTTAGAGAGTCAGTATTAACCTTCTTAACAAACTCATTTTGCTGTTATTTCTCTCTAGTGCAATGTCATTGACACTGCGTTTTAGACTTTCACTATAATTTTCTTGGTGCTCTACAGATCAAATAGCTTCAGAAAATACTTCAGAGCCTCACGTCAAAATTCTTAGCTGATATAAGTGTATTTATGCTCCTTGAAAAAGAAAGAAAAACAAACCCTAGACTAAAAGAATCCATTCCAGCCAAGTTAGATTAGAGACATTTTTTTTTCAGAATTAAATATTTCTCTACATCTTACAAGTAATATCCTTTAAGCTTTAAAACATATTAAGTTTTGAAATATTTGTAGACTATGGATTACAGTGTACTCATTCAGAATGAGGAAACAATGACTTATAAAATTGAGGGTTTTTTTCTTAATATAAACTCTAGACTTCTATTAAATGCAATGTGATATTTTACAGGTGAAATGGGAGTGGTGGAGCACAATGTCACTCCACCTCTGAAAAACTATGTTAACACAGAAGTTTTCTAAAAATGCTAGACCAGAATCTATATGATGCTTTCTCTGAGCTCAGAATACATCTGTGACTTTTTGGTTGCATAATTTTAATAATATTTTCTTTTCTTGCTCAGTAGATTCTGGAGATTCATGTTAGCCCAAGGTTCTTCTAGCTCACCCTAGCCATGTGCCCATTACATTGCAAATGGATTAAGGTCAGGTTTGCACTTTAGTCCTGATCTTTTACTCATTCATGCTGTATTACCATAGCATAATACTTGAGGTTTGTCTCAGAGTGCCATACAGCATCCCAAAGATTTTGTGTCCAAAACCTTTAGAAGTATCTAAAAGTCTGAAAAGGTCTAAAATTTAGGGAAAGACCAATAATACTGTGCCAATCCACATCTTGCCAGCAATCACATCCTATATATTGGAAATTCTGTTGGCTAATGTTAAATAAATCAATCACTTGGGCTTCTTTTTTGGAAGTTTCTAAACCGTGTGATGTGAAAAAACGTAGAATTTATTTGTTGATGTAGATGCATAAGGCAAAGCTGAGAAGTGCAAAAAACTGTAAGCCACTTTCTCATTAAGGAGATGGCATATGGCATAATTATTATCTTGGGCATGCAATCTTTATGCAATATTACTTCTCCTGGTATTCATTGTTCAGCTTAGCATCCAGTGAACTCCCATTAAATGCAGAAGACACCTATGAAGATAATTTTTGGGGTGTATACAGAAAACATAATGAGTCCCCTTGCACATGCGAGATTGAAAGACTGAAGCTAAGAAAACAGAAGTTTAAAGGCCACTGAAATATTTAACTTTCAAACAAAACTGAAAAGCATAGTTTTTAGGTATTGCAGCCTTTCAGATGCACAGTTGTAGAACAGCTGAATTATTACAGGATGCCTCTGGATGACTGATTTAAAACTCCTCTTGAGACTGAACTAAAATTGACTGTGATATATAGTTGTTTGGGCTTGAGATAGGTAGGTGATTTGGAATATGGTACTGTTCATAAAATTGCCATCTAGGTCTGAGCTGTGTGCCACTTTGATAGTTTAATTATAAATCTAACACTTAAATCTTTCTGAAAGATGGCTTGTTGCTCAAGCAAATTCTGATTTAATCGAGCAGTGCAAGATGAGGTTCTATGGTTTATAAAGGAGAACAGACTTGATTGTTATAATGTGCTAAAGATGCTTTATTTTTCCCAAATTTGAAATGTAAAGTGTGCTCCAGCTTAAGAAAAATAGATATGCCATAGATCACACTGCTTTTTAAAGTGCAGATTAAACAGCTTTTGTATGATCTTTAAAATCTGTATTTCCTTGGACTCATTTTAATTTGCTATGTCCCATAGGACTAAAACCAGTTCTACAGTTCTACACCTAGTGATCTGGCATAATTTCAGCAAAAATTCTTGTAATTTCACTTTGATTAATATGACTTATTTAGAGTCAGATTTTTTACATTTGTGCAAAACTAGGACTCAGAATTTCTATAAATCTTTCAAAAGGATCTGAACTTCTGAAGGATGTATTTAATAATTTGTAGCTCATAGTATCCTTTAAGGAAATCATTATTTCCTAGGTTAATGAAGTTAAATTAGAACTTTGAACTGGTACTAATTAATATAGAAAAGACAACGCATGATGACCTGGATTTAGTTCAAGTGTGGTGGATTTGTGTTATAAAATCTGGGTTACTGAAGAGGATATGCTTGGATGGTACATGCTATTCAGTAGATATGACAAGTGCCTCAAAAATTGTGAATCTGGTCAAGGTGACTCAATCAAAACAAGCACTAGGGAGGTATTTACTACAATAAGAATATACTTGCAGTGTTATATATATTTCTTTATATATAATGACTCATATTTATCTGTATATGTATATAATCATATACATTTGTATACATACACTTTCAATTTTCATGTCAATTAGGTTTCTGAAACCACACTTCCAAAAAGCAAACTGCTAAGAGCCTACTAATAGACAGCTCTGCTTTTGTCTGTTAGACTGCTGACAGCTCTGCTGTGTAATCTTCTGTGTGCCACATACAGCCATGTGCTTGAAAAGTGGTGTAATTGCCAGAATTCTGTTGGCTGAGAACTTTGATCCCAGCTTTTCATTGCAGCTACCCAATTTGCACAGGTACTTTCAAGGCAACACTTCCAAGTTTTCTAGCATTCTTTACACTTACAGGATTTAACAGGCAAGCAGTTATCTGGAAATTTCACTGAGTCTTACACCCAGACCAAAACTTCTTCAGTGATTGGATTTTTTTTGAGGAACTGAGGCAAGTCCTAAGAATATCTGAAGTGCCAGTGTCCCAATATCATATTTTCAGTAATAATCAATAGAAATTTTCTAGGACAGATCTTCACAGGATAAATTAACTGAAGCTTTTCCCATGATCCTTTCCCAATTTCTAGCAATTTCTGGGTCAGACTTTTGGACCAGGACTAGCACAAACTTTTTTGGGGGGGTTGTTTAATTCAGCCAGCCTTTTTCTGCAGCACAGGACATAACTCCAGCCAGCAACTAAACCCCACTAAACCCCACAAAGCTGGTCAATCACACATGGACAGACAAAACACACCCACATAGACTCCTGGGGAAATGGGGAAAGAATCATAAAATAGTAGAATCATTAAGGTTGGAAAAGATCTGTAAGATCATCGAGTTCAACCACCAACCTTGTTGACCATGATCATGTTCACCGTTGAATCACACCCCCAAGTGCCACATTAAAACATTCTTTAACTCTTCCAGAGATCGTGACTCCACCTCCAGAATCAGAAAATTCAAAAAACACATGAGTTGAGACAAAAGGTTTAAAAGGTAAAGCAGAAACTGTGCAAGGAAACAAAGCAAAACAAGGGATTCATACACAACTTTGTACAGGCAGCCATCCCCAGAAAGCACAGCTCCACCACATGTAACAGTGACTTGGGAAGACAAACACCATCACTCTAAACATCTCTCCTTCTTTTTTCTGCCTTTTTCAGCTTTAGATGCTGCTCCTGCTGTCATGTGTGGAATGTCCCTTGGGTCAGTGGGGCTCGGCTGTCCCCTCTGTGTCCCCTCCCACTTTGTTGTATTCCTGACTCCTCACTGGTGGAATGGGCTGCAAGGCAAAAAGAATCCTGACTCTCTGCAAGCAAGGCTCAACAATAATAAAATATCAACGCTTGAAGCACAAAACCAAATCACAGCTCCATACCAGCTACCATGAAGAAAATTAACTCTATCCCAGCCAAAACTGAAAGAATATAGACCATGTAATATTAGAGGTTAATATTTATCATTATGAGTTCAATAGAAAAATGAAGCATAATTTTCAGCTTAGGATAGCAAACTCTCTCAGGACAAATATTGTTTCTGTTAAAGCCCCTTCATGGGACCCTTCATTGTGTGCAGTTCTTGTAATGCCTTAAAGCTAGAAGAAAAGATAAAAATGTCCACTCTGTCTGTTTCATCTATGATGAAAAGCAGCAGCAAAAGCTAAGTAACAATGAATCAATTTGCCATGCTTTCTGTGGCTCTATGCAATATTCTCTATACACGTAACCTTTCAGCATGGTGATACCATGGAAGAGAATTACATTTTTTTATAAAGATGAGGACCTAACTTCATGATTTGAAGAAATGCTGTGAGTATGTTGTATGTGTTGAAAACACTTTACAAATGTCTATTTTTAGTACTTTAAATTTGAACAATCACAGTTTTTACCAGCAAGAAGTACAAAAAATTGACTAAATGAAAAAGAAATAAAAGGAAAATACTAAGATAATTTTATTCTCTTTTCTACTGTTCCCCTTTCCTTCACAAAGGAAACTGTATTGATCATTGAAATTCTTCTCTCAAGAGATGCTTGAAATGGCTGGGTCCTTGAGAGCACTTGTCCTAATTTTCTGTCTAATTAAAGGCCACAAAGCTATTCCTTACTTGCTCTTTCCTACAGTAGTCTGGTGGTCAGGGGCTCAGGATATTACAGTTCTTCATGACATAGAAATAGAATAGAAAAAAGAAAAATTATTTAAAAAAAAAAAGTCAAAACAAAACAAAACCCCCAACTTTTGCCTTCAGAGAAAACATGCTGACAAAATAGGAGTAGAAATCTCAGGAAGCAGCAGAACTTCAACCTAATAAAGATATTTATATTGCTATGTACCAAAGTGCGGTGATCACGATGCTGCATTAACACAAACTTTAAAAAAAGACCCAATACTTCCATTAGAAAATTAGCTTTGCAGAGTTTGTTTCAGGTCAAATATTTGCACACATTGTGCCATACATTCCTTGTATTGGTTTTAAGTAACAAAAGTCTGGTAGGTGGTAGGGGATCTGTGGGAACATGCTAGAAACTTTGCCCCATGTCAAACAGAGCCAGTTCCACTGGCTCCAAGACCCATCACTAGACAAAGTTGAGCCAATTGGTTGATAGCAGCTCAGCAAAACCTGTTAAAAGAAGGAGAAAAATTGGCTGGGAGAGAGAAGTGAGATGTGAGAGGAGCAGCTCTGCAGACACCAAGGTCAGAGGAGAAGGAGGAGGAGAAGGTGCTCCCAGCACTGGAGCAGAAACTCCCCTGCAGCCTGCAGTGCAGATGACAGTGACATAAGTTGTTCTCCTGGAGGCAGATTTGTCCCAAAGGAAGCTGTGACCCTATGGAGGGTCCCTGCTCCTGGAATGAACTGTGACCCCGTGGGGACTTAAACCTCACTGCAGTCAAATAATCTGAATTAAGCCTTCCACCAGGCCAGGTGGTTTAGAGCCCCATCCAACCTGAATCCTGAATGTTCCCAGGGATGGGGCCTCTACCACCTCTCTGGGCAGCATGTTCCATGTTTTCACTACCCAATCTGGCTTCACTCCAGTTGCACAGAAGCAACTCTGTCATTCCACACAGTAAAATCTCACCTTTTTTGACACTTATCTTCCTTTATTTTTAAACAGATTATTGTATTCTATAAGCCTCATTGAATAGTTGTTGCTTGAATACTGGAGCAAAATGAATGTAATATTTTTGTAAAATGTCTGGCAGTCTGAAGCCCATGACTCCATTCTATTAATGACAATAAATGTAACTCAGTTCTATTGCATGCTCATCATGAATAGAAAGCACTGTTTAATAAGGATGAAAACATTAAAGCATATCTCAATACATAGGAAGACTTTCTTAATAATGTCTCCACATAATTACTGCAGTGTTCTTACCTTATAGTTTGGAATAGAAACTTTTACACTATTTCTCCTGTCTCATACGTACCTTTTTCTTATTTCAATTGCATTTGAATAGAGGGATTTACATGTTGTTAATTTGTCCCTTGACTATTTTTTTAAGCTTCTTGATTCTCCCAGTAAAGAATGGCAGGGGTACAAATTGGCAGAATTTTGAGAATCTTCTTCCAAAAATTGGAGCTTTTGCAATCAGAGAATATAATCAAATAACACCCTCAGGGTACAATGTTCAAAACTTCTTTTGCTAGCATTATACATGAATTTACTCTTTAATTAAAAACTTGGAGTGTGAGAAGGAAATTATATGATTGGTAACATATGATGAAAATAAAGGATGAAAAATTTTCTCTGGATCAATACTGCTTGCATATGAAAATCTAGTATTATAACCATTCTTAGTCTGGATTCTGCAGCTGCAGGCTGATTAAAACTCAGCAGGAAGAGCTATAATAAACAAATACCACCTGCTGCAAGAACAGGTGTTTGTGTCTTCATTTAGAAACCAAAGTAAAACACAAGATGCCAAGGGGCTGAAGTAGATCAGTATTTGGATTGACATAATTTGTTACTACTTGTCCTTGAACTTAAAAGCATATTATTCTGCTTTCAAGACTCCTTGATGGGATTCAACACTAGTTTCTAGTAATTAGAAGCTCTTTGCCTTCTTTATACAACTATCCATTCTCAATATTATGTGCATTCACTGAAAATATTTGTTTCTCCATTCAATGGTGCATAGCATAATGTTTTTGACTAAGAACATTCTACGCACAAAAATAAGTAAAACCAGCATCTGATATTTTATTTAATTTCAATAATCTCATCAGTGTTTTATTTGACATTTTTAGTCCAAACAAATTAATATAGCCATTGGAATTTATCATGATTGATCTGTTCCTCAATGAATTTAATACATGTTTATAAAAGAAGATTTGCATTTATAAAAATGTACAAACCATTCTGTTTCTGATACTTGTCTCAGTGACACTTCTGATGCAGAGAAAGCAGATGAGTATCTTTACCAATAAATCTGAGTGTCTGTTAAACGTGCCTTTCAGTGTGCAGCGTCTCAGTGGTGACTTTCATATGAGGAATTTTTTACTTCACTGTAACAGCACCTAAGCAATAATAATCAGAGTAACTGTCTAGATAAAAGCATAAATTGACATGCTATGCAATTATTAGTGTAAACAAAACGTTGAGCACATAGAAATGATTGTGATATTCCTTTAGCTTAATCCAGAATCAACTGGAATAAATAGATTGATCCTGCACCAGGAAAGTTACTTTCATGTTATAACAAGTCTCAAGGTACTTGACGAAGAGATTTTACTTTTTCTGTAGTTTACAGTGGATGACTTTGAGATAGTTCATGGTAGCAGATAAAACTTACAGCCAGCAGACAGAGACCTCCAAGGTAAAAAAGTTTCAGAGAGCTTCATTGTTTTCTCTTTTGCAAGAGATTTTACACATAAATAAGTGCTGAAATCCCATAATTCTTAAAGCGGATGTGAAGAGTTATTACTGGGAATGCAAGCAATATCACAAAGTCATTTAAAATCTACACACTGCCAGAAGTGTGGATTATAAAAAGGAGAAGCTGAGAACTGGAAAGCTTTTGGGAAGATTTAGCATATTTAAGATGGAAAAATTACTTTGCTGACTTAATTAGGGAGCCTGCATGGGTTGAACAGGAGCCGAAGCAGCCTGCTGCCAAAGGTAGGATTACCTTTTTTGTTTGTTTCTGAATTTCTGACAGTCCAAATACTTAATAATCTTGGAAGTAAATTATGTTTAAATAATTCTTAAATCATTCTTCAATATCCTATAAGAAAGAGCAAAAAACCTATTATTTGCTAAAATGGCCATAAGCATGTTGTAAACATGGTGACTGCATCTCTTTTATGCTATTGGATATTGCAGGATAAAACTTCTTTCTTTCAAGAGGAGGACACAAGAAAATCTCCTTATGTCTGTAAAATTGACTTGCACTTATGTTAAAGTTGTCTGGAACTTTTTTTAAAATCATGTTTGCTATATTAAATAAAATGAACTATTAAAATGAGATTTAATATAGGTGAGAATACATTTTCTAATAGAACTAAATATTACTTTTAATTCTGCTCTCAAAAGCCTACACTTTAGTGCTACAGATTTTTTTAGAATTTAATTACTACTATAGTTGAATCAGTAATATTAATATAAATATTTATTTTTAACATAATTGGATACAAGTATGAACAAAAGAGCTGGGAAAGACCTTAGATGCATTTTGAAAATTCATGCAAAAGAAGAGATAATTGAAATGGCTCTGATATAGATTATAGGATGTAGCTAAATTGAGTGAATATTCAAATATATATGGAAGCATAAGCTATAATAATGAGCCTTTGAGAAGTCAAACTACATGTTGAGTTTAAGAAAAGGAAAGTTAAGAAAAATCTCAATTAGCCTGTAGAGTCATGAAAACAAAACAGATCTGACAATTATTCTGTGTGTAAAACCTTAAAATAAATGGGTCACAAATATGAATGAAATGTTTAGTTTTAGGGGAAGATACCTCTTGGCTGTCATAGTTAACTGGGTTTTTATAAATATATATGAATTTTCAGAATTACATGTAAATTTATTGCAGAATTTGAGTCAGATCAGGACTTTCATAACTTACTCTATAGAACTAACTTTGACTCTACAGAACTTTGAAATAATTTATTAGAAAATGAAGCTGCTATGAAATTGGAAAACTATATAAATAAGTAAAGCAGTGAACCAACTACTCAAAACCATCAAGACCAAAATTTGCCCATACTGGGGGTGCTTCTGTTATAAAATCAGTTGTTTAGCACTGAGAAATAGTCCTGCATTGTCTTATTTCATCCTTCAGTATCACATGGACCACCTATCCCATCTCATACCTATCATTTCCCTTCTGTTTCAAAATATATAAGCTAACTAATGCATAACTGATATGCTAGTTTGTTTGGGTTTTTTTTTTTTTTTTTTCTGAATGGTCTTAAACAGGAAAGCATTTGCTGCTGGGAAGTGTTCAAAATTTAGCCTAGAAATGTAGCATTGCACATTTGTCACATTCAGGTAGTGGGACACTGTGAAAATACATGAGAAAGGGTAAATAGACATGAAGTGGTGTGGTGAAGGCTCCAGCCACAAACTGAAGAACTGATCACAAACAATCAAAGGTTATCTTTGCCTACATTGGTTTTTGATTACACATGCAATTTCTTATTTTACCTCATAGCTGACAGTTTTGGGGCAAACCAGGGTGAACCCTTCTGCCTGATTTTATCTGCAGTGATGTAATTGGACTAGTCTATAAAGGTTTCTTATGAAACTAGCTGCATAAAAATATGCAACTACCCATATGTGTAATGTCTTGACTAGTTAGCTGGCTTGTTTTCATTAGAAAACCTGTAGAGAATTTTATTTTAAACATTGACATGGTATGAACTCTACCCTAAATCACTGCTCAAATAAAGTATTTCAGGTCTGAACAGATGAATTCAAGATGAGCTGGAATAAAAAGAAGTGATAGATACACGGTTTATGTTATGTAATTTTTGCTGACTTCACATATTTGAGACTGAAACCTAGTGGGTGAGAGAAAGCCTGATGAAAACTGTGACAGCTGCTAATTGTTGTTGGATATAAGGCAAGTAAGAGATTGGCCTGAGGCTACTCAATTAACAAGGGCAGTATCATCTTGTACTGATGTTCTTGTTTATAATGCAATAGAGACAGCTGCTTGATGTGGGGGGAGATCAACACCCAGACACCATGGTAAAGGCTGAGCCCAACATGGAACAGTTTCACACAGAGACCAGGCCACCAGACAGGAGCCCAGCAGTCAGCATGAGTGCCCTGGGTCCCTGGATCCATACTTCCAGTCCAACCTGGACTGGAGGCAGGGATGTGGCTGTAGGATATAGTATGTGTTATGTAGGATTAACCCACCTGCCTAGGTATTGCTATGCATCACCATACAAACAATTTTTAATAAATAACTCTATGTTATGTCAGAATGATGATGTGGTTCTGTTCTCAGAAGCACTGCAACCAATTACCTCATTACAAGAATTCATTCCTCTTTAAATAGAAAATGTCCTGGTAAAAGTGTTTTACTGTCCAACTTTTAAGTCATGATTCTTCTCTTCAAGAGAATGTGGAGCATTAGAGTTTGAAAATAACCACAAACAAACAAAAAACCCACAAAACAAATAAAATCCTGTTTCTGCACAAAAAAAACAAACAAACAAAAACAAAAACAAAAACGAACAAAAAAAAAAAAACAAAACCAAACCCAAAACAAAACAAAAACCAACCAACCAACCAACCAAACAAACAAAAAAAGAACCAAAAAAAACCAACTCATTATTTCAAAGAAAGTACTGGGAGGTAGACAGCAGACACAGAATTGTCTTCTAGAATTTAACATACCAGCCCACATCTAAGATAAAATCCTACAAAAATCTGTTCAATTCTTATTTTTTTTATTTTTACAGGACTGTGAAAGAGATATACATGAACTTCCAAGATGTTATGAGTTTAGGATTTTATTTTTTTAATTTTTAAATCATACAAAAGATGGAGACTGGTCCAGGGAATGCTTCTCCATTTTTTAACTTTGGGTTTCTTTTCTACATGTTGTTGTTCTGGAAGCCTGCATGTACTGGGCTTATTTAAAACAAAAAGCAATGAACCTATTTCAGTGCTTTCAAAAGCCCACAGTGATAACTGAATTATCAGGCAAAAGTTTTCTGAAAGAGTTTTCAGATTCTTCACATTTTCTGGAAAGTATTCTTTACACCCTTCTTTAACTGAGTTTATTAAATAGCTCTTAGTCACAAATTGCTCCCTATGACTTTGATGTCAAATGCACTCTTTATTTTGGAAATACTTGCAGTGTTGCTGGTGTATGATGCACATTCCATTAGTGGCTATTCCCATCCCCAACAGCTTCTGTGAATTGAGACAGAGTAAAAATAAATTATTATTGAAGTATATATTATTATTCAAGGCAGTGAATCCTATTTTCCTATCTTCCTGTGGAAAGCAGATTTTGCCTGCTTCACTGGGTTTAAAAGAAAAAAGTCAAAAAAGCTGCTAAAGCTCTGTAATGATCATATAGTAAGTACATGAATCAAATTTAGAATCTATTTCTCAATTATTAATATTTCATTTTTTCTGAACTTGTATTCTTATTGATTTTATTCTGTGGTTTCTTAAGCCCTACTCAATTCATCTGTGCACAGTGTGGATCTTTATACTCCTACAAATTTCCTTTAAAGCTAATGAAGAAATCCTGGATGTACAAGTCTGTATTCATAATTTTATTTTAGAACTTTATTCAAACACACACTTTTGCAGACTACATGCTATGGAACTTTGAAGCCTTCCATTTATGAGTCTAAGAATTCATTTATTGAGAGGTATTTTCACCAAGTTTTCTTTATGATGGAACACAGTGAATGGATTAACAAACAGAAGTGTTCAAATATTTGCCAGGAGATTTTGTTATTTTATAGTGCATTACACTAATGTCTGCCACAACCTATGTTCACAATGTGACTGGGATTAAGTTAATTTTCTTCATACGAGCCTCTGTGATGATGAGATTTGGGTTTTTGGCTTAAACAGTGTTGGTTAAATTTCAATAATTTGGCTATAGCTGAGTAGTCCTTGCAAAATGTGCTGTCCCCTACTCTGCCCTACTCTCCAGCCAAAGTGAGTAAGGTGGGGTTGGGCAAGGGGCTGGAAGGAGACACAGCTGGGACAGCTGACCTAGACTGGCATTCCATACCAAATGCTCAGCAATAAATGCTGAGGAAAGGCAAGAAAAATGGGTGAGTGAGCACCTATATAGACGTTCAGAACTGATTATTTTAATTTAAAATCTCTAAAATAATTTTTTAAACAAAATTTAGGCAAATTCTTTTAAAATATGTCCCCTTTCTCTTTCATTTTGAATTGTCTTTTTTAAGAAATAAAAACATCAAACAGGAATTTAGAAACCATATTTGCAATTCTATATTTTTTTCACAATCATGTTAGTCTTGATTTCTTACATGATATAGTGATCTTAAAAGTATTCTATTTCATATTTCATCTTCACTCATTTTCCATAGTTTACAGAAAGGTTTTGAAAGTAATTCAAGAATCAATTACTCAAATCATTATTTTATTATATATAACTGTGATGAAACATAGAGTTGAAAATCTTTTTCTTTTCCCTATCCTCCAAAATTCTCAAAACAATGATGGGGCTAAAAAAAAGCTTAACAACTTAAAAATTTTACATGATGGTGCCAGGCTTTTTACCAGTATGTTCTATCTTCTACAGCATCTTATAAATGGTCAGTTATGGTGCCAAGTGGATGGTAATAGCTATTAAAGTCCTCATATAAATCTATAGACCATGATTTTTGAGAAATGAATGCTCATATAGTTTTATTCCAGTTCATTTGTTTTCTGAAGCAAAAATTCATGATCAGTCAACCAGAGATATTGTAAAATAACTATCATACTTAGAGATATGAGTTTTCTCTCAGACCAAAAAAAAAAAAAAAAAAAAATTTTAGACATTGGTGGAGTTATTATTCAAGGTAATTACCCTGTATTGTATTTCCTATTTGTACACATTATTTGTATTTATTTTTGAAAGAAATAACTGAATGTTTTTCAAAGGAAATTTTTAAGATCATGAAAGCAGAATTGCAAGACCTTATAAATGATCATCTGCAGCAAAATGAAAAACCATAACTAATGCATTAGAAGAGTAAAATAAAAAGGGTAAAATTGTTTACCAATTTTTCCTATATATTGTCTGAGAACTGAAGAAGTGCAGGATAGCCTCTGAAGCATACCATTGGAGGGGAGGAAAACTTGATTTATTAAGCTTCCTTGTAGGACAAACCTACAGGGAAAACAGTAGACTAGGCAGTTCTAACTTACATGTAAACAGTTGAAAAATTACTTGAAGCTGCTGCTGCCAAAAATATCTTTGGAAACATTGTATCTCCAAAGCCTTTGGCCTAAATATTCCCCTAAAGTAGACTAGAAGCTCCTGAAGTTTTCTATAAACCTGTCTCTATACATGTGTGTCACTTCATTCAGCTCACAGGTGGTTTGGTCCCCACCTGAGCCACAGAGACTCAGAGATCTGATCCTTCCCATTGTCCCTTTTCTTGGTCAGTGATCAGCCAGGTAAAAATGTGAACAGAAAGATAGATGTGGGAAAGTGTGGCTCAGGTAGAGTTGTTACTCCCCTTTATTATTAACCTTCACCTAGAGAATTTCAGATCACAGCAAGATAACCATCTTCAGTCTAATATTGGCCTAAAATCCCTGTGTTAATAACACTAAGATGAGACAAAATATTGTTTCCCAGAGCTCATAATCCTATTTTTAACTGTTGAATATCTACCAGTATGTTGTTATTCTAGATACAAAGGGATGTATCAAGTTCCCATTACAATCCTTGGAAAGTCTCCTAAATATTTCTGTGAATGGTAATGCATACCAATAGTACATACATCAAATTACACCAAAAGCAGTGTTCAATGGAGTACCAAATCTCCAGCAAATGGAAAATATTGGCACTTAAAAGTAAATTGTTTCCCACAAGCAGGATTCATTCATTAAAATTATGAAATACTATCAGCATTATGAAGAGGCAGGATCAATTTAAAGGACATAATTTCTCTAGTATATCTAGAACCATATTAAGCTTAACAAGAATCATCATATATCACAGAATGTTTTGGGTTGGAAGGGATCTTAAAGATCTTCCAATTTCCAGTCCCCTGCCATGAGAAGGGATGCCATCCATTAGATCAAGTTGCCCAGGGCTCCACCAAATCTGGCTTCTAACAGTTCCAGGGAGGGAGCATTCTCACCATCTCTGGGAAAGCCTGTATATGGCCTCTTGTAGTTTAAAACCATTCCCCTTTTTCCACAGACTTAAAAATTAGCTTCAAAAAGTTTGCTTTACACTGGAGATCATCATCTGGAAACAGAAGAGACAAAATGTCTGGGAAATTGTATCAAGACTATAGGATGATGCTGTGATGGAGCTGTAAAAAGCAAAATCTATTCATCCTAAGTTGTATCAGAATACTTCCTGTAGTCAAAATCCCTCTTTCTACACAATAAATCTATAAGAGCTTTCAGAGGTTATTTCCAGCAAATGTTTTCCAAGAGTAACTTCTGCTGCTACTATGTCTAGATTTCATTCAGTTTCACCAAATGGAATGTTATCCCAGCAATGTGTCCTTGCTGCAAAGAAGGCAAACAAACAAAAAAATCCTTCATTCGGAATGTCCAGCTGAAGGCATGGGCCAGATAATCTCTAGAAGTTCCTTCCAACTTAATAATTATGTGGTTATATAAATTCTATGATCTTAAATGTAGACCCTTGTTCAGCGATCTTTGGTCATGTATCTTTCCTGCCTTATTTTAAACAAATTTCTTTTCCTGGTTTATTTTAGAGTAGGCCTTTCCATGGCCTCAATTTATTAACTCTTGACCGCCTTCCTTGAAATTAAAACTTTGTTTGAAACTTTTAACTTCACTGTATATTCTTGTTCTTTTACTGAACAAACCTTTTTGTAAGTCTCGCTATATGTAATTCAGCTGCAGGCTGTTTTCTTAATTTTATAGTTCTGTGACAAAATTCACCTGATGAAGCGTATTTTCATTGACTGAAATTCTCAGTGTTGAGAACAAGCAACAAGCTTTCAAAGAAATATCTATTCAGATGGAAATACAAAGTTTTTTCTGCCATCAAGTCCTTGCCTTTCTGCTCTGATATTTTTTGCTTTGCTCTTTAGAGCTGATACTTTATTCATGAGAACTACAAATATGCTTTTTAAAGCAATTTAACATTTTGTTTTGAACTCCAGTTCCTTATACTACTATTTCTACAACTTTCTAGTAGGTTTTACTATGTCTTCTGAACAGAACTAAAATGATAAAAAATAAGTCATCTGTCTGAAATGGATTTCTGGCTAATTTTGTCATGTTTCTTTATAATAAACAGTGATAGAATGATACTCTGCAATAGTGTATTTTGTAATTTCTAGGCCTATAACTATGAATAGTACTTGATAGTTAAAAATTATTCAATTTGTTATTTTTTTAACTTATGTTTTTTTAATATTGGGGGAATGGGGAGCTGCTGTGCTTTTTTCAAGGTTTCAAAGGCAGAGGAGTTTGATGGTACAAGGAAAACTTTTCAAGTTCTAATGTAATGCCACTGTCAGAGCCTTGTTTTTTTTCTTAAGTCTTTGATATAGAAAAAATGCTTGTTCCATGATACTTTGGAGACCAAAGCATTGCAGTAGTATGGGAGGGAATCAAAATACTCTGTTGAATAAGTAGAAATACTTTTGAGCAGTTTATCTGCTTAGTTTTCCTTCCATATGAGGAAGTCATTTCGACAAGAAATTTCTTGTATGTTGATTAATTCATATTGCAGTTCTAGGGAAAAAAAAAATTCTGTAAGTTGTTCCATTAGCCTAACTTTTTGTTTTATTTTGCACTTAGCAATAAGATTGTTTTTCCTAAGGGATTCCTGTAAAGGTACTTACCTACTGTGTCTGGCCTCTTTACACAAGTACACTACACATTTTTTTCACACAAAATTTTCTGTTGTGATGCTTTTTAGCCCAGATTCTCCTTTAAGAGAATGTCATCTTGAAATATAAATAGCTTTCAATCATTTTGTTCTTCTAGTACCAGTTTTGTTATAAAATGCAATCTTCACTAAAAGGGTTTTTTTTCCATAGGAAAATAGAGAAATTGTTCTTCTGATAAATTTTATGCAAGTCTACTACTTGTTTATGTTTGTTACATTCGTTTTATAAATTATGAGCTACAAAAATATATCAAATAATTTGTCATCTATTAAGAATGGATACTGGGAAATTATGGAAACTAGAATTCTCTTCTAGTAGCTTTAGAAAATACATTTTTGTGAGGTTTGGGATAGAAAACTATGAAGCTCTGTAGATAAATCTTTGTAAATTAATTTTTCTTTTTTTTTTTTTTGCAGTATTTATATACATAATAAAGTGCCTGTACTGTGATGAAACAAAACCAAAAACAAGAACAAAAGACCATCTATAAAGCTGAAAATGAACAGCTGAAGTGGAACATTTACAGAAACAAATAGGAAAACCTCTTCCTGGTTGCTATTTCTGCCTATTGCTACATCAAAGACTAGCAAACATCTGTCTTTATACCCTGCAATTTCAGAGGTCCTAACAAAGTTTGGTTTAGCATGTGTATATATTGTCCTTTAAATGTGTGAGTAGCTAGGCACATGCTGTTGTAGGCCATTTGATTCCTTTCATTCTTGAATGGAACTGATTAGTCCAGTAATCACTTCAAAAGCACAGTTAAAATGTTTCTTACTGCCTAGAGAACAGACTTTTCTTAACTGTTTAGAGAATAGTCTTCATAAAGAAATTCAGCTTAAATCCAGATGATATTACTGTATCTGGAATAGGAAAAATGGATTCAGAAGGAAAGGAAGTCTCTCCTTCAAGCCAGTAAAACAGAACCGTATGATCCACTATTTAGGAAATCCTTTGTGATAGTGAAAATTTATTTATGGACCAGATAGCATCCTATTCATTCCCATTTTATCCTATATTGTCCATGCAATATACAAGACATTATTTTAAATAAGTGTCAGAGTGAGAAGGGTACAGTTAGACACATTCATTCTTTCCTTGCTCTATGAATCTAGATTCTTTTTTTCCTTATATAACACTGCAAATCTTTACAGGAAGAAAATGGAGAATTACTTTCTCTTATTTTATTCAAAAGCATATTTATTCTTCTGGCAATTATCCAGAAAAGTACACATTTTGTGTTGGAATATTCTTCAACAGAATCAAAAGCCTTAATCTGTATTTTTGTATAATGCAATTTTACAAAAGGCTGTAAATACAGAAGTGTTCTAGAAGTACTCCTGTGTAGTCATCTGCTTCTTTGAGGAACCCATGTGTATAGAAATGAATCTCCTTGAGACCCAGTCTTTAGTTTTCAGTTGCCTTAACATTCTTATGAATATCTTGACTTTACAGAGTCATAGTGCATACCCTGACTTGGGTTCTACTTTCAGACCAGAGTCACAGCTCCAGATTGATTTAAATTTTCTTCTTTCTCTCTTCTTTTGAAGAAGATATATTTTCTACTTCTGGCAGTAGTAGATTTACTATTATAAGCAGCATAAAAGCAAAATTATCAGCATAAGGGTCTTTGAACATTTTTTGAACCGGTGCTTCAAACTGATCATGTTCTTGCATATTTGGGTCTGAATATAGATCCTGATCTTGTTAGGTGTGCTTGACTGGAAGTTCTGTAGGATGGTTAATTTACCATTTTAGTTTTCAAGGAAGATATTAATTTACTTCTGTGTAGCACCGCTCATGAATATGTGACTGCTAAATAAGAGTATAAAGCTAACATAAAACAAATTTGAAATTGTGATGCATGAAAAAGCCTGCAGCTTGGCCACTGAATTTATGGGATTGTACCAGGAATGCAGAAGATTTGAGGGAATTCTTATGTTTTATTTCCTTTAGATTTTATACAACCAGCATGACCCAGGGAACTTTCCTCCAGTAATTGCTCTTAAAAATCAACTCATGAAATTACTACTCTTCTGTTCAACAATTGTGGGTCAGGATCTAGTTATTTCTGGAAGTCTGATAGGCTTTGAAATACAGTTTGCAGTATGTGAATCCATGAAGTGCGAGTGAATGACAAACTTCTGCAGTATCCCAAATTACTATAATTTCTTTTTGTGAGCTTAACATGATAATTACTCACTGTAACAGTTGAAATTCTTACTACTGCAGAGTTTGGATATGTGAAGTTGTACTTAGTCTAGCTGAGATGGAGTTTATTTTCTCCACAGCACCCTCATAGCTCTGTGCTGTGCATTAGTACCTAGAAAGGTGTTGGTAACACAGTAATATTTTGGGTACTCTTGAGCAGTGTTCCCACACCATCAGTCCTGTCTCTAATATTCCACCTCCCAACAGCAGAGTCTGTGGGGACATGGTTGAACCAAACTGACAAAAAGAGATATTCCATACTGTATAACATCTGGTCAGGCATAAAAATTAAGAAAAAAGAGGAGGAAGGAAATAATTCATTATTATGACACTTGTCTTCTAAAGCAACTGCTATGCATGCTAAACCCTGCTTCTCTGGAAGGGCTGGACATTGTTTGATGATGGGAAGTAGAGAATAAAATATTTTGGTTTTTTTTCTTTGTTTTGTGCACTCAGCCTTGTTTTTGCTTTCCAAAACTGTCTTTATCTTGATCCACATGTGTTTGTTTTAATCTATTTTCTTTTCCTTGTCCTGCAGAGGATCAGAGTGCTAGAGCAGTGTGGTAGGAGAATAGCATTCAACCGAGACCAACCCATCACAGAACCACTGACAACAGTTCTGACATACAAAGTCATAATTTTTAGTTGAAGAACAACTAAGTAGGTAAGCTATACACAAGCTGATGTAATGGGTTACACCTTAGAAAATGTGTTTTACAAACTAGCAAGAATTCTGTAGTCTATCTTTGAATATTAAGAATAAAATACCAGGCAGCAAGCAGTGTTATCAAGAAATAACAAGCTTTGCTCAACTTTTCCAGACTTGAAGATTTGTCCAGTTTTGTCTGTCTTAATCTTAGCCTGCCTGAATAAAATTAGCCTGTTTAACCAAATCATCAGTTTACTAATTATTACTAAATTTATTAATTATCAGTTTATTAATTATTACTCAATTTCTTAGTTTTAATTTAAATTTATATAATCAGGTGGCATATTTCTTTTAGAGATGGTAGTAGAAAGTAATTATGCTGTATAGAAGGAAATATTTTTCACACTAACAGTATTAGCAATATAAATACTGTTATCATACAATAGCAGGCTTGAACGGGGAAACAGTGCAGTGTAAAAGGCTGCAGACATATGATATGATATATGATATGATATGATATGATATGATATGATATGATATGATATGAAAAGGAAGGCATAGGATTATAAAGGAGATCCCACAGCTGTAAATAATTCACCAGTGGTCATGTAAGAAAATGTAAAATTGATTGCTGGGCAAAAGCAGTTTTTGAGATCAATAAAGAAAAATTAAAACAATTGCCTAATATATGTAAGATACTCCATATATTTGGCTATAAAGTAGAATTTCAGTTAAAAAAAAAAAAAAAAAAGCAAAGTGCAAAGCTTTTAATGCAATTTTTTTTAAATTTCCTTCTTCTTATGTAAAAACTAAATGTTGGCCAACAATCATTGATTAGTCTTAAGGTTTCAACAAAAGAATTGGCTTTTCATATGGAAGCGTGTTTCCTGTTTTTCTCAGTTCCTGCCAAACATTGCACTTAACTGATTTCAGTGGACCTCTGTTGCTCTGTAGCAATTAGAAAAATGGGTTATGTTGTTGGAGCTCTTCCAGTGTTTTCAGTGTCAGGAGATGACTTCCGTTGTCAACAATTTATTGCATTCTTACAATTCAGCATCTTGGGATCTTCTCTCTGAAAACAGAAAAAACTGTTCCCTCCCCTCCCTTCAGCCACATCTATCTTGTATCCAGTTCTGGGTCCCTCACTACAAGAAGGACATTGAGGTGCTGGAGTGTTTCCAGAGTAGGGCAACAGATCTGGGCAAGGGTATGAAGATTCCCATGTGACAGTATGGGGAGCAGCTGAAGGAGTTGAGTTCAGAGTTTAGACTGAAGAAAAGGAGGCTCAGGGAAGACCTTCTTTCACTTTCTACAGCTCCCAGAAAAAAGGTTGCAGCCAGGTGGGGATTGGCCTTTTCTCTCAGGCAACCAGTGGTGGGACAAGAGGAAATGGCCACAAGCAGTGCCAAGGGAGGTTCAGGTTGGACATCCAGAAGAATTTCTTCACTGATGGGTTGTCAAGAATTAGAACAGACTGCCCAGAGGAGCAGCAGAGCCACCACTCCTGGAAGTGTTTAAGAAATTACTGTACCTGACACTTAGTGACACGGTTTAGGTGACATGATGGTGTTTAGTCAAAGATCTCGGAGGTTTTTCCAACCTTGCTGTTTCTATTAAAGACTAGATATTTTTCAACTGTAACAGTTTAAAACTGTTATATATAAACAATTATCACTGTTTAAAAGACATTTAAACTTTAAAATATATTACTTAATACTACTAATTCTAAGTTACTCTAACATGTAGATGGTGCAAGATAAAGCTTTTAACATTTAGCACATTCAGAAAATGATTTTCTTTTTCACAGAGATATTTTTTTAAAAAAATACAGAATAAGAAGAAACTATTTCAGAAAGTACATTTATCACACAAATATGTGGTGATAGATTACCTTCTATCTGTGAGTCTTTATTTTTGAAAGTGAAAACTGTGAAAGAAAGTGTATCATCTTAGCCAAATGAGTGGTTTCTGAATAAAATTCATTCAACAGTAGATTTACATTAAATGCTGCACTACTTCATTGTATGTAAAAGTCTTGTCTTTGTTCAGATTTTTAGATATTTTGAAAAGTTTAGAGGCTTTGCCTAAGCTTTGCCATAACTGACAACTCAGATGAAATAGAAGAGATGAACAGTTTTCATATGCAACAGGCAGAACTGCTGAATATTGGGGGTTTTATTCTGAGGAGAATGGATTGGCAGCAGAATGAGAAAGGGACTAGAGGGATCTATAAAATGCAGGCAGAAAAAGGACTCATGACTATAGAATATAATGAAAATACAAAACATCTTTATTAGACCTTAAAGGCACTGCATGTATTAATATTCTTCCTAATTTACAATATCAATTTTCTAATCTTATTCAGAATATTGCTTAATAAATGAATTTTCTTACTTGAATGACATTACATCTATTCTTTGGCAAAATTTGAAGATACAGCACCAGCTACAAGTAGCAGTATAGCCATATTACTGAATTGTGTGGTTCAAGGTAATTACTGGGAGACACTGTAAGTGAACCCAAATGAAATGTCTGCATTTTACCTCTGCTGTCATGGCATGAGATCTTTTCCTGGAATGGTGTTCCATTGCACAGATACAGCAGTTCACTGCTGGAAGCACCAGAATTTGTTGCTGAATGAGTCTCGAAGTTACAAGTTTGTTTTGTTTGAATCCTGAATAGTGATCATAAATACTGAACACAAGGTAAATATTGGTTTATCCTTTAATTGCAGAAGCAAGGAGGTGGGTGGAAGAAGAAGCAATTTGTTATTGTCCTACTTAAATGCTGAAGTTTTTACAGTTTTATCCAGTCCCTACATGGTGTTTGATTAGCACTGCGACGTCACAGTGTTGATTTTTGAAATCCATTCTCTCTAAAGATCACCTTAAGAATTGGATTGCATTGTTCTTCCACTTTGTCAGATACAAATTTTATGATCTAAAGACAGACACTACTGGGAAGGCTCCATCAGGTTCCATTTCACTGGGCTCAGAGATCATCTAATGTCACTTTAAATCTGGAAGGAAACTAAAGCAGGTGGGAAGAGAATCCAGCCTTATAACTATTAATATGAATTGAATACCTACATTAATAAAAGATATTGTACATATAAATTTTGATTTATTCACCTATGAAATGTTTAATTCTTTTTTCTTATTTTCAGATGCAGCTTAAGTCTTTAGTAGGCTCATCAAGTTTGGTAATTTTTATTCTGGAGAGAGAAGATGCATAACAACAGTGTTCATAAAATACTTCTGAGATTGACAGAATGTGTTGCAATGCAGTTTCTCACCTGAATGTCTAATAAGCACATCCTAAAAACGTCAAAATCTTACACTGAAGATTGGAATAGCTTCAGGCAACCTGCAGCATTTTGGGAAAAGCCATAGAGAGAGAAATGGAAATAGCTGCATATAATTAAAAATCACAAAATTAAATAATTAAGTAGTAAACATAGTTAAATAATGAATAAATTATTTTGAATCAATTAAGTATCACAATTAAAATTTCTGTATTTATGTATTCATTTATTATACTTATAATACATTAAAGTTTCTAGAAATTCTCTTTTTCAAAGATTAAAAAAAAAAAAACAACTACCAAAAGCCAAACAAACAAAAAACAAACCAACCCCACAACAAAGTAAAAATTATAACTTTGTATTTATTTGGTGATAATGCCAAAACCAGAGATTTCAAAGTGATGTTCCTTTTTTTTTTTTTTTATTTCTCATACAGATGTGGAAATATAGACTAATGTGTTTTGCTTTCTTGTATCTTGTCTTTTTCATGTTCTAAAAATACTGAAATAAAGGATCTGTTTTTGAGACATTGAATTTAAGATAATTGGGGCCTTAAAAACTTGTGATAATAAGCAAAGGGCAACAAAAATGATCAAAAGATGGGAAAATCACAATCAAGCAACAAAAATAACTTGCACATTTAGTATTTAATATCAACAAGCATGCTAATGAGATGATAAATAATTAAATTGGAGAAACCTAAAAAACTTACAACAGATAAAAAGCAATCTTACCTGGGAATAATTAGGGATGATGCTAGAGCTCCCACAGCAGTTCTTTGTGTTTTGGGGGTGTTTATTACACATAGGAGGAATAAGTTTTAATTGGAGAAGAAAAGAGAAAGCAGACTTGAGTAGAAACACTTATTCACATTAAATATTGCTTCATTATAATGACTTAATTAAATAAATAAATATAAAGAAATTTTAAATAATAAATTATTATGTTTTATCCAAAAGAGAATATTTGAAAAAATTTGTATAACATAATATTTATTGTTTCTTTTACTATTTACTATAATACTTATTCTATTTCTTGACTGACACAGGAGTTAGTATTTGATAGCCAGACAGTTAATGATGCAGATCAATCATTGAAGAACTTCTTTGTGGCAATGTATTTTATATACATACATTTAATTTTAAGAAAGGCAGCAATTTTTTAAATTGAAGATTCATTAACTATTTAACAACTTAAGAATTGGTTCATTATGGACAAAACCACAGCATTCTTGTAGAGTTGTGGAAGGATAAAATAACTGTGGCAAGCTCCATACCTGTTTTGAAGGTGACTATGATCATTTCAGTGGAGCTTGTGCATGTTGGTTGAAGGAAAAGACATAATGACTGCAGCCATTACATCCATTAGCAGTAAAAACCATGACAAGACATGATCCTAGACACCAAAATTCAATTCATCATATAGCTTTGGCTCAGAGCCCTCTCTAAAATTAACTGCTGGCAGGTTTAAAGGTCTAGAATGCCTAAAAATCTTTTCTGTTTACATGAAGCAACCCTGTTCTCACAGTTCAGTTTCAAAAGCCTGGGGAATGGTCATTAGTTCCCATACACCTGTCACTAACAAAGGAATAGTTGTATTCCTATTGATTCATAGTGCTCCCTACTGTTTAATTCAAAGTACATGTACACAATATATACCCAAATGTCCCATTCTATTAATTAACGTGGCAGGAATTCATCTCATCTACTTTTAGATACCAAAGAGTGCTTCAGTCCATATACAGTCTAAAGTCAACAAATCAGCCACCCTAGAGTATAATGTGGTGATGGTCTTGATTTGCCTGTGCAGGTATACTGCCCTAAGTATTGTCAGCATTAGTTGTACAGAAATATCTATGCACTTCTATCTAAAATTGTAGCTCAGTTTCAGCTGAAGACATAATGTGGATCCTTTTCCACCTGAAATCGGTCCAAAACAACAACAACAAAAAAATTTAACAAATTATGAATTTAGGAGGGTGATTCAAGAGTACTAAAAATTAGTCTGAAATATTTTCTGAATAAGGGAGAGATTCATGCATATGAATAACTTTACTTAGTCAAAAGGTTCTCTTATAAATAAGAGTTTTTAAATGACAGTTAAAAGCACAAATCAGGTAATATTGATTTTTGGGGAAAAAATATGGTTTTCACTATGTTTCAAATTTTTTTTCAACTGAAATACTTCATAATGAACTTTTGTCAATCTGTTAGAGATTTATGCAAATGTAGGTCTTATTGAAAAATCAGAGTTTCACAACTTCTGCATTTATTAATGTGTTTGCAAACAATCTACTTAATAGGGAAATTATAGGATGATCCTTAATAAACTAACAACAACCACCTGATTATTGCAGCTGCGATGCACTATCTTTTAGGCTTACATTTTTACATTGAGGAAATAAGCAGAATTAAGAAAAAAACTCCTCATAGAGCTCTCCTTCAAATTTTCAAAGTTTTTCAGCTTATCTTGTCTCATTCTCTTTCCTTTGGTTTATGTGCATTTTTTCTTCTTTGTCTCTCTTGCTATGAATAACATGTTTTGAGGTAAAAACTGTTAAGGAGACTCTGATCCAGGGATCAGTATGAGTTGGTTGTGAATTCAGATCAAATGCAATGTCAATGAGATACTTCAAAACAAGAAGTCTAGAAGCTTAGAAAGGAATATCGTTTTTTTGTTTGTTTGGTTGGTTGGTTTTTTATTTTATTCCCAGTTCTTCTATGGCTTACTTATTAATGTGCATAATAATTAGGGGGGGAGGAAGAAAAAAGTCATTGTTGTCTGCCTATTGACTAATTAAGTACTCTGTAGCTGCACTTTTAGATTAGCCTTAAGACTTTGAATTAAGTCTTTGAATGGCTGGAATACATAGAACTCTGGCATGCAACCAGCCCTCTTTGTAGCAAGGCTCTTTTATGTAAAAACAGCTGCAACTTTCATTAAGTGTTTGGACGCAGCCAAGCAAGACAGAACAGTCAAGATATAATGAAAAAGTGATAGAAATTATGGTCTCCATTGTAAAATAATCACCCAGGAGAAGAAGTTGTCTTCTGCTTCTGTGGTGACATTCACTGAAATATCTGTATCTGAGAATAGCAGAATTTTAGAATTAAATTGAGGTTACTCATTGTTTTCACAAGTGCTGAATACTTTCTGAGAACACAATATAAAGAGACAGGAGCCTTAACTTCAAAGTACTGGTCCTTTTTGGACAACATCAGGACTTCGCCTGGTCAAACATGAAGAAATTTTGAGCTGCACAAACATTTAACACAAATACAGTAATGAATTTTCATAAAACTGAAGTAATAGTTTAAAACTTAGTTAATTACTTGCAGGAAACTATGTCCAATAAATTTGTCTGTTCCCAATATTTTTTAATGATAAATTATTCAAAACTGGATTTTTTCTATGACCTTACTATGTTATCATAAATTCTGCCAAACAATATTTTTAATTTCAACTTCATTATGTTGCATGCATATTTTCATCAATAAAAAATGTTAGAATAGCTGAATACCATATACTCCAGGAGGTTCCTCCTACATAGATACTACATTCCTCCTACGTAGATACTGTGAAGATTCCATGTGCTGTAGAACAGTCAAAATAAATGCCTTTTACTCCTGTGAGAAACCCTTATTCATTACACTAAGCTGTAATAAGCAAGATTCCTTTAAAAATTTTCATATCTTTTCTGGTTGATTATGACCAATTAAATTCACCACAGAAAATTGTAGCTCTGTGTCAGCAGAAATCAAGAAGACAAGTTTACATACTTAATTTCAGAATCCAATTTCACTCTTATGAAGCATTTCATGTTGCACTCCATGATCTACAAAACAAATTGCTTTCCAATATTAAAGGTATCATCTACCTTTAACAGGCTGTGTGGACATCACATTATATGTGTTATGCCATCTTTAGCCTAAGTATTTCCACTGTGGTGTTATGGACTGAAACGTCTTTAGGAGTTTGTTGTACATTAAATTCAGCTCTAGAGCACCTCCTTGAGTTTGGTTTCATTTGAAAGGGAATTAAGTCTGCAGGATTCAAGGATAATCCACAGCAAACACCAAAATTAAGTAAAAGGAATGATATTGAAATCCTACTCAAAAGCACTCTCCAGTTCTGAATTAAAACACTAATGTGACCATTTTACTTTGTGATTTTATCTAAACAAAGCAGTGTAGGTTTGTATTTAAAGAGAATAAAGAAGAAAAGCACAATTTATAGAAAGTGTCATCTAGGCCTCTGACTCTTCTGCTACTGAGTGAAATGGCAAGATACCTACAGGAAGAGAATAGTAAAACTGGGGATACCCAAACTAATAGATAATGATTTAGTTGAAACAGTTGATCTGGTATGGTTTCATTTGAACATAAGTACAGAATTACAGCAATAATGTTTTCATAGTTTTTTTATAGGGTGTACCAATTGGAATGGAATGGAACAGAACAGAACAGAACAGAATAGAATAGAATAGAATAGAATAAAATACAATACAATACAATACAATACAATACAATACAATGGGATGATTTTAGTTTCCACATGTATCAGGTCAGTATATTTAGTAAGAAAGGAGTTCATTCTGTTTTCATTAGCAAAAATCCTGTATAATCAAGCTGAAAGTGTCTCATGTGTCTCATGTGTCTTCACTGTACAGTGAAAATTCCATTTAATCTCTCCATAAAACTTTCATATGTATTTCCATGTGAGTTGCTATTAACTGTAGAAAACTTCTATGAAAAAAAAAATTAGATCTACCAGTGTGAACTTGACTTACTAAGAAGACCACAGAAGTTCTTTCATTGCATTCAACACTTCTGTGATATACAGGCAGGTACCCACTTGTCACATTGTTTATGATTAATTGATTGGGCGTTGTAATTCTTTGATCTGTATCTTGTATCTTTTTATTTGAAATGAGGATAAAGTAACATGAAGTAATGGTATGTTATAGACAATAACATTTCCCTTTGGTATGCTGTATTGAAGATTCTACATATATTAATGAGGTGCCTACTAAAAGTAGGTTACCTTTATGTACTATGATAGAATCACAGAATGTTTCAGGTTTGAAAGGACCTCCAGAGATCATCTTGTTCAATTCCTTTGCTCAAGCTGGGCCACCCAGAGCAGGTTTCTCAGGAGCATGTTGTGAGAGACTGGGGGCATTGCAGGCACAAGAGATTTAGGGTGGGTGTGTGAGGGGAAGGGGCTGGTCAGACCTTGCTCTGGTAAGGCCATGCCCAATTCTGCACACCCCCCTCCCCAGGCCTGTATCCCAGCCTGGCAGTGGCCATCAGTCCACAATGCTCCACAACTGCCTCTGGAGCCCCCATCTAGCCCCAGAGTGGCCAGATGAATGGAAATCCCATCTGGGAGAAGGAAAGCCAAAGGATATTTAACCCATGACATGAAGCAAGTATGTGTTTTGACCTTACTTTTTCTTAGAATTTCCATCAGCTAAACACCACCAGGACTAGGAGTGGTAGCTGTACTTGTTCTTTTCTATGCTTTTTCTCTCTCTCTTCTTCTAATTCCCTCCTCTCAGAGTTTTGAGTAACATAAAACCAAATGGGCTTGGAGTTTTCCTAGCTGAAATGGGCTAAGCTAGTGCTTTGTGGAATGTTTTATCTTGACTGAATGCTGCTCCGAGCTTTTTGCCTTGATCTTCTGAATTTGTCAGTAAAACTTTTTTATTGTTTTGACCTCTTGAGAATATCTTGTTGGTGTTTCTATAGTGCATCTAATTCAAAGTACATGAACAAACAGCAAGCTCTTTAAGAAACTCATAGAACAAGTTTTTGGGTTCTAACATGCGTCTAGACAGCTTCTGCATTTCTCCAAGAACAGCTTGTAGTTTTGCTTAGCTGCCTGAACATCAAAGAATTTCTTTATGTCCAAGTAGAAGGTCCTATACCTCATGTTTTAACCATTACCTCCTGTACTGTCACTGGATACGACTGTCTCTGTATTCTTGTGGTGGGTCTGTCTGGGATGGAGTTAGCTTTTGCCATGGCAGCCTATAGGGTGCTGGTTTTTGCATTTGTGGCTAAACCAGTGTTGGTAACAGTGTTTTGTCTGTTGCTGAATACTTAAATGAACAGCATCAAGACTTCTCACTTCAACATCTCTCCAACCTCTTCTTCCCACAAAAGCTAGTAGGCTGGGGATGGGTAGGAGGCTGGGAGGGGACATGGCTGGGACAGCTGACCCAAACTGACCAAAGTGGTATTCCACACACTATATAATGGCCTACAACATAATCATAAAGTTTGAAGGGAAAAGGGGAGGATATAGAGATTTTTGTGGTTATGTTATTTGTCCTCCCAATAAACTGCTACTCATGTAGAAGTCTTTCTTTCATAACATGAGGATGAGCATCTTGGTTTTGATGGCAAATAGTGAATAAAATTCATTTTTATATTTTTTCTATGTGAAAATTTTGTTTCTCCTTTTAAATTGTCTTCATCTTAATGTCTTCACCTGTTCCATCTTATTTTCTTCCTCTGTCCCATTAAAAAGGGGTAGCAAGAGAGCAACTGGTTGAGGTTCTCGTAGCCAAGCACACATCACAATCTACATCGTCCCTTTGGACATTTGTATACATTGATATGGTCCCCTGAGCCTTCTCTTCTACAGGCTGAATTAAAGAAATTAAATGAGCAATTTCCTGTGGTTTAAGATTAAAAAGATTAATCTTTCAGAAAGGATAAGCAAAGGCTTTGACCTCAAGGACTTCTCCTTGAGCAAAATGAAATTGACTTTCCCTTGTGCAAGAGAATTTTTTTGTTTACATATTATTTTCTGTACACACAATTCTTCTGTGCCTTCCCAAGTACAACACCTGTGTGACAATATCTAGAGTATATCTGTATTGCAGCAGGTTTTTTTCCAGACAATTATCAGGAGAAATACTTTCTTTCTCAGTGCATTGAAATGGAAATCTAGTCAGAAAAGCATCTTTAAAGCAACCTTCAGGAAACATTGGCAGAGAACACATACCCCCTATTCTTGTGTTAGGTATGTAAGAAACAGGTTTAAACTAAATAAACTGAACTGGAGAAAAGGCACATTACAGGAAAAGGTCTTGATTCCTGAGCTACCAATTTTACTTGTTTGCTTTCAGCTTCTATTTTAAGATTACATAGGTTACCTGCTGAGATTGTAAGATGAAGTGATCAAAAGGAAGTAGGCTACTAAAAATAAATTTGTAATACTTGACACCTTAAGTAAAATCAGAAAATTATATCTGTCTAAATGATAGATTAATTTAGTAACTGCATATACTTGAACCTCATATTCAAAATTTAAAAATTGCTTGGAGGTTTTAGTAGGCAAAAAATAAATTGCGAACAATGACAGAGGCCAGGGAACTGTGTGAGTAAATGTTCAAAATAGAATTTCTGATTTCTCAAGCATAAACCTGCTTGCTAGCTACAATTTGTTTAGGCTATAAATTTTGGGTGAAATGTGAAAGTCCTTAATCCTTCAAATAATAAAAAATGAAAGAGAATTATCAGTTAGAAGGCTATTCATAGGTTCTGCACATACACTATTTAGACAGAGGCAACACTGATCTTAAAGTCCTGGAAAGGAGGTGAATATCTCTGTTGAGGAAAGGGGTCTGGGAAGTGGCAGAAGATCTGCACAATCAGGGACACTTGTCTGGATATATCCTGGAGCTTAACTAGTAACATCTGGGACTAGTAAATGCAAACAGGTGACACAATAGAAGCCAACATGACTTTTTGCCTGACTGAAAACAGTCTCTTCACTTGGGGAAGAGAAGGCTAGATCCCATCTCGGAAGGTGAACAGCCGAGTAGAATAGCCTGGTTTCAGAATGTACTCTCTTATAGATTCTGTCCCCATATCTAAAACAGGTTTTTTTACTTTGTCCCACTTGTGACAAGTATGTAGTTTTGTTTTTAAAAGAAAAAAGATTTAAAGAAAAAAAAAAAAAAAAAAAAAAAAAAAAAAAAGAAGGCTAATCCACGTATCATGGATCTTTAACAATAATATCAAAGGTAGACTTTATTTTTGATATATGGTGGCTCCTCCTTACACATTCTTTTCTAAGACAGATACTTCCATTGAATTGACAGAGAAAAAAAAAAAAAAAAAAAAAAAAAAACCTGTACTGAGTTTGTACTGAATTTTAGGGACTAAACCTAACAAAGTGACTGTACAATTGACTCTTGGCTGGCCTGGATACATGTAGGGCTTTATGAAACCATTATAATTGTATCACTTTCATACTCTGCAATTATATTAATAAATAATTTTATGGATTTAACATAGTGTCACTCCAGTTGTTTAGGTGACTGATTAAAGTTCTTTTATTAGGGAAATGCTTTTTTTTAGTAATTGTGTTCATCAACCTGTTGCAGTTAAGCTTTCAAAATAAGATGTTCAAAAGTTGCTGGTGTTGACTTGTTGCACAAAAGGATTCTAGACTATTCGTCACATACAACAATATGACTTAACAAAGGAAAGACTTACTAGATGTTTATCTTTGTGAATACAGAATATTCCTATTTATTTATTAAAGCAATATTTCCGATTGATGATTTTACAAAATTTACTTCATGTCATATTTTTTGAGAAATCGTAACTGGAATTTAGTCTGATATCTGACTCAGATATAAAAAATAGGGAATACTTGACTTCAGTCTTAGTACAGTTTTTGCAATCATAAATTGTCTATTAATATCAAGCATACTAGTCTTGCCAAAAAGGATTTGTACAAATTCTTTAGAGGAAAATATAAAGGAAATACAAGAAGACAAGCAGGGCTAGGAGGAAAGAGGCACTTTCTAAAATTGCTGACTAAAAGCACTTTGTGAGGGAAAGAGCCAGAATTATGTTCTAAAACAAACAAAGAGAAAATATAGCGGAACAGTTCAAAGCAAAACGCTCTGAAAGAATTTACTGCCTTGTGGCTAGAGGTGACATTGAAAGTAACATGGACACAAGTTGATTAAGCTGCTGTCAACATATTTGGCCTCAGGAATCAGTTACTATTGATTTACAGCTTACAGTAAAGGAAAAATGCAGAAACTTACAAAAAGAGCTGTATTCAGTAAATTCTATTAGCATATTCACTGCAAAGAGTGAAAAAAACAAGTTTGAATTAATCTAAAGAAAAATTCGCATCAAAAACTCCATTAGAACCAAAAGTTCCTTTTGTTTTGCAAGTCCATGAGAAAAATGAAAGCACAACAGATATTTTTTATTATTTTTTATTTTCTGCACCCTTAAAATAGCAGACTTTTTAAAAACAGTATTTAGTATATTAAATCAGTGTTTTTCTAGAAATAAAACACAACTATTTCATTCATAAAACATTCACAGCACATATTTTTAGACATTCTGAAATGCGTAACATGACCCCCCCCTTCCTTGATTTGCTTCTCAATTGTTTAGACCCAAATATGAACAGAAGCCAGTCAGACCTGCAGAACATGTTGTGCCTGTCACATAGGGAACTATAACTGCCAGGAGATTTGTCAAAGGCTATCATAAAGCACCTTGCAAAAAAGAGATACAGATAGTGCTAGTGTAGAAATGGAAATACAGGAGTTGTTAGCAGCCATAGGTCATGTAACTGGGCTATCAACTAAAATGAAACTAAAGTACAGACAGCCTAATTTATACTACCAAGACTTGATAAACTGATACTTTAGTCAAATTCAACTAGGCAATTCTACAGACAATCTCAGGGGGAAGAAAAAAAAAAAAAGAAAAGAAAAAGGCAGGTGCTTTTTTCCCACATGATAGTATATGGAAAAACATTTTCACTCTAAGTATGTATCTAAAGGTATCATCTACCCAGTTAAGCACACCACAGAGATGCAATCCTATCTGTAGTTCATATTTGTGTATCTAAATTTTTAACAGCTACAGATAGCAGTACATTTTCTTCTTTCTTATAGTTTTTGTTACTTAGATGTTTGACCTACAAATTATGTGGTGAATCGTTCCATAAGACTTTTTTTTTTTTTTTAATTTTTTTCTTTATCAAAATACGGTAATAAAAACTGTTTTGATGTTGAGTGTATGTTGTGTTTCTTGATTGCTTAATGCAGTTTCTAATCTATAATTTTGCTTCATTTTCTTTCCAGCCCAACATATGCAGAAGAAAGAAGGAAATGTAGTAGTCTGTTCTTTTCTTGAAAACTGAAAAAGTACCTGAAGCAGCAGAATCTGCTCAAATGGGAAGTTGTAACAGATAGGGGCTTGGAACATCAGCCAGATATTTTTACACATTTAAGACAGACAAACTCAAGCTAGATACCATGAGCTATATTAATAAGGTGCCCAGGAGAATGGATAGTCTCTCATGCAAAAGAGTAAAAATACTCATTTCATGAAGCTAATAAATAATGTGTGAAAGAGGATATGGTAGCCATTCTGGGATAAATGAGGAGCAATATGGTTTTATTAAGCTTCAGAATAGTACTGTGGCAGCACTGTCTTACTAGATAAATAGTCCATCCTGAAGTTTATCAGCCTACCCTTCACCTAGTATGACATGTCAGATAAGAATAAACGAGTGTCTCTGCGGAGAGGTAGTGAGTGTATGAGATAGGGAGGTGGTTCCAAGCATCAGAATTGCAGTGGCACTATCTTGGACCACACTGCTCTCTCAGTTACTAAAGCAGAGCTACTTTGATAAATATAGCCAACTAGGGAAGTGAAAGTGCTACATAACTCAATCATTTTACTATGCTCTGGAGATTTTAGGTAGTGTGAACTGAGGAGATTTTAGGTAGTGTGAATCATGTGATCTCAGCCACATATGCAATCCTACTCCACATAACCAGCTGTCTGAAGTAACAAGTTGCTTTAACAGATTCATTAAATAACACGGTTACAAGTTTAGCAATCTGCTTGTTTGTTCCTGCAGTCTTGGTTCTCACTATTTGCTGAAAAGTTTTTACTTCAGAAACTTGCAGCTGTAGGAATGATTATTCTCTTTCTGCAAACTCAGTGAATAGTTTCTGCTGATCTTTGTAACTCTACAGAAATGTAACAGAACTTTCATCCACCATGCAAGTTTTCTTTTATGTACAGACATTTTATTTTGGGGAATGTTAAAGTAACTTGAAATCACTCATATTAGCAGAAAACAATTAACTCAATGAAACGCAAGCATAGAAATTCAGAAGAAATTCAACCTAATACTAGAGGTCAGAAGATAGTTTCAATTTAAGTGTTCTCACCTCTCTAAGTGAGAACTGTCAAAAAGCAGGAAAATTATCTCAGGGAAGTATTTCTGGATCATAAATTTTCACATTGCACTGCCCTATCCAAAAACATGTTCACAGTTCATATGTGTTACTTCTGAAGGCACAATGGCACATACAACTATAAAGCTAAAACAACCATGGAACATCTAGATACCTGGAGGGTAAAACGAAATAATTAACTTTGCAACTGATAGTAATCATATATTTTCCTCTCCATGAGGATTAAAAAATAGATTTTTTTTTTTTTTTTTTTTTTTTTTTTTTTTTTTTTTTTTTTGCAAAAGCAAGTGTGTATTTCAAACAAAAAGGGAAACCAGAAAATTAATGAAAATAATAAATTACTTCCAGGTTAGTGTAAAGGAATTTTTTAAATTTCCCTTTTTGTGTTCACTAGAGACAGAGGCCATCTCCACTGAGAGCTGAATGCATATGCCTAAATTTGTTGTTTTCTATGATTGTAAAGGAAGAGAGAGGTAGATGGAGTTCTTCTCATTGTTTCTCTGTAAAAACTAATATTATTATGCAACCTCATATCAATTCTTCATTTTAAGAAAAAGGTATTTTATTAAAATAAAACCCATTTTATCCAATCACAAATAGTCATTAAAGACTGATTCTTTTTTGGTAAGTGATGCAGAATGACTTCTTTGCTTTTTGACATATAGCTACATCTGTTTTACCAGACCTAACTTATCAAAGAACCAGTCTGTGTTATATGATTGGTATAGTTATTATTTTCTTATCATTTACCAATATGGTTTCTGCAGATAAGTTTTTGGTTATGGAGGCTATTGACAAAAATTTTGCAACATGTTTGGCTTAGTAACCATCCTGGTAAAATGCTGACGACTTTTTTATTTCATTAGAATCTTTTATAGACAGATATTTCCTGAATTATTTTGGTTTGTCTGCTTCTAACTTATATGTCAGTATAAGTTAGGTATGCCTTGAGACTGGGTTTGTTCTAAGACACATCACTAAAAGCCAGTTGGTGGGATTTTCTGGAAATTATGAGATTGTTTGGACAAGAAGTGTGAAACTAGGGACATTTTATTATTTTCTTCACATTTACCCTGGATTTTTTTCATAGTTGGTGATACTCATTTTGAGCTATTTTATACTTGACACTAAAACAAAATAAAAGGCCAGATTACTATTCCAAGCAGTGCAATGTGTAAAATAAGCCTTAAATTTATTAGAAAGTACATCAAACATTCATAGAGATTAATAAAAATTGTAATCAGAATACATGATGTATTAAAGAATGCAATTTCTTGTGAGAAGGCATAGATGAAAGTTGTGTATTGGACTCATTAGATTTGGTACATCTTGTCAGATGGTATTTCACTAGTGATGATGACAGCACTGACTTTAACAATAAATTTCTTATATAATATTTTGAATGTAAATTTGCACAGTAGTTTGTACAGGTAGTGGCAGATCATGTTATATTTATATTTTTTTGTTTTTATTGCTATAACAAAGCTAAACTAAAGTTCAATGGAAGCCTTTACCATTGCTTTCAGAGACTTTGGACAAACCCTAAGTGAGATGTTAAAAGTAGTCAAAGGAAGAAAAAATATATTTAATGCAATGTCATGATTGTTTTAAGGAATACTGGCAAAATAAGACAACAAATTATGGTGAAATAGAATGGGCAGGTAAGACTAAAATGTAGAAAACGTTTGGAACAGAATTAACTCTGCAGAGGCAGCTCAAGTAATAAATGTAGAGACAGAGAGGGAATGTATAAATATGAAGATGAATTTTGAAAGACAGGCATTGAATTGTCAGGTTTTTAAATTTCTGATGATCTATGACATGGTGCAGAAAGACTGCAGAAAATAAAATTTTATACTCCTGGGTGATCAGGAAGGCAGTGAGACTTTCAAATACCATTACTGATTATTGTAATAATGCTTAAAGCCTGCAAGTCTGTACTTTTCATCATACCTATATCATGACTAGGGCAAATACAAGCAAGAAAGGCACCACAGTTCTATAGTTTGAACCTGATCACTAAATCAAACATTTCCTTCATGCCAAAGGAGTGCTTGCCTCGAAATTAGTGCACTGCAATTTAGACTTGCCTACAGTGTGTCATTATATGAAAGTCTGCCTTACTACTTACCGGTGTCAGGAAAAAGCTCACTATTTATGAAGGAATGAAGTACTTAGCATAAGAATGAAGCAATTCCTTTCATCAACAGAGATAATCACAGAACTATTAGCAGATTTTTTTAACTATGTTATAATAAAATTATGAAATATATCTTTTGTTACAAGTTGAATACATAATATATATATAATTTCAGGAATAATTACATTAAAGGAAAAACCCAAATATCTATGTGATAAGTTTTCTTGCTGACTTTGTATAATAAAACCTTAAATAGCTTTGCCCTTGAAGAGGCCTGACTCAGCAATGTCCTTGTTTCTATCTGCAGATCTAATCAGAAGGTACATATTTATTAAAATATCATAGTGACATGTTACTTACAAAGGGAGGCAACCAGTAGTATCAGTATTTGGCTAGGTATCTCCTATCCAACATGCAAAAAAGTGTTGATGTTTTGGTTTTTATTCCTCTCAATTTGAAGAGCTGTTGATAATTTTCCCTTCAAATTAAAAAAAAAAAAAAAAAAAGAAAGAAAAAAACCAAAACCAAA
The DNA here is from genome assembly GCA_030060385.1 of Muscicapa striata striata. Lineage (NCBI taxonomy): Eukaryota > Metazoa > Chordata > Aves > Passeriformes > Muscicapidae > Muscicapa > Muscicapa striata. Next base: position 2,891,576 of record JAREIS010000099.1, on the reverse strand, counting down.
CCAAAACAAACGAAAACAAACAAAACAAGCAACAAATCTAGTTCAAACAAGGTTACACACACCATTCACAGATCAATATATGTTCATAGTTCTGATAGATCAAGATATTTCAGGATAAAAAACATGAAGTCCATCTTGACACCTTAGAAATCCAGTGACATAAAACTTGGTGGTGCATTAATGATCTTGAGGGGTCATGATACTCTTTCTCCTTTATGTGGTAATTTTATTTTTACATGCAACATTTTTTTATAAACTGTAGTAGATCTATATGAGAAAAGAGTTTTCAATTGAAGCATTATTCTATCCAATCAGTTAATCCTAATGCTCTCAAGATCCTCCTGTGCAATTACAGAATCACAGATCTACTACATACATCCTCCATTGATACAACTGTAGAGAGCAAAAATCCTTAAATGAATAACTTTCACATTCATCTTATAGAACTTTAATGATGTAGAACTTACTTCAGATAATCTTCAGGCTTGTGATAGTATTTTCTCCACAGTTTTGATATTTTCTAAAAATCTATCAAAAAGTAGTTGAAAACAAAACAAAATAAAGAGTTTTTTTGTGCTTGGTATTCCTTAGCCCCTATAGATTTTTGTTGTTTTTCTTTCAAAAATTATTCATTTATCTTAATTTAAGGTTCTAGCTGTATTGATAATCTATTTTAAGCTAAAAGGTTCTTATTTAACCATTGTGAAAAAAAATATGTATTTTAGAAATAATTAAGGAAAATAATAATCCCTTTGGGGCACATCCCATGGCTCATATTAATTAATTTTAAAAGGCTAACATTATATCATCATCTTGATCTATTGACAGGACAGAAAACAAAGAGCCACAGTTACAACACATTCAAAGAGCAATTTTTTAGGTGACAGCCTTACTTATTTGTGTTCAATGCATCATGAGGGATATCTTCACACTTAGCAAAGCAAGTAATAAGATAAAATGTTTCTTGGTTGAAGTTGTATATTATGGTTCATATTTTTATATTTATTTCTCTGGAAAATGTAAGCAAAATCTTTTATAAATCTCAGGCAGAATTATAGTTTATGGTACATAACTGGTCTGTGAAAGACTATTAGAAGAATCAAAAATGGGAATGATACCACATTCCTTCTGCTCAAACTAAAGAAATGGATTATTAGCAAAATTCTGAGAATTTGGAAAAAACTGTAGTTTATATACCACCTTTTTTACATTTTGTCTTATTACTAGCAAGAGCAATTTATAAATGGAGGTTCAAAAATAACTTTACTAGTGTTGGTTTTGAAATATGTGCTTCTGCATAAGAAGAATGCTGTTAGATGCTGTTAGATGCTGTCCATTGTCTCATCTTGGAAAACTGCTTGTACCATAAATGTACATTTACTTCTGGAGTGGATTCATAGAACAAGTGCTATCATTCCCAGAATTTATTATTGAAGATTAGTTTGCCCGTGTTGAAAACAGTTATATGAGTGAAATGGCAGAGTAGTCTTAATAAGGAAAGTGACATACAGCCTACACAGCACAATGGACTAAGAAATCTCTGTGTATTTATATGTCATATGATCACAATTCTATTTTCTAGTGGGGCTTTTTCTAATGGTGAACATTCTTCTCCTCCCCTATCCCTTTGCACAGGAAAATGTTCTCCTGCAGTGCCTGAGATGAGAACCAAAGTTTATAATCTGATGGAGAAGTAGAGCAATTTTTAACTTGCAGATCATCCATAAGTACTACTTTTTGTAAGTTATTCTTTTCACTGATAGTGAATGCAATTTAGTCTGTCTAGAGCTTTTACTTTTCTCAAAACTTGTATTAAATATTAAACTAATACAGCCATATAGCAACTGTAAATGATTAAAACTACTATAGTAATTCAAACATCTTATTTTTTTCCAACTGAATAAAATCCTAACTCTAAAGACTGCTATGAATCATGATGTATTAGCATTTCAAAACAACAATAATGACAGCAGTGAAAAATATTTCACAATTCACTTTTTTGTAAAACAGATATGGCTTTAATCTTTATTATAATGTCACCTACTGCTGCCAATATGCTTAAACATCTTTCATAGTTTCCCATATCCTCAAAAACTTTTATTCTTATGCGTATCACTTGTGAACATCATTCCCAGCTTCACAGGGATGTGACATCCAGTGCAAAGCAGAAGGCTTTTTCTTAGCCTGTTTACTAAAGAATTTTATTTAATGTCTGTTTTTAATAAGTTTCTGAACTAATTGGTCAATTTCAACTAATACCAAATAAAATTGCAACAAAAGATGCTAGAAAATGACTACTTACCTATAAAGACCCAAGATCAGCATCCCTGAAAGAGAGAGGGCAGAAATCTACATGAAAAAAAATACATAAAAAATTCAATCACTAAATGGGAATTTGACACTTTTGAAAGAGATGAGGGATCAAGCTCCTCACATACCTAGATTCAGTAAAATTATTGCCAGGTTTTCTAGAAATACATGAGTATTCTTTTAGCCAGAACATTCTGAAACAGCTGCATAGTGTCATGCAGCTCAGATTCCTCTTCTCTGTCTTAACCAGGGTAAATCATGCTTGTACACACTTATCACCAGTTAGTGCCAGTTAGATTGGCAAGTTATATTCTTTTAGTAATACCTGTACTGTTAGTATCCAGAGTTTATCCAGGATAATCTCTGATTGAATGGTAATTAAAAATTTATCCATGAAGTTGTCTTTAAAATATTCGATACTTTATATGTGAACCAAAATGAGGTGCATGGGTTTGTTGCTGAAATGTAAAGTTTAGCTGTGTGGAAAAAAAATATTGCTCTTGAGCAATATTTTATTATGGTAAATCTTAGAATTTCAACCTGTTAGAAGCCCAGTTAGTCAGGTAAAGACTCACTTGTTCCCCTCAGCTCTCAAATCTACCTAAATGTTACTTTAGGTGTTGCAGTGTGTTTTTTAAGGTTCATTTGTTTTCTATATCCATCATCTTTTGCACATATACAGATGAACAGACATCCTTAGAACTGTTTTGAGTTCACTATGGTCACAATGCATAAACGAAATAAATTCTCATCTAACGCTAATAAATATTCTCTAACAATTTTGCAATTTTAACCCATTAGAAAATTCTGTTGAGGTAGAGGAACATCCTGCTTTCAATCCTTACTCAAAGCAATTAATCCTGTATAGAAACAACTGAAATATCTTGAACTGTGCCTCCTTTCACCAGAGTGGATTAAACTTAGGAACAATTAATTGTTCTTATCCTATCTCAAAGGCTGAAAAATTTTCACCAATTTTTCATAAAGTAGTTTTCAAAAAGGTTCAAAAAAGTTTTCTCCTTTTATTTTCCCCTGCAGGGTAATGAGAGAGAGTAATGATTGTTTACAAAATAAAGAATTTTCAGTAATTAAAAAAAAGACAAAGAGATATCAACTACTTAGCAAAATCCTTTATTATTGTTCAGTTAGATCAACTGTAAAAATAGCTACCAATTTCATAAGAAGGGAAATAATCAAGAGGAAGATGGATGTAGAATGATAAAGGAATAGAATAAAGATTCAGCCAGCATAGATATAGATCACTAGATTAATTTCAGAATCTTTTCATGGTCCCTTGCATCTAATAAGAAATATGGTATGTAGAATTAAATACTACTACAAACTCAAACAAATTTTTGATAAAATTCAATTACAAACTATGAATGCATGCCTCATTTTATACTTCTGTGTTAACCATTGAGTTAATGAGTGCACATCATTATGCTTCTCATTATTTATATTATGAAAATATATATCTGGACCATAACTAGTATTTACACAAACACAGCCCTATTTTCCAGTGGAATCAATTGCTTAGTGGATCACGGAACAAGCCTTATTCACCTTTAACATGCAACTGGAAGTTGCATTTGCTTTCCAACTCTGACATATAATGGAAATTTGTTGTACCAAACAGCTTTTCTTGGATTTATTTAGCAAGAAAGATTTTTTTTTTTTTTGGTCCTAAAATACATCTCAATTGCGAGTATATGAACTTAACTAAGACTCAAGGATACTTGGAACACAATCAATGATGGTTGTTTGTACATCCAACCCAGGGATGACTTGGATGTGCAAATGTAGGATAAAGACATGCTGGATTCCGAGGTGCAGCTCCACCAAAAGGATTTCCTCTTCCCATCCATTCTTACTGACATCTTACTACTAAAATGCAAAGCAGATGGTCCTATTTGATAGTTTTATATTTGCAGAATGCAATCTCCTATCATATAAAATGTTCTAATACTTGGTAAGTTGAGTTTTCAGGATTTTCTGAAGAAAACTGTCCATTGTAATAATGTAAGAGTCAGTGAGCCCAGGATCAGATATATTGCTTAAAGGAACTAATTAATTAAGCAAGGTTGAATAGAACAGCATGAAACAGAAGAAATATAAAGTACCTTTTTTCCTCCCTATTTCTGCACTGTGGTGACTAATGTTTATTAAGTCCCCATAGTGAGATGCTGAGAGATTTTTCCCAAGATCTCATGCTGTTTTAAAAGGAAACAATGGTTTGTGGTAAAATCAACTCATGCTGAGCTACATTAACTGCACCGTGTTATCAGCTGATAATGGTGTTATTAACACATTACCCACTGTGTATATCTGTGAATTAGGATATTTCCTTCTTAATGGAATTGAGCCATTTTCTTTGAAATGGCAAGTATTAGGCATTTTGACACCATTTTGGAGAGGTTGAGAATACAGCCCCATTTGTTGGATGGATTTTTTTTGTTGTTGTTTGTTTTGTTTTGTTTTGTTTTTTGTTTTGGTGAATCTTTGCCCTTTAAACTTCAGGAAGTATATTTACTTTTACTCCACTGTCTTGCTTTGAGATTTCATTGAGACTATTAAAAGGGCATAATTTTACAATGAAAGAAAAATATAAAAATATGTTATGTTGGAGAATACACTATAAATTCTGAACATTCCAAAAGGTCACCCACTAGTACAACAGTAAGTAATGACTCTTACACTGCATTAAAAGCTGCTGCTGAAGTACAGCAATTGTTTTTTTTCCTAGTTAGGTAATACGGGCCAAATTCTGGAGCATAGTAGAAAGTCAAGTTTCTTGCTCATTAGAGGAGAGTTTGAGGTAAACACATTTCCTGTAAATTCAACATAATCAGTAAGTCTACTCAACTACAAATTTGCTACACACCACCAAATAAAACAAAATACACTCTCCCTAGAAAGAATGAGTCAAAATATCTTGCTGTCATTTTCATGTTTATTTGCTTCCTTCTGAACCTAAGACCATGGCATGAATAATGATGTAATAATTATATGAATACAGGGAAGCAAATGGCAGGACAATTATGTGATTTAAAATTACCTTTATTTTTAATTTTCCGTGTAAAGAAAAGTACATACTGCTCAATTGGTAGACATTGGCAAAAAGAAAACAATGCTTTTTTCTATCATAATTTCATGAACTTGCAATAGGAGGCAAACTAAAGCATTTTTAAATATTTGACAGGAAAAAAATCCAAGGATTATTATTCCATATTAGGGAAACTTGACAGAAAAATATTTATTTTATGTTTAATGAGATAATGAAATTAGCACTCTGTTTATTCACATATTTTTTTCTTGAAAATATTTCCAGCTGAAAGTAATTAAATAGTCTTAATGAAACAGATAAAGATACATCTTGTTAGAAGCTGTAAATTTTAAGAATAATCAAAAAGTTACAGTCTCTTAATTTTGTTGTGCAAAGAGGGTAAAGAGACAAAATCACACAACAATATGTGTTGATATAAGGTAGTATTATGTAATCTATGTCATATCATAGAAGTTCTTCATATTTCAGTAACATAAAATACAACCATAAACCAAAAATGTCTCAAATATGTAACTTAATCACTATCTTCTAAAGGTTTTATGAATTAGTAATAACTGATATTAAGAAAATATTAAATTATATTTCAAGTTCTGTTATGCATAGTCTTCAAGATCTTGGGTTTCTTCTTTATTCTCTCTGCCAAAGCTCCTAATTTGTTTCATGGATGTAATAATTTTTTCATTTGTCAGACCCATTTGTATTTATATTTACTTTTTAATTCAGGCTTCTGCTTTCTATATACTTGGATAGTAACAATCACAATGCAACTCATCTCTACATAAGTTTCTAAATGATTCTGAGAGAAAAATAGATCATGACAGAATATAATTTTCACTGCAGACAATTATATCTAAAGGTCTTAAGTTTACCTGGAAGCTCTAAATCTCCTTGGATCTCCTGGACCACTGAAATGGAGATATGAAAACACTCTTTATACATTTGAGAAAGTTTCAGCTGAAGTCTTTCAGCCCTCCTGAAATACTGATATTAAATCTGACCAAGGAGAGAAAAGATATTGTTTTAAATAGAGTCTTTTCTGGTTTCTTCTTGTTTGGTTTTCCTCTTCATAATCAAAAATAAACCAATGGATATTTTATGCAGATATTACAACTACTGAAGAATTTGCAGCTGATAACTTAGGTTAGCATCAGTTAGATTGTCCATAGTTGTTATACCTGTGAGAGGCTGTGCATCTGTAAGAGTTTCAAGCAGAAAGTAATAATTCAGCAGCTATTTCAGAGTGAGCTGACATCTCAGGTGTCCACCCATTTAAGCTTTTGGAAAAGGTGTTACCTTTTCTCTTTGCTCCACACCATTTTGCTAAATGGATTTTACATAGCATCTTCAGACACTGCTCTTATGACCATTCTTAGGGCTCATAGATACTGAATACTACACAAAATGAACATTCAGTTAATGTTAAAAGTTGGGTAGATAATTCAGAGATGGAATTAGAGTTAGGAAAATAGCCCAAAATAAGAGACTATCAAGGATGATATTAATAAAAATATCTGATGACATCAATCAAAAATAGTTGAACTCAAGTGACAATGATTTCACTAAATAAATATGACTTCACAGCCTACCTTTGTTTATTCATACATTTTGGTAATCAGGGAAAAAAATGTCATTTTTCATGCCAACAAATAAATGGAGGCCAAAGTAGCACAAGTGCAATGCTGGGAGTTTGCTGTATATCCCTTGCCCTATATAGTTTCTTCTTGGAATGCTTTGTATGAAAATCCATTGCCCACTCAGGAAAGGTGGAACAGGACTTGCAGGAAAGTTTTTATTGCCATCTTTCTTTGCTTTTGTGTTTTCCACTCCCTGTTTTCTCTACTCATAGCTGGCAGTGAACTGGAATGATAAGACAGTGTTTTGTGCAAAGCTATGCAATAACATTTTAAATAAGTAGACTAGAAATTCTTTTGTTATAAAATATTTATTTCTAAATACATTTATTCACAATAAAGCAAAGAACAGGAAAAACATATTTAGTTTGCAATTGAAACAATATAGTATTGTTTTCTAAAATGTATGATGCTAGTTAATTTCAGTACTACATTTCCTTATTAATTTATGCAGCTCGTTAAGTTTAACTGGCATCTACAGAAAAAATGATCTTGCAGTTTGATATGCAGCAGGGGGAGATGTACTCATAATGAATATGTTGGTTGTGCTTTCCCCACATATTTTTCGCTAGGAAAACTGTATTTCTAGATGGGTCTCCTCTGAAAAAAACAACAAACATTTTTCCCTTGCATTTTTATTAAAACAAAAAACCAGATGATTAAGAAACAATTATGTGTTTTAAATTTTAAATATTGAATAACTTATTTCTAGATACAAGTTTTGCAATTTTAAAGCTCTTGTAAAATGAAAAATAAATGTAATAGTTTTCATAACTATGATGCATACAAAATTTGGAGATTGAGGATTAATAGGAAGAAAGAGGATCCAGTTGAGTAAGAAGGTCAAGTGACTAAGTATGGGGACTAAAAATTCCTCATATCAGCTAAGGAAAAAAAACAACCAACGTGAAACTGGTAAAGTCAAAGTATGTGTTTAAAGAGATTGCTAAAGATGAAAACTGTCATTTCAACTCAGTTTCTTTCTTACCATACATTTTTCTTAAAATCACCTGAAAATTTATCGCTAAGGATTACCTGTGTCTGTGTATATTTTTCAGTATGACTGTTAACAATGAGACCATGAGGGGGAAGCATGTCGTGCAGTAACAAATGACATGGTAATTTTAACTGTATTATTCATAATTGTATTATGAATAGTTAAATATGCCTTTGTTTTGCTAAAAGCTTTATGAGTATATAATCAAAGTAATAGCAGTTCAGTCAAGAAATGTGTGTATTAATAGCAGAAATCTGGCAAAATTAGCATTGTTTTGAGATTTAGAAACCATGGCAAATCTTGTGTGAGAGTTTCTGCAGTATTGTGAAAGATGCCACTTATAAAGTTGAAAGAGGAAGCACTGGCAAAGCTAATATGCAGCATCTATATCATTATCTTCTTGTAGCTAAAAGGAAAAACAAACAGTAATTTAAGATAAGATTTCTTTTTAAATGAATACTCAAGTTTTTTGCTTTAGACATGAAAAAATCAGGTATAAGACAGTAGAAGAGTGTGCCTTAGGTAAGTCAGGTGGAACTAGGTTTACTTAAAAGTCTGACACATGATTATTTTATTACAATTTAAATATGTTTTGTCAGTATCAGACACTTGATGAGAAGCAGTGTCATGTCAACAAGCCTTACTCCTGAAAACCTCTGAACAGCTGGTGCTTAAATGAAATAGGAATCTGGCAACACTAGGACAGTTCTAGGCAGAAAGAGAAAATGTTCAATAAGTGAAAAAAAATAAATTAGTCAAATTTTAATAGTGTGAGCAAACACAAATGGCTATTACTGTTGATTCATTCACATTGGTACATAGACTCACTATCCAAATACAAAAGAAACCTCATTAGGAAAGCTACAGTTAGCTGCTGTTATATCATAAGGAAAAAAAAACAAAAACCCCAAAAAAAAAACCAAAAACAAAATTAAACAAAAACCCAGAACAAAAACCACCAAACCCTTGTGAAAGCTAAACTTGTTCCTCCTTTGCCAGGTTCAGAGACAATGACTAGCATCAGATCTGGCCCTGTGACTGTGCCAGGTTGTCGGTGCCAAGGCAGGATGAGGTCAGACCAGGACTTCAGCCCACAGCTCAGGGTCTCTGCCTGGATAAATGAGATAAGTGGCCCAGTTATGCTGTTAAGGACCCAGGACTAGTCTCAAATGAAAGCAGCAGGCACGACAGAAAGACCAGCCAGAGTCTCCCTACTGGTTCTCTTTGATCTTCCACTGCCTCCTCTGCTAGATTGATCTTTCAAAGTCACCACTGCACCATCTCTAAGCTGGCCATGAACCTCAGCAGTCAAATCCACCAGAGGAAGGATGTTTTCATGGCCATTCTCAGTATTCTCAGAGACCCCAAGCCAATTCTTTAAGCATGGGTTCTGAGGTGTCATGATAAGCTGTTGGCATTCTCTCAGGATCCAAAGAATGGGAAGTCAGTCAGGGGGCTGTCTTCTCCCTCTTTCTCAGGAAAAACACTTGAATTGATTGAATGAGTGAAAAACACTTGATTCTTGAAAGAGATAATTTTTATCCTTGCTATAGGGTCTACTTGGGACCATTTTTTCCCATTTTCTAACAGACTTTTCCTTTGCACTTTCTTTACTCTTCTGTAACTCTGTGTTACATATGACTTTGGCAAATGGTGTCCAGTGCATATGTTGGATACACTTGCTTCTTTCTGTTAGGGCTAAAATATGTTTTGCTCAGCTTCTGAGTTTGTATTATCAGCAGAGGAGCTGTTGATATACTTACTAAGTCTAATATGATATTGTGTATATACTCTAAAGGCCGTTGCTGTCATCTCAGTCCTGTACTCTTAGATGTTTTGTGATTATTATAGAGCCATGGACAGCACATTCTCCACAGAATAACTAAATGGTGTTCCTATCTGTGTAGAATTTGTTGACAAATTTGTGACACTCATGTAAAGCCAAAGTAAACAAAAATTAATTAATAACCACTTGGTCATTAAATAATTGCTCTTTCAGCTTAACTGATTAAAATAAAGCTCCAAGCAAGTCAAGATTGAGTCCCGAAAAGGTAAGCCTCACAGCCCAGCCCAAGGCTCTGCAAAGTTAGTAAAAACTCTTATTACCAATACTGAATTTGTATGCTACTTTTTAAACTAAAAAGTTACATTTAAAAGTTAGCAGTCTTGCTCATACTTTCAAAGTTTAGATATAATCATTTAATCTGTCATTTACCTTCTGAGAAGTTGATGTCAAGGTTATAGTTTTAATACTTCTTGTTTTCTAGGACATGTCTCAGTACCATGACACCACCTAACTCAAAACCTACAAATGTGAATGTAACAACATCACACAGTAAGTAGCACGTGTTGACTATGTTTCTTTTTTTGAAGTGTTGTTGTTGAAAACAGGACCAGAATGGAAGCAGATAAATGAATTATTAACTTTGCTAAATAAAGATTAATTATGCAGTAACACCAGTAAAGCCAGTCTATGATAGATTGAAATAGGGAAATTCACCTTGTCTTGAAATATTTCTGTGCTATATCTAGGACTTGTATGAATCATTAACATTGTTTATCATTGATAGCATACATGAAGGGTATTTGCCTGATCTTTTAAATTTTTCAATATTTACTTTTAATAAATATGTCACTGATCCATAAAGTCTTTATAAAACCTTTCTGTATTTGTGATTCGGTTTTGGACCTATTGTTCCACTGTGTTGAAACAATAATGGCAAATCTTTAAAGCCATTTATTGGACCCAAACCTACCTAAAACCAGGAGTTTACTCATTTCTATAAGCAACACCATAAAAATCACTCCTTTTGATATCAGTATATTCTTTATAATTCACATGCATAAAAAATAAATAAAAAGCGGTCATTCCTTGTAGAACAGGTTGAATATTAGATTTTGTTAAGAATCACATGTATATTCCAAAGTTTTCAGCTTCAGATGGTGATGGATAAGAGAAAGTGTTTAAATATGTATACAGCACTTCCAGCTCAAAGTCTGTGATCCAGTGAGACTAAGAAACTATCCAGGGGAAATAGTGCTACATATTTTTATAGTCTTGTGCTTTCTTCTCTGTGTCTGTTTTTGGCTATTATCGGGGAAAAGCTTGGATTAGATGTACCTTTGAGCTAAACTAGTGTAGCCATCCTATTTTTCTATATTACTTGCCACAAATGTATGCCTCATTTATAATCATATCTAGTTATTTGCCTGAAACTCGACAATGTGGGAGTAAAAGGACCCTGTAAAACATCATAAACACTTTCTAGTTCCTTATCAAGTGACATTTAACACTTGACTTTTGAAAACCAAATCAACACATTTTAAATCTAGATAAAATATCATTTACCATCCTATAATCTCCTAAATTAGAATCACTACTGCTATACTAATCATCCTCTCTATCTCCATGGGCCATCTGAAACATTCTTCACATGGAAGACTCCAGATACAAGAGAATCTACAGAAGATGCAATGTGTCCTCTAGAAATAAGTTCTGTTCAAAAAATTTCACAAGCAGTTGTTGCCCTCACGCACCCAAATACTTTTTTTTGACTGAAAAAGGACATGATATGAAAAATCTGCAATAAGACAAAGATGGTAGCGTAAGTGATAAGTGTCAGTAACAGGAAGAGTTCACAAAAGGAAAAAAGAAATTATGCAAACCCACAAAAAAACACACTGATCAAAGAAAAAGAACCAAAAAAGTTAAGACAACCAAGAAGTTGTCACGTTAAGGTCAAAGTTGTCACATTGATAAGGTCATTGATAGAATAGGATGAAAAGGGATAAATTGAACTTAAGACATTAGAAATACTAAACAGAGTGAAGAATTAGTGCTTGAGTGGCATGGGTGCGCAAAAGAAGAAAGAGTGACTGCATAAAAGGATGATGACACAATTTATTCAAAAGATATTATCAATTTAAAAAAAAGCTCGGGATTTTGAGAGCAAGAGTGGAGGCTAGAATTAACTAAAAAAGGAGAAGTGGAATCATTGGGATGGACAGAATTAGGTAAAGTATTGTGGTGGTCCTGTAGAGCTGCACTGCTGAAAAATGTTATTTAGTTCAAATTGATTGCTAATATTCAGTAAAAAAAAAAATGTATGATCCAGGTGTTAAATTCCGTTGCAGGGCAAATCCAGGTTAAGGACTTCAGAACTGCTATTTTAGTCTAATTGTTGAATATTATAAGAACTGGACTGGATTATTTTTATGCATGTGTGAGAAAATAACAATGTGAAGAAATTAAGGAAAAAATGAATATCATAACATTCATAGAGATTTCATTAAATGTGGTGGCTCTTGAGATGCTAACTTCTCTTTCGTGCTTCATTGTGTACCACATTAAGGAAGTGATGGCTGGAATTCATTTTGTAAATAGATAGGTAGCAATGGTCAATAAATTCGTTTCACTGCTTGACTGTGTATATGCATCTGTGACATCATTAACATATAATTTTACAAACAAATGATGGAAAACTCCAGAAGTTTTTCTTTTGTCTTTTTCCTTATCTTTTTTCCTGCTTTTCAATGTGAAGTTTTAAAATTGCTTTTGTTCCAACATAGTAGGGTAGAAGGGAAACAATCATGTATCATCCAAAAGCGTTGCCTAATTTTAGAGACTGTTCCCAGGCAGTATCCACCCACTATAGTGTAATATTGCCTTAAACATGTACTTTACAAAAAAGTTCCTTAATGAGACAGTACTACTGCAGATATGGAATTACTGTAGGCACATTCTGTGACTCTTTCATAGAGCACCTTGAAAAATTTACATCACCTGATAATGTGAGTCATATTCATTCTGTCTACTCAACAAAAATGTGCCTAACTAAATAAATAAAAGGATAGCATGTAGCAAAAATGGCCAAGAACTCCATGTCCATGAAGGATAAAAGTATTTTCTGCCAATTCATGTCACATATTTGACAATTTGCTTACCCAAACAATGGAATGCATGTGCAATTTTAGGAAGAGTGAATTCAGCTGTGCTAGGCTCACATTTAAATTCTAGATCTGTCAAGTCCTTTTTATAATGATGTTGCCCTGTCAATTGTAATTCTGTTTATATTTCTCCAATATGGTTTAAGCATAAGTAGTTTTACATGCCGACATACTTATTTTAAAACTTGTCTGTTTTCAGGTAAAAACACAATCTAATTCTGGAATTATTTATTTTACTTAATATTTTCTCAGTGTGGGTTTTTCCCTTCTTCTCACTTCTTCATTTAATTTCATAAAATAATTTGAAACACAATTATACAGAATATTGACTGGTATTTAAGTTTAAATAACGAAAATGATAAAACTGTCTTTTTCTTCCTTCTTGAGGAAAGGTAACTGGTGCTCAAATTCCATTCTCAAACTGAGATCCCTCAGGTTTTACCTGCCACCTACTCCCTTTTGACTTGAAAAAATTTATCTCTGGTCGCAATATAAACTATATTTTTTGAATCTTTTATTTTTCCCTCCATTTAGTGACCTTGTCCTTCCTCTCTTCATAGAACTCTACTAAGCACTATATATTTGTTTTGTTTAAGACAGTGTTCAGAGTTGCCTCGCAGAAAGTTTGTAGTATTCTCAGTAATTAGGTCATGGGAATTGGGAGACAGAAGAAATGGATCTTTGCAGCCCAGAGGGAAATATGCTAGAGTCTGACTGATTCCAAAGGTTTGGCGTGGAAAACCTGTCATTTGATGATTAGTTTCCAAACCTCTCTTATGTCAAATAGTGTTGTTGGTTCATAAAACATGCTACAATGGTCTCTCCCCAAGGCTAGCTAGAACAAACTATGTGACAACAGAAAGTTGCTGGGAGTATCAGTAATTGCAGTAAATATGATTTAATGGGTACACAGTTTAGAAATTTTTTGCCCAACTGCTCTTGTCCTGTTCATATAAGTGGAGCAGAAGGCCTGTGATCAATATGCATGCATGTATACACAAAACATATATATGTATATTTAAACATTATTATATGCACTATAAATGTTGAGATACTTGTTTGAAATATAGAATAGGTCTGGAAGTTGTACATATGTATTTTAAAATTTATGTATTAATGTAATCTTAATGATCTGCTACGCTAAGGAAGTTTCAGTATTACAGACTTCAGAAAGACAAAAATGAAAAGTATTTCAAAGGATTACTGGGTCACAAATTGATAAGACTTGAATAAGACATCATTGAACACTTCTTCAGACTGCTGCACATAACTACATAAAAATAGGCTATTATATGGTAAATCAAAGCAACAAAAATCATTTTTTACTGCTGGTAAATTCTAAACCAGAGCATTTTCAAGTAATTCAAAATACCATGACACTTACAAACTTATCCACATAGATTTAAGGACAAAGTTTAAAAATTTAATTATACTGCAAATTCATTTGTATAATTTGTTTATTTCAGATTTAAACCATAGAAGTTTTCCAAAAATTCTGACACATTGTAAGGTTTTATATTAACTAGCAATAATGTGGGGCAAGGGTTCCTGAGTACGAGCATAGAATGACAGATCAAGCCATGAAAATACAGTGATAGTATGATAACCAAGGCTGAGTAAACTTGGGTGCCACAAGTGTGAATATGAAATAATTTTTTCAGTGCAATAGAGTATAGACTGGATTCTAGGTAATTCTGATCTTGCAAACTTATCTTATGCCACTCTGTTACTGTCTCAGCAGACATTAAGGTCTGAAACAATATCTTCCTGCATTAAGATATGATTGATGATGTTAAAAGATGACAAAGATGATTAGACTATGTGCAAAAAAAAAAAAAAAAAAAAAAAAAAAGTCATTAGAAGCTGGAAAACCTGGTTTAAAGGGCTAGGAAACCAAGTAAAAAAAAAAATAGATGCAAACTCTAGCATTAGTGCACATTCTGTCACAGACCACTAAAAACAGGCAAAGGGGGCACAAGTAGATTTTGTCTGTTAATGTTCCCAGTAAAGGAAGTTATACCTGCTAAGAACCTAATTCTGTGGTGTTGTATGGTTCATAAATAATAATAAAATACAATAATAATCATCATAAGGAGAAAGTTGAAAAGCTTTCATAAACAATATCAAAGAATGATCATGGTGTCTGAAAGCATCATATGCCTTAGCATATTTAAGGACTGATTTCAGAGATAAGACTATCATAAGAACCTCAATGGCCTGCTAAAATAATAAGGAAATACCTCATAGCTCTGTTGATGTTATTGAGGGAATATTAGTTTATATTAGCACAGGTAATTATCATTATTCTGTGTCAGTTCAAGACTATTATTACGTAACTGATACCACAGACGTAACAGCAGTAATAAAAATATTAGCAGTTTTGATCCTATACCCTGATATTATCAGATTGAATTGAAGAAGAGATAAAGGAAAAAAAAAAATCCTTTGTGAAATTAAAGAGTTATAGAATCATTAAGGTTGGAAAGGACTCCAAGGTCATTGAGTCCAAGGTCCATCATGTGACAGGTTCAGTCATTTCATGAATATTTCTTTGAATACTTCCAGGAATGTTGACTCCACCACTTTTCTGGTCAGCCTGTTCCAATGCTTAACTACCCATTCAATGGAGAAATTCTTCCTGATGTCCAACCTGAATTTCTTCTGGTGAAATTTCAAGCCATTTCCTCTTGTCCAGTCACTGGTTGCCTGGGAGAAGAATCCAACTCCCACTTGTCAACACTCTCCTTTCTGGTAGCTGTAGTGACTGATAAGATCTTCCCTGAGCTTCCTTTCCTCCAGGCTAAACAACCCCAGCTCACTTATCCTCTTATCTATGCTTTCAGTCTTCAATTCTGTCACACTAATGAATGATCCCACATTAATCTGTTAGGTTGTTACAGAGTTAAATGAAATCTGCAGAACATTAAAGCTCCTCACACACTTCCAAACATCATCATAAGATGAAATGATGAGTCCTGATATTTGGGATATCAGTGTGGGTTATCTGAAAATGAATGTAAAACAAATGATAACATGACCTAGCAAATATCCTTTTTGTCAAGGAAGGTGTAACAAGAAAGTTATCTGACACACTATGTAGAGTAAATTACCAGGCTGTAGATATCTCTGTCCTACTACAAATGAGTATTAAACACGTAGTACTGTAATGCTGCTAAATAGGTCAGTTATAGGTATACAGTTATTTGCAAATCTTCAATATTTCTAGTATACTAACCACTCACATTCATATTCACAGTTTCAAACTTTTTCTCTGTAATAATAGTTAATGTTTAATATGTTTAAAAATTGCTCTTAGATATGTATATGAGTTTGGAATAATATAAAATAGATGACTGAGTTTTACAATATACAAGGCGATTGAATCAAATTTTTCTCTAACTGTTAGGAGGCACTTGTATTATGTAGCTCAGTTTATAGAAAGTTCAGACAGGCAGGCAAATACAAGAGATTTCCCATGATACTGTGTTCGTGTGGCAAGAATTTGGTAGTGGGGATCCAGGGGTGGCTCCTATGAGAAACTGCCAGAAGCTTCCCCCAAGTCCAACAAAGCCAACACCACCCAGCTCCAAGATGGACCCACCACTGGTCAAGGCCAACCCCATCAGCAATGCCAGCAGTGTCTGGACAGTAACGTGTTTAAGAAGAGAAAAAACAGCTGCAAGACAGCAGCTGGAAAGAAGAGTGAAAACATGTGAGAGAAACATCTCCAAAGACACCAAGGTCAGTGAAGAAGGAGGGGCAGGAGGAGTTCCAAGCACTGGAGCTGAGATTCCAGATTCCCCTTCAGCCCTTGGTGCAGCCCATGGTGAGACTGCTGTGCCCCTGCAGCCCCTGTTCTACCCTGGAGCAGAGATCCACTTGCAGCCCCTGGAGGACCCCATGCCAAGGCAGTGAAAAGCCTAAAGGCAACCCTGACCTTGTGGGAATCCTGCACTGCAGCAGGACTCCTGGACTGGTGGAGCCCTTATTTTTGTTGGCAGCACTTGTGACCTCATGGGGGACCTACCCTGGTCTGTTCCTGAAGGACTGCACCTGCTGGGAGGCATCCATGTTAGTGCAATTAATCAAGAACTGCAGCCTGTGGTCACAACTCACACTGGAGTGTTCTTGGAGGATTGTCTGCTGTGGGAGGGAATCCTTACTGGAGCAGGACAAGAGTTTGAGAAGTCCAGAGTCCTCCCCATGGGAATAAAGGAGTGGCAGCATGTGATGAGCTAACCAAAACCACCATTCCCCATCCCCCTGTGCTGCTGGGGAGAGGAGGAAAAGAATTAAGCTAAGCTCAGAGGGGAGGAGTAGATGGAAGGTGTTCTAAGATTTGATTTTATTTATCATTACTCTACTCTGATTTTGATTGGCAATAAATTCAAAATATTCCCCCAAGCTGAGTGTGTTTTGCCCATGCCAATAATCAGTGAGTTATTTCCTCCTGTCCTTAACCCATGACCCTGTCATATTTCCTTGCCCAGCTAAAGTAAATTAGGTAGGCAACAGAATCCAGCTGATGTCAAATAATCACACCTGTTCAGAATATTTTCCTTGGATATCAAACTAATTTTTTCTGTTCATGTAACATTAAAAAATGTGACATCTGATAGGACTAGGAAGCAACTTTTTAATTTATGGAATGACAGTTACCTTGTGCACAAAGAAAAATGGTTTATTGCATAAACAAGATCAACAGAATTCTTGTGTAATAAGCAACCTATTTTAAGCACTTCTGTATTTTAACATTCTCAGGACATGGTGAACATAAAATAATGAGTTCATGTTTTTAACATCATTTCAATTAGATAACATCTGGACGGATATGTTTCATATTCAGATGGATTTTTCTTGCTGGTTCACTTATGAGGGAAGATTGAGGTTATAAATTTTGGAACATTTGAAAGAAAGTTTATTGTTCAGCTGGGCTAAAATAAGCTTTTTAGATTACTAAGGTGTTTACTAGATTACTAGTTATCAATATCCTGATTGTCAGCAGTATAGTGTAAAAGTGAAAGTTCCAGAAAAAGAAACCCACAGAGTTATACTCTTTTAAAACAGAGATAAAAACCAGAAAGTATCTAACTGAAAATTTTGATGATTCTGTGTCATTGCTAGTGAAGTCTCCAGTTTTTTCTGGTTCTGAGCTATTACTGATACATACCTGTTGAACAAGTAAAAAAAAATATAGTTTCACATCTCGCAGTAAAATTTCATATAAATATTAGGTTATATGGTTTACATTAATTTGTATTCATCATAATTTTACAAAGTCTCTTCTTTATTACATACCCCTTAAGACATTAACCATCAAAATAAAATAAAAAACAAACAAGGTAACATCAATGTAGTAAGCAGAGCAAGGTGTCCTTAGCAGCAGAATTTGTACCATAGTAGTTTTTATGTCACAGTTAGCTCATCAACATTCATTTTGTTACCTAACACAGACTGAAATGATTTTGCATTAGTTTCTTAGATGTTTCCAAAAGCTCTGGAAAAAGGTTACAAGGGAAAAATATATATGAAAGTAAAAACCAGAAAAAATAATGGATAAAACTGCTGAATAATATTGAAATGGTGATGCTTGCAGTGCTAATATGTTTATGTTCTGTAATATGCAGAATTATCCTACAATTCACATGGCACATTTTCTCCTGGCTTATCATTTTCACAGTGATTCTCACTTCTAGGGTAATCACAACATGCTTTAGGACTCAGTTGTTCAGGCAAAATTATTGTGAAAGACCTGTCAGAGCTAGTTCTGTCCTCCCTGACATTTTTACCAGGAGAAGTATATAGGGCCTGATTCCAGTTTGCTCTAATTATTTTAAATATACAGGTTTTCACTGATTCAGTAAATTGAAATTATATTGCAGTTTCGCAATTATATATGATAGATTAGACAGGTCTGTTACAAACTAGATTTCACTGTCATTTATTCATGATCAAAATCTCCTGAATATACTTACAAGTTTGGCATCTTTCATTCACAAATCGATGTTTCACAATGTAATGCTGAAACATGGTTGATGACAGAATACCTGACACTTTTATTTAATGATGACCATTTTTAAACTAAGAAAAGTTAAGTCCCAAGTAAGCTCATGCATAACAAGAAAATTAAACAAAGGAGTAATTTTAAAAAACCCGACATAATAATTATTTAAAATTTTATTATTTATTTAAATCAATATATTTTCAGGCTGTAAATTAAATGTTTATTGCCTTTAAATGATAAAAGAGTTTCAAATGGAATGCAAATGAGTATGCCACCTATGAAAATCAATATGATTTATCCACACCAATTGCATCAATTGTCATGAATATAATTTATCATCTGTCAGTATAATGTACTATATACAAATTGTGAGGTGACACCCTGGCAAAGTTCTTTTTCAGATATAAACTAATGCATTACAAACTGTCAATCTAGGTCACAAAACTAAACATTTGAAGGCAAACAAGTATATAAAGTATTTCTCTGCTGAGATATTTTTATTTTGAACAGTTGCTCATCTATACCTGATTCTGTTTATTAACTTGTTTTGTTTTAAACTCATTTTTGTTTAAAACTGCATAATGGAGAAAATAAGTGCAATTTTAGGTCCTTTTAATTCATTGTCAAAATCTCATTTATTTACTAGAAGACAGAATAATACCAAAGAATTTCACATATTTCTTATATGCAATAGAAAAAATAAAGGTTTTTAGAAAGTAAAGACTTTAGTCTTCATTCTTTTAGAAACTAAATACTTTCTTTTTATTCTAATTATCAAATTCTACAGGCAAAATGAACTAATCAAATAAACTATATCCATGCTTTATACTATGTGTAAGAAGCACAGTGCTTTTGTCACATTACTGACAATATATAGCCTGTGCTTCAAGCATAACTGCCACTATGCTCACACCTTTAAAGTAATAAGTACTTGGAAGCAGAATTTTTTCCAACCTCAAAATTGGCATACAGTATCCCACAAAATTTAATTTTTTTCTTTATTATTCTTGAAGCATTCATTGAGGAACAATGTTCTCTAGGGTTTTTTTCACACCATAATTATTTTTCTTTCCAAGTGACAGTGAATTGCTTTAACACAATTTCTTTTAGCTCTCATTTCGTTGCTTGTTCTATCTGCTATACATCCTTTATACCTGAAGAAATAACTTTATAGAATCCAAAGAATTTAAGATACAATGTCAACACTACAAGTATAATTTAAAGAGTAATAATTATATAGTCTATGTTCTTACCCCTTCTGACCACCAGTCACTATTTTGAGAGTGAAATTTGGTTTTGAGTAGAAAAATATATACCTGAGAACTGGACCCTCCTCATTTAGTACAGGGTCTATTTACTCTATTGATTCTTTTCCACCAAGGAAAAGCTTTAATTTCACTAACTTATAGGAAAAGACAACTTTTAACAAATTTGACCTAGTGTTTTTCATGAGAGTACAAAACTAACTAGTAAAACATGATATCTACCAGTTATGACTTTTTGTTTGAATACTCAAGCCAAAATAATGGACTTGTTTTCCTAATTTTTCATCAGAAACTATTATACCATGAAGTTTTTACAGAAAGTGAAAGGGATTTTTCACAGCTGAAACTGTGATTAGATGAACTTTATATTACTTCCTCCCCATATTCCAAGCTGCATCAGCTCTGACAGGTAGCAGAGTCCTCTGTCAGTGATCTTGTTTGTTTCATGCATGTTAGTGCCTAAATCAATGTTACTGTCTTTTCTACAGCTATTTATATTGTTCCCATTTTTCTTTTCACTTCATATTTCCAGTATTTTGTTATTTGTAGCAAAAAAAAAAAATACTCCAAAGATCCTTTTTTGTGTTGTTGCCATTGCCTTATTTTTTCCAGCAGATACCAGCATATTTTTTTCTGTATAAGAATAGAGGAATAGATAAGCAAGATAGTGTTTACAGTACACAGCTAACCTGGTGGTAGATGAAGAAAAAATATTATCCATCTGATGAATGGCAGTGATGTCTCCAGGTTGGTGGCAGGGTTGGTCTGTTTATTCCCACATGCAGAATGGTCAATGTGCCACATCATGGACCACAAAGTGATTGGTAGATCAGGGCAGACTCTGTGCAGTCTGTGTGTCCACCCTTCTTTAGTTCTAAAAAGAAATGTGCTTTTCTAGGTTTAGGAAAAACTAAACTTTCTCTGGGGAACACTAAGCCTAACTCTGCTTATGAATGTCAGAAGCAGAAGCAAAGCACAAAGAATAATTTGTTCTGTGAAAAAAAAAAAAAAAATCATTGACTATAAAATCCTTTGTACTTCCTAAGAACATCCTTACACAGGTTTGCTGAGGTTTCATCTGGAATTCTACTGTGGGATTGCTTAAAATTAATCAAGTCTGAAATGTTTTGAGAGAGGTTTATGATTCAAATAATAACAAGTAAAAATTTAAAAATCCACAGAAAGTTTCTGACTAGCTTTACTCTTGGATGCGCAGCAGAGATGTTTATTTCTCCAAGAGTTTTTAGCCATGCAAAATCTGCTAATGGGAAAGACACAAGAGATAATGCCCTAATACAATTGTTTTACTGGTTCATTATTAATTTATACTTGCTTGTCTGTTTGGGGTTAAAATTCAGGAATGATGCCACCATTTTATATCTACATTCATTTTGCTTAGTGAATGCACCCTGGAAAGAGACTTTGGGCACGAAACACTAATGGAAAATTATGTTTTGGCACTGACTCACCCTTCTTTCATTGATACTGTTCCGGAAAGCAATTCTTACTTTTTTCTAACCAGAGGATTTCTTCCAGATTTTATCTTTACCTACTCACGTGGTGTAAATACATCTTGTTACTCAGTCTTACTAAATTATGCTTTTAAAATAATTTTATCATTTTTATCATCTTTTTCCTGCATCTATAGCTCTGTTGTGATTTCACATATCACCCTGGATCCCAAGAGATATGACAGTTTAGAACAGTTAATGATCTGTTTCATAATTATTGGGAGCTGAATGCTGTGTATGTTGGCACACTGCAATAAATTTAAATACCCAGAAGCTAGGAAGCCCATATGTTTGAGTTTTCTATTTAGAGGTGTATCCTGGTGGAATTTCTTGCATTTCCTAACTTATCTCAAAGTTCTGATTTTATAGGTAGATTGGAAGCAATGCATTTAACCTTGTCTCAGTGTATGTTCACTTCCCTTCATCTGGTCTCCACACCTTCATCACTTTCCCTCTCTTGAGTTTGCAAAGAATGTGGAAGAAGTAGCACAGCTTTAACACATGCTCTTGAGTCTTGGTGGAGCCAGACACTGAGCACATGCAGTCAGCTGTGAGTTCATAGAAGTGAATTGCACATAAATCAAGTCAGATACAGAGATTCAAGCTTCATTGCAAACTTTATGCTAGAAAACACAAAACATTGGAGACTGTATTTGTTGGTCTGGCAAGAGTTTGGGTCTGCTGACACAGGAGCAGCCAGGGAAGATGAATAGCAGTGTACATTATCTGAGACAGAATTTGGTTTTCATCATGAAGTTTCCTCTGCCTGAGTCGCTGTAATATGTTCTTTTGGGGGACACGATAACAAAACATAGTGTCTGCTCCCAGCTCTCCTCCCTGTCACAATAAAACATCTACTACTAATATCCTTACCCAGTATTTGCATATTTTATTTCTTTTTTAAATCTCAGAAGTACACTAGTGCTGGTAAATATGCTAGCTGCAATCACTGCATACCAAAGACAAAACTGTGTAAGTGTGCTAATTAGAAATTCAAGACATTCTGAGTGCTTCACATGTGAGGTTAGACTTTCTCCCCACAGAATTGGCACTATTATCCAGCTAAGTAGAAGGGAGATTTATTTGGACCTACATAGACAAAACAACATTCAACTTTTGATGTCTTCATCACACGTTCTGAAAGCAGGTTTAATTAGTGTGTGAACTACATAATGAGATAGAATGAAGTTTTTATCCAAGAAATAGATAAACAAACAAAGAAACTATTTAAAAGTTCAATGAATGTCACCTTATGTCTATACCTCTACCATGGTTTATATTGTGTTAGAGAAAATAAACATGCAGGTCATGAAATATAAGCCTCTGTTTGTACCATGCAAAGTATTAAAAAATGAAAAGTATTAAATTTCATGAATATTAGCATATACCACATGAGAAAAAACCAAGAGCTGTTAAGAAATTCTTTGTTCTGGGCAATACTTTTGTCTATTACTTGCTCATTCAATTGTTTAAATGGATAAAATATTCTGATATTATTTTTATTCTAGATTGGCCTGTAATGTTGGTTAAACTTATAATTAGTCTTCCTTTTCCTATCAAAATCATAGCACAGTAAACCGACTAAAACTCACATTTTTTTCTATACTGAAGAGAAAAGCCTATTCTGAATCTGATTAAATTAAATCAAATCCAAAATAAATAATTTGGGAAAATACCCTAGACAACAGCCTCCATATAGTTTGAATTTAACCAGTTTCTTAGTTCATTATTACATTACTTTACATTTGCTTTATGTTTTATTTTTATATGTGCTAACATTTTATTTGTCCTAGCTGGTTTATATTGATAAGATTAAAGTAATTGTGTCAGCTCTGTAAAGAAGTAGGAAACTCAAAGGGTATGTGAATCCCTGGGTTTCAGGGATATCTGGTTTGAGTGAGAGTATTGGGTGAGTAATTTACTCACTAGTAAACAGAAACAAGAGATAGGAAAAGTAATAGGTAAATACACATAATGAGTCAGGAGATAACAGCGAGCATAACAAAGATAAGAGCTCCCATGCCACCAATGGCTGAGCCACTGACACAGTCACTCAAGTGCACCATGAAGGTGCACATAACTTTGGAACTGATAGGAAGGAAGAACCTAGACTACCATGGGACTCAGGGGAAGGAATGAACTTTTTTGGAGATATATCAAGAGCCTGGTGGATTATCCAAAATCTGGTAGGGAAGGTTTTAAAAGGAATGTGGAAAAGTGAAAACAACTGTGGGGTGCTTAGATTAAGAATTGTAAGTGGGGAAATGGAGGGAAAAATTTGGATCAGGGAGGAGCAATAGAGAAGTGGAGAGAGAGGAATAAAATATCACATTTAAGCAGTCTGCTGACTGTACATTCTTTGGCCAAGCACTGCACCAGTAATATTAAACTTACAAATCGTGTAATAGGTATTAAACTCTCCTCCTATTTTCTACATTATTTAGTCCTATTTTCTCTGTGGATTAGTTCACTATTCTGTGTGTGGGTAAGTGTTGTGTAGGAGACCCCAGTTAAACTCAGGCTGCAGGGGAACACCTGCTCGGGCACATGGAGCACATCATTCTCCTCCTCTGACTGTGGTGCTCCCTCTGCTGCTTCTCACCCTTTCTGTTCTGTCTGCTTCTGCCTGTCTGGCACATTCTGCCCTGTCTCAGACGTGTTTCCACTGAGGTGCCATCAGCTTGTCTGAGGAGCTCAGCCGTGCCCTGTGTGTCCTCTGGAGTGGGCTGGAGCTGGCTGTGTCTGGATGGGGCAGCTCCAGCCTCTCCTCCCCGAGTTGTCCCTCAGCTCCAGCTGCCAGTACCTTGCTAGAAATTGTAAAACCTTCCTTTTTTATAGCACAGAAATACAAATCTCATTCTTGAATCAGACGCCTCTTGTATTGGAATAACTGAATGTGTATCCCTTTTTAAGGAAAGCTGCAACCTTTTAACTAAGGCATATCATGAAATCATGTCTAATATAGTGCTCCATGAAGTATAGAGGCATTTCAAAGCAATATATAAAAGACTTATCCTGTGTTCAAATTTAAAAGATAATTCATGAGTATAATAGTCACATTGCAAGATTTAAGTTATTTGTAAAGTACTGTGTGATTTTATCCATAGGGACAAAAATACTTTTATGTGCTCATGCTTGGGAATTTCCAGTCAAGAAGAGATGTAGTTATGCTCTCAATTCTCAAAAGTGTTGTTATCTTTCCCCTTGTAGCTTGGGACAGAATCAAAACAAGGAGAGGCTCAGCATATCCTGCTCAAAGTTCCTCTTTCTCCCAAAAGGAATTCACGTTACTGTGTATCTCATGTCCAAGATAAAATACTGAGATGTCATATGATAAAGTATTTTGATGCCAAAGACAAAGTATTTTCAAAGTCCTTTATGAATGGTTAAGTAGGCAGTATCTCTTTTTGAGCTAACTAAAAAGTGAAGGGAGAAACAAAGCATTTGTTTCCCAAAGGTAAGCACCTACCTGTAGCTCCAAATAAGACCCATGAGATTATAGCTCCAAGTACAAAGCATTCTAGGATTTAGTTGCTGAGCTGTTAATAGAAACTGAAAAGTTGGTTCAGTTCATTTCTTAAAAAAAAAAAAAAAAAAAAGAAAGAAAGACTACACTTGTGTTCTTGTGTAAGAGCAGGGAAATCTGCCTCCTGCATCTCTGCAGCCAACATCAGAGCTCTCCCCATCTGAGTTTAGAATTAGAAGGTGATTGAGCTTCTTTTACTCATTTCTGTTGAAGTAGAACAGTGACCTCACCACAGGCCATGGGTGAGCAAAGTCAATATTTTCAATACTATACCTTTGTACATTTTAAATTATATTTTGGATTTTTTTTACATTTACTATGCAAGAATTTATTTTCTTTTCTCATTTATTTCTAGCAAAGCCGTCAAAAAAAAAAAAAAAAAAAAGGCCGCTATTTTTCTTTTGAAAATAACTTTGGATTTTCTTGATTAATGTTAATAGGATATTAGCTGTAAAGTAGTGTAAAAGTAAACATTATGCAGAGTTGCCAAATTATATCAAAAAGCTCTTAAACCACTATTTTATGAGCCTACATTTAAAAATCACTTTTTCTTGGGTGATAGAGAGCAATAGTGTAGAAATGTTCATTCAGTACAAATAATCTTTAACATTCATCAATATTCCTTAAAAATAACAGGGTTAACCATAACTTTGAAGGAAGTCAACATGATAAAAAAGGAAGATTCACACATCTGGTTAAGGAATGTGTTGTCTGAAACAGACTCCTGCAAAATACAGAAGAACCTGGAGTTTTCTTTTTTAAGTCAATTGATAATTGAATAACTATGAATAAGAAAAGTATATCTGCAGCACTTTATGTTTGCAACCTTTGAAATTATACAATTATGAAAATAAGCATTCATGTCATTGATATAAAAGCAGTAAGCAGCCAAAAGCCAGGACCTCCTCTTTCTGTCTAATAAATGTGGCTCTCACAAATGAAACCTCATAAATAAATTATGATTTTTATGTTAAAAATTGTTATTTTCAGTTACTAATTCAAAACAAAGTGCTACATTTTACAGGAGGTTTTCACAGTCCTTAAGTGACTGCACTGCTGGAATGCACAGCCCTTGACATTCACCTGTCTAATTATTTGCTGGAAATGTACACAAACAGCCGAAATATTTGGGATTTGACTTTATGTCAGTAGATGGCTTTTTTAATATTTCAACCTAAAATTTGCAAGTTTTAATTTATTAGCTGACATGCTTGATACAGTAAGCCATCCCAGATCCCAATGATGTGATAGAGGAAAGTAATAAGATAAGAGACAGGTGATACAACATTTCTTTCCATTCCAAACAATGGAATCTTGTCTGATATCTAAGGTTGTACTTCCAGAATTTATGAAATAGTTTGTATTATCCTTATGACAATGAATTTGAAAACAAAATGTCAAATATATATAAATTTAAAATGTAAAATATATAAAATCTGATAACTATAACCTTTCAAAGGTGAATTAAAAAAGAATCAAAGAAGTATGATACTCTTGTTAGTCTAAGTACCTCTCAGCTACCTACATTTAATACTGATAAAACTTATGTATAAGAGCAAAGCTCTTAATAAAAGAATATGAAACTAAAAGATTAATGGAATGCCTATTAGTATAATGAAAGGTAATTTGAGAACTTAACAACAAACTTAAGATCTTTAAAACAAATTTTAATCCTTTATTGAAATGACATTTACTTCCTTTTTCTGATCTCTAGGAAAATAAATTATAATAATTTTATTAAATATAATATGCATAATAAAAAACAGGACAAATTTAATTTCTATTAAAAGAAAGGAAAAATCCATAGCAAAGCTTAAAAAAATATTCCATTTAAGTGTTTGTTTCATGCTTTGTTTATTGCTTTGTAATTTGTCAGTCTTACATATTTTTCAGTTTACTTCTATTTTATATTTGAGATAATTTAAGAATTATGTGTTCTCTCTCAGGACATGTTCTGGTTTGGGCCAAGACTCTGCCCTGATACAAAGCCACATCCAATGCAGAAGTTCCCAGATGCACTGAAATTACTGTTCATGTATGGTATCCTGTGTGCTGTTACACCAAGCTACAAGACTTGCTTTATAAAATTCTCCAAGAAAAGAATCTGTGTGTTCCAGTCCTATTGAAATCAGAGAATTCAATGATTGACTTCAGGAGATGATCACTCAGGACTCTGTGACTGTGAGACAAGTGCAATGTATTACATATCTCTTTTCTATTACACAGTATCAACAATATTTTATCTACATGCATTTCACTTTTTGTAAAACCCACAGTTAAAAGTGAATGATAATACAGATTAGCTACGTATTGATTTTAACTGAAGTTGAAAAAATTTCATGGAGTATCTGCTTGGCAGCACTATTGTAGATATACATGTCACAGTCAGGCAAATATTTATCTGCAAATAGGAGTTCTCAGGAGAAAAGTTAGTAAGTGAGTTTTCAGTGTTTAACTCCTTTTTAACACAGATTCCCCCCCCCTTTCATTCTCCATAAATAGATTTTAATGTAAAACATTAATTTCTACATTTTGACAAATGTCTGTCTTTTAATCTACCAGTTTTCTTTAGTTATAGCATAATTGCAATGTTCAGACAGCACAAAGAAATAAAATCTAGGTGAAAAATTGAGTAGCTAACTTGGAAATAACAGGTTCCTCTCTAAAATAGGACAAAAATCTGAATAAATAAATGGATAAATAGTGGATAAATTTGCCATTATTCAAGGATGGTTCCACCACAGGTTAAGTACTGTAGTATTTTCTCTTTATACTATTAACTTGTGTATTGCCAGCTTTTATGATAATAAAATGGTCAGTTCTTTAATTTCAGAATATAGTGATATTTTATTGCTACACTTACTTTTCCATGAGTAATGAGTCTAATTATCCAAATAGTATATATATAGGCCACTTGTGTGCTTTACAGCTTCAAGTTATTTCTTAATCTAGTATATATTGGGGTTTTTTTTAAATTATATTGCATATAAGTATAATGTAGCCAATATGCAGTTATAGTAGTGACTGTGTGCAGCAGGTTGGGGAAGGTTATCCTCTCCATCTACTCTGACCTAATGAGGCCACATCTGAAGTACTGTGTCCAGCTCTGAATTCCCCACTCCAGAAGGACAAGGAACTACTGGAAAAGGTGATTAGTGGGACTGTAGCATCTCTCTCAGGAAAAAAGACCGAGAAATCTGGGCTTGTTTAGCCTGAAGACACAGGCTAAACAGATAACTGAGAGTGGATATTATCAATACTAAAAAATATCTTAAGGACAGGTGTCAAGTGGGGCCAGACTCTTTTCATGGCACTCCTGCCCAGCAGCAGGATAAGGGGCAAGAGGCACAAACAGAAAACACAGGAAGTTCCATAAGATTATGAAGAAAATGTCTTCATGTTGAGGGTGACAGAGCACTGGAACAGGCTGCCCGTAGGGGTTGTGGAGTCTTCTTCTCTGGGATATTTGAAACAAACCTGGATGTGATTCCTCCCAATCTGCTCTAGGTGTGCCTGCTTTACTGGGGGGTTGGATTAGATGATCTCCTGAGGCCACTTGCAGCTCAGCCATTCTGTCATTCTGTGATTCTGTGATAAATGTGGATCAAATTGTTGTCATTTGTAATTTGTCAGACCTAGTAGGTCAATAACCTTGGGTAGTGTAAAGAAAAAAATATTGTAGAAGAAGAGGATAATAACAGTTTTACTTAAATTAAAAAGCTATACTCTTTAAAGGATTAGATGCTTCATAACATTTTGCAGAGGGTATGTATTTCTTAATTTCACTCTTTTGTGTAAAACAGCAACAAATTCTCTATTTCAGTTTCTTATTCCAACTTTTAAATATCACTGAGCTCTTCAGCATCTACTTACCTGCTGTTCTAAAATATCTGGAGTCAGTCTTGCTGTCAAGACTGTTCATGCATTTTATATTAATAGCCACTGAGCAAAACCAGAAATGACCCTGAGACTCCCAAAACTAGTGAATAATTAATTTATTTTAAATAACTAATTTAAATAAAAAGTGAGAATCAGCAGAATAGATTTGCTTTGACTCACAGAAAGGAAAATGTATAAGGATAAAATAGAGAAAATGCTAATACTAATGTCAGTTGGAGTAAGATAGGGCCATGTAAAAAACTATGCCCAGGAGAAAGACTATTGGGAGAGGAACAGCTCATAAAAGCATTTATTAAATTGAAAGTATTCAGTACAAAAAAAAAAAAAAAAAGCTGGAAATGTAAGTAATTAATCATTGTAGGGCCAACAAACAGAACCATGAACATTTGAACATTGCATTTAGCAAAACATCATGACTGAACACCCATATTAAAGTGCATTTTGTATCTATAAATAAGACAAGTAAGAACATCAATGTGCTATAATCTGTAATGAAATATGAACAGATAACATAGATAAAACAGAACACATTTGAATCAGGACTGGTCTGAGCTAGTGAGGTGGATTAACTTTGGGTGGCCACCAGATGCCATCAAAATCCTCTATCACCCCCCTTCTCAGTAGGATGCGGAGGAAGAAAATTTAAAAAATATAATAAACCCTCCTATTTCTAGACCTCAATTAAATACAATGAGGTGTTCAGTTAACTGGCATTACTGATCCTAGTTTCTAATAAGTGTTTAATTGAATCTCTATTATTTCTCAATGTGAAAATTTCTGATTAGCAGGATTTTTTGAGGTGATGCAAGATTTTTTTTTTAAGTTTCTTATGTACTACCAGCTGACACACATTTGTTAGAGTTTCCCTTTTAAAATGAACTTGTAGAGAAATTAATGTATTCTAAAATGTTAAGGCTGCGTGACAATCAGCATTAGCAAGTTCATTGTTTTCAAGAAAAAAATATTACTAAAAAATTCCAGTCTAGAATTAGGAAAATTAGATGCTATAAGTTTGGATTTTAAAAAATCCAGAAAGATATTAAGCAACATAATGTTTAGGTCTTCCACAGTCTTTTTTCCCCATAAATTTTTAATTAGATTATCATCTTTATCAGGTTTAAAACATACACTGCAGGGGCTGGTCTTATGGTACTCAGTGCAGCAGACACTGAGGTTTTAATGCCATTAAACCCCCATGTACTTCCCCACGAAGAGAATGAGAATGTCGAGGAGTCTGTGAGCCAACGTTTACAAAGCTTACAAACGACAAATTTGTTGCAAGTTGGCTTTGAGTGTCATGGGAGTCAGTACATTGTATACTTACAGGTTTGACAACATCATTCCCCTGAACTGTCCCAGAATGGACTGGAAATGACAATGTGCTGTGACAATCATGGAAATACCAATTCTATTGAATATCTTTTAGACTTAAATAATCTGAAAAGTGTTTCTTAAATACCTCTTCGAAGCAGGCACAACTGTTAAAATATTAATTATATATTATACAGTTTCATTGATTGTATCCTTAAGTAAAGAATAACCTTCTGAGAAGAAATATGTGAAATTCATGTAGCATGCTTAAACTGTATTAAACACCACAAAACCATGGCACTGCAAAGGTTAACAAAATTAATTAAGATTCTATAAATCCTGGTTTTCAGTGAACCACGATTTCTTGAAATTCTCAATCGGGAAGGTTCATCAGAATGATAAATTGCTCACTGTTGTGTCAGCATGGGACATTATGCAAGGAAACACAATGTTCTTTTTTAATGGTGTGTAACAACAGGTTATCCCAAGAAAGATGCATCAAGTCAAATAATTTTAAAAATTCATGGTTCACTGAAAGTAGTGGTTAAAAATATACCCATTTCCTTTCAAAAAATATAAAGAACTGGAGGAGTTTAATTTCAAACATTACTTTTTTTCTTATCTCTCCCAGCAGAAATTTTCTGCACTGGATTAGGAAATTCAGTATTTGATCTGTGTTTTGTATTCATATTTCACAGATTTTTTCATTAGTTTGGTCTGCTTTCTCTTTCAGGATTTCATGCTGATTAAAGAAAGCTCTCTGTGAGTATTTTTACACCCTATTAAGTCTGATTTTGAATGGTTTTGGAGTCATTCAGTCAAGAATATATTGATGCCTGTAATATGGATGGCTTAATATATCTATAACCATAAGGATATTCCATTGACCATACAAAATAAATCCCAAGCAGTTAATAAAGGGGTGCACATATAGAGACACATTTTCATGCAAGAATGAATTTCTTGTTCAACAATTTAATTTGAATATATTTCTGAATTACTTTCTATGATGCAAACTGTTTGTTTTAAAGTCTAGCTAAAGAAGAAGGGGAAGATAAGAAGTCTTAGTTAATGTAGCATACCCTTCAAGGATTATCTGATACACTAGAACAGTATCACAAGTCTTATTTCCTCTAACAATTGTCACATATGTCTTTACATGTCTTTACATGTGAGCTCCATGTGTGTTTACTCTCCAAGCACAAAGAGCAGAGTTAGCAAAGCACTGAGCAGAAGCAAATGTATCCAACCTTAGCATTATTTGCTAACATAGAGGTTAGTGGTAAGCACTGTGTTAACAATTTTTCACACATATGTGGAGCATGGGCTGAACACGACCCTATCTGCCTATGAAATTTGACAGCTACCACCACTACATGTTATTACTCTTTGGAAGCTCTCCATCAGCCACAGACATCTGTTCTTTAAAAGAATGTAGCAGCAGGGCATGTTCATCAGTTACAAGGAAAAAAAGAAGAATGAACTTGATGATATTTGCTCAGAAATTTCACAGATACTTGTTCACAGCAGAGGAGTAATAAGATTTCAGAATGCTGCTTCATATTGTACATAAGAGATTTTTTTGAATGTGGATTCTTCTACAAATATAATTTTTTCTTTCTATTCTCTCTGTATCTATTCTTTGTTCTCACAGCCACATCTTCCATCATCCTACTCAAATGGAATGTCCGGTTAAATAGTTTGGTTTTAATTACATTTACACTATGTGGCTCTTCATAACTCATCGTTCCTTAGTGTATAGCCTTCATTATGTAATGTATCTCTACAAAAAAGGGATAAAATTAGAAAAACTAAGAGACAAAATGAGTTTTTGTAATGAAAGGAAAAGATAAAAAGAATCTTTTATGAATGTATTATAGAACAAAGTAAAATATATAGGTTAATTACTTATGGGAAAGAGAACAAATTATGATTTAAACAAAAGAAGTTTAAGTAGAATTTGCTTCAGTCTTTACGAATTTAATTGTGTCCAAACACATTACAATGCTAATCTTAGCACAGAAATAGAACTGTAGGCCAGAATATGGAAAGAAGACACTAGGGAATACTTTAGTTCAAGTCTTCAGTGTTTGATGAACTGAGGAACTAAAAGAACCCACACTACTTCAAAGTTGTTGAAGTAATCTGAACTTCTAGTCATGCTGGAGCCTTTCATTCTGAAAGAAAGAAAAAAACCACTTAAAATTGGAAGGAGACAAAAATAAATACAAGAGAAGACAAAAAAATATATAATAGTGTTTTCTGTCTGTGGAGCAGAGCAGTATTTCATTATTAATAATTAAATTTATTAATAATATTAATAATAACTAGAAATTGTAAAAAGCACCTTATATTGATCAATAACATGTCATATCAATCTAGTTTCTTTTCTGTAATGCTAATAGTCCAGTGAATAAGAGGAAAGAAAATACTACAATATTTACCAAGGCCATAGAAAGATTTGGAGACTATATAACACACTTTTATAAGCAACCTCACAAATTATGGAACACATTTTATTGGTGCAAAATTGGTGTACAGTTGGATGAGAACCCACATTTAGTATTTAATATTATTGATTCATTGTCTGTTGGAAGAATTTCAAGTGAAGCCTTTTTCTATAACTGATTTTATTTAATACTTTAGTTCATGATTTAGGTGTTGATATATAATAATGTGTACAGAAGATGTTAGATAAAAAGGGTTATGTGTGCTTTGGAAGATCAGAATTCAGTGTGATTTGGAGAAAATGGAAATCTGACCTGAAATCATCAATAAAAAGAAGGATAAATGTCACAATTAAGAAGCATAAATAAAATGTGTACAAATATGAAATTAAATTGTCTGGGCAATAATGCTGTTAAAAATAATGTACAACTGCAGTGGGGGCACAAATTAGACAAGATTTTATGTATTGCTGAGGAGAAAAAAAATCACAATTACATTCCAAGATTCACTTAGACTTGAAAACTATTTTGCATCACATTTGGAGGACAACATTTCTGTTTGCTTTTGGTCACTGTCCACAAAGAAATTATTATTTGTGTTGGGCATATCACATGTGTTCTAAATAAGCAAATGGGATGTGCACTCTCATATCTTGGACTGTCTAGAAGAAAGGAGGATGTTCAAATTGAGATCAAAATGGGAGCATAAGAATAACCTTCATAAATCATAGAATCATAGAACAGTTTGGCCTGGAAGGCACCTTAAAAATCACCTAGTTTCAACCCCCCCATGAAGATCCAGGACATCTTCCATTAGACCAAGTTTCTCAAAGCTCCATCCAGCCTGGCCTTGAACCCTTCCAGGGACGAGACATCCAGTTTCTCTGGGCAAACTGTTTCGGTGTCTTACCAAGCACACAGTAAAGAATTTCTTTTTAAAATAGAGTCTCAACCTACTCAGTTTAAAGCCATTCCCTCCTGTCCTGTTCCTACATGCCTTTGTAAGCAGTCCCACTCCAGATTTCTTGCAGACTTCCTTTAGGTACTGGAAGGTTTCAAACAGGTCACCCTGAATCCTTCACCTCTCTCACTTCAGCCTCAACATTTTAGCCTGATTTCACAGGAAACATAGTCTCTCCCTGCCTCTAATCAATTTGGTGCCCCTCCTCTGGACTTGCTCCAAAGATTGATGTCCTTCCTGTGCTTGGGACCCCGAGCTGGGTGCAGTACTGCGGGTGGGGTCTCATCTGAGAGCAGCAGAGGTAGAATCACCTCCCTTGGTCTGCAGGTCACATTTGTTTTGATGCAATTGGACACAACTGGCTTTCTGGGCTGCAGCAGCACATTGCCAGCCCATGCCCAGCCTCTCATGCAGCAATATCTTCAAGGAGGGGCTGCTCTCAGTCTGCTCATTCCCCAGCTTGTATTTGATACCAAGGGTTACCCCCATCCAGTCTTGGGTCTTGCACTTGGCCTCGTTGTTGTAATGTAAGCTGTCCTTACAAAGATGTCTTTGCAGAAAAAGATAGCAGCTTGCTAAATGAAAAAAGTGTATTTCTCTTTGATAGTAAGAGGAAATGGTCTAAGTGTAATGTTGGCCCAGAGTGCAAAAAGCTGCATGACATTGCAGAGAAATATTCTTAAATGGGACTTTAAGGGCAAATTAGTTGGATGGTCTCGAGTTTGATTCTGAATATAAGCAATCTCACTTTAGTGAAGAGGGATTGACCACATGGCTTTTTTTTTGGGTCATCCTTAGAGATCTCTTCTTTTAATTCTGTAATAAAAATGTATTTACTTCGTAGCACCAGGGAGGGTAAATAATTATAATGACACAGACTCCTCCAGCCGTGTGGCGAAAGAAGCGATTTTTTGAATGATCGAACCACATATTCATAGTGTTGTTTGCAAACTGCAAACAGAACAGCAGTCTGTTGGACAATAGAAGAAGACAAAACTTTCTCACAGACCATGAGAATTGTTTTTCATTGTTTTTCAGTGAGCACCAGGTGCTAATCTTGTTATTAATTCCTTTCTGTTTTTCCCAAATGTTATCATCCTGGGAAAGGCTCAGGCTGGAGCTGAGAAACTGTCTCATGCCTGGGAAGAGTTTCCCCAGCATGAGAAAGAAAAAAAAAGACTCCAGGCCTTGCAATTTTCACCCTGGGGCTTCAATGGTGTCCATAGCGAGACACTTATTTTTTATTTATGTGATTTATAACTATATCTACCTACAGAAATATTCTTTGATGTAAAAAAAATAGAAATTGTTTCTTTATTTTAATTGTTAATATTATTTTGTTCCCCCAAATGCTTTGGGATTGGTAGCTCAAAGATCCTTTAGAACTTCTATGTGTTATGCAATATTGTGCTATTGTCAAAAGTTATTAGTTGATTTAGAGATAAAAGATGAGAAAATAAACAAAACTGTAACCTACAAGTTAATTCAATCATTCATCATTTTGAAACCCAAAATTTTCAGTTTACATGAATTATTTCCTATCTTAGTTTTGAATTATGTTTTTTTTTTTAATTTATCTAAATAAAATGAATTAATATATTTTTATACAGAATCTAATTCCTCTTATAGGTATTTTAGATAATTCTATTTTTTTCATAGTTGTTTTATTATGGCCTACTGTAAATTACACAAAAATATTTGTAATCTGTTTATTTTTGATGCTTTAATTACTCACTGATGAATAGGTAAATTATTGTTTCAGTTTACCAATGACAAATACTGGAAATCACTAACAGTCTATAAAAAATGAATCCTTTAAAATAAAAGTATTTTCTTCCCCTTACTGTTTTATTAGATTGTGGAGGCCAGACTACTGACAGAGGCAGGAGGAGTGATATTATAGGTGAGAGAACAAACCAGCACAGCTCTGACACTGTTCTCATCACACTATCCACAGTTTACCTTAAATGAGTGACTAAAATGTTCCCAAGGGAACTCTGAAGGTTGCAAACTCCCTTGGCAACCAAAAGTGCCTACAGAGAGCCCTGCCCATCACACTCTTTTCACATCATCTTGCTGCTCTGCAGCCACAGTGCAGTGATCCTCCTGCAGGGGCATTTTGCAGTTCACAGATAGTACCAGGTATTTTGCAGTTCACTGCTGTCTTCTCCCTCCCATTCCTGTCTTCTGGACTGTTTTAATTCACAGACTTCATATGAAATCTTCATCTTAATGTGACAAGTACTGCTAAAAATGGAAAAGAAGGATTTTACCTGTGTTGTTTGATTCTGTTATTGATGGGAAAGGCTAAGGCTAATTCTGTACAAATGTCTAACTGCTATTTTGTCCTTTTAATACCTTCAAAATTGTTCAGAATATTGCTGTTTGACTTGATGGGCTTGATCAGAATTTCAAATATATTAATTTTATTGATAATTAATTGCAAAGATAATTAGATTTTGCTACAAATATTTTGCTCACCAAAATCTACCTAGTGGTTTAAAGTATCTGAGTATCTAATAGAGCACCCAAGAATTCTTATTCTGGGTGCTCACCCCCATCTAAGTGATTCTGAGTCGCTCATACTGTGTCTTTTTTTAACCTTTTTTCCAGTCTAGGGTTCATTTCAATAAATCAATCTGTGTGGAAAAGAAATTGGAATGATATTTTAGTAGTGGTAGCAGTAATTATGTACAATACAGCAGAAACAGCAGTGATCCCTGGGAATTAAAAAGAACTGGATATACCCCCCATAGGCAGTGACAGCAGCACATATTGTGTGGACATACTGCAGGGAATCATTTTAAATCTCTTCTGTGAAGTTTTCTCCAATTTTTATTTTTTTAAAAAATCATGATGATTGATTATTTTTCTTTGAAGGAATTAAAGAGCTTTAGGGAGCTTATGTTGGACTTTTTTATGGGAAAGGAGAACCTGGATTGCACATTCAGGACCTGACATACTTTGTGAGAATCCACTCTGAAGATGGTGATTCAGGTGCCTCTGGACATTATGAAAGCTCTGGAAATCCTCAGTCTACTCCATTGAAAAATCTCATTCTTTAGATTTCTAGTTTGCTGTACTCAGTCTCTAATTCAAAAGTGTTGTTTCCAACAGTTTAAATTACATAAACTTTACATGTTCTTCTAGGCATGTAGTTTCCTTCAAAATGTAGTTTTAATTATCTACACTTATTTTTATAGATAAAAATAATTTATATACAATAATACATCTTTTGTTTCGGTGGACAACTCCATAGTTAAAATTTGTAATGACTTTCTTTATGAAGGGTAATGGTACTTGCATTATGATCTGAAAGATTCAACTAAAGTTCACATATTGATAAAAGGGCTTAAAAAAGAGCAGAGAAAATATCTAGGGAGTTGCATATTCCATTCGCTTTATGTATCAGATGCACGAGGAGTGTTATGCTCATGCAAAATTGTCTGAGTAGTATTTTTAACAATATCTGATCTCAATTGCTTCATTAAGGCTTTTTCCTGAATTTTCTTTTTTTTTTAATTTCAGCCTGTACTAAGTGTTTTGACCTGTTTTATAAATATCTGAAATGAAAATTAATATGATACTTGAAAATACTGACAGATCATCAACCACAAGAACACCAGGGAACATGGCACAAATTAGATCTTGATATGTTTTCCTACAAGAGTATATGTCTTCTGCTCTCTGCAGAAGAAGAGAATGTTCTTGTTTCTCTACGTTGCTAAAATTCCAACATTAAAATATTTGAAAATGTGAAAGGTCTCTTGAACACAATCCCTTGTGAAAAATTTATGTAGCAGATGGTAAAACACCTAGATTGGATCTGAATAAAGTATATAGACTCTTGCCTTCAATTGAAGTGGTAAAACATAATTTTTACTCTTATGGGACTGTTGTTTTAGTAGAAATATATCAGTTAGAGAAGTTAATTAAAGAAAAATTTTCTTTATGAATAAGATTATGAAAAGGATTTGAAGAAGCACATGGATACCATTTTTTCAAACTGAAACTACTGCATAATGAATCAAGATTCTTTGCTGCTTTGAAAAAAGCTTTCCATCAGGCTGTTTGAAAGAGCAAGAAAAGGTAAAAGCATCTATAGTTGCACTTATATAGATATATCATTTTTTGTGTGTGTATATATTTAATATGTGCATGTATATTTATTCATGCATACATTATAGAAAATATACAAATACATAATAAAAATTATTGTCTGTTTTATAGATGTCATGTAACTTGATGTCAACAGGGTTATCATGGAAGTTACTAAAACTGTATTTCATATGTTCGTTTATTGTGATTTTTTCAAAATGTTTTCAATCTCTTATTTTCTCTTCACCTTCTGTTTCCAGCAGATGAGTTACACATTGCAGTGAAAACTATTGTTATTAATCCTGAGGATGCTTTCCCTTTTTTGAATTTGTATTTAATTTATTTATAATTGAATTTGAAGTAATTTTTATTATTTTAGTTCTCCATGTCATATTGTTATTTCTTGATGTTCTGTATTAATAATAGCACTTAATTTTGTCATTGTCAGCTATCATTGTTAGACTCTATTGTCTCATTATAACTAATACATTTATTAACCAATGTTTGTCCCAAGACTAATCTTTAGCAACTTAATCAGTAATCTCATCTAAGACTGAAAGTTCCTTTTTCCACACTACCTCTTTCTGCTTATTTTCTTTTATCTAGTTTACATGTTAAAGATGTTTGGCCTGTATCTATTATTTTATTTATATTCTTATGTGTAGCATCATTTCAGATACTGGACGAAAAAGAAAATTATATCTACTACATTCTAATGCCTGAAAATCAAAGAAAGAAAGCTGATATGTCAGTTTCAACTAATCTGAGAAGAATTCTGTTCTGTCACTGTCACTTCAATATCAAGTATTTGTTTTGCAGTATTAGTGGGTAACCAGCCTATATGGTGTAGTGCAGTCTGATTAAAAGAAAAAAAAAAAAAAAAAAACTTATTTAACTAAGTTAATTTGATTTTTCTTAGTGAACTTCAATCTTTACAAAAATTAATCCAACAAAAGAAGGAGAAAAAAAACCAAAATGCCTTTTTTATATTGGTCTTTACACAGTCTTTGTTACATTTCTCTTCCCTGTATACACATTCTATGTAATACAGAAGCTGAATCAGGCAGGTTTGTTGGTTAAAATTTATTGTATAATATTTCAAAGTTTGCATAAAATTGAAGCAAACAGGTAGTATAATTTGGTTTTCTGGTTGTGTACTATGAATACAGTAGAATATGAGTAGATAATTTAATAGCATTATCCATTACTCAGATATATTTTTCTCTAGTACTGACTGCTGGATATGTTTGCTGGTATGTGATTAGTGGTAGCTCTAGAACACTAAAACCTGAAACATCCTGCCTGTTTTTTTCTCTACAAGCTTTACTTCTTTACTGATAATTTGCCATCATCTATAAAATGTAATAGGAAAGAATACATTTAAATTTAGCATGCAAGAATGATAAAGTTTAGTGGGGTTATTTTAGTTTTGTGTAGAATCTTCTGCAAAATTGGTGTTGAATATGTGAGGTACTGAAAAATAAATAAAGTTTGGCTATATGTGTGGGAAAACTAACAAATAAATGAACAAATTTACGAACAGTCAGAAGTGGCTGGAAAGAGAAATGTGTCAGGATGTGGTAAGGATTATTTTGATAATGACGGAATGAAAAAAAAAGCACAAAACAGACAGAAAGAACACTATAATAGTGCTTATTTATTCCTCAAAATTTTAACTTAATAAAAATCAGATTTATATTTTTTCTTATCAGAAATTTGTTGTGATAATAGTCTGTTTGTTGCCATGTTGAATGTGACTGTTTAGTCCCCTAAAGTTCTCCACATTTTCATTTTAAAACAACACTATAGAAAGAGTTATATGGTATTCATAATGCTTAATGAACACATAATTTTATGACATTTTCATTGATTTCTCCAAGTTTTTTATGTTGAAAATATTTATCTTTCAAGATAGATAGTTAATTTTTTACTCTCCAGCATATCTTTCAACTTTCTAGTTGCATGTCCCTTTCTTTGTTTAACTATTGTCAAGCAAAGTCCTTTACTGTAGATCACACTGGAATAGGTTATGTATTTAATCATACGGTTATCTGACTTCTGTAAAGCAAATAAAATAAATCTTGTGACTACAATTTAAATACCAGACTCCAGACAAATATTAAAATAAAAATATTACTATATAAACATATAAAATATACTAATAATAAATATGAAATATATAAATATATAATATATATATATTTAAAATATCTTCAAGAAAAAGTGTTTCTTAATTGAGATAATATGTGGCTTGAACTGCACCAAAGATTCTGAATTTCTCCTTTGGGGAATACCAACAAAATAATATATTAAAAGCAGACTATAGACTAGCCATCAGGAAATTCTGCAGTGATTAAAATTGTAAAAGTGAAGCTGCACAGAATATCTTCTGCAAGTAATTTTTTTTCTAGTAATTTTGTGGAGGCATCAGTCTTGACAAGAAGAGATTTAAGAGATTGGTAATTTGCATATTTTATTCAGATATTTTCCTCTCTTGATAATAGCAAAACTTAAAAAAAAAAAAAAAAAAAAAAAAAGTCAGGACCTTAGACATTAGAAGAACTAAAGTAAATATACAAATCAGAAATTATTGCAGTGTAAAAATCTTAGCCACATACCTCTGTCTTCCTCAAAAGAATTTTAAGGAAGAGAAGCAGCTAATACTACGCATGCCTGTAAGTCATCATGATGCTCTAGTAAAGTGTCTTTCTGACCATTTCTTCCAATTTTCATGTTGGAGTTGCAAAGAACAGTAAGCATAGAAAAATTGCAATATGAAAATTCAGTCATATTTTGAAAAAAAAAAAAGTATTTTGATTTCCTTTACCTACACAAAGGGAGAATGAAGATTTCACTGGAGTTCATTTTATGGCGGGAGATGAGTCATGCACTGTAGAATTCAAAGTCTAGAGTCTTCATAAATTAGAAATTCTACTATACTAGGTACCTAGTATATTAAGACCAACAATCATTTCAAAAATCCTTCACTGTGGAGATAATGAGGTAAAAACCTCATGAAACTCTAGTGGATGAGTCACTACTGGGAAGTAAAGTGACTTCTATTCAAAGAGACTTCCTCAGGCATTTTCTTTTCATGACATGTCAGTATTTCTCAGTTCACATATGGTGTTAAATTAAGCTTAGCTGTTTATGTTCTGCCTGGTTTGACTTTTTGACTCTCTCTTTCCCATTAGATGAAGTGGTTTTGCCCCATAATTCTCAGATATTTCATAATATGTGTGTGATAGAGAAGGTTTTTAACATCTTAGTTTAAAAATCACTTTCCCCTTTGATTTGATGGGTTGTGCTGAACTTTCTAACCTCACTAAGAAAAAAAAAAGTGTAAAATAGGAAGATTTTAATATATTGCTCTTAGGTTAAGATAATACTAACTTAATAATTTCACGTATTGAAGACTCTGCCCATGATTTGGAGAAAATAGGGTAATTCACACATTTCTTTATAATTCTAGCTATCTAGAATTTAAGTTATAAAACACTTTAAAACATAGACCATTTAAAAAATTAATAATTGCATATTTTATAATATTCAAAATATTTCATTTTCTCATTAAAAATATGCTAAAAATACTTAAGAAAATACAGATGTAATAGTACTCACTAATTTTAAAAAATTGTTATGAATTTTAGGCAGTGAATGATAGTTGTAAAAGCTGCATGTTTCAGAAGTTAGCTAGTTATTCCACCAGCTCCCTCAAAACCCACAGATGCAGCTTGTCAGATACCATGAGTTTACATGGGACTTTCAGGCTCGTGACCTCAAATCTGATTTTCTCTTACAGTGGGTGATTCTTCATTGTCCCAGTCCCTGCCTTTGCCTTCTGTGACTTGGGAGGTGTGGCTGGGACAATTGCCAGTGAAGGTGAAGCAAAAAAGAAATTTGGTACCTGAGCCTTCTCCATACCCTGTGTAACCAGGACTCTCATTTCCTTCCAGAGGGGGCCTGCATTTCCTATAGTCTTCCTTTCATCACTGACACCTATAGAAGCTTTTCTTGCTCCCTTTGATGTCCATGGCCAAGTTTAATTCCACCAGGTTTTCAGCTTTCCTGTCTACTTGGAAAACCTCTCTGTATTCCTCCAGGCTGCTTGTACTTGCTCCCAATCTCTGTAGGCTTCCTTTTCATGATACGTTTTTCCAGGAGCTGTGTTCATCCATGCAGCCATCCTGGCACCTTTTCCCAGCTTCTCTTTGAATATTGAGTCTAGCCTTATGCTTCTGAAATAATTCAGCATAATTGTTAACTTTATTGATTTTTTTTTTTTTAAACTAGGAAAAACACTTACTTATGATTCATAAGATACCTTTCCATAAGATATGGAAAGAATGGATAGGGCCAGCACATTCCCAAGACCAACTACTCACAGAATTATTACGTTGAGAAAATAGTAGTTACAAATACATAGGTAAGATGGAATCTGATCCAAAATGCTAAGGGAATGTTTACTAGTTACCTTTTTTTTTATTACTAAGAGAATTAAGCTGCTATGCCAAAAGCTAACAAATGAAGAGATTGACTTGGGGTCACTTGGATGTTACACACTGAGTATGACAGATGTTCCCTCGCTGGGCAAGGAGTACTTCTGCTTAGATAAAGAAAGTGCAGTTGTTTTATTAGCAGGATCATCTTTTAGGATTTAGGAAGTCTTCTCAAACCAAAGAGTTGATAGATATATACCTGTCCAGGACTTCAACAATGATTGCAGGGTGAACACTTAAAGTGTTGGAAATGTACAAAAAGCTAATTTAACAATAATAGAGAAAGATTGTATTTTTTAAAACCTAGGGGGGAAAAAATAATTTTACCCTATGTATTCACTTCTGCATTGAGCATTTGGTTCATGGGTCAGAATGCACACTTAGCCCAACCAGTAGAGATGATGGAAGGTCAAGGTTGTCTTATAGGAGAACCTCAGTAAGATGGAGGAATGAATCTACAGGTTCCTAGTGGATTTAGCAGACGTGAAAATCTTGCACCTGAGACAGAACAACTCTCTCCACTAATGCAGGCTGCAGACTGCCTAGAAAACAGCTCTTCAGAAAAGGACCTATGAGTCCTGGTAGACGAGAAACTGAAAAAGTCAGCAATGCGTGCATAAGATAATTGCCTACTGGGCTGTGTTAACAAGAGCATAAACAACAGCTGAAGTGAAGTGCTTTTTTCCTTCTACTCAGCATTCATGAGGTCAAATCTGAAGCACTGTCCAGTTTTGTGGCTCCCAGTAGAAAACACATAAACAAACTGCAGTCCAGTGGAGTGTTATTAAGTTTGTCAGGAGTCTGGATCACATGTAATGTGGGGAAAAGCTGAAGGAGCTGATTTTATTTATTCTGCAAGGATAATTAAAGGAGGACAAACTAATTACAGTGGTCCAAAAAGCTGGAACCAGACACTTAAGTGCATGGCAGAAGGGTAAGGAATAATGGTAACAGGCTGCAGCAAGGGAAATCCTGGTTAAAGGAAAAAGCACTTTAGAGTGATGGTGATGCAGATTGTCCAAAGAGGCTGGAAAACCTTCATCTTAGAGATTTTCAAAACTCAAATGGATATGATCATAAGCAACCTGCTCTTACTTTCAAATCAGCACTGCTTTGAGCATAAGGTCAAACTAGATGATCATCAGAGAGACCTTCCAATATAAAACGTGAAAAAATATAAGTGCACGTACTCTCTCTTAGTCATTGCTCTTGATTAATTTGGCATTGAACATCACAACTGGATCTTGAACAAAAAGAACACCTATTTTTTCTCTTTTTTCTTTTCTTTTAGCTAAGAAAAAGAATAATTTTAATTCCCTTAGAAATAAATATAATGGATAGTAATGGATAAAATTAAAACTGTTAGGATCGTCCACTAACAGGAATATTTGTATGTATTTAGCTGAACCTTGTAAGATGGTTGGTATTTTACTGTGCTGTATAACTCATAATACTCAGAAT
This sequence comes from Muscicapa striata striata, assembly GCA_030060385.1. Classification (NCBI taxonomy): domain Eukaryota; kingdom Metazoa; phylum Chordata; class Aves; order Passeriformes; family Muscicapidae; genus Muscicapa; species Muscicapa striata. Next base: position 2,847,644 of record JAREIS010000099.1, on the reverse strand, counting down.
AGACATAGAGATGAATTGCACTGAGTAATTAGATCTGATACTAGTCAAATATAATATAAATGTTATTTATTTATTTATTCATTTTCTACCTCCTTAAGTTGACCTTACCAGTTAATACACAAATTTATTTCTCACTTATCAAGCATCAGGAAGACCTTGAACATGCTACACTGGAAAAAGCAAATCATTAAGAACACATACAATAACGGAAAGCAGAGATACGTTGTAGAAAAGAATTAGGTTGATGGACTTTCACTGCTTAAGGGGAGAGGCTGTGATGGAAAGAGAGGTAGAAAAGAAACCCTTACAAAATTGTATCCAACTAAACAGAGACAGCTTTGACTAAGTGACTAAAGAAACATGTTTTACAGGCATTAAATCTCATTTGTCTTGAGGAATGTAAAGCATTCTAGAGACACAGATTCTGATTGAATAGACAACATTAGAAAATCAACTGTGTGTAATGAATAGATTCAATGGAATCAGGTAGATTGGTAGGTACCACATACTGAAAATTAATTTTGAAACAAATGAAACCAGACAAATTCCAGCTATCAATTTAATTATTGGTGTGTTTGTGTGACATATACCATTAGCTCCATATAGGATGTGGGTACTCAAAACATTTAAGTTCTTTTAGCTTCAACATATTAATTTGCATCTATGGCCTGTAGAGTAAAAACACAATAAAGTTCTGTAGGCAATTCAACACTGGCATCATAGGAATATTTTCTGCAGAATTTTATCTGTGTGGTTTTTCACTCTCACATCAATATAGATCTTAAAATATCACATACAATTCTCAAAAGACTTAAATGAACTCAAATGGAAAATAACGTAATCTGAAGATGTTGGCACTCTAATGATCTTTTGCAATAGAATGGTTAACCAGATTATTAGGAGAAAAAGCCCTAAAAAGAATACATGCAAAAGTGAAGGAAATAATATATCACCTTTCTCAAAGTCTCCATAAATACTAGTTAGTTAGAACACTTTTTCTCATATTTTCTTAAATTTTATTTCTAAGTATTAATGTATAGCCTCAGTGTCCAAGTACTGTCACAGCTGAGCATCCTGATGTAATTCAAATCAAAGTGGGCTTGCCCCTGAAATACTGAATGGATATCATATTATATCTAAGCTTTAAAAGGAAAATCCAAACAGATACAGGACAATGCAAAATGATAATAGGTTTAGAGACTATTTAATGACTGGTGGTCAGGAAAAGAGGAATAGTTGTATTTTATTAGTTACTTAAAATAAATAGAATATTAAAAATGTCTCGAAATTGTAGCAATTTTAGATTCTTTTTTTATAGTTCAAAGTTTTATGTACCTTAAAAGAGAGAAGAATCTTCCCACAATGTTTAACCTAGATATCAGAGTATATTAATGGACATAGAATGAGAAATTAGAGAAAGAAACAGTCCTTTCTGGTGAAGCGCAGCCTATGAATTTTTTAAATTGTATCCTCTGCTTTTTGTGACTGTACAGATACCATTTATTGTTAAATTGCTAAATCTCCATGATTATTTGGCTATGATTTGTCCAAAGGTATTGAGCTAGACTTCAATTATTTATGACATTGATTGAAAACTTAGCTGTTACACAGAAATCATCCAAAATTAAATTAGGGTTTGCTTGCTTTCACTTTCAAACATTTGCATTTCACTTTCAAACATTTTGTCTGACAGAAAGATCAACCTATACTGTGTTCTTCTTCACCAATGAATTTTTTTTTTTTTTCAATCTGTTAATAGAATATTTCTTATTACCTAAGAAATATTGCCAGGTTGACATCCTTGTTTGATGTGAATGACTTGGAAAGACTGGTAAATAGACTTGTTACTTCAGGGGGAGATTATCACACATTTCATATCTTGGCATTTGTGGTTTATAGCTCATCTAAAAGGCAGCAGCTTAAATTTTTGTCATAGCCATCTGCTAGCTGTAACACTTCAGTTGCAACATATAAAAGTTTGTTTCCAATAAATTATTTTTTTATTATATGGATTATTTATAATTGCGTGTTGCCACTCCACCACTACTTCATCTCTTTGTATTTTGGTGACATCCAAATTAGGATGACATTAAATATTTTCTGCCTCTTCTATAATTGAAATCACAGGATTGCTTTTTAGAAGCTTTTTAGAAGTTATCATAACTTTCTGCCTGATCATGATTTTAAATTCCATCAGAGAGGTCTAGGCCTTACCACAGCTTGTAAGTGATGCAAGAATTGCAGAGCTTATTAGTACCATTTTTTGCAAGAGCTTCTATATCTTTTGGGGAAAACATATTTATGTATATTTCTGTTTGGGAATTGTGACATCCCTCCTCTGGAGCCATCAATTGTGAAAGAAGTAGGACATATTCAGAAGTACCTTTGAGATGCTGCATAGAATGGTAATATGATATGAATTCTTCAGACTGATTATTGTCTTATGTAAGTTTCAAAATTCAGGAAGGGAGTTTGAATTCCTACCAAGATCAGTTGAATTTATGGAGGGAATCCATCATACTTTCTAACTGACAGTTTAACAAACACAGAAAAAAATATTTAAAAATTCATGAACCATTAATAGTCTTCACTGAACTATAACAATAGCATATATGCTCTATGATATATTAAATTTGCATTATTTAGTATTTTCATTCTCTTTATTCCTTTACAAGCAATGCAGTAAAATACTAATTAAAACCCACATTTGCCACTGAGGAAACTCAAGATTTGTGTACAATTTCAATGATTAATTAACTTTTGTATATCCTTAGGTGAGTTGTGCCTCCAGACATACTAATCATGGGTCTAGATATGCACTTTCAGTCATCGGCTGCATTGGAGGGAATGTGCAGAAGCTACTTCAAAAAAGAAACAACTAACTTTTCTGCCATTGAAGCAAGAGTCCTAGAAATAATACCTTGGTGATATTTTTAAAAACAAAATAGAGGAACATTTGAGGATTTGAGGTTGAATGACCTTTTATATCTGGTTATAAAACAGACACAGTGCTTGAATCAGTCTGTGTATGCATTCTGAGTTTGGACTTGTTACTCTGGGGATGGGAATGCAGACTGGTTATGATGTTTAACTGTGGTTTTTATTGATATTTTACTTCTTTTATTTCTCCTGAGACTCTCTTTGGCACATGTCCAGGCTTATCACCCTCAATTGTTCATCAGCTTCTGTATTAAGAAAATAAAATATTGTGCACTAACTAAACAGAAATATAGCAAAGAGGCAAGCTAAGCAGCATATAAAGAATGGCTCTCAGTGGGGATATTAAGGGTAGAGTAGAGATTGGTTTATATTTCTTCAGAAACTCCTTGGCTCTGTACTGCTCCATTTTGAGATTTATGTTTTCTCTCGGGAAGTCATAACACTTGCAGTTAAGTTCATATGTGCTCTATAAAATAATCTTCAAACTAGATATTGATCAATCAGTCAATTCATGTTAAAAAAAAAAAAGAAAAAGAAGGAAAGAATTACAAAATTGCTTTTATTTTACAATATTCATGACTTAAAAAATTTAGCTAAAAAAAGTTTTGAAGTTTGTTCATATTACACAAATAAACAACTGCAAAAACACTTTGGTAGGGGTTTTTATAATACAGAACCTAAGCATGTGTATTTTACTATAAAATTCATTTGGCATTTTGTTTTTAATTATCTGTAGAGACTGAGAGATTCTCGAGATATTCTTGTGAGTGTTCATTCTCTTCCCAGTTCTGGGGGGATAGGAAAAAAAGTGATCAGCAAGAAAACAAAATATTGAAGAAAAGCAGTAAAGCAAACCAAAACTGTGATATGAATACTTCTATGTATGCTTTCATTCTAAATCATAAGCACTACCAACTAATACCTTTTGTTAAGGTATTAATTGAAATCAAAGCTAAGTAAAAAGAAAGTTAAGTCTTATATGTCAATATGAAGAGATGTTATTCTTTTCTAGACCTATATGAAGAAATAAATCTGTGGATTTCTTAGACTAAATTACAAGTTTTTTTTCTTGTGGTATGTCCAACACGACGTGTTTGAATTGTGGATTTATTCTGTACACTAATCTTCATCCAGAGTGTCTCATCTCAGAATATTTTTATTTCCATCATTTTATATAAGTAATGTAATGCTGAAATTTAATGAAGAAATTTAAAACAATAGACTTTTAAATCTTTTTTCATGCCTTCCTCAGAAGCAGAGGATAAAATTTTGAAATGTATTATTTATATGTCTTTTTTTACCAAAAAAAAAAATCCCAAATAATTTACTAATAAGTTCAGATTTCACATATAAGTAACAAAAAATTAAAAATTCTCTTTAACGATTAGAAACAAACAAAATATATACTTTCAAATATATTTTGAAGTATTTTTATAAGTTTTACTAATCCATTTTTCAACTCCTTGAATATAAAGGAAATCCTGTTTTCAAGGTCTCATTGACCACTGATTGTCCTTCAAGAGAAATCTGCACAGCAGGTACCACAGGTTTAGGATTAGATTGTTACCTGAATCTGCATATATTCAGTTCTTCACCAGGAAACCCAAGATAATATTTTTTCTAAATTTTGGAAATGGTGTACTAAAGTTTTAATTACTAGTATGGAGTGGTTCATAAAGAGCAAATCTGATTAAAAAAATGACACTGAGATCAGGAACATAACATCCTACTGCCAATAATAGCACCATAAATGAGATGGAAGAGTCAGCAGGTGATGGATGCAAGCAGAATAAATTTGTCACACAGAAAAATGTGCCATCATCACACTTATTATGTTATCCTCTTGTTAAACTAAAATTAGCATGAACATGAAAAAAGGAAAAAAATTACTTTGCTATTTCTTACCAAGTTACTCCTTAAGGTATGGTGACTCTTTGTATAGAAAGCAGTTCTGAAATGCAGTTGCTTATATGTGAATTTAGAACTATATCTTTACATATGTCTAATATATTCTTCTTTCTAACACACCTTGAGAAAGAACCACTGAAGTCTGCATTTAGGAAAGAAGAAATGATGTAATAGCTAATCCAGAAGATGTAACTAAACAAGGTTTCTTTTGGTATGATAATTAAATATAAAAGAGGAAATTTTTACATTACTAGCTTGGCAATTGTTCCGAGGGGGACCCGACCTTAAGTATAAAATATAGGCTGATTCAATAACCATTGTGCACAGAATATTTTCTCAGGCCTCACTCCTGAAGAGCCAAACCTATTTCCTTAGAAATAAAAAACTGTATGTTTTATCTCTTTTGTGCCATGGACAAAATGTTTTGTAGTTTATGTGTAAGTACTTAGATATCGATTTACTGGTAATGCCATTGATGTAGCAACAACTTCTCATTGCCAAGTTTTGTGCATGGAGACTATGGTTAAGCATAATGTGATGGTCAGAAGGTTATGATCAGAAAGAAGGTTTTTCCATACAGACAAAACATAACCCTAGCTATTATTGCTTAGCCATAGTAATAGGAAAAGAAATTGGAATTTTCTTGTTTGTTTGCTTGTTTATTTAGATTTCATAGTGCTTTTAGGAATTTATTTTATCGTGAAAAAATAATTTGTGTCATGTCAAGATCAAAGTCTTTTATGGAGAATTAGGCTCCATTTGAATCAAAGCATAATATATTTTGACATTAATAAAGTCTGTACTTGTAATCCTGCACTCAGTTAATTTGAGTAAAGCCACCTCAGACAAAAGATTTTACTCAGCTTTCAACTAATAGCAACACAACTATTGTGAAAGTGATTTACCAGCATCTCTAACCCGTTTCTAGATAGCAGGTACCATCCAGATATGAATCCTCTACATCCAGTTACCTTTGTCTTTCAGAACTGGCTTGATTCTATCCTAATTCTAATTAATTAAAACAACCAATCATGCAAACAAAAACACCGGTAACACTGGAAAAAACAGTAGGCAGAGAAAATCTGATTAAAAAAATGTTAGCAAATATTTTTATTAAAAAATACTAGCAAGATATGGACTTGCATGGACCGTTAAACACTAGGACTTATATCTTTAATTAAAATTGTTATTTTTAATGTGAATACAATAGTAAAGTTAGTCAAAGGGACAATGTCAGCTGCAAAATCAGATTTTTGTTGAGGTTTTTTGGTGTTTTGTTATCAGTGTTAATAATTACCTACTTGAAATGAAAATTAACTCCAAGTAAACCATCACAGATCTTTCAACATCAATGAAGAGACAGAGATATTTGTGGAACATAAAAGTATATCTACCTCAGATATATGCAGTGAATGTACAATTCTTGAAATTATACTGACAATAGGATTCGTCTTACTTAAGGGTGACCAAAAGGAATTTGGATAATTAGAGTATGTTAATCACTAAGATCTCCTCAACAGAGAAGAGAGATAAATACTTAGCACCATATGAAGACAGGTTTAAGGTAGGTTGAATGACCCAGTTTCCAGAACTGCCTCTCTGTCTTTACTGTCTACAGAGAGATTCCAGATGTGTATCATAAACTCAACATTATGTGAGAGAACGGTCTCACCAGCCACTGCTTTAGACAAACTTGACAGAATTTGACCTCAGCTGCTGGTTCTGCATATAGATATGTACAAGAAACATACATATTTTTAAATAGTAAAATCTGTATATTTTTGAGAGAGATATCGAATTTAGATAATTGATAAAATACTAACAAGTTTTTATCTTTTCATTATTTTCACGTTTTTCTCAGGTGTCTACCTCCCCGGCCTAGGCCAACAAAGTCAATGGATTAATTCAATGACAAGCTCAATGACAATTCTCATTGCTCATCTTCTTCCTGGCAGGAAAGCTTTTTAATCCATTGACTTGTTGACAGCTTTTAGAGAAAAATGTAGAATTTCATTTCAAACAATAAGATTTTTACTCCCTTTCAAAAATTCTATCAAAGTTCCTATTTCAAACTTTCTTTCAAAGTTCAAAGGTGGGCTTTAGACACCTTTTGAGACAATCTCTAAAAAGGATAAATCTAATCATTCTCCCTACACTTTTGTGTCAAGAAAAATAATTTCCTGAACAATATTGATTTTATTTTCCTTCTTAATTTTCTTTAATGCTGAAGAATGGCTGAGTGATTGAATAGCAATTAGGATCAGATCTGGGCAAAAGACTATCCTCAGAAGATGTTTCTCCAGAGAAGATCCAAATTCAGTTTCAGTAAGAAGGATGTGGGGTTTATTAGTATGCATTTGTATTAAAATTTATTCAGACATGAGTCAGAGCTGTGTCCAGCAAAATAATAATGCAAAAAATCATCCACATCTTTTGCTTAAAAATTACCTATTTTCTATCCTGTGGATCTCATATAAGGCTCAGAGCAAAGAGAAGAAACTGAGGGACATAGGTGATGGATAGAAAACTCTAATTAGAATAAAATTTTCACTAAACAAGGACACAACTACTTTGCAATTTATTTAATTATACTCACAGCTGGTATTGAAGTAATTCACAAGCAAGAATTCATCAAAGGACAAAACTAGTGGATTTACTCATGTAAATAAAAGTAAAAATGTCTATAACATAGAACAATTTCAGTCCCTCTCATGGATACCATGTCATGACTTCATTATTGGACTAAAGTGCACAATTTCTCTTTAAGGGAAATTGCTTTGACTGACATTGTATTACTTAAAATTATACCAAAAAAACCTATTTCTTTGGTGCCTTTGGTTGTAATTTTTTTTTGCTTATATTTTCAAAACTTCCTAGATGTTACTGCTGAGAACTGTCAGAACTCAAGAGAAAAGCAATGAAAAAGCTTGCAAAGTTGCTGCTAGAGATGCTTACTGTGCTAATATTATGCAGTGCCCAGTGATCCTGTACTCTATCAGAAATTGTATCAAGAGTCACTTTGTGAGAAAATATAATGAAAGACTTTTTTTTTCATTGAGATTCTCACTGTATTAGCTGATTGGAGAAGTAGCAGCAGTAGGTAGGAGTTTATAGCAGGAGTTAAAGAGCAATAGCTGCTTTAAAAGCTGCTGCTTTGATCCATGAAAAATGGATCCATTATTGCCCTGAGAAGTACCCTAACTTTTTCTCGTATGCTTATGTGTCCAGGAGAAGAGTGACATGCTCCTAGACCTGTAATGATTGCCTACACTATCTGAAATTGTGACTCTTAAATTTGAAAAAGGAATTCTGTTGTAGATGAACTAAACCTCTAAATGTTATAGTTTCTCTATAGATGGAAATTAATCAGATTTTAATAGACAGTGGAAACAACATATAAAAGTTTAAAGACCTATCTAATAAGAAAATGGGCAATGCTAGACCTCAGTAATTCTCCTGTCAAAGTTAACATTAGCATTCAAAAAGTTCTCTGTGAAGCTCTGCTGTCTCTTTAGAATGGCTATATTGCTCAAAGGCCTGAAATTATTTGAACAATTAGAAATTCAAACTGAGTTGAACAATATCTCTAATATAAGATATATATATTTTTTTTTTTTTTTTTGGTAAGGCAAGAAGTTGCAGCTTGTGAACGTTTAACCATGGGTGTGAAATGGTATTTGTGCTGACTGTGTAAGCCACAGTATAACAAAGAAACAGAACCATAGGGCAATGTGCTCAGTCTCGAGCTAAAAAAAAATCAAGAATTCTTTTAATTTTGGCAAAACTAATCATAGCTTGTACCTCCTGACATATGGTTTTATTTCTCACATATTGAATATTTTAATAAAACAGTTAAAAAAGAATATTTTAGTATTTCACATCCTTTCAAACCCATCTCCCTAGTTTTCTCCTGGACTCATATACAGAAGACAAGCACACAAAACATCAGTTTTTAATAAGAATAAACAGAATAATAGATAAGCAGTCACACAAAACTATGGTGTTAGCCTGTCTCAGGATCTGTTGACATAAATCATTAGCACTTTGTTTTTTAAGTTTGGCTTATTTGTTTATTTCTTAAATATTTTAGATTCCTAAAATCTACATATAACATTCAAATAACTACCAAAAAAAATATTGGTTTTCCTTTCTCTTTTATCCTTGTTGATTCTTACTTTCTCATAACACTCTGTCCCATCTTCCTCTTGAGAGCAACACCCTTTTGTTAACAATTGGTTATGTCCTAAGGGGACAAGCACTTCTACAGCTAGCAGTGGACACTGACATTTTTCATCTGCTCACTGCAAGGGAACTGACTTCTTTGTTTCCTCACTTATGCATTCTGCCATCAACTTAATAAAAACTTTGGAAAGGAGTGTTGCAACTACCCATTCTAAGCTTCCTCATTCTCACTCTTTTAGTGGCTGGGGATCCAGGACTCCAAGGATCAATTTGGGTAAGATGCCCACCCTTGATTCACACATGAAGAGCTGTGAGAAAGTCTGTAGAGAGAGAAGGAAGGTAAGATTGCAGAGTTAGGATTGTTAAAATGGAATTATTTGGTTCAGAAGGATTCAGGAGAGAAAATACCTGTACAGAAGGTTATAAAATGTTAAAGAAAGGAAGGGTAGTTGAGCTAGTGCAGAAATGATGACTGGGGTCAAGTTATCAGTGTTAACAGAGATAGCAGGTGATGCCAGCTGAGCAGTATTGAAGTATTGGTCTGGCATTTGCAAAGGCTGATGATGCTGCCCTCAAATGATGCCAGTCAGGGCAGCAAAGACTGTTTGGACACCTTAGGAGGATGAAAAAAACCACAAATCTTAAATCCAACAGTTTCTTAAAGGTTGGAAAAGGAATGTGCATTTGTGTTTTTCTGATCTTTACGTGCTTTGTCTACTAAGATTTCAAAAGTGTTAAAAGGAAAAAAATGCAGCTGCCAGTGAAAAAAAACAGATTATGCACAGTTATCCAACTATAAATATTGTGCCACTGAAATAGAGCTAAAAGGTTCTAAAAATATAGAAAATTTACTAGAAATTAAGAAAACAGAAGAATCTCCAATTATTGTTCTAAGGAGGTTGCTGGTTCTTCTGAGTCTATCCTAGAGCATTCTTTCTGGTTCATTTGCTTTGCTGATCCACCCCAGTCTTTCATTTAAATAGAGACCCTTCCTTCTGTAATCACTAGGTTTTTCTGTCACATCTCTTTCTATGTTAATTACTAGGCATATAGGTAGCTTTACAGGGTTTCAGAAGGGGTCTAAAAATCCTAAATATTCCTTTACAGGATCAGGCAAGACCCGGAGGCATATATAGAAACTATTAGAGGTTCAACTTTCAAAATCTGAAAGTCTTCAGCTGTTCCTATGGTAACCAATTAGATCATTGGATTGAGAGGTACAGCTTGTTCTGAAAAGGGAAAGTTTTAAAACCAGGGATTTCATACCAGTTTAAATACTGAAATAGACTGCTATCACAAACAGTAGGCAAATGATCTCCTCTTTGTTGTTTTCCTCAGCTTCTCCTATTGAGTTAGTTTTTTTCTCTCTCTTGAAAGTTGTGGTTTTGTGTGATTTGATCAAGTAGCCATGCTTTTGAACTGGGTTGGTCAGCTTTTGATCTGCATATATAAAACCTCACAGATCAATTATATGAATTTCTTAGGTGAGTCTTTCAACAATTCTAAACCTGAAGGAAAAAGTTTAAATAAGAAACACTTATTCATATAGACTAAATATGTACTAAATTTAGTTTATCATTCAGCTATACTATTGCAGCTTTTGTCTGCACCATTGATTAATGACTTACTGCAAAACATTTCTCCACTGCAAACTCATGCAAATCCATAAACAAAGGTGAGGGTTCTTTTTGCAAAAATATCTATTTTAAACTGTAAAAGTATATTTTAATACATAATTTATTATTTAAAAACTATTAATAATTTAAATATAGGATGATATTTTAGAAAGATCAGAAAATTAATTTGTATTTTAAATACAGAAGGCTCTTTCTCTGTGTCTGCAATCAAAGTCAGGCTTGTTCACTACATGTGTATGTGAGAGAGACAACATTCTCACCCATATGGTACAATCTTAAATGGTCCATATTTATCAAGTAAACAGAACTGTTAAATGACACAGTACAACAGCAAAGAACAGGAATAACTCAGTTATATTGAACAGCATCTTTTACTTCTTGCATATGACCTTACATTTCTCTGTTCTGGTAATACACTTGAAGATTAATATTCTGTGCCTAAGACCACATAATTGCTCCCTCAAGTTTTTTTTGTGCTGAGTGGCATCACAAGATGTGCCTATGACTAGTAATTTTAGGTGAAATCCAGAAAATGGATTTGCAAAAACACACAAAGTTGTCCTAGATGCATCTCCTGAGATATCTGATGAACTCAGGTGACAAGCAGGCAGATACAGTAAGGCCCTTCAGGGAAAATAATTTGTCAGAGATATAATGCATCTATGCTAAAGAGATATTTAGTTTAGTTAAGAATTAAAAGGGAAATTAGGAGCAAACAAAATTAGATTTTAAGAACATAGTCCATGTGATCACTTCTATCACTTCATTGGTTTTATTGCTCTCTCTGCACGATGGTTTTGATAATGTGAAATGAGCAGAGCTACACAGGTGTGAAGCTGAGTTAACAGAATCACTTGCCCAGAACCCTTGTGTTTTTCTGTTTTCTTAAAAGGCAGGACAGAATATAGTTAGGTAGTTGTGATGTATAGGAACATGTCCTGCTGTTTGTAACTAGTGACCTTGTTGACAGCTTCAGCACTTCTGTAAGAAATTCTGTTTAATGATTTTATTTTTTTTTTAATTTCATAATTAGAGTTTTTAAAATCCCTAAGCATTGTATATATGCTAGCTCAATCTAGGAAAAGAAAAATCAGAAAGTAGATTTTCCATCTCTAACAAATTTGACAACTGAAAAACACATATGCATATGAATACATAAAAAATAAACATTTATGAATATGCATATTTTTTATTGGTACATTTTTCTACTCCTTACATGGCAGAAAAGGAAAGGGGAAGGCAATCTCTTTCTATTGCAAAATTTCTTTAGTGCAAAAGATAATCTACTGGGTACTGGAGTTCTCATAATATAAGCAACCCTTTTCTTGACTTTCTTTTGCTGTAGGTTTGTAATGGTCTAAGGCATTTTAATAATTAGTCTACAGGGAGCTTTAATAGACTAGGGCAACTCTTAATTAATTTAATCCCCAATACATGAGTTGACCAGGAGACATCAAACCACATTAGCTTGGAGGGTATGTGAACTCAGAGGAAATCTCATTTTTTAGCTACTGTGGTGCTGCATTTTTTCCTTCTAGCATAGTGTGGTTGTAGCTAAATACTTTGTGCCATTCTTTCCCATACTAACCAGAAGCTTTTATTTTCAGCAGAATTATTAATAAATGAGGATGGCCATTTCAGTATAATTATTTTAAGGTGCAGAAATTATCATAGGATGATGTTCATTTGTGGTTAAAATAGGGAATTAAGAAGTGATTTTACTTAATTTTTGCTATATCTCTGCTGTGTATTTTTGATGCTTTAAAAACCCTGCACCTGTTTAAAATACATGAAAATCTTTTTAGCTACATTTGGTTTTAATTAGAAATATTTTGTACTCCTAACATTTGGTACTGAGGGCAGTATTTTAATATATGATTATACTTCAAACATGCTTTATATTTATAAAGATTCAGTTTGTGCTTTATAGTCTATTCTTGCTTCTTATCAAGATTTGTGGTAAGTCTTAATAGCAGAAGAAAAAAATTAACTTCCTGAGGCAGCCTTTCTCTTTTCATTTCTATGTTACTATTCACATATGCAGTAATACTTTTAATGAAGTGAGTGTTGCTTTAGGAATATGATCCAGAGGTACCTAAAGCTGTGTAAAACTAATGATTATCATTGAATTGCATGTAGTGACACTGTGGGCAGCCAAATACTGATGAAAGAGAAAATGTCAGAACAAACACAAAGCACCCATGTGAAAGACAAAGCTATTCTATAAGGTACATATGCTTCTGAATAAATATTGTTAGCTAGAGAATCTAATAAACACACTTATTTTTATTATTTAAAGTGACTTGTGTTGGTGGTGGTATTATTAACATCTGCAGCTGATTACCATCTAAATATATAAAAGTTATATTTAAATAAAGTGATTTAAGAGAAAAATCAATGGACAAAGAATTTTAATCTAAGCTATGACACTAAGATACTGGTTAGCTCTTCAGGGATGTAATTTGTCTGTCCCAGTTGCTGAATGCTTTGGGGAACACACTTTCCTTAATATGCATTCCATTAGAATCTTAGCCAACATCTCTAATGTTACAAATAAGTTCAAAAATAGGTGTTCAGGTTAACCATACCTTCAGCTGGATGCTTACATATCTGAGTGTCAAGGAAAAGAAACTAATTTAACAGTTGCACAGGATCTGAATCAGTGAGCAAACTGAGAACATAATGTGATATATAAAATAATAAAGTATTAGGTTATTTCCTGAAAAGGTATTTTTCTAGCATTATGGAAAGAATTAGCTAGATCTATGTGTATTGCACAGTGAAACATTATAAGGACTCAAAAATTGTATCATTAGGAAAAATGCACACACATTTGTTCCTGCTATTAAAGTCAAATTTAATTCACCTCATCAAAACACTTCCCTTCTATTTCAATAATGTTACATATATTCAAAAGCACTGCATTTTATAGTGAATTCAATTTCTTATAATATTAATCCCCTTATACAAAGGAAAATTCAATCTCTTAAAAAATCTTGATGTAGTCAGTTTAATTTCCATAACTATGAATCTTTTTATAACAAATGAGTTTTAATTAGTTGCTGTCCTTGGTCATGTACAAGAGGAAGGAATCATCTTTCAATTAATCTATTGTTAGGTTATTCTGAATTAAAAAGTCCCATATGCTTAGGATGTTCAGACTACTACCTTTCTGGCTTAATAGACATTGACTCATAAATTTCTAATATTTTTCAAGTGTTTCCCTTTGTTGCTGTTTTAGAAGAGAGTCCATCTTCTAACTTGATGGACTGATGGGATAATACTAGAAAATAATTACAAAATAGTCTCTAAATATACAACAGTTATAAACTGAATCGAAATCTCCAAACAAATATACTCAAACTTAGTTTGCTTGAAACTTTTCAATTTCCCAATTTTCATTTGAGTATAAAATTAATGGGTGTTGAGTTGATATATGGTCCAACTGAATTGAGGAGTTATGGAACAGGCTGGATTAATCCCTATCTTTATTTCATTTTATATTTTACCATTCTAAGTCTGTCTGTAGTTTAATAGAGTAACGTGGGCTGAAAAACACCTCAGGAAGTCATCCAGTCCAGCCTTAGGCTCAAAAGAGGGTCAGACCAGGTGAGAGACTGTGCAGCCACTCTTGTAAACCTGCATGGATGGAGACTGCATCACCTCCCCAGCAGTCTGCCTCCCTGTCCCCTCCCTGGCAGTGTTCAAGGCCAGCCCAGATGGGCTTTGAGCAGCCTGGTCTAGTGCTAGGTGTCCCTGACCATGGCAGAGGGGCTGGAAGCAGGTTATTTTTAAGGTCCTTTCTGACCCAGGCTATTCTATGATTCTGATGAGGAAGTTTCTCCTTTCTCCCCAGTATATATCTGAGATTTTACATTTGGTTTTGTTGAGAGCACTAAAGAAGGAAAGGGCAGGAAAGATATTAACTTATCCCTGTGACATTGAAAGAAAAATAAAGGTTTTATAGTGACATTTCAAGAAAAAGGTTTCAAATTACCTGGAAAAGAATGATTAATAATTATGCAAAATTCTGTTTATCTAATGCTTCCTTTCACAGTTAGTGTCACTTTTTTAGTGGAGGAACTAAAGACTATGTTTGATTTCTAATATAATTTTATTGACATAATTAAACAGTGATACAACAGGAGTCATAATATTTGAGTAGATGGTTGTTGGGCTTTTTTCTTCGTGGTATTTCCAACAAGCCAGCCCAATTAGACAAGCTATCTACGAGCTAGAAAATGTAACATAATGTGCTACAACTACAATTTTTGTCAGGAGAGCAAGTGAGATACTGCATAATTAGGAAAGCAGCACGATTGTCACTCTTTCCTTAAAGACAACAAGCTTTGTCTGCATGGTGCCAATGGGCCCCATGCAAATACTTGGTTCACAGCCACATCATTACCACAAAAATGTGTATACATTACTGCAAAATGTGTCTGAGATGTGAAATAAGACAAGTAATTTTACAGGTTTTCTCCATATGTGAAGAAGTGAGAAAGGGTTAGTTATGTAACTTCTATTAAAAATTATTAAAATCTGAGACTAATTTACTCTAGATTGGCATCTCTGCATTTTTCATCTTACCTCCTCTCACATGATTCTGCATACATTAAGCATCAAGGAACCCAGTAAAGCTGTGAATTTGATATATAAAGATCCCTAGACGTCGAAAGTACCTCTTCTCTGCTTGGACAGCATAAGTCAATTAAGCAACCAGGGCTCTCACCTATTCCCAGTTAGTATTGTAATGCAGTGCTTATTTTCAAGAGATTTCAAGTTGGCAGTGCAACCTTGTGACAATGGAGGATGAGGCCATATGGGGCTCTATTAACAAGAGTGAAGACAGATCTTTAAGAGAAGTGATTACTCCTCTCTATTGTGCAGCTTGGGAGGCCATGCCTGGAGTACTGTGTTTGTTTTTTGGCTCTTCAGTTAAAAAAAAAATCACATCCTGGTAACAGCCCTTCAGAAGTTAAGCAAGATGATAAAAGGAACTGGGCTACATAAAGAGTAAGAAGGTGCTAGGGGAGCTGGCTTAAGTAAAAAAGGTTAAGAGGAGACTCTGGGTCTCTTTGGTTATCTAGTGGGAGGTTACAAGGGAGATAGAATCAGCTCCTTGTCAGAAGCACAGAGGAATTGATTTTTTTGAGCAATAGACAACAACTGCAAAAAAAAAAAAAACTCATCTGAGTAGGTTTTCGGTGGAAAAAGATCACAGTGAAGGGATAAAATACTGAACCAGTTTGTCCAGAGACATGAAGGAATATTCATCCTTGGAGATGTTCAGAACTCAACTGGCCAACGCCCTGAACAAGTTGTCCTGACTTTTCAATTGGCTGTGCTTTGAGGCAAGATCACCTTACAGGATTCTCCTCTAACTTTTTTTTTTTTTTTTTCCTTTTTCATGCAAATGGTTATTATAACTCCAAGATTAAAGTATTTTATTTTTAGCTGTGGTTTTAACCTACTGACCCTTCCTGATCCAGCTTAATAAGTTAGGAGTGAGGGAGTGAGGCTGCTGCAAAATTTAAAAGGTTCACCCAAGATTTATAAATCGACTGGTTTCACACAAGCTTATTTGATCTGAGTCAGCAAACAGTTAGCAAAAACTCTTTGAGAATGCAAAAGGTTTTTCCATGTGAGGTCTAGATCAGATTGGAATGGACTAGATGACGGAAAGCAGTAGACCAACTCTAGTAGCAAGGTAGGAATAGAGCTAGGAATGGTTTGAATCCATATGCGGGAAATAGGAGAGTAGCTAACCTTATTTAGGTAAGGGATAGTCTAAAAAGTGTGGAAAGAGCACTGGGAAGGCATACTACCACCTCTTAGATGAAGGCACTGCAGCATGGGCTGACAGAGCTGAAGGAGGTCACAGAGAGAACTTGAGGAAAGTCTCATAAAGCATAGCAGCAACAAACCAGGTTGTGTACTGAGTGACACTGAACTGTGAATAAAACATCAAGGCATCATACCCATTATCACCCTGCCAGAGGCAGTTTTAGCTACAAGGGACTAAAAAATAGCACAACTGTGTTTTCAGAACTATGCTAACAGGAACAAATAGCAACTACATGGAGATATTCTGGGTTAAATAATCTGAACAGTTAAATCTAAGGTTAAAAAATTGTTCAGATCACAGGGTGACATGAACTAGAGAGATAATAACACAAAGTAAATCAATCAAAATCCCATTTGGGTAGAATTGCATTCATGTAGCATCATTCTGTTGGTTAAATGCCATGAAAGGGGAAAGATGATGCAGAAGAATCTTATAGTTTAAAAAGGTGGTAGATGGCTTTCAAGGTATATAAATTATAGTGATGAAAACGTATCAAGTAATGTACTAAATTAGAAATAGAACCATATAATGGTTTGGGTTGGAAGGACCATCGTGTCCAAACCCCATAGGCAGGGATTCTTTCTATTAGACCAGGTTGCTCAAAGCACTGTCCTACCTGGCCTTGAACACTCCAAATGACATCTATTACTTCCCTGGGCTACCTGTTTCAGTATCTCACCACCCTCTCACCACTCTAAGAAACTCTTAGCAAAGAATTTCTTCCTAGTGTCTAATTTAAATCTATCTCTTTGAGTTTAAAGCTATTTCCCCCCATCCTATCTCTATATGATCTTGTAAAAAGTCCCTCTCCAGCTTCCTTGGATGCCCCCTTTAGGTACTGGAAAACTGCTACAAGGTGTCTCTGACACCTTCTCTTCTGCTGGCTGAGCAGCCCCAACTCTCTCAGCCTGTCTGCATAGAAGAGGTGCTCATCTTCTCCTGGTAGTGTCATTAAAATAACAACTCTGTATACATTAATAAATTGGGGGGAAATGAAAAAAGAACAAAGGAATAGAGTACTAGCCTCAGCCTTAGTGTAAGGGTAGAAAACCTTATATTGCACATGATATGTATGGACCACCCAGCAAAAATTTTTTATTAGCTGACTCTTGACAGTTAATGATTAAGATGCTTTGGGGCAATTAAAGTAATTAAAGATTTGTTCTTTTGTCCCACAATTCATAGCATAGATAGGAAAATAAGGAAAGAAGTAATTTATTCAGCTATAACTGACATGGATGTTATATGAATATATTTTAACCCAAACCAGAAAAAGCTACATGTCTCAGCAGTCCATAAATCCACATGCAAAATTCTTTTTTTCACTCTGCTTAGCAAATCACCTGGTAGGAAGTGGCAGTTCTCATTATTGCTCCAAATTTTTTGGGCATTTGACTATGTGAAGTTTGGCAGTGCTGATTCATTAAATAAGAAATCTGTTTACTGAATTAAAATAGAGACACAGAAACAAAGGATTATATTATGTGGGGAGAAAAGGAAATGAAAAAAATAGAAGAAAATTCAATTTCTCTGACATAACATGCATGAAGAAATTACATTATCTACTGATATTAGTGTTTGAGTTGAAAAAGTATTTAATGAATTGACTTAAAATATACACAGATCAGATTAAAATAAAAAAGACAATATTTTTTGATTAAACAGATTTTTGCTTTAACTAAAATTGTTAGATCATTCTGATTTTAAGCATATATTTCAGGTAGAATCAATAATGATTAAATACACTTGCATTGGCAAGAACATAGTAATAATTAAGTTATTATCAGATTTTCACTATAAAAAAAGAGAATGTCCTTATACATTTTTACCCATTTTTGTTCTTTGCAGTGCACATATTAGACTAAACACCATCAATAATCACCTGCCATACTCTATTAATGTCTTTAATACAATCTTTGTTCTGTAATTAAAGGTTAATGTACTAGTATAGTTAGTAATGGAATTGTGTAATTGAAACATTTTGTTCTTGCAGTGTGGTATTTATCTTGACTCTGGAGGAACAATTCTAGACAAATATTTATATAACTGAAAACACTACTTGGTGAATTTTGAAACATTTCAGCAAAATTCTTTAGCTAGTATTTTTAGCTAGTTAGCAATTCACCAATATTCACCTCGATCTAATTGTGAAGTATATCTATGCAGTTCACTACTAGTAATAAGATTTAGATTGCTTTTATTTCTATTAGAACTGTAGAAGCAATAAACTTATAAGAAAATGAAAGCAGAATTTTTCCTCTCTCTTACTCAGTCAACAAAGTGATTTAATTAAAATGTCCTTAGTCAAAATCCTCTTCTCAGCCAGCCTGTTGGGAGCTGAACAGCTTCACTCCTCTTACGCAGTTAGGTCAGTTAAACTGGTGATAATGATCAGATGAATGGAATGGAGATTATTGCTTAGATTCAAAGAAATAAGAAATGTTTTGATTTATAAGAAATATTAACTGAGACAATAAATTAACCTATTTTGTTCACTTTTGCTAATGAATGAAGTCTGTATAGCTTAGATTGAGGCCAAGGTGAGCTGGATTGTGGGATAACAGTCGTATTGAAAAAATATTGAGGCAATAAAATGGAATTACCATAACACTGTCAAACCTATGCTTTAGATCCTATAGTGAAAGTAAAACAACTAGGAATTCAAATGTCTGGTCTGTTATAGAGGATTCCATACTTCTACAGTTCTAGTAGTAATCTCCCAATTCATAGATCTCAGCACTCTGATCCACTCTGAGCTATTAACATAAAGGTATCAGATTAATTTTACTTTTCTTCAGGAGAATTATTTAGTGGGAAATGACATTTCTGTAGCTCCTCCCTATCTTTTCTACACTTAATAGCTTTTCTTCAGATTATAGTATTAATCATTTCCATAAAATCCTAATGTCTGTTATAACCTAAGTTATCTGAATAACTGCAGAAAAGCAGACTGAGTTTAATATATATTCCTAAAGAAAAGAAAAAACCTCTATTTCTGGAACAAAGTTTATATTCATTATACCATTTAATGCACTGTAAAGAAATATATTTAAATAATTTCCAGTGTTAAAATAAATACTGTAAAAGAGGCTTATTATAAATTATTTTATTTATAAAATCCATTTTAATTTTTTTCAGCATTTTCCATGTCTTGACTGTTAGTATTTCAATATTTAGGGATTTGTCCCTCTAATTTAGCATAAACCCTGCATATGTGTTAAAGAAGCTACATGGAATGCATTTGAATGCAGGGACACTGATACAGTTGGTAATGTACCAAGTATATCAGTACAAATGAATAGAGCCCTGAGCCCATCTCCATCTGAGAAAGCACCATCCTGGCAACAGACATGGCTCAGCAGAATGCATGTTCACTCCTGGGTCATCTCACTATGCAGACAGAATTTTGAAGTACCATTGGTCCTTCTTAGTCCACCAGTAGATTTCTGTCAGCTGCTTAATTTTTTGTAAGTAGCTTATATTAATATTCTAGACTGTAAGCATGTCAGGAGTGAACAAGTGTCTCACTCAGGATAGATTCAAATATCTACTCAGGTTTGATTCAGGATGTTTTAGGTTTGGAAAAAATAAAATTTATCATATGGTCAAGGTAAACAGCTAGGACTGCTTACCACGTTAGTTATCCCAGATACATCCTGAGGAGAATTAGCATCTCTGCAAAGTCTCTTTTCATAGGGCATAACACCAGCAAATTCTACAGTTCATATTCAAAGCAAACAAAACCCTCTTAATGTCAAAGCCACAGAATATTAAAGCTGCAAGTTACCTCTTAGGAACCTACATATATGTCATACAGCCCAGTTCTGCACTTAGACCAAACCAAAGGAAAAGTCCCACAGGAGTGAAAGACATGGGTTTCAAACTCAAACTTAAACCACAAGCATCAAGATGCCAATGAGGAGAGAAACACTCACAGATGTGATCACACTATCAAAATATTCTTTCATCTCTGTCATTCAAGCTGGTTAGTTTGTGATTCTTCCCATTTTATTCTTGTATTATTTCTTGTTTTGTCCTTTTGTGAAAATTAAATGTAAAAACTTTTTACCTCAAGAAGAAGATTCACTTGCTCTTCTCTTTGTGGGGGGAGATAGAGAAGAGGAACAGGTAGAAGGAAGAAAGTTTGATGGGAATGCAAGTGCCATCTTGTGAGTTTCTGTGAACACACAGCAGGCAAACTTGTAATGTTTTCATTACTGTGTAAGACAGTCAAGAAAAAGTACTGGAAGAAAGAAAAAATCAAAGGTCAAAGTTTCTTAGTTGATTTTTAGAAGTGCTGAACCTTAATTTATCTTCCAAGATTAACACAAACTGTAGTTGACTTACTTATTGTGAGTAATCCAAAGGTACATATACAAGATTTAGTACATAAAGACATTGTTTGCATCTGACATTTCCATTGAAATTAGCAAACAGCTCTATTTGTGAGTCTGCTGTAGGCACTCAGATAAGAAACGTGGTGTAAACACTATTGCCTTCACTCACACCTTTTTAAAAAAGATTGTTTTCCTAGTAGAAAATACTAGGTTATTATTATTTTGTAGATATTATTTTAGTAATATTTGTTTCTGTGGACTAGTTCTGAAATTCTTGAAAATTTAAGTATTGAGTCTTCCTGAACTCCATCAGCTTGAATCCCTATAAATACAGAAGAATTTCACTTTTACCTGCAGCTACTTTATCATCTGACAGAGATCCTTCTAATATAATTTGTATCTAAGTTCTTATTGACTCCCTTTTTATTTCTAGATAACATATTTTAAACAGCCTTTGAAAATTTGTATTAATAAGAGGGATTCACTGCACTATGAGGCTGTTAAAGAATAACACTGAAAATGTTCCTCATTTTGTAAAGGGTTTTCTTTCTGAAAGGGGTGCTAGGTTAGGCTTGTAAAAATGTGTATGCCAATAATCATTAATCCTTTAACAAATCATGAAGGATCATGCCAATGAGTTTCTAATAAAAAATTTCCCATGGGTAAAATATAACTGGTCTTAAAGCAAAATGGTGTCTGTGCCATGCAAGGCCATTTTATTTTGTACTTTAATTTAGGATGTCAAAACATGTAAAGTGGTAGTAGGTTGCCAGGAGCAGATACAAGACTAAAGGCCTTCTTTTCACTCCATAACCTCTCATCTTCAGGTGACATAATAAATCCTTGTCACTGTCAGAAGTCTGCAGTGAGCAGTAGCATTATTTCCCCAGCTACTGTAAAATACCACCTGGTACCTTGCATAAACTACACAGTAAATCATGGGAAAACTTCAATGTTATTTTACAATAACACTGTAAATAACCTGTGCCTCGATCATAAATCTGTATCACCAGCAACAGCCCAAATCAACAATAGCAACTTTGAAACTGAAAAGATCTTTCTCTTTGCCTGTAAAACTGTTCTTATTATTCTGGCTTTGCCTAGTGTCTAGTAACTATATCCTCACCTGCTCTGTGAAAATGAACTTTGAATAAATATTTGAGATGGGTAATTTAAATACATGACAACATTTGTACTCAAGAGTCACTATATTTTCTGATTCAAATATGAATGCAGGGGCATTTTCCCATACTGCTTTTTTATTATTGCTTAAGTGGCTTCCAACAGTACAAAAGCAACCATCCACTGAGCTTTGATACAAAGGCAAAATATATAGATTTCTCAGATCTGGGCCACAATTTATTCCTGAAGTTACTCAGAGGGTCAGAGGAATAAAGAGAGACAAAAAACCAAATAGCTGGTCATAGATAGAGTATGTGAGTTTTTTTCTGTGTTAGATTATGGCCCACTAGGGCACTAGGAGTCATATTGCCTATCTTTATAATCCTGTCCAGATTGCCAGTACTGGAAAAATGATTACCTCTACACAAGATATGGTAACCAGGGGATATGACTTGCTCATATTTAGTATTCTGTGGTGTTTATTAAAACCCATATATAAAAAACCTCACACGTTTTTAAGCAGGAGGAGTTTTAATCACCTTGTTGAAAATTTAATGTGTTTTTCAATGTGCTCCTCAGAAAGCTGTTAAGGGAGTTATTAGAGCAATACCTGCCACTTTCTTACTGTCATTCTATTCAGTATCCCTTAAACACTATAAAAAGTATCTACTAAAAATTCAGAAGTGTGATAAAATTGGCATATCACCTTCTTCTTTGCCTCTTTCTACCACTGTATATTTTATTCACAGTTGCTTCATCACTAGTCATTCCAGAAAGAGTTAAATTCAAAAAAAAATACAGAGTTTTAAATTATTTCATGTTTCAATTTGCACATAAGGAGATACTGACTTTAAAGATTCATGCATGCTTTTACTGAGTGGTTATATATTTTTTCAATTTTTTTGCTTTCAGATTTAGCAAAGCCCTGCCAGAAGACGTTTAATGCTGTCATCGATATTCACTCTACTGTCAGGGATATTAAACTGAGAAGAAAGACCTGGCACACTGACTTCCTCTTGAAGCTTTGATAGTATGTTGGCTACAGCTTAGCAGTGTGAAAAATAGTGTTGCACTGCAAGCAAAACCAGGGAATTTTCTTCTTGTCAATTTAGAAAAGTCATGAGGAAAGTCAGCTTTAGACCACATAGGCTTTGCAGATTAGAAGGATTGCAGTTTTGTTCCATTTGCTAAGTAAAAATTTGCCTCATTTCTTTTGTCAACATTGATGATACTGTTACAGGACACTGGACTTTATGAGGCTATTTTAGTTCTCAGAATCACAAGGGCTCTTGTCCAATTCCATCCCTTCACCTGTTCAGTAGTATCAATGAGAAAATGTGCAAAACAAAATCTAATTTTAACACACTCAGTAGACAGGAATGAACCTGGAAGAAAGGAATTGATTTATAAAGATTGTATATAAGTGTAAGGGTTCTAAGCATTAGCAACTGGAAAGATAGCAGATTGAGACAGGTTTCATCCCTCTGTTCACCCCGGGCAAGCCTCCATCTGGAGCCCTGTGTCCAGTTCCACAAGGGAAACTTGGATGTAGTGAATCCAGTGTAGAACCAGAAAGATGATTGAGGGATAGGAGAATGTGTCAACATAAGGAGAGGCTGGGAGAGCCAGGACTTCAGCCTAGAGAAGATTCAAGAAGGGGTCTTACAAGTGTATAAATACCTGATGAGAGAGGACAAAAAAGACAGAAGCAGACTCTTCTCAGTGGTGTCCAGTGAAGGAACAAGAGGCAATAGGTATCAACTGAAACACAAGAATTCTGTTTAAACATTTAAAAATAAAAAATCAACCTGAGAGTGATTAAGTAGTTGGATGGGTTGCCAAGAGAGGTTTTGGAGTCTCCATCCATGGAGATATTAAAAATTTAGGAGAATATGGCACTAATCAATCTACTCTAGCATATCTTTGTGCAGAGGGGTTAAGGTAGATGATGTAGGTTCCCTTATGCTTTTGCCCTTCCACAATTCTTTGAAAAAGGGAGATGCTTGGGACTTGCTGAGTGACAGTTTTAAATTATTACTATTAATGTGGATTGTCTGTAAGTAGGAATGAATGAGTTTAAGTACTGCAAGTCAGCAGGAAGAAGTGTACCTTGATTTAAGGCTAGAGGGTAGAAATATTCCTTTAACAACTTGACACATTTCCTTGACAATTTGAAAGATAAGATTCTAAAATTCTGACTAAATTGAGACAAAAAGTATGCTGGCTGTATCACCTATCTAACCACTCAAAAATAGTTGAGAGTCACATTTAACAGAAGCTGAAAGTCATACAGATTATAACAATTAACCAGACAAGTAACCTCCAGAAATAATTTTTCCTTTACCTACTATCAAGATTCAAATACATCTGGGGTTTTCACACATACTACTCAACACTTCCACTGCCTCTCTTAACTTCACATTTCTGTTAGACTCTGGTTATTTTCTCCCAGATGATAAAATTTACTACAACAGTCAGAAAGTTTCTCAATACATTTTGTTTCCCTGCTCGGAATGCACGAGGGAAGTTTCCAAAACACACAAGCTGTGTTGACTGGTGAATAGGAAGATGCTTCTTTCCATGCTGAACTGGAGGGCAGGAGGAGATCTTTGACTCTCCTCTGCTTTATTGCAATCTGTTCACTCACTTATACTGTTTAAGACACTGACATCAAACTCTTTTTGTGGACTCGAAGTAACAGTTAATAACATTGCAATCACTTGTTTGACTCTTTTCACTCTCAGAAGCCAAATGGCTGTAATTTGTGTAATGTAAATTGCCATGGCTCTACAGTCTTTGTTAGCAATCATGAAAGTTTGA
Source organism: Muscicapa striata striata (assembly GCA_030060385.1). Taxonomy (NCBI): domain Eukaryota; kingdom Metazoa; phylum Chordata; class Aves; order Passeriformes; family Muscicapidae; genus Muscicapa; species Muscicapa striata. The sequence continues at coordinate 2,822,850 of JAREIS010000099.1, read as the reverse complement.
TCCTGATATTTTTTTACTTCTTTAAAGCAGAAGAAATTTTGCAAGCTTTATATTTAGTTTAAATAAGGACTGTGAACTGCAGCTGAAAAACCTTAAGTTTGCACTGGCTTTGTAATTCTGAGTTTTAACTGAAAACTCATAGAAACATGCTGCAGTTTCCAAGGTTCTGTGATAATATATGTCTTAGCAATTTTATCAGAATATTAATATCACAATCATACCAGACTACAGAGGATTGCCTTTTTTTTTGCTTCAGTTTTATAAAAAATAGTTGTGACATAGTCTGGCTGTTCAAGGTCCTAAAAGATCTGAATTACATTTTGGGATTTGAGCAGATGATATCCAGAGATTCCAGTACCATTATTTACTCTAATTAGTTTAGGTTAGTACTCAACATAGAGGATGACTGGACAAAGAATTGGCAAGTTGTGTAACATATTTTTTGCAGACAATTTGTAGAGTTGGTTGTGGAAGTTAACGAGTTAATAGCATTTTAAAATAGAGTTCTTAGTTTGGCATTTTTTCAATGCATTTTTCATATCTATTTCATATGAATGACAAATAAATTCTTTTAGAGGGTGGGGCTGGGGAGCCAGATTTAGTGCGGCAGAATTATTTTGGGAGGCATTTGCATTCTAAAGGGACTGTTTTATGGAGAACAGTATTTGGAGTTCATGTGTATGCAACAGAAGCTGAAAGCTCAGAAAAAGGACAGAAAAATTATTTCCTTCTAGGGAGATAGTCTGAGCCACTATCTAATCAGGGCATTTTAAGTTGCAGCTGAAGAAGCTATTGGGAGAGTGGTAGAATTCACTCAGCTCTTATTCTACTACAGTGAGCTGAAATAGTTTGAAAGTATTTTTGATTTCCATTAGTCTGAATTTGATAGTTAATATTTGAAGAAGAAAATGTGTACCATTTCTTAAATCTCTTGAAAAAAATTATTTTGGTTTTATTGGACGACAGAGGAATAGTACAGAGCTTTATCATCACAAAGATCTTTTTCTCCTATGTCTTTATGGAATCATTTCACTGGCATATATACACCACCACAACTGAGAAATCACAGATATCTACAGACTGGAAAACAGGCCAAAAATTATGCTAAAAAAATCTACCTCTCTGCCAGGGGCTGGAAAGCAATAGGGAAACTGAAAACACAAAGAGCCTAGGTTCTGGCTTAATTCAAATTAGTACTGCAAAGATTGAAATACTCCATCAGCTGATATCCACTCAGGTATAGATACCCAACCCTCTTCCCACCCACACGTATATAAGCTGGTGTTAGGTTGCAGAGTGAAAAGACAGAGTTCCTTTCTTTGTTCAGGAAAGGGCTTTCTCTCTGCTGTAGTAGGTCAGAGGGACAGTGATAATGAAGGAATGAAGAAGCTGGCATTCTCTATAAAGGAAGCTAACCATGGGAAAGAGATAACAACAAATGGAAACTGTAGGACACCAGTTATTTAGAAAGCATCCAAATGTTAAGGATCAGTGAGATATAGTTCATAGCATTCAGACAGGACTCTGTTTCTCTTGTTGTTTTAGGGAGATGTCAAACTACAGAGGAATGGAGAAAGCAAGGACAATAGAAATTATAATCCAAATTGTTTATGTCAGCCTAAGGCATGTTAAATTATTAAATTTGTATAAGATCTCCACCAGGATATGAATAAACTGTAGATGGTACAACTTTCCTGAACACACAAGATTCATGCCCATGACCAGAGAGCTTGAAGTTTGTGCACGGGAAATATTCCTCCTGGTTTACAACCTGATAGTCTTTTCAATTAGATGCAGGAGTACACTGAAAGAAAGTGTGAGTCATAAGTCATGAAAATAGCTTCAGTTCAACTGCAATGGTTCTATAAAAATATAGAAAGTGTTCAGCTATGGACAGATCATAACTTTTGGATTTCCATATGCTTTGGGTGACATACATTTTGAGCACTATGAGCTCACTGGGCACAGAAACAGAAGCTCTTCAACCAGAAATTACAAATTGAGATCTAGAAAAGGGACCAGATTTTACATATGTTCTTGAATTTTTCTTGCATACAGCGGAGCTGAAACTACTTTGCTTGTTACCCATCATCTCAAATTCCACAATATTTCATCGATGCATACTAACAACTCTCATTCAGAACTAGACCTTGAGAGTGGATCTGTTCTCATGGCATGCTATGCTCAACACTTAATGATCCATACCTGACAGTGACTGAAAACCACTGAAAGCAAAATGGCTGTAGTGTGTGTGCACAGAATACTCCAGAGATGGTTACTGTAGGACACTGCTAGGATTTCAATGCCAATTTTCAATAAATGTACAATTGTAATACAAAAATATTCAAAGGCAGAGGGAATGGGTGTCTAATTTGGCTTAGTTTCTGAACCACACTGGCCTTTAGTAATGGCAAGCATTAATTTCTCCAAATATATCTGAACAGATATTTTACTAGACTATGGTAATTCCACTGTTTTTAAGGTAGTCTGATTCTTTTCAAGAAGTTTCTATTTTCATTCATTCTAAACATCAATAAACTTCATCTATTTGGGTATATGTTTTTCCATTGTAAGTGATTGCTTCAGATTGATTTTCCTTGTGGTTTTCCTTTGTTGTTTCAGCTTTAATGTCATATAAAACAACCCATTTATTTCTGAGAATTAAAGCAGAAAATAATATATTGTTTGCCAATGTTAAATAATTGCAGACTTTTTTTAAAAACATGAGAAAACATCACACTTTGGAACAGTTACTTAGAAATTGATTGGGAGGGGACTTTGTTTAAAAAATAGCTCCTTCATGTCCTATATGAAAATCTGCTCTGCTAAAAATTTTCAAATCCAATGTTAATATACAATATAAACATGATTAACAACACATATATCTTTTCTTATGTAGAACATTCTCTGTTCTACAGAGACTTCCTTTCAATCTGAAGCTCCAGGACATTGCTAAATAACAATTATAGAATATTGATAGTATTCTTCTGGAGATGTGACAAAAAAAAACTGGGCAGGTCAAGTGAAATAGAGTCCAGTACAGACCAGAAAGTATAAATGGGAGAATAGAATGGAAATAAAAACCTGAAGTTAGCAGTGAAACAGGCAGCATGAGAAGAAAACTTCCAATCTTAAGTTTCAACTTAAATCTGACCTTGAAATTCATCAGCTACTTGGTCATAGAGACTAAGGATAAAGGCGGGGAAATTGTGGAAAGCCAGAGATATAATTTTTTCACAGGTAACTTTCCATTTCATGTAAAACAGACTGAACAGAAGACCCCAATGTTCTGCAAATAAAGTTATGCCTGATTGTCAATGCCTATTTTATCTTTAGGCCATGAAGTAAAAGTGTCATGGTGAAGTCTCTTTTAAAGTATAAGCCAAACCAGATCAAAATGAGATTAAACCTGCAACTGTCTATAACCACCTGGATATGGTGAGATGGGGTATGATGGAAAATACAAGGTTTTACTTGAGTACCCAGGATGCAAAATATCTAGGCATTAAGAAATGAGAAACATACTTTCTGTTCTCTAAGACAGTCCGCTGGTGCTAAGTTTCACAGTACCTGCCATTGATAGACTTTACCAGTCCTGTTTTTATATGTATGGCTGAACAAAACCCTGGGGAGAGTTTAGGATTAAGTAAGAGTCAATAAGTGAAAAGTTTAATACACTTAACCCTCAATAATTACTTGAATTAGCAGCATAGGTTAATAAGACAATTCAGGCAATTCAGTCTGGAGGAACCTGATGAGTTTTCTAATCCAACCTTCTGCTCAAAGCAGGATTAGCTGATAGATCAGACCAGGCTGTCCAGATGGGCCTGGGAAACTCTCAAGGATGGGTATTTCAGAAACTGTCTCGTTGCTCCAAATGTTTGACTGTCCTAATACTGAAAAAAAATTGCTTTATATTCAGGACCTGACTTCAAATTATGACTTATTTGTCACACTTTTAGACAGTAAGTGATTAAAAACCAAAAATATTTTATAGAGCTAAGCGACATCTGGAAAACAGAAAAGATTTCAAATAGCTCAGAAAAACATGTTTAAAAGCAGAAATCTAAGACATTGGTCTCATATTACATGTAGATATTATCTATCTAGATGACAGTTATACTGTCTATATTTAATCTCTAGTACATTATTTGCTATAATAAGCAGTGATTTGAAACAAACTAAGAGTTTTTGGTTATAAGGTAAGATGGGGGAAACACACTATAATGTGTAACATTTTAAAATCAGGAAAATGTTTCATTATGTATTAATAAAGATAATAGAAAACTTGGGCAGACTATAATTCCTTTTTGTGTGTATCCTGCCCCAAGAATATCCTACCCCACGAAGAAAGTGAAGGAAATCCACAAGTGAAGGAAATTCTTTTAACTTCAGGGAGATGTGGGACTGAGATTGCTAGACTGAGATTTGGATCATCAGCTTCAGACGTATAAGACTCAGTTCTTCATGGACAAGAACACCTGCATTTAGCCCTGAGAATGACCTCAACACTTTTTCATGAAGAATGGTGCATTTAGTAGAACTTGGTGTTACCAACACTCACCTACAGATTTTATAGTTTTCTTGTTCGTCCTATTAGGAGTATCTCAAAAAAAGTACACCCTGCCCTCTCCAACATGTACTGGTCAACTGCAATGATACCCATGCTTTATCATAATTAACAGAAAGTAGAAAAGTCCCTCAGGTTTCTAGAAATTGTTATAATTAGGATAGGTTTATACTTCTGATCCAGAAAAGTAAAACAGAAATTCATAAAATGGAAATTATTAATGGATTCAAGATTGCCATCTTACTGCTAATGGTTTAAATAAATTATTGGTATAGAGATTCCCTTAGCTGTTTAAAAATAGCACAAGATCTCCAATTATTCATGTTTAATGTTGCTCAGTGAATGAGGGTGAATCTTCGACCCTACTAATGCCTTGTTAGAAATGAGATGGATGTCTAGAATTTTGGGGATCATACAGTTCTATACACCAGCTATACAACAGTACTTAGGCAGCAAGAGTTATAGAACTGTAAGAACCACTTAACATTAAGAATTTTTACTGGTACTAAACAGAAATTTTGAAATAGTCTTTGTATGTGTCTATAAATGGATGCACACAAGTCCATGCATATAACAGAAGAGAGGTTTAAAGAACACCACACAAAACAAGATCAGGAGAATCTATTCAGTACCAAGACAATACTAAAAGAGACTATTGTTTGTTATGTGTTGGAAAAGAAATAACCTCCTCCTTGTTGAAGGACCTTATAACTTGCTGCCAGGTGTCACTTTTTACACTGCACCCGAATTATCAAATACCTAATTCTGTTAGCTTGAGTATAACCAGCAAAATCCCAGTGCAGGCCTATGGCACAGGCAAGTTTGTTCACATTTCATATGCATTGTGGTAATTTGCAATAAAATATTCTTTCTTAGATCCTGTGCAATTTTTGTGTTTGATTCTCCTAATATTCTAATTCTATCAGGTTATCATTCTTCAAGCTGTATCTTTTGGTTCAAGTGCTGTTCATGAAGTGGCTTGATATAAAGAGTGGTATCAAGCTGTGGGAAAAGCCAGATCTGTTTTGTAGCTGCCACTTCAGACTTTGAACTGTAGCTGTAACCTTGATACTGCTTTATTTTTTGGAATCAATGTTACAAAATTGTAGGTAATCTCATTATTTTATGTCTGTCCTGTCCTACTAGGGGATATTTCAATAATTTAATTTAAATCACACACATATATATATATATATATATATATATATATATATATATATGTGTGTGTGTGTGTGTGTGTGTATGTGTATACATATATATATGTATATATGAGATACATAAATATGTGAGTATTCATGTAAAATTATGCAATGATACAGACACATATTTAGGTGACTGAAGAGAATTACTAAGTTCATTGACAGGAGAAATGAGCAACTAATTTGTCTTGATTATTTGCTTTTATTAATTCTTTACCATTCCTGGTTATGATGATCAAATTCAGAGATAAATACACTCTTTCCATGCTTGATACAACTGACATCCTAAATGTAGGGAAAAGAAAAAATAGAACTTGCACAGTATTGCTGCACTCACCAGGGATATGCTGGACTCACATAAAGATATGTGACCTGCAGAGTTGCACAAGATTTCTAAAATGTTTTGTCTTCTCTCCACTCCTGATCCAGTTCCCAGGATGTTTAGGACTCCCAGGATACACCTACATCACATACCAGCATAGAAATCCCTCAGCAGGAATAAACTTTGCTGGAAAACCAAGTGGAAGGAACAGAACTATCCTGACTCCCAAATCAGAGGGTGCTTCTTATTTTCCTAATTATGCATTATGCTACAATGATCCTTAAATTGATCAATGTAGGAAAATGCATCTCCTCAGATTTTAATAAAAGTAGGCAAATCCTAGTTTCATATTTTGTCTGCTCTGTAGTAATTTTAATGATGATCACAAAAATAGAAAGCATGAAGGAATTACTTTCTTGTTATGTATGATACAATTTTTATGGAATTATCTGTGTTTTAAAGCAAGAATAACCTCCCAAATAGTACTAACTAGCTTTGTAACTGCAAAAATTTTCAAACAGAAAAGTGCTTAGAAGGTATTTACTGGCTCTTTTAAATGGTGCTTCTTTCCTTTTTTTTTTTTAACTTACCTGGAATAAGGCAGCATTCATTTATCTTCTGGACAGGTATAAAAAGCATATCAAAAAGTTATCTGCAAAGGCTTACAAAATTTCTGTGCATCTGCATATTTCTAGAGCTCTGCAATTCCACAGGTAGTTAATACTCTTGGCAAAATAACTGGTTGAAGGGTTAATAGTTTCTGCTACTGAAAGAATATCTAATGTGGTTTTAAATGGTACATGTAGAAACCTAGCTATTACAAATTTCAGTACCCAATACTTTTCATGTTTTCATTACATTTTATGTACTTTTAACCATTATAGAGTGATAGGAGGTTTTATTTTCTTAAGATATGAATATTTATGCAGTTTCATTATTGCCAGAAAGGCAGCATCTTCTCAACGGTCAGATGAGGTTGTCTCCAAATTGTAGAACTACAACATTACTTCATTTATTATTAATAGAGCTCATAAATATCCATGCCACCCAAAATAGCCTTAAACAATTTCACTTGAGCATGATCTGAATTATTTTTTTCTTTAGGGAGTTCTATTTTCTGGTGTATAATTATGTGTCATCAGCTGTGACTGGAAGAACTCTGCTCCACCCCATTTCTTACAATAAATGACACATATTATAGCCTACAGCAAGTAAAATATTTGACTAACTAGAAAACAAAAACAGGCAGCATGGAAGTGGTTATTATTTTTGACAAAAATATAACTAGATCACTAATAAACTTTTTTAAAGTCTGCTTTATATACAGTTTGAAAGACTGCTCTTGGAAGAGATGGAGTCCAGCAAAACCCCACAGCAAATTTAAAGTCATTGCAGAGAAGAATGTAGTAAGTGACCATTAAAATATTTGAACTGTGAATTATACTAGCCCTTGTATATATGAATTAAGAGATTTATAAATAGCTAGAGAAAACATTATCCAACAGCTGTATACTCAGCTCCTAATTTGGAGGTTTGCAATCCTTTGCAATGAGAGCAAACTACAAACTCCTAGAAAGAAGGAAATTTTCACTGAGGCTGTTTTCCTTTAACTTACCAAACTCTGAAGTTAAGATATTTCATCATTTTTTGTTGATTGATCTGTTTATTCATAAAGGAGACAGAGTAAGGCAGGCTCCACAATGGGTTCAAGACTTTCTGCAGCAACTCATGTATGTTACCATATTTGTGATTCAGACTCCTAAAATGTGATCCACTGGAGAAACCCAGACTCATTATTATTGCTCTCTATACACTCCCTTGTTTTTAAGTGATTTTCTTTTGAATTATCAGCTATGAATTAATAGTACAATGGAACATCTACATGGAATGTTAGCTAAGTATTTCTTAATTTGGTATTTCAAAACACATACATTGTAGCTTACACAGGAACAAATGCTTGTCATACACAAAAAAACCTAGAAGTCTGACAGGATGAAAATAAAAATGGCTAAGATTAGATCTGAGGGGGTAAATATATCTTGACAAGGTACTAAAAGGAATAACACTGTAATGGGTTGATCTTGGCTGGATGCCAGGTGCCTACCAAGGTGTTTTGTTACTTCTTATCTGGACAGAGAGAGAAAATAAAATGGAAAACCATTCATAGGTTGAAATAAGGCAGTTTGCTAAAGCAAAGGTGAAAGGTTGTGCATGCATAAGCAAAGAGAAATAAAAAAATTATTCTCTCCTTCCCATCTGCAAGTGATGTTCCACCACTTCCTGGGAAGTAGGGCTTCAAGGCACTGAGAGGTTGCTCTAGAAGGCAACTGTAAATAACAAATACCCCCTTTCCTCCTCCTTTTTTTAGATATCTGAACTGGTGTCACATGGTAGGGAAGATCCTTTTGGTTGTGTTTCCTCCCAGGACCTGGCCCACTCCCAGCCCTGTGATGGGGAGGAAATGCTGAGACAGTGCTGCTGCTGTGCCAGCCCTGCCCAGCAGTGCCCAAACCACTGCTGTGTTAGCAGCACCTTTCCAGCTACCACTGCACTGCACTGTGAGGGCTGCCATGGGAAAAATTAACTTAACCTCAGCTAGGCCAGATACAACCACATACAACACTGAAAATTCAAAATAATACTTAAAATCAAATAGTTTCCTGGAAGGAAAAGCAGTAACTAGCTCAGCAGTAGAATAATTACTTTCAACTCTGACATTGGAAGAAATATATGAGCAGCTCTATTCCAGAGTCATCATGAAGCCTTTTTTAAAGCACTTGAGGTGGATGTACATAGTCTCTTGAAGTAGTAATTAAAACAATACAGAGGAAAATAAATGTCCTTTAACAAGGGAATTTGCCTTAAATCTGCTCATTTAACAATGAAAATTTATATTTACGTAAATTAAAAATGGTTGTCAGAACATTTCTCCAAGTTACAAAAGAAAAGGAAGTAGGTAAATGGCAAATGCCTGCAAAACCAGTGTTATTTTAGAATTCTTCCTGTGGTCCTTGTCCTATTGATGTTGATTTTTTGTTCAATGAGACTCTATTTCTTAATTTGCATGTGTGCTGAGGCTCATAATTAAATGTGTTCATTTTCTGATATTTTGATATAAAAATAATTTTACGTTAAAAAGAAACAAGCTAACAAACCCCCAACTTGTGAAAGAATGAGAAATCAATAGGGCACTACTATATAGAAAAGTAGATATAGGTTTTGTCTGTTCATATTTCCAAAAAATCAAGATGTCCTGCAGATGAAGGAGTCTACTGGAAAAAAAAAAAAAAAAGACTGAAAAAGAGATGTATCCAACATTGACTGGAAATGGTAAAGAACTCAAACAAAAATAAATAGCTTGTGCTATCAAGATTAAAAAAAGAAGATATTTGACATAGTATTCTCACAATCTGCAGACTCCTTTGTGCACAACTATATTTGCTATTGTATTTCTCTTGTAAAGCATTCAGTGACTAAATTTTAATTAAGAGAATCAATAATGCTTTTATCTGTTTTTCTTCAGATAGGATAAGATCTTGAAACTAAGCCCTTAGAATACTTGGATTAGACTTTAAATAAATAGCTGCATTCATCTTTTTTTATAGGATCATAGATTCATGGAAGACCAGATTAGAAGGAACTTCTAGGTTTGTCTTCTCCTACCTTTCTTGGCAAAAGCATGTCCTAGACAAGAAGGTCTAGACTCATGTTCCACAAAATCCTAGGTGTCCACTGTTGGGAAATCCATCTCTTCCCTGGGATGATTTTTCCAACTGCTGATTGTTCCTCTTGTATAAACTTTTTCTCTTGTGTCCTGTTAGAATCTCCCTTGGGACAAGTCCTACCTCTTGTCTTTTCCATGTGACTCTTGTAAAAAGGAGTCTCCGTTTTCTCTGTAGCCACCCTCTATGTACTGGAACATGGAGATGAGATCTTCCCTAAGCCTCCATTTCTCAAGACTGAACAAACACAGCTCTCTCAGCCTTTCCTCACATGTCAGGCTTCCAGTTCTTTGAACATCTCTGTGGCCCTTCTCTGGACCCTCTCCAGCCTCTCACATCCTCTATTGTACAGTGGGGACCAAAACTGAACACAGTACTCCAGATGTGACCTGACAAGTGTTAAGTAGAGTGGGATAATGAATTCTTTATCTCTGCTGGTGATGTCCACATTGATGTAACCCAGCATCCTGTTGCCTTCCTTTGATGCAGCAACACAGTCCACTCATGGAGCTTGCTGTCCTCCACGTCCTTCAGGTGTCTTTCCATAAAGTTTCTCTCCAGTCAGGTAGATCTACCTGTGTTTCACTCCTGGATTATGCTATTCTATGTGAAAGACCTATATTTGTCCCTGTACTTCATAAAGTTCACTCTTTCAACCTATCTAGGTCTTCTTACAGGGTGACTCTCCTGTCTGAAGTGTTCACTTCCCCATTCAATTTGTCAGCAAATTTCACCATGGTACTTGGTTCACATGGTACACTTGATCCCATTAAAATGAACAGATTAAACACTTTAGGGCCCAATATTAATTCCTGGGGGACAGCATTTGTGACAGGTTGAAAGTTTGAAAAGATGTTTTCCAGCACACTGTGGATGAGTCTGATCAGTTTTTCCCACCCACAGCACAGACCATTAGACCACAGTGCATCAGCCTCCTTAGGAAAAGGCAATGGGAAACCACACTGAAGGTCTTTAAGAAATCTATGTAGGCAATGTCCAGTGCTTGTCCCACATCAGCCAAGCAAGTCACTTTGTTATAGAAAGCAATCAGGTTTGTTGAGTGCAATTCACCCTTGGTGAATCTGTGTTGGCTTCAACCAAACACATGCTTCATCCAATATGTGGCAGCCTGCAGGAGGTCTCATTGCATTACTTCTTCAGGGTCTGAAGTAAGACCACATATTGTAAAGATCTTATATTTTGCCCATATACCCTGCTGCATTAACCTAACATATCTTGACAGAAATGAAATAATGCAGTATAACTCAGAATGAAGTTGAGAATTAACTTCTGGAATCTGTTGGGTTTAGCCATTAGTAAAAACATTTTTCAGGTCACATTCTTCTTGTGAGAATAGAGGCTCCTGGTGAATCTATTATTCAGTTTCTGAGTATGTTCTGTAACTGATAAGCTATCAATGAAGTCCTTTTACATGTAAAAAAGTCTATTAAAGATTTATTGAGGTTATTAAGGATCATGTTAAATCATGCCATAGGAATTCAAAAAGAAAAAAATAATAAGCACTCAGAAGACACATACAGAGAAAAATTTTGAAAATTGAATTAAGCTAGTTTCTATCTATTTATTTAAACATAGAAAAGACAGTTTAATAAAGCATTGTTTTCCTGGATAGGACAAGTAGCGGGGGTTAAAATAGGAGTTTTTTTCTTAACTGATGGGGCTTTCCACCTGAAAAAACAAATAAAACACAATTAATATATCTATTATTATAAAAAAACCAAAACAAAACAAAATGGGATGTGTACTACAAGTATCAAGGCTGCAAAAAAGTTAGTAATGCACAATAGAAAAATCATTGAATAGTTGTTTCCAAACAGATTTTCCTTTTGACTTTTTCATATGTACACACAACAGAAAAAGTAATTTTATTTAATGTCTTTACCTTTATTTTGAAGAACACTTTTTTTTCAGCATTAGTTTGTCTTAAGGAGTTCTCAGCTATCAGTGTAGTCCTTATGCCATTTTCTCAGCTAAGCTAGCACAACTGTTTGCAGGTCTGGACTGTGAGATTGAGAAATTGATCCAGAGTAAAAATAAGCCATTTTTCCTAGTTATTTTTAACAAAGGGAAGTGAAGATAAGAAACATCAGAAATGTAGGAACTGCCTGAGACAGCACAGGTGTTGGAAGGAATATTTATCAAACTGTAGCCTTTCATGTCTTATTCTGCCACATGAGCAAAAGCTTGAATTTGGGGTAATTCAATCATGAATGCTCACTGACTGCAGTAAGGCTACATTATATCCTTTTATTTTTCCTCCTTCTGGCTATTATCAGGGCATGAAGGAGGGCCCTAAAACAATTTTGGGGGTATCTCATTTTAAAATATATTTAGTACAAATTTTATTTAGGCTGCAAAGCATTGTGATTCATAGAACATCATGAAAACTTGTGTAAACAGAAGCAGACAATAGAAATCCCACAAAACTATAGATACTATGATAAAAAGACCTGTCTCAGGGTAGCGTACAGCAAACAGAACCTGACTATATTTTCAATATATCAGTTTGTCTGCTTTTCCAGAGCTACAAATAGGTCTTGAAATATCTTACACATTCCAAAGATTTTGACAAAGCATCTTCCTACTCTCAAGAAGTGTAATTATAACTCATACAGTATGAAATTGAGCCTCAAAAATCCCTGAAGCAGAGCCCTGTGTCAGCCTCCCTTTGTGCTAAATACATTCCAGGCTGTGGTGATGTGACAAAGCTAGCTCTAATACAAGAAGTGCAGACTCCAACATTTGGTAGTCTTTAAACGTGTAAGTGCTTCTAAAAAACCGCTACACCATTTTTAAGGTAGCATTTTTATGTGTTTTCTGCTACATGGACACAACATTTGCAGCTGCACTCCAATGTCTCAGATAATCAGGAAAGGGATTAATATTATTTTTGCTATTTTGTAACATATAAATTTGGTGATTAAAAGTACCTATTGCCTGAAATCTAATTTAACACAAAATAACACTTGTTGTTCTTGTTGCATATTTTCAGCATGGGATGCTAAACAAACAGATTGCAGTAGTTGGCTTGAAACTAAAAAAGAGACGTCAAAGACAACATTACCAGTATATAGATATCAATAAATAATGATTAGTAATTACAATAAAAGGATTAAAAATCCAGCAGAAGTGTATATATGAAAGAAATTTTTAAGCCCTATTGTTTCGAATTTCTCTGAAACTTGGTTTCAAAATATTTTGTGGAGGATCAACTGATTATCAGGCTTTGCCATAGGCAAAGTCAATAACAATTTTGACCTTGCTGACTGGTCAGTGTGATTGTTTTTGAAAATCCTATATGATTATACTATAATTGCAGTTTAAAAAGTAATATCTGAAATATTTTTCTGAGTAAAATGTATATTGATATTAAATATTAAAATAATGCTGAGACCAGAGAGGATATAGAGAAAATGGTGCATCTTATTAATCTAATATGAATAAAATACCTTCTTTTTATTCCATCAGTTTTTAAAATTTATTTCATAATTGTTTTTTAGAATTTAGAAGTCATATATGCCCTGCTAACAGTCTTATTTTATTATTTCCTGTACTCTTTATTCCCATTGAGTTTTAATGTTGAAGAAAGAGATAACACTTGACATTTCCACAGATTCAGAAGAAGTTCCCTGTGAACAAGCAGTCTGTGCCCAGGGTCCCACATGGCCCATGCAAACACCAAAGCCTGGCAGTGACAGCAGCACAGTCCCAAAGTGCCTCCTTAAGGCTCCCTCTATGCAGTCAGCACTGGTATTAAATCTGCATTGATTTTAGCATCTGAATTAGTGTCCTGACAATGCTTTACTCTGCCAGGCAGCTACCCTGACTGACTCATCTTTAGGTTGAACCAGGGTAGAGAAACATCTGCTGGCCCTAGAATGGTTGCCAGAAGTATCTGTGAGATCCTTCTGGAACCACCTTCCCTTAGAGCCACTTCTCCCGAGCCTCCCTGAACAGCCAGAGACTCCTTGGACAATCTGCATAAATGAGTCAGTCCCCCCCCTCCCAGAGACCAACTCAAATGTTGGTTTGTCAGTGCTTCCATGCTTCCACTGATTTTTTCTGTTATGTATACATTCCCATTTTGTCATGTAGAAGAAAGTTATCCATTCCTTATTTAATAATGAAATCATGTCTTATAAATGGAAATTTTTTTTTGGAAATTAAAAAAATTTTAATAGCATTAATAGTATTATTTTTTTGTTTTATTTTATATTCTGCACTGCAAAGTATATTTCTTTATTTCTTTGTGACACTTTTTTTTTTCAAATCCCTATGTAATTGTAGTACTCAATGTACCATAGGGTACCGTTGGAAAATGTCTCTCTGTATATGAAACAGAAATCCATACTGGAAAGTCTAATGTGTCATTTCCATTCTAAGAGATTTTTCAAAAAAAACCATGGTACTAAACAAAATACATTATCCGTGGTACCCAAGACCCAGCTGCAAGTAATTCCAAAATTTGTGAATCTACTGAGTCTTTAAACTGATTTTCTTTCCTAAAATAAATTTGGGATCATGAATTAAAAGCTACATATAATCGTTCAAAAATTTGTATTTTTAATTATAATATTTATCAGCATCTATTATTGTGCGAAGTGCTATCCAAGTAAAAGCTTTTAAAGACCGTAAAATTACTTTTTAAAGTATAAGGAAGATATTATCTTTGTCTTCCTTTTTTTCCATTGAATGACCAAGGAGTGACCCTACTGATCTTTGCAACTATGTGAAAAGAGGTAGTAGCAAAGTGGAGGTTGGTCTCTTCTCCCAGGCAACCAGAAACAGCACAAGAGGGCATGACCAAGCTCCACCAGGGGAGGTTTAGGCTGGACATCAGGAGGAATTTCATCACAGAAAGGGTTCTTAAATATTGGAACAGGCTGACCAGGAAGCTGGAGGACTCACCATCTCTGAAGGTGTTCAAGATATAACTGGATGTGGCACCCAGTGCCATGGCCTAATTGACAAGGTGGTGATTAGTCAAAGGTTGGATCCAATGATCCCAAAGGTCTTTTCTAACCTAAATGATTCTGTGATTCCGTGACTACAAATAGATTTCACAAAATGCACTCCTTATACAACCTATTTAATTTTCAGCAATTTTTAAAACTGCTGTAATTTCAATTGATTGAATATACAATATAGAAGTGAATAATTTTTTTAAATATTCACTAAAAATTCAAGATATATTGATCAGTAATGATTGTTTAAAAAGTATATTATATTTTGGTTTCTTTTATCTATGACTGTAAAAAAATTATTACACCTGTTTATACACTATTTCATATAAAGGAGAAGGCAATTTTAACAAACTTTAAATCTGTTCAATCCTTTAATAAGCCAGAGGATTGGAGCAGGCTACAGCAAGATACACTGGCCAGGACCAGCACTTACATTTAATTGCTTTTGTCATGTTTCAGAGTAATTCATTTAATTTGAAAATATTATATTCACAGAGAACTGTACAGTCCAATCTCTTTCTGATTTATTTAATTGCCTAAATAAGAGGACAGTTAGAAGGTTTGAAATTCCCATTCCTCACTTTTATTGTAAAGGAAAACTTTATTTTATTAAATATGTTATTTCTTTTAAATAATCCCTTAGATTAATAGTACTTCATTATATATTATACTCTCTTCATGTTACTTATTATATATATGAATAGGGACTCAATAATATCATTATTCGGATCCTAGTCCACAGCATAAGTCACATTCAGTGAATGGTAAATCCACCTGTATAATTCCCAGTGTCAAAAGGTGTAAAATACAATATTTATTCCCCTCAGAATATATTCTTAGAAGGCTACATATTAAGAAGTGAATTCTAAAGCTAATATTGGGAAAACTTATTTTAAATTAATTTTTAATTTATTCTTATTTATGTTTATTTTATGTTTATTAAAACAGGGAAAAGAGGGGAATTTTATTATGATGTTTCCTTTATTTAAATGATAAGTTTGAAATATGTTGTTGAAAAATAAGGAGCTGTAGATGAATGTGTTTTATACTCATTGGTTATGTGCTGTCCAGTCTGAGTTCAAGCAATAATCATAAAAAGCAGCTCCAAAAATAAGTTTCATTGGTACTACTTGGTCACTCTTGAGTGTCTGATTAATGCTAGAACCTGTTAAGATGACAGGAATTTCTAAGGGAGTCCCCAGAGAATGAGGCAGTTTAATCAATTATTTTTCATTTTGATTTAACTCAGAAACAAGTTGTGAGTTCACTGAAAAGTGTAGGGTGGTCTTTGTTCACTGTAAGGAACTTGACATTCACAATTAAGGCAGAACAGATCACATCCTGGTGGAGGTGTCACATTACAGGTCAATGTCAGGCGCACAGCTTGACAATGACTAGCTGAGAGAAGTCAGAATAGTAATGAAATTATGTCTGACTCTAAATATCCCACAAATAGCAGGGATGGAATGAAAAGCACAGCTAACTACAACTGAATGCAAAGAATATCATTCATTCCAGTGCCATTATTAGGAATAATTTGATATATATGTCATTATGATATGTTCTATACAAAGTAAGAAACACATTTTTTAACTACTCAACATTGAACTTGGGACATCCCATGTGTCAAGAGTGCATTTTCTCCTCATGATTAAGTCACAAAACCAAAATACAATTCATTTTACCTTCCCACAATTAGATACAATTTTATTTTATTAGTGCAACAAAAACACCTTTAAAGGCATTGTTGAATCCTTTCAACCAAATCAGGGTGACACTGACCTTCAGATAAGTTTTTCCAAGATTTTATCCATTCTGATAATCCTTAATTATTTAGTGACTAAAGGTTTTGATCAAAGATTTTTTTTTTTTTCCATTTGCACACAAGTTAGTAAAAGTCAATTCCTGTCTCAGTGACCTTTAATATGTTTGGAGACTGAACAGAAGTTATAAGTACAGATAATGTGAATTTTTTTCAAGAAATCTCTAGATCCAGGTCACCCAGAAAAAACCTTTCCTGCTGAAATATAAATAAATATATTACAGAAGATATGCTGGAGAAATTATTACTAGTATATTTGTGATCTGTAAGATTGTGTCTTTCATCCAGCACAGTGAGGAAAAAAGGTTTACTAAACTTTTTACTGAAACCTTTTTTGCTATACTATATGGAGAATATTATTCTTTCATTATACACATTGATACACTAAATAAGCAAGTCGAACAAGTCCTAAATTTTCTAATATCAAAGTTGTAATTTTTTTTTTTAAAGACATTTTGAAAGTAGCTGTGATTTTAATAGTCATAAAATAATTTAAGCTGGAAAAGACTTCTGGGATAATTGAGTCCAATCTTTAACCTACCACTTCAAAGTTCACTACTAAGCCATATCTGCAAGCACCACATCTACAATTATTTTAAACACCTCCAGGAATGGTGACTCAATCTCTTCCCTGTGTAGCTGTTCCAGAGCTTGATAAGCTTTTCTGTGATGAAATTTTTCCTAGTATCCAATCTAAACCTTCACTGGCATGACTTTGAGACTATTTCCTCTTGCTCAGTAACTCATTACTTGGGAGAAAAGGCTGACCCCACCTGTCCACAACCTCCTTTCAGGTAGTTGTAGAGAGTGAAAAGGTATCCCCTGAGCTTCCTATTCCCCAGGTTAAACAACCCCAGCTTCCTCAGCCACTCCTCAGGAGAGTTGTTATTAAGGCTGTTCATAGTCCCAGTGCCCTTCTCTGGACACACTCCAGCACTTCATCTCCTGAAGGGACTGACTGAGACCTGGACAAGCACTCAAGGTATGGCTTCACCAGTGGCAAGTACAGCTGGATGATCACTGCCCTGCTCCTGCTGGCCACACTAGTTCTGACACAAGCCAGGTGCCATTGGCCCTCTCGGCCACATGGGCACAGGCTGGCTCATGTTCAGCTGCTGTCAACAGCATCCCCATACACCTTTCCACTGTGTCCCAAGGCTGTAGCATTGCCTGCAGTTGTTCTGACAGAGGTGCAGGATCCAGCACTTCAGCTTAAACTCATCAAACTGCTGTTGGTTTACCTCCCCTGCAGAGATCCCTCTGCAGAGCTTTTCTACCCTCACACAGACCAACACACCCACCCAAACTGGTGTCACCTGCAGATTAGCTAGGGTGCACTTGATCCCCTCATTCAGATCACTCACAGGACTGGCCCCAGTATGATTCCTGAGGAGCACCATCTGGCTGTAACTCCTCTCACCCCCATTCCCTGGCCCCAGCCATCCAGCCAGTCATTTACTCAGTGAGCAGTTCACCCACCCAAGCCACAAGCAGCCAATTTCTCCCAGAAAATGTTGTGGGAAACACTGTCAAAGGCTTTATTAAAGTCCAGGTAGACTGGACATGTAGACAAACAGTCCACAACTGATTTCAGTAAGCTGTTCTTAACTGTAATATAAAGGTGTTCCAGATACACAACACAAACCCTTCCTACTGCAACCAATTATTTTTGTTTTGTATCTGGTGGCAGCATAGACAATGATTGCTTGCCTTGCAACAATATTGGAAGACTGTTAACATATGACACCAAGTTCTCTTTTCAAGACTAAATGAGAAAGGCTTTTAATATTTTTCATTGATTCTTTGAGAGTGGTCATATTTTCCACATCTATTAACTTTCTGTTGAGTCTATCTTATCCCTTCCTTTCCTTAGGACTTAAAACTGCATTCAGTAATCCTCTTAAGGCTTCACAAATGCTGACTAGAGTGAAATAGTTGCTCTGTATGTCTCAGGACTTACGTATTTTAAATCATCATTTTTTCTGCTGGTTTTGCAATATTGGTTAATGTTCCATTTGCAACCCATTGTAATCCTGAGTCCTTTTTCTGCAGTATATCTGCCTAGCAAGCCATTCTGCATTTTACATTTTCCTTCCTTGGCAGTTTGGATGTCTTTGTTATATCCTATTTTATTACTTTGTACCATTTCTCCAGTTTATCAAAATCACGGTGAATATAATTCTGCCTTCCAGAATTTCCATAACCTTCCTGATTAATGTTATCCACAAATACTTGTCCTTCAATTGTAATAAAAATATTGCATAATACTGCACTTCAGTTATTTCTTTCAGACTGCCAGTGAACACATGCTAAAATGTTTATAAGTGATTCGGCTGATTTTACTGTAATTTCCAATGAGAATATATTACCATACTTCTGACAGTGTCATATGGAATTGTCACATGTCAGCAAAGAAAAAGTATGTAAATATTTTCTCACTCAATTGTGCTGCCACAGAATGGTATCAGATTGGCCTGTTGTTATTTGCAACTCTGTTGTGATTTCAATAACTCTCTTGTGGTTACTTTTAATTTTCTAGGTGCTCAGAGAGAAAAATCACCAATTAATGATTTATTGCCTTAACATTCTAAGTGTAAATTAGGGATGGTGGATAACACTCTTTTTAGTTTACTGGCTGTAATTTTCCATTAGATGTCCCCTCAGCCTTTAGCTGTTCTGAAAAGTTCTCAAAGGTGACTGCTAAAGGTTCAAAGATTTGAGATCATAAATACTTTAGGGAAAAATGTTGTTAAGTTGTGGTGATCTAAGAACTTTTCTGTCTGTTAACCAATTCTGGTTTAAAGTTCTAGCACTTAGTTGTTAATGTTAATTATGTTAAGCTTCTGGTCACAATTAACCTCTTTGGTGAAGAATGAAGAAAAAATATAGCGAAGATTTTGCACTTTGTTATGTTATCTGTTATTTCGTCCTCATTTCTTCTAAATAATAGAAATTTTATTTCTTTCATCTTTATTTTTATGAATTTGAGAAACTTTCTCTTATTTATTTTTACCCAAGTTTCATATGGTGTGCAATTGTTCCTCAGTTTTTCTAATTTTGTTCACGCAGAATTTTTTCTTTATTGTTAGAGCACCATAATACTCACTTATAGGAACAGACTCTAAAACAGATCAGACTGAGTCCTGTTAAAGACAACAGGAATTGCAACCAGTGACTTACATGGAAAAAGAATTTTATCCTAAAAATGCAAAGATTTTTCTAGGGCTTGGATTTAGCTGGGATAAAGTTAATTTTCTTCATAGTGGTTTTTATGGGGCTGTGTTTTGGATTTTGTGCAGAAAACACTGTTGATAATACAGGGATATTTTCACTGCTGCTGCTTGCACAGAGCCTTTTCTGTTTCACACCAGCAGCAAGGCTAGGAATGCACAAGTTAAAGGGGACACAACTGGGACAGCTGATCCAAACTGACCCAAGGGATATTCTACACCACATACTCTTAGCACATAAAGCTGGGGAAAGAAGAAAGAAGCAGAGTAGGGACATTCAGAGTGATGATTTTGTCTTCCCAACTCACCCTTCTGTGTGATAAGACTAGGTTCTCCTGGAGATGCCTGAACACCTGCCTACCCATGGAAAGCAGTGAATTCCTTTCACTGTTTTCCTTGCCTGCACAGATTTTGCATTACCTATTGCCTTAGCCCATGAGTTTTCTCCCTTTTCCAACTCTCTTCCCCATTCCACTGCAGGGGAGTGACAAAGCTCCTGAGACAAGTTTAGTTGCCAGCAGGGGTTAAATCACAACAACCCTTGGAGCAGAAAAATCCCAATCACACCCCAGAACTGAAGGCAGCTGTGGAGGATTGAGGGTGGTTGGATGTCAGGTGTCACAGGTTTCATCAGCCACACTGCTCTCCTCAACTGGACAGGGAAAAGAAAACATAAAAAAGACTTATAGGTCAAGATAAGGAATGGGAGAGATCATTCATCAATTACTGTCACGGGAGAAAGAGACTCAACTCAGGTAAATTAATTTATTGCCAGTCAAAACCAGAGTAGAGTAACGAGAAATAAAACCAAATGTTTAAAGCATCTTCCCCACCCGTCCCTCCCTTCTTCCTAATCTCAACTTCACTCCTGATTTCTCTACATCCTCCCCAACCAGCAGTGCTCAGGGAATGAGGGCTGTGGTCAGTTCAACACACGCTGTCTCTGCCACTCCTTCCTCAGCAGAGGGAGGATATTCCTCTTTCTCTTCCCCTGCTCCAGTGTGTAGTCCTTCACACAAAAGACAGTCCTTCACCAGCTTCTTCCACCTGAATCCTTCCCCCAGGCTACAGTTCTTCACAAACTCCTCCAGTGTGGGTCCCTTCCATGGTACAGTGTTCAGGAACTGGCTGCTCTGGCATGGAGCCCCCAAGGGGCCACAAGTCAGCAAACCTCCTCCAGTGTGGGCTCCTCTCTCCAAGAGTCCACAGGTCCTGCCAAGAGCCTGGTCCAGGGTGTGCTTCCCACAGGGTCACAGCCTCCCTTGGGCATCCATGGGCTGTGGGTGGATCTCTCTCCACTGTGGACCCCCATGGGCTGCGGGCACAGCTGCCTCACCATGGTCTGTCTTCACCAGGGATGCAAGGGAATCCCAGCTCCAGACTTTAAAGCACCACCCTCCTCCTCTTCTTCCCTGACCTGGCTCTGCAGAGTTCTTGTTGTCACATCTTCCTCACATCTCTCTTATCACTTCCATTCCACTGCAGGTTTTTTCCTCTCCTGAGATATGTCATTCCAGAGGCCTTGGTCAGCAGTGGGTCCATCCTGGAGCTGGCTGGCATTAGCTCTGCTGGACATGGGGAGGAGCTGCTGGCAGCATCTCACAACAGCCCCCCACTACCAAACCTTACCATGCAAACCCAAAGCAGCAGCCTAGCCATGTCAGTGCAGCTCTCCACCTCTCTAATTAGGTTGCCTCTCAGTGGGAAGCTGATTCATAGTTTGTCAGTGTCTCTGCATGAAGCTACTATATTTTACAAAACTTTTTTTTAAATTTATTAACAGAAATTTATCCACAGCCAATTAACTTTATTCAGAGCTAATCTCTGAAAGCAGTGCCACTAGTAACACATCCAGAACTTATTCAAAAATAATCATTTAGAGCCCTAAAAAACTTAATGTGTATGATAAATACTCTTTATTATTACTTTCAGTCATGTTTTACTGCATGTAATTTTCAGATGATCCTCTTTTTTTCTTTTGAACACTATAAACATCAAGATCAGTGCTCATGTCTCACATAGCTAATCAGCTCTTCTTTAACTTTTCTGTTCAGACCAACTATTTTCCTGTTCGATTATTTTAATATATAAATTCTCTTTTTGTTTGTGAAAAGAGACAGATAGGCATATATTAAACCAGCTAGAGTTTAAATTATCTAGATGGTGTCTTCAGAAGGCATGTTGTACAGTTTTCAGGAAGATTCACTGAAAAGTATCATACCTTGTGGCCTCTAACAATATGTTGATAAGAAAGGAATTTGAAGTTTTATATACTGAAAACATGGAATTTGCTCCACATGATCTGCTAAG
This sequence comes from Muscicapa striata striata, assembly GCA_030060385.1. Classification (NCBI taxonomy): domain Eukaryota; kingdom Metazoa; phylum Chordata; class Aves; order Passeriformes; family Muscicapidae; genus Muscicapa; species Muscicapa striata. The sequence goes on along the minus strand of JAREIS010000099.1, from coordinate 2,800,690 downwards.
TTCCAATAAACCCTTTTGAGATGAGGATATTTCAATACAAACCTTTATTTATATACCCTAATACTACTGAAAAATAAAGTATTCATATAAAGTCCAGCTCTATAGCTGTTAAAAATATGTAAGCCCCCAGTGGCTCCAAGAGGATTAAATGTATTAATAACAGTTGCAATATTACTCTAGTAAGAATAAAAGTCACTTGGACTTTGCATTGATCAACCATGTCCTATAAGGAAACTTGGACACAACATTTACCACTAAAGTGCAGCACTGCTGTATAAAACACAGTTTTATATAAGCCCAAAAGTTAATATAAATATGAAAGAATAAAGTTTACAGTCCTAAAATCAAATAACCCCAGGGCTTTGGTGCAACCATCATCTATTTATCTTTTCATTGTATCTTTATCCTTATCAACCTGCAAACAGCACCAGAATGCTATACATATACATGATGGATTATTGCTACTATGCTTATGAGAATGGCAGGCATGAAGTATAAGAACAGAGTTCAGCCAGCAAGTATGACATAAATTATGTATAAGTAGCTTTTAGTGTCGAGCCCTTTGAAAAGTTCAGTAAGTGCATGTAACTGAAGTTAATCACCCTATGCCACCACAGGACTGTTTCTTTTAAGAGTGTATGCAAGGTATTTTTCAACGTGCTTAAAAAGTGTGTGAAAGTATCTCAGTTATGTAAGCAAAACACTTTTCTGGACATAGGAGGAGAAAGTTTGCAGGACCATTGCAAGGCCTGAGAAGCTAATTACAACTGAAGTCTGATTTAAGATCTAAGCTAAATTGTATGACTTGAACTAATGAGGTTCAAATGTTTGAGTATCAATTCCATCTCTTTTCTATACTGTTACTCTTAGATTTCACAGAGATCCTTAGCATGCTTCCCCTCAGTTTGAATTTTAAGGATGTGAAACCTGGGCCAGGGCACAGAAACAGGATTTTTTTCCTCCTTCAATCACTGTATCTGTGCATACTTGCATCTATAGTATTTGTACATGCTTCAGAACTGGTAGACTGGTGTTAGTTTCATTCTAACATACAGACAGGCACTAGCACACCAGCACACACACACACACACAGAGCCCAGTGGGATTAAAAGCACTCTATCTGGTAGGAAATCAGGAACTACAGAGGAAAGTATTTTCTTGTTTGAAGACTTGAAAGAACCATTCTTAGAGAAAAGGGAGGAGGCTTCTGATGTTAGGGATCTTGCCCCTTTCATGTTTTAAAAAGACTAAAGGAAAGTTCCTCTTTTATCAGCCTGAAGTAGAAAAGAAGTGGCTTTCCCAACTCTAAATATTTAAAGAAGCCCTCATAAAACTTGAAAAAGGTTTGAGCTGTTTTCTGTGGGACTAAATTCCTAGGGGTATAGGAAGACATACATTGATATTTACCTCTAATTTTACTTCTTCTATAATAGATGTATCATGGGACATTGCTATTATTTTCTATACTTCATAGCAATTTGTTTTTATATACTTTCAAGGAATCCATACAGTGTAAATTCGAAATAGAAAGATTTTTAATACTCTTTTCCATGGGAACATAGATATAAAAAAATCAAAGGTGAAAGACTATTGAGATATATCCATGATTTATGTTTACTGTAGAGTTCACTGTTGATCTGAGACAGCCAAGGAAAGGCTCATCATGTAGCAGAGCTCACACAGCATGCCAGGTCATATGAGGGATTCCACTGCTGGATTGGAATGGTTACAGAAATGGAGTGGAAATAGCTGAATTTGTGGGCTAGCTTATCTTTGAGCTGAAATCCATCAAACTAAACATCCCAGAGTTTAGCTTAAAGAAGCCTTTTTTATGTTGAAAATAAATCACTGAAAAATGAATCAGTTTGCAGTTCTTAAGAAACATTTAAAAACATTATCATATGAACATTTAAAAGTTTCCTTTTTAGAAAACAAGATAATTGCATATTATTTTTAAAGATTATAATTTTCTAAATTTTTAAGCAAATCAATCTTGAGTTGCATAGATACTCTTTTCATGTGAATGCCAATTATTCTCAGAATAGTCAGTAGCTGTGAAATGAGAGTTTATTGCTTGAATACTGAGGAATATTGTCTCTTGCTCCTACATATTTACAATAACATTATTTATTTGTAGTACAAGAGTACCTAAAGGCACCAGAAAGTGTCAGACATCCATTGTACAAAGCAGTGCACAAATCCATGGGAGGACACCAGTGTATGTGCTGGTTCACAGGCCAGCTGACAGCCTCCAGTCCTCCAGGCACACACGACTATCAGCTCTGTCTCTGACACCTTTATATGCCTTGAGCAAGCAGTGAACTTTCAAGGCTGGCTCCTCAGCTGGCACAGCTGAGAAAATGGAAACAAAGCCATACTTTATTCCCCTGACTTTAGAATCAGCCAGGGGCAATCTAATCCATACTGCAATTTACAGCAGCCTGGCTGCCCAAGAAGCTATTCTGGCAGCTGAGAAGCACCAGAGCCTAAGGTCATTCTCCACTTCTCCCAAAAGTGCCTGTATGCAAGGGCTAGAAAGTGAACAATATTAAGTATTGCTTTTGTTTTTTCAGCTGAAGTGTCCCAAAGCAGCTAGAACAGGATGATGTCCTGTTAATTTTAATGATTGTCCTGTTAATATTGTGATTTCTCTTCATTTCATTACTGGAAGAGAGCAGCCTTGGAGAAATAAAAAGATGTATTATTTTAATATTTGATTTATTTTTTCCTTTATGTGTGAATGTCAGTATGTGGTAATTCCACATATTTATATTTGGGTTTTTATGAAATACAAACAATTTCACTGGTTTTAAAAACCATATACTGCAGCCATTTTCTCTCATATGTACAAAACATTTTTATTGCTTGCTCCTCTGTGACAATTTGGAAAATCTGTCTCATAACTGGATGATTTCTAGTTGATGGCTGGGAACTCTTGGAGTGTTTGCATCAGGATACAGTTTACGTTTTAAATGAGGAATTTCTTTTTCCACTCTTTCAAATTACAATGTTATCAAAAAATGCCAGAGAAATTTAAAGCAGAAATTCTTTCAGCTCCAAAAATATTCACTAGTGTATTTTAAAAATGATCAGAGGTAAAATATGCTACCTTCTCAAAAATCTAACCACCCACAATCCCTTGTAGAGGGAAGAGTACATTTTAAATCAAGGTGATGCAGGTAAGCAGTGAGTCACACCTTGCAGGGGACTGGCAAAAAGGTCTCTCAATGGATACATTAGAATGGAGGAGCCTGAGGCCAAGCCCAGAGCAGAAGGCAGACAGTGGAAATAGTGGAGGAGATAATATCTCTTGTTCATCTGATGAGCATACTCTCCAGAGGAGCTCTACTCCACATGACGAAATCTAAGCTGAAAAGACTGGAGAAACTTGTGAGACAGAAGTTTTAAAAATTTGTCTTAAATCTCCAGATTTGATTTACCAACAGAGGCTAAGAGTTGCTAGCTCATTAACATTTATGACATCACAAATAATCTACGGGTTTGGCTGGGATAGAGTTAATTTCTTTATAGTACCTTGAACAGGGCTGTTCTGTGGGTTTATGACTGCCCTGGTTGCAGAGAGCAGGTGGAGCTCAGTGCTGATGGATGATTATGACAATGCAGATTACACAGGGCTGGTTTAGTTACTGCTGAGCAGTGCTGACACAGAGCCAGGAACTTCTCTGCTCCCAGCCCCAGCCCACCATGAGGAGACTGGGGGTGCACAGTGAGTTGGGAGGGGACAGCCAGCACAGCTGAACCCAGCTGATCCAAGGGATATTCCATACCCTGTGGCATCCTGCTCAGCACATACAGCTCAGGGAGAAGGAGGAAATGGGGATGTTTGGAACGATGATGTTGGTCTTCCCAAGTCACTGTTAGGCCTGATGGAGCCCTTCTCTCCTGGAGGTGGAAGAACACCTCCCTTGCCCTGGGTAGTGGTGAATGAATTCTTTGTTTTACTTTCCATGCATTCAGTTTTGTTTTACTTACTAAACTGTCTTTATCTTAGCCCATGTAGTTTTTTTACTTATACTCTTCTGATTATTCCCATATCCCACTGGAGAATACTGAGCAAGAGGCTGTGTGATGCTTAGCTGCCTACCAGGGTTAAACCACAACAGCCCAAAAAGGAAAAACTCTGGGAAAGACTGGGAATAAGGTACTGAAATGCTGTTTAAGTAAATGCCTCCCAGAGACAGATGGAAACTGAACAGAATCCTTGTAGATAAAACTTAAAATTCAATACCTAAATCTAGAGGTAGGCTTCCAAAGACAAAAGGTCTAGACTACCTGAGGATCAATTACATTGAAAGCATAAAAACATCAGCTGGGCTACTGAAGTGGATTGGAGAGAGTTAAGATACAACTGCAGATATTCACTTGCAGTTATGAAATGGAATACATTGTAAAAGGCCTTTGGCCACACTTTTTTCTTTCTTTATTCCACCCATGATTTATTTTTAAGTTAAATATCATGGCCATTCTAATTTGGAGAAAGAGGAATAATTTTCTGCAAAATTTTGTTACAGAAACTCTCCTGGAATTTCATTAGGATTTCTTCTGCAAGCTGGAGTTCATGTAGATTCTGTGCTTAGAGCAATTCTGCAAAACTGAATCTTTAAAGAACGTGATAATGAAGAAGATCTCAGGAGGAGGATGTATGAGGGGTAAATGTAAGTTGTTGCTGCCCTTTACTGAGTGAAAGTAAGAAAATTAGAGATAACACTCTGTCATGAGGCAAGGCAGAAGGTTGTCTCTGCAAGTCTGGAAACAAGGATGCCTGATGTCACCACAACATTACCATAACTGCAAGTCTATGCTCTTCTTTCTTCAAAAAAAAAAAAATTTTTTATTCATTCATATAAATGAAAAATATTTTATTATATTTCCCTTTAGAAGAAACAACAATAAATTCCTGTCACCTACACTAAAAATTACGAACATCAAAAAACAGATTTGGTGACTCAAAAACAAAGATGTGAAAGGAAACTCCAGAGTTCTTGCTGAAGACTTGAGACCCTGAATCCCAAAATTGTATGATTGTCTTTTAGTGAATGCCAGTGTATTTGACACAAATTATGTCAGAGTACTACTGGGTAATTTACAACATTTCCAATTTTAAAACTTTCTTTTCTGCAAGGAAAATACTACTGAATATTTCTAAAACTTCTTCTTTTCTTAAATATTCCCAGACTGTATATGTTATTTATTTCACATCACTGAGGACAAGTGTGGTAAATTATCCTAAACCTGTGAAATACATATATCTGCCTCGGTGGGTATAGAAACAAAAGGGTTACAGAAGTGCTCTTCCTATAATTGTTCTTCACTCTAAAAGTGTTTTTTCAGTTGCTTTCTTCTCTGAGGAAAATGGTATGGTAGAAAGCATATCAGAATATCAATGCATTCAGGTTTCTGTTGTTTTTCATACAAAGTTATTATCCAAACAGAAAATCCCTATATTCATAGTCTAAAACACACATTTTACTCCTGTTCAGTTCTTGGCAGATCTGAGTAGGCTCTTGCATAATTTTCCAGGATGAATAGATCTCTGTGTTTGCAGTTTTGGCTGCTGTCTGTTGTGCTCTAGGATAGCAGAACCTCTGTGCTACGCCAAAAGACATTCATTAAAATGAAAAACACAAACAAGCAGTATCTACCAGCTGATGAAATGGTACCCTATGATGATGATGGTGATTCACCTATTGTGAAATTAATCTTTCCTAGAATGTCTAATGATATCTAAAACTAATCTAATATAGGGGTTTTTTTGGTTGTTTTTTTAATCATAGCAAATTGAATACATGGTTAATATTTCTACTTTAGTGGCTTGGTTACAGCATCCATTATTTTACATTGTGAAACTAAAGACGAGAAGTGTTTTGTAGCGAGCAGAACATGAACAAATTCCAGACTCTGAGAAATACTCAAGAGTCTCACAGCAATGACAGCAGTCTCCAGAACTGTTTGGTGTCTGTCTTTCAAAGGCTTGCTATAAATAACCTATACAACACTTTTACTGCTTTTGAATAGGTTTCTGGGCTTACAGCAATGCTGGAGGAAGCTGAGATACCCTACGCTTGACTGAATGATTGGGAATTAATATTATACCAGTTTGTCCAAGCTTGTTAAGGCCAGATCTCAGATCTTCTCAGGATTTTCAATCTTGACAGTGTTTCCTGCAGTAGTTTTTATGGACTTGCTGCCATGAGAAAGAAATTCTGAAAACAGTACTTATAACACCTCAAACAGCAGCTTCAAATGTGTGTGACAGGAAGATGAAAAACCTGCTGAAGGAAAATGTCATAGTACCAGAGCTCTCTGGACAGACACTTCTCCAAAAGTCAGGTGTTCATAGCCTGCAATAACATTGTGCATCCTCATTTGTATCAGCCCCAACTAATGTTAATACAAAACTGAGCAGTTACTAGAGCTGCCCTAGTCTGGATAGGAGCAGCAGTTTGATCCTGTGTCACTGCAACTTTTTTCCAACTAATCTTTCAATCCATTTATTGCCATTCATTTACTCCCATCAGGTGGTAAGAGCAAAGTTTTTTGCATAGCCCCTAGAGTCTGGAATCTCTGATAATTAACCCATAATTTCTGGTGTGAGACTACCAAAAAGGTTGCATTTTCAGTAGACAGCAAACTTGCCTTCTATTTTTTACACTTTCTCTGTGCTTGCTATTTCAAGGATCTTTAATTAATTTCTCTACTACCACAAAAATATTCAAAATAATCTCTTTGAATGGTTGTCCCTCACCAATAGCTGGACTTCATTTCAAACAAGCTGATGTCACTTTGAAAGAAAGAAGTGAGCTGAGCAAGTTCCTGATTTATAAGCCTCTTCCAGTGATGCACAAAGTGGTGCCCATTTAGAGTGTGGTAGAAGTGTTAGATTTCTTAAGTTCAGTGTGGACTTAAGCAGAAACCTATTTTTCTGATCCACCACCAAGTACAAGCATTGGTATGCATAAAATGGATATATTGGTCCAGGTTTGATATATTCTGGAAAATACCTTGTGTGTAGGAGGAAGGACCATCTGCCCATCTTAAGGTCTTGCAGTATGTGCTGAGGTACACAATACCTACCAGTCAGACCAAAACAATCAGTCAGTTCAAATCAAGATGCAAGTGTGTTCCTCTTCTCTTACAGAGAGGAAAAAAAAAAAAAAAAAAAGAAAAACAATTTTAACTTTTCTTGTGTTATAATTCTCTAAGGCTGAAATACTTGCCCTTTGCTTTACAGTACACACAGTATGTTTGCTATGTACAGAAAGGGAAACATCCTTTCTTTTCAGACCTTCTTCTTAATTTATCCTTTGAAGAGGTTAATTTAAACATGTGATGTGTTAGTGTATGAATGAAGGGAAACAAAAACAAAAGCCAGATTCCTATTTTATTTTTTAGCTCTATGCCTTGTTTTCCTGTATGCCTCGTTTTCCTGTATGCCTCCATTAATATTGCAGGCACAGGTTTCCAGATTGCTTCCAGATTTAATATTTATTTTTCCAAGTTCTACCAGCTTATTAAAATTAAATGAGAAAACAAAAGTTACCACAACATTGCTGCAACTGGGAGATAAGTTTTGCCTGATAATCAGAAGTGACCATCTTAATTTAATTAGGCTTTTCATTAATTCTGTGAAAACTGATTTTAAGTCTCTGTTTTTATTTATTATATGTCCTTCCTTTTAAGAGACTACTTAGCTTTGTTATTAATCTGACCTTTTTTCTTTTAATATATCTTATTTTAAGCTTTAATTATTTGTAAAGACTTTACATCTTGATGACAGTTGTATCTGCACTGTTTCTACTATGTGTATTTGCAAAAAGTCTGCAGATTTTAAACATAAAAATTTTTTAACTTTTGTAGAAACTGTCAATATCAGACTTTTCTGATTTTCATGTGGAGTCAACAGTTCAAATAGTAAATAAATTTAGTTTTCTCTTTAATTTAATTAAAACATGCATCTTAATAAAAGCTACAAAGATTTTTAAGTCTGTTACGAACTCTGCATTAGAACACATCCTTATTTCAAGATCCAAAGCAGTATTCAAAGGATTGATGAAGGCTGCTGTAGCTGCAGCTTCATTTTAAAGAGAAGTAAAAATCCAGTAAAGATCAAAAGATAAGGACACATTGGGCCAGAAACTTCACTTATTATCATACTACATAACCTACAAGTAAATTAAATGCTAAATATAATAAATTGACATGTCAAAAGGCAGTTTTTTCCTAAGATCAAAAAGGGACAAGATGAATTACATATTGAAGTTTACTTCCTTTCCTTGATGTAGAAAAAAAAAAATGCACAAATCTTGCAGGTCAAGGCAGAAAGCAAGATTTTGAATAAAACCCTGCAGATTGTCACACACATGTTTCTCCAACATGGCAGAACAATAATCACAGAGAGCTAAAACAATTTTTGCATTTGCACTCATTGTTGCATTGCAACAAATGGAGTATATTCCAAATAAAGAAATTACATTTTGAACACGGGATGTTAATGTCTTTCTTCTTGAAACAAACTGCTCAAACTCATCTTGGCATGGTCTAAGGAAAAATGAGATGCAGATTGTGACTTATACAGTGCATGTGTCTGTACATGTATGTAGATGCATGTCTATTGTATGTACAATATTTTGGATTTTAAGAAAAATCTTTTCATTATCAGTGGTCGTAGTCATGTTGTCCCAGCTCATGGGAGTATTCAGAAACAGACAAAGGCCATGAAAAATATTTTAAAGAAATGAAGTGACTGAAGTAACAGAAAGTACTTCACCCCACTTTTATGAAATAATGCCTCTTTTCAGGTCTCTTTCACTGAAGAACCTAAACTAAAAAATATCATGAATACTGCTCAAGTCTCATGGAAAAGTATATTTTGTCAAACAAAACTGGCAACTGTGTTGAGACAGCAATTTTAGACTTCTCTAAGGCTTTTGCAATTCTGTCCATGGCATTTTAATTTTCTATAATGCGAGATTTTAATCAAGAGGAAACACATTAGATGAATTAAAAAAGATCTTATTGGCAGATATCAATGAGCAGGGCTGTCCAAGGAAAGCCTCCTGAGAGAGATTGCAGGTCCAACACTATTCAGTACATTCTTAGAAACAATCTAGATGATGAAATAAAATCTTAACTGATTAAATTTGCATATGACACAAAGATTAATGGAATACTAAAAAAACAGGAGGGCAGTTTACTGTTAGAATTTAATCTAAACCAGTTGGTCAGATTGTCAGAATCCAACAAAATGCAGGTACAGTCTAATACACTTTGCAAGATCCACGGGTTGTACTATCAGCTAAGAATTCTTGTCCATAGAAAGCAGTAACTTATAAAATATTTGGAGGTCACCTTTAAAGGCTGCTTCACCATGAGCTCTCAGAGCAATATTGTGGCAGGCATTACTGGAATGAAGTCCCTTGAGCACAATTTAACAACTTTAATCTAAGACAGAATATAATCATGATAACTGATATAGGAATATCTTGCAAAGGATAGTAAGGAAAAATGAACATTTATGGCAAGATGAGGTAACTTTATATGTAAAGGTATATAGTTTCAGAATAATTTTACGGTTTCTAAACTAGTTTGTTTATTCAAAAATATTTTGCTTATTCAGTTACCACTATGAGCCTTTAGTCAGTGAATCACTGTGGAAAATCCACTGGAATCAACCTTTTTATGCCTTTTTTTACTCTTTTATGGCTAAAGATATCTTTTTATTCATAACAAGCAAAGCTATATATATATATATATATCTGACATACAAAATATATAATAGATGTTGTGAAAATCTGTCCATGTATTAGTGTGTATATATATGTATAGAGATATATTTTATGCATGTTGATATCCCTACACATCTTGTTATTATTACATTTTTACAAATGCAATATTTATGTACATTTTAAGTGAGAAAGTATTTTATTTATATATTTTAATACACAACCTGAAAATAGATGTCCTTTCTTTAAGCAGAATGTAGAGTCAAGAATTAATTTCAGAGAAAACAACAAGTGATGAATTAGGTCTTGTGAAATTTCAAGTCCTGTTTTTCATGCATTATGTAGACAATTAAAACTGTATTTTAATTTTATTGAATCTGCTCAATTAAACCTGCTTTTGTAATAAACCTCTCTACTGACTTCACAGTAGTTCTGTAGTTTCACAGTCAATAATATAAACTCATTTTTCTTCAAAGTTAAATATCAGCAAAAATAATTCCATTTTAAATAAACATGAAAAGGCTCTGACCTGTTCTCCTGCTTTTAGGACCTTTTTGGTGGTGGGAGAAAACACATTATGGAATCCATGTCCTTTCCAGCAGCTAGTCCTGTGAAGTGAATGTAGGATCTTGGAGATGCAACATGGCAAAGAGAGAAAGAGCTGTCACTGTACCAAATTTTATTATGGTTATATCAGTATTTATATCAGAAAACCCACCAAGGAACTCTCCATGTCAGAGCCTAACACATGATGTGTTAAGCTGTATTATATTAAGGCAGTAGAAATAGGCAGCAGAAATCTGTGAACCAGAATTTAGGAATTCACCAGCAATAATCCCTATCCACCTCTAGCATGTGACATGCTGTATATTTAAACTACATGTGCTATACATTACAGACTGCTATGAATTCAAAGAAAATTTTCCATTTAATTTCATAAGTCTTGTTACCATTCCTATTTTGGTTTAAAGGGGGGAGATTGAGTATTTGTTTGGTTTTTTTTTATTTTCTACGAGCATAATCTTTGATTAAGTGATTGAGAACAACTGTAGTTCATGTTAATGAATTAATGAATTAATACTTAGTTTTATTTTCAAGAATTTGACCAAAAAGTGATATTTATGCTATGTGAGTGAAAAAAAATATTTAACAAAAAAATATGTATCACTCAAAGAGGTGAAAGCTCTAGGGTTTTGTTTGAAAATCTGGTTTATTCAGAAAAAAGTATTTCAACTCTTTTTTTCCTCCGGATATTGTGAAAATGTGTAAGCAAGGACCTTATGTCTCAGTCTAACCTCAACTTTTGGGTTTTGTGCCAGAGAAATCTATAATAAATAATATAAGCTGCCAAGTTTACATTTCATCCACTTACAAAATTATATTTTCTCTGGAAGGGTAGATGGGTAAATCAGATTAAAACCATACCTGACTGTCATCCAGTAAACCCACTCTTCCAGTTATGTAGTTCATTTTTCTCTTACCTCTTTGAATGAGTTTCAATGTCTAATAAAACTTTATTTACTGGGAGTGCCAAGAAATAAGTCAATAAATTTATTGAGCAAGATATGAAATAGAAATGTCAAAGATGAATAAATTTTAGCACAGTGTTTACTTTATAATTGTATTTTTTTCACGGAATTCAATTTCTCTGTAGACTCTGAAGCATAACAACAGCAGAAAATGAAGTCACAGTACCCAAGATGAAAAAATGTAAAATAGTAAACTTTTTAGAGCAATAACTGAAAACATTATCAATGTTGTGAGTACTTAATAAAACACAGCATTTTCTGTATTACAGTCTAAATTCTACTCTGCTCACCTCCATCTGTACATTCCTGTGAGAAGTTTTTTTCTTTCTCTTAATTTTTATACCTAAATAATTAATCTGAAATAATCAGCTTGTCTTTGTATGGTCTGAGTTCCTGTCATACTTTTCATTTGTATTGTACCATAGGCAGTAAGAGTCAAAGCAGGAGCATAAAGCTTTAATCCAAGCTACAAACCAGAGTATGTTTTATATTTTGCCATGAGAACTTTAATAAGATTATTCAACTCTTGGTGATTTTGGAAAAACAATGGCTTCTGGAAAACAAACTGATACATCTTCAATCCCTATTTTAACCACAAAACCTCCTAGTTCATTCAATAGAAACAGATTACCAATTCAACTCTTCTCATCAGAGCTGTGGCTTGTTCCTTCATCAGACTTACTACATTACCATCTGGGATTTTTCTGCACACATACTGTGTGCTACACACAGTTGAGCCCATGCTTTTCCAGACAGCTTGGATTCACATAGACAAGTCTCAAAATTTTCATGGACAGCAGGAAGGATGTGTATGAACCTTCATCACCAGTGTCTACAATACAGCTGCTGTCATTATAGTGAGATCTAGACAGATTTGAGTGAGCAGGGAAGCAAACCTGTCAAATGTAATGTTTGAGTCTGTAGCCTTCACTGGACTTTGATGTTCTGAGGACTCAAGTTATCTAGCTAAAAATTAGTACAGATTTTGCATTACACAAATCATGGTGACAACTACAGAGAAGACACATGATTTGTTACTGTTCAGTGCTTTTTACAGTCCAATCTCAGCAATTCCCATTACAGTGCCTACATATTAAGTGCAAGTTAGGATTAATGAATTCTCAGCTGAAAAAAAAAAGAGTCTCAGACTCTAAATGATAACTGTTTGACAGCTTGTAAAGAGACAATATTGAAATCATGTTATCTGATCCTCCAGCTCTTTTTGTTTCTTTGGTCCAAAACTATAGAATATTAGAAAATGCAATAAGAGTATTTATGGGTCTTTCCTACAGGCTCAATAAAATTCTGTTCTTGACTGAGTTTTGTAAGGGCAATAATTATAACATTATAGATCACAAAATATTTAAGCAAAGATTTTAAATCAACCATACATAAAATGAAATAATTGGACTTTTTTAGCTGAGACTCAAGTACATCTACAGAGGCTACAGATAGGTACAGTACTGTGTTAACACTGACCAGCCTTATCATGTTTTGCCCCTCAGAATGAAACTCATTTAGAAACAGTATAAAAATAAACATGACAATATGAATAACACAATTTAATTCCAATTGCTTTGACAAAGAGAAGCATACCTCCTTTAAAGTATGAGGGAAAATTTTTATGAAAGGTTTCTAAAAGCAGTCCAAAAATACAGGATTCATTTTCATTTAATGTGAATGTATGATACAACAGAAGTACTGAGCAAAAATTAATGAAAACAATTGAGTAGTGTAAATTTTAAATGGCTGCAAAGGTATATCAGGACCTGCCTTTGCTGCTGCTCACGTAGACCTATCAAGTGATAAATTATTTCAGCTGAAAGCACTGCAGAAAACAGGCCTTATCCTTATCCAAATACAAGGGCTTGTCTGTCAACTATCAAGATTCCTGTCGCGGTCCCACAGGTGAAGATGTGAATAAAATTTAATAATTTACCTGAAATTTATGATAGTTTCTATAGAACAGCTAATATTTTTATTTTTGATAAATAGTCTTTTTTTTCAAAACTGCCTTTACTATCATATTTTATCAACACTATAATAGTATATTTTCTGACATGAATTGCTTACAGACTATTTGTTCTTTGTGATTAACGGTTTCTAAACTGATAGCAACTTTATTACGTTTAGTTTTAATCTCCTCTTGATCTCAGCTATTTTCCACATGCTTTACAGTACCTATAATCTTAAATCTTGAGTTCATTTGCAGCTTGATATTGGAATAATAACTTAGATAACCAATACTGCTTCAGGCTTAGCTCCATTTTGACCCTTTTACAGTCAATATTTACACATTTCAAGAATATTTTTGTATGAATAAAATATTTAGTATCAAAAGTCAGTTGCAGGGATGTAATATTGCATTAATAAATTTATTCCTCTTGAATACAGGGAAAACAAACAGTGGTCAAAAATCCACAGCTATGATTTCATCACTTTGATCTCAAATATTTTTCTTTCTGATTCCTCTAATGGTTATATTTACAAATCCATCTCCAGGATATATGTCATATAAAAACTCCTATGTTAACAGCCAGGGAAATTTCTAGTCCACAGTTTTTTGCTTCTGGTCAGCTCTGGGCAATGGTCACCCACGATAACCTTTGCAGGTGGCTTTTATCCTCTGTTCACTTATGCTGACAGGCTCAAAAATGAGATAGAGAATTGTTCTTTATTTTACTTCCACTGTCCTATTGCTACCAAACGCAAAGGATGAATTCCCTGTAGGAAAACTTCACATTCTGCAATGGGATTAGGGATTATTTTAGGTGATGGTGGTGGATAAAGTGTTGCAGGGTTTTGATTGCTCGTTTTGTTAGGCATGGCATGTTTTAAAAGCCTCTTAATTTAAATTTTAATTCACACTCCATTTGCAGAAATTGTAACACTTCAACATTCAAAAGTATTGAAGATCAGACAGGTGTTTTAATGTAAGGACATAACTATTAATAAATCCATGTTATCAGAACTCATTATGAAATCATGGTCCTGTCATCACATACAGTTGTTAGTAACCTGATTATTTTTACTTACATTTGACCTAAGCAGAATATCTCTTGAGTGCAACTTCCCTACTTAGCTCTGTGAGTTGTTAGAACAAACGAATACCAGTTACATAGTAGAATTGTAGCACAAGTATTTCATTTTTCTATAGAATTCTGTATTACATCAGAAACAATATTTGTGATGGTAGATTTTGAATAATTTAAAATAAAAATTTACAAGAACTGAGGTCTTTTGAACATCACATCTCTTACACTCTGATGAGCTTTTTAATAACTTTCTGGCTGCTCAACCTATGATAACAATAATAAATTATATCTAAATTACATATTTGCTTGCTGATTAATAAATGCTGAACTTTTTGTGTGTATGTGATACCTTATGCATCCATGAAGGAAAAATAGCATTTGGAAGCTGAACTAGATAATTAAAACAGTTACATTTCCAGGCAAATGTTATGTTCCAGTGTAAATTAATCTTCTGCTACAGAAAATTACCAAAATTGGTCTAGGCACTTTAATGAAAGCAGAATGTTAACAGGCAAATATAGATTCCTCTAAAAATCCAGTTTCCAAAATGTGTAATTACTGGTAAAAAAACACTGAGAGGAGAAGAAAAGTATTAAATTCATCTTTTTAACTATGAAAGCCCCTTTTTGAGGTAGGAAGCTCAGTGGTGAATTTTCACAAGAGTAATGAAGCCATTTCTCCAATTTTTTGAGTCTCTACATTTTCATCAACAGGTGTGCAACATGGGGAGTTATTTGGAATATGAATGGCATTAATTCTCTTGGTTTTGTTGCCTTATCCACTTATAGGAGCCTGGATTTTATTTGATCCATTCTGATGCTGACAGATTATTTATAGCTCTTGTGTACTGAATATGCTCTGTGAGGCTCTCTCAAGTTCATCTATAGAAAATACACCTCTGAAAGTCCTGACAACAAGATGGGCAACTAGATTTATTATATTCCAATACAAAACATAGTATTTTAAATTCTCTGCATTTGAAAATGTTTAAGAAATCTAGTTTTGATTACTGGGAAATATCCTGAAAGGTAGAGTTTTCAATCTACTTGTAATTGGACAAAAGCAATATTATAAAGTCCTTTGAAACTCAGGTAAGTTCTCCAACAGCTGAAATACAGGAACTAACTTAGGAAGAATGGATTTCCACCTTGCTGAGGTTTGTATGGTCAGGTTAAATATGTGTGTTCAGAAAAAAATATTTATATTGAAGTTTTAAAGATTTTTGTAAACCTTCTAGAATTAAACAGCCTTCAGTATTTGTGAGGTAATGACTGGAAATATAACAATTTATTAATGAGGTTTTAGGTATTAAAGAAACTTAGGAATCTCTAAGATTAGGGACTTTAGGGGATCCATGTTAATTTTTTATTTAATGTTTGGAGAATGTTTTGAAGAGAATATTTCAATTTCATTCTCTTGCCATCCTCTGGTTTATGTTCTGACTGTAGAAATTTGATTACATTGGAGTACATGTCACTGGGAGACTCATTCCACCTGCTGAAGCACAGCAGTAGACTGAAGTAAACCCCACAAAATTAGTAGTTTGTTGTTAGGTCCTTGACACCAACCATTTCACAATATGGATCTACTCCTACACACCCACACTAATTGTGATCATCTTTTGGGGATCTTAGTTTTGATGGTTAT
Organism: Muscicapa striata striata; assembly: GCA_030060385.1. Taxonomy (NCBI): domain Eukaryota; kingdom Metazoa; phylum Chordata; class Aves; order Passeriformes; family Muscicapidae; genus Muscicapa; species Muscicapa striata. The sequence continues at coordinate 2,784,736 of JAREIS010000099.1, read as the reverse complement.
GACTTCACAGTTGCCTCAAACACTGTTAAGAGCTCAAGACTTTGCCATGAGGAAAGCACAGAGAGGAGCAGCAGGATGGGGGTGGTTCCAGACCAGTGGAGTCTGGCTGGCACATCCTGGGTAAAGCCTCATGGCAAGAGTTCCCACTGTGACAACCTGTGTGGAGGGACAACTGCCCCGCCCCTACGAGCATCTCTGAGCAAAGTTCCCCAAGTTATGGGTCAGATGGCATCTGTGGCCACTCATGTCCCCCCCTCCCTCCCCTCCACTCTGAATATGCTTCTGTGGATTCCTGGAATTTGGACTGTAAGTCATCTGATGGGAATTTAAGATAAGATAAAGGCAGTACTATTATCCAGACCTTGTCTCAGACCTAGGGGGAGGTCAAGAAAGCTGGGGGCATTGATAATGCAGAGAATCCATAAAGAAAGTCAACTTAACAACTGTGCTGAAATCAGATGGAGTGAAGGGTAATTCTAGCAGGGGAGGACTGTGCACAATCCACTGACTCAAAGAAACCCACCAACTCAAAAGAAGAGAAAAAGGAGCGGGAAATTAATTAACATTAGAAGCAAGGGAGTAATTTAGCCAATAGAATGAGAGAACTGTGCTGCCAAAGAGCATTAATTTCTTTGTTTGATAGCATGTATAAATAGTGAAACATTTTGAACAGCTCTGGGACTGCCACCATGGAGAAGCCCAGACTGAAGCAGGACAAACAGGATGTCAGTGGATGCACAGGTGGTGAATATCTTCTGCCTAATCTGTCATTCTCTGTCTGCCCCCTTTCTATTTCTTTCTATCTCTCTACCTTGAATTTTACTGTGAAATAAAATCTTACTATTGCTTTTGGCATATGGTCTTGTTTGCACTTCAATTTGGGTAGCAGAATCTCCATAATCAGCTCTTAACCTGTTCAAAGAATGTAAAGGATTCCTGGATTCTAGAAGAGATTTCAGGCTATTCAGAGATATGCTTGGAGGAGTCTAGGACAGCTGGTTGATATCCATGGATCATCTCCTGAACACTCAGAATAATCTATTCCAAGAAGTAGGAAATAAAGGAAAGGCAGCGAAGGGCCAGCATGATCAAGGAGTTCTAACTGAACCTGGACATTGAAAGGGAATGTACAAGAGGAGCAAGCAGTAGCAGGTGACCCAGGAGGAATATAAAGCAACAGTCTGATTGCACAGGGATGGGTTAGGAAATCAAGGGTCCACCTGGGACAATCTGACAAGAGATGTGAAGGGACATAAGGAAGGATTCTACAACTATATAAACAGTAAAAGGGAAGCTAATGTAAATGAGGAACCAATACTGAATAGGGCCAGGGTCCTTGTGACAAAGGATGTGGAAAAGCTGAGTACAAGTCCATGAGGAAAGTCTGGAGTATGATTTGTCCTCAGTGGAGGGGAACAAAGCAGGGAGAACATAATCAATCTGTGTATACATAAGTCCAAAGGCCTGATGTGTAGCACCCAAAAGTGCTGAAGTCCAAACAGCATGTGAAGGGATAAGGGGTTTGTTTAGAAATTAAAAAGAATAATGAAAATATTAATCATGCTAAGTTGTTCTTCTAGTATTTAAATGTTGTCTTGGAGATTTTGAACTCCTGAAGTTCAGATGAATGACAATCTAAGGTCAACACTTTAAGAAACTAGAACACAAAAACAACTCCACAGACATTTATGCCTTACTTCATGGAAATGGGGGAAATTAATCCATTCTAATGATCAAATCAGCTTGACCAGGAAAGGCAGGTAAAAAGATTTTCTCAATTTTGATATCCATAGAAATGTGTAATAGTCTCAGCTTGCACACCTGAGCCCAGTTATTGCGAAATCAACCTCACTTTTCCGTTATACTGACATCAGTTACATTGACATCAATATTGACTTTATTAAGATTGCCATGAAAATTTAAAAAAACAAAACAAAAGAAAAAAGATATCAGTTCCATTGATTGAAGCTCAAAAAAAATATGGCATTTTAGCACAAATTATTTTGAGGTAAATACCAAAGCTCTTAGCCACTTTACCTCTGAGAAAAACAACTTTGGTCCATGTTTAACATACGTTTGAATGAAAGAGGACTTTATTCTACATTGATTGAAGATGGCATAGTGATTTTTCATTGTTGAAACCAGGAAAAATTATGACTTTTTGTTGGTTTGTTTTTTAAAATAAATATTTATTTAAGAAAATTAAAATATTTGGGAATTCAGTAGATTCCAGACAGCTATGATATATAGATTGTACATCTATAATCTTTTATAAACTGAATAAATAACTTTTCTTCAGTATTTTTCCTGTTCTGTATTGTTACATATTCAGCCAGAGCTACCTGATGACTCTTAAAATACTTGAGTTATGTGGAATGGAACATCAAGTCTAAAACCAATCTAAGCCGTGCCTTTTGCATTTCTACATGTTTTCTAGTCAGCATAACAAACGCAGAAAACAGAACTCATCAGTATTGCTGTCTATTAAAGGCCATCATAAAACACAAGCATCACATTGCCAAATAGAATATTGAATTTAACTGCTTTTTACATGGAAACTTTAAATATAATCATGTTTTCTCTTATCACTTTTATTAATTTGTCCCTCTGTCTACACTAATATATCTCTGCCTAATTGTGTGATGGTGTAGTCAGCCCCCCACCTGACCTTAATTTCAGGTGCCTTTACTCAAGTGATTTTTAGCAGTAGCAGTCGTAATGGAGGTGTCTGCTCTGGTCATGATGGCTGAAACCAACTTGTAGTGGATTTGGATAGACAGATAAAAACACAACAGCAAAGAGCTAATCTGAGCAATGTTCCTCCCCTAAACATGGTGCTGGTCAAGAGCCCAGTCAAGCCAAGCTGAGAAGAAACTAATTCTGTAGTTGGTATGCAATTGTGGCTATGAAGCAATTATCTTAGTCCATAGATAATGGACAGACCTGGGCCCACTGAGCTGTCCTGCACAGCAGTGGGCTGCAGACCAGGATGTCCACTTGAGTAGTTAGGTTATTCAAGGTTATTCCTTGAGGCTGACAGAGTCCTTCCCACAAGACATTCTCAATAAATCCTCATGCTAAATTTTGAAATGTTAGCTAAGCGATATAAAGAATTTATTGTCTGCACAGGATCCTTTAGATATAAACCATTGATCAAGCTCTGGGACCGAGTCTGAATCTGAACACACCTAAACTCCCCTTTGAGAAGGACAAACAAGTGTTTAGAACACAAGGTGGCTCCTTCTGAACCTCATGACTCAACAGGTCACCCTGACAGTTTTGTTTGACCCAGTCCTCTGTGCAGTAAATAATTTTGTGTACCTTGCTGTAGAATCTTGTTAAATCACTGTTTCACTTGCCATCAAACTTCATTAAATCACTAATTTATATTAATAAATGTGTTGCTTCTTCTGTCTTACAAGTGAAGTGTATCTCTCCATCTGTAAAAATTTGTCACATAATTTGTGTTTACAAATAATATGGAGAAATATGTGAACAGGTAAATATTAACAAACTATCATGGCTTCTTATGGGAATTTTGTTCATGCAAACATGTTGAAATGTGCCCTGAAGCTTTCTGGAATTCAGACTTCTAGCCACCAGTGACTGCTTCAGCTGTTGTTTTCATACTTAAGAATAAATTTTTAACTTAAAACCAATTCTTAAACCCAATTCATTAGAGAGTCAATTCTCCCTAATGTCTGGGAAAATACAGGATACAATGAGACTGTCCCCACTTCTCCTGGGTTTGCACAACATATAGCTTAGGTTAACTGGGCTCTGCTTTCAGCTGTTTACAGCTGGAAGGTCAAGGGGAAAAGAGCTTTGAATCCTTTCTTACTCCAGTGTTTCACAACAGAACTGAAGCAGCTTTGGAGTTCACAAAAATCTTCTGTTATAAGTAGCAAAGGCATAAGTGCTGTCACTTTCAGATGAGCAAGCTCACAATACAAAATTTGTTTCTTTTTCCATATGGAACTTATCCTTCCACTGTCTTAGGAAATTCAGACACACTGAATCTCATTGCCTCAAATTTCTTCTTAAATTCACTCTGCTTAACATAGAAGGGAAGAAAAAACAACCATGTGTGAATAGAATAATTAACAGTATTTTTTTAGGCTTCCTTGGAAACCTTTAGCAAACTCTTCCTTCAGAGAAAGCAATAGTATGTTCTGACCTGGCAGTTTCTTTGAACCAAATAAAAGATTAAAAGAGGACATACTGTGAAAGAGATTACACTAACTGTGCTGTGCAGCTATCACTGTTTTCTATTAGACAGCAAGAGTACTTACTTGATTACAGTTTTCTAAAAGCAAGATTCGTGTTTACAAGCAAAATATCTAAAAAGGAAAGCAGCTTATGAAATTATTTATCAGTAGTAACCAGTACCTGGAGCCAAAGGCTGAGTGAGAGACGGCCTCTTGTTTAGCCACTTCCAATGCCTCTCTAATCAAAAAAATCAGTTAAGTGACTTTAGACTAACACAGGCATATCTGCATAGCAGAACAGAATTTGGCCCAGAGCTATTGCTTTTCAGCCTCTAAGATGATGATCATCTGAGAGTTTGGCTGAGAGAGTGAGATCAGCAGCACAGTGAGATGATCAGATGGTGGGCAGAAAAAAGGAAAAAATAATAATAATAATAGTAATAATAATAAATTTGGTTTAACATGAGAACTGAGTGGGTAAGTAAGAGCTAAAAATTTTATTTTAATATTGTTTTCATGGAACAGTGACTTTAGAAAAGACACTACGAGAAAAACAATTTTAACTGTATCTGAGTTTGTCTGTGTCTCAGAGCATTAAGCTGGAGTGTCTTTACTGTGAGCTGACGTGTGAACTGAGATAATTATACTAATTCTTCTGACTGGAAAAGCTGAAGGTAATGGGAGGAAAAGAACCATTTTTAGAGGGCATAGAAGAAGCCAGGTAACACAAATCTTTTCCACCTAAAAGGGTGCCACATTTTATTATGGGAATTCAAATGCGTGGAAGAACAGTAAAAAAGAAAAAGAGGAATGTTGCACCCTCCCTGCCTTCCACTGCAATTGTGCAGCTTGTCCTGTCCTGTAAGCATCAGGAGGCATTTGAAACCTCCTCAGTATCTCTTCCTCCACTCTGTATTTATCTCCATCCAGTACAGGTGGTCACAGTAGCTAATCAGTTACATTATTCTGCCCTGACAACTCTACTTCCTCTGTTTCTGATGCATTGCATTCTGTACAAAAATGCACATGAGACATGGGACAACAATGCACACCTGCCCAAAAATATCTTGAACCTACTACATCAGGACTTAGCAAGGAAAGGGTTCAAAGGAGACCAGAGGGATGGAGGGATATAATGACAATTCTGTGATTACTGTTGTGATCACAAACTGTTATTCCATCATTTAGCTATAACTTCCAGTTAGCAGTAGTGCAGAAATAAATGGTCCCACATACCCATGTCAGTTCATTTGCTATTAGCATTTCTAGGCTATTAAAAGAAATCAGGAGGAGGAATTAATCTGGAATACAAATTGAAGTTTTTTCAATACTTTTATATTACTTCCTTGATGATATTTTTTCATCATTTTTCATTTCTTCACTGTTTTCTAAAGTAAATACTGTACTATATATAAAGAAACATGTATATGGTACTTCCATAAAGTATCATGGCACTTGAACTCCTCCAAAAGACCTCAGTTCCTCTTGTTATTGGCAGGAGAGACATGAAGAACCACACTTTTTGTTCCTGCCAGTACTGGGTGAAAGGATAAATGGTACCTAGACACCCATCAGGAGCTATCAGTTCATATATTTTGACCTTTGAAAGGTCATATACTTTGACCTTTCCTCAGCAGCAGCAAGTTAATGTTTCCAGGCAGTGGAACCTCATACCTAAATCTGCCTCAGAAGCATCAGAGATTTCCAGTCTTATTAACCAGGGAGAAATTTTTATGGTTTGGGGTTTTTTAATCCAGGTATTTTTCTCTTTCTTAGGACTTGGAAGAAGCCTCCTATTTGAAGGATGTGAGCAAAAGATCTGAAAAAAGTGAAGGCTCAAACATCTTATTTTATTCTACAAAATCTCAGAATCCAAGCCTTACTAGTTTAATACATCTGGAAAATATAAACAGATATATTTTAATATCAAATATTTACTTAATGCAATGGCGAGTTGTGAAAGCTGGAACTTTTACTTCAACAAATCATCCAATTAGTCAGAAAAAAATACCTGTTGATTTTTTTGCCATAGGCTAAATCACAATGAGAATTTTGTTCTTCGGAGCATGAGTCAAGTAAATACACTGCATTATGCAGAGGTAGGTATATGTTGAAATGAGGAAAAGACAGAATTGTTCCTTCTCCACTCTACATTCAGAAAGACTTGGTAACTCTTTGAAAACCTTACACTGAGCAGTTTGAATATGTCTTTCTTATGCTGCCCAGAACAAAGAATATTTTAATGGGTCTATTGCTGACTTCACCCTTTTGTAACACATTTGGGGCCAGGGAAGGTGAATGGCAGAAACCACGGAGATAACAGTGATAACTGCTAATCAGCCCTAGATATAGAGAAAGTTGGAGTGATTGGCCTCAGGCTGCCTGATTAACAAGGCCATTAGCAGCTTGTGCTCATGATCCACTTAACAATGCAATAGAGAAGACAATTACCCCATAGGAGATGAGATCAGCACACCATGTGTGGACCTTAGACATAATACCAAAGGCTGAGACCAAGATGAAACCCTTCTGCGCAGGGGCCGGGCCATCAGTCAGAACAAGGACAAGGACAAGGACACATCCAGCACGAGTGTTCTTTGAGCCTGGATCCCCCAGCCAGTCTAACCCAGACCAGAGGGAAAGGACTATAACTGGTGCATGATGTGAAAGACAGAAACATTAGAGTAGAAGTTGCTCTCTATCTGAGCCATCCTGCTTAATAAATGAATTCCCAATCCACTGAATAATGTAGTTCCCCACGTGGCATGGAGAGGTGTGATTCTCTATTTTTGGTCCCCTACCCAAATCCCAAAAGAAATTATTATTTTCATAAAAATCAAAGGAGTCATGGTTATCAAAACAATTTTCCTGAGGTGAAGTACACGCAGGTAAATTATTAGCTTGCCTGTTTCCATGGGAGAAAATACATATGTATGTAAGTACCACCTAGGTGCAAAATGTAAATGAAATTACCTATGAAGGTAATATGTATTTTTTACTCAGTAATGTGATTTTTCTTTACAGAACCTTGGCAAATTTGCTTTACAGAAGACATTCTAGTAGATCTGCTTTTGCCCCCTAGAGTAAAATAATAGTGGTCATAGGCTACAATGGCCGAAGAGATCAGTTCAGACAAGGAGCAACCAAATCTGTATCTTGTTCTCTAATAACTTATCTCTTATTTCGTATGATAACAACCAATTCACTTGTCTTTCATCCCCCTTTTTAATGCATATTGACCATGTCAGCAGTCTGTATTATCAAACATAGTCCTGGTGAGTTCAATCACCCTCTTTGGTTCCTTCCACCTTCCACTTATCCACCATCCTCAAGGTTATCAGAGAGTCCTTCAGCCCTGATAACATTCCAATCATCTGATCTATCTTCAGCTCCATTCTGGCCTTTTCTCATTGCCCTCACAAAGCAGGGAGTCTAGGGGCACCACTCTAGTCTTGGGATTTCCATGCATGTGTCACACATTTATTAACTGGCAGGGTCTTATGTGTATCATTAAAATTAACATGCATATATAAAGCAGCACTGCACATTTATCATATACCAGCTATTTCAGAAAAAGAAGGTGACACTTTGAGAGAAACATTTTATTCTTGCCTTATATAGTAATCCTTCTCCACTCCACACTGCAAGTGTGGCAGAGATGTCTGTGGTGTTGACACAGCAATTCAAAAACTACATCTTTTGGTTAAGAATTACTTTCACATTACAAGGGAAACCATACACATAATTTTGGGTTTTTTAAATTTTATTATGTTGGGGAAAATCTTGCATTGTTTTATTTTAATGAGGTAGTTCTGACAGTTTTCACCTGAAATAGCTGAAAGGGAGGACTAGAACTAGTCAGCATAAAGCTATCTGCCAGGGAATTTGTCTTCAACACCTGGAATGCCTTTGATAATATCCCAGGCCTTGTAAAAGCTTTTTCCCTGCTGAAGTAAAAGAATAATAAAACCATAAAGTAGTATAAGGATTGACTAATCAAAAATTGGTTTGCTTCAGGATTCCTTAAGCTCGAAATGAGGCAGGAAATATTGTTGACCAAACATTACAGACAGAATTAATGATTTGACTTTTCCCTTTGTTGGCTTTGAGTCAATAAAGATAACATTTAATTACATATCACAAATGGAAACAAGAAGAAACTTAACTCTTTGGAATTGTCAAATTCATTACTCTGTGTAAATCATATTTATTTTACACTGAGTTTTTTGTAAATCCACATATGCTGTATGATGTTTATTTTCTCAGTTACATTAATATCTGTGGAGTTACATTATGAGAATTACAAATGAGAACACCTTTTCAGCAAAGACACTGGTTTTGAGAACTTGCCACAGTCTTTGTGTTTTGGAATAGGTATTACTGATGATTCAGAACTGAATGTGACCAGCTCACCTGTCAGGTGCAGATATGCATTAATTTTACTTACTTGATCCAATGTCAGTTTTACTGTCTACTGCTCTTTCTTTAGCTACCAGCAGTTTGGATTCAGACCTGTTCCACCCCTACACCATAAAAATCAATAAACTTATAGTTATTTAAGAGTAAATATAGTGCTTGGTTGCAGGCAGCAAAATTGACTGAGAATCTAAAGCAGTTGAGGAAAATCTTTGCAGTTACATTGTTAACACTGGCAACTAAACAAAATTAAAATATTTGCCTCTGGCCATTTGAATATACTTAGGGTTTTGGTATCACTGCTATAAAAAATAAAAATAGTAAATAATATTTATTGATTTTTTTTGTGTACTTTTTGTGTTTTGGGGTTTTTTTTTATTTTTAGTCTGTGTGTACTCCAAATACAAATTGCAAGTTCAAACTATAGACCAGAAATTCCATCACTGCCAATGAAAGGACTATCTCTTCTTAAATAAAAATATTAAACAAAGACTCGTAGCTACTTTGGGCTTAGCTAGACACAACAAAAGGATGGATTTCAATATTTCCAGATGTTAAATTCACTAATACAGAACAAAATAAAGGTAAGGGGTGGATTATGGGATTTGGTGTGTCTATTATCAATGGAAAATATTGTTTACTTACAATAACTATGGAATCTCATTGTTCCTCTGTTGGAACAGGCCCTTAGCCTATAATCTCTAATATGTCTCTAATTTTCTAGCTGAAGGACTGGCATTTTCTCTCATATAATTTTACCAGCAAAATTTTAAGACTTAAGTCTCAAGCAAGGAGTTTTGACTTCTACTTTGTGATATTTTTCTATATTGGTCCTTTACTCTGTCTACAGGAGTTTATAGATATAAATTCATTTATTACTGAGAAAAAAAAACAGCAAAACAAACCTCAGTTTCTTACTCTGGCTGTTATATAATTCTAGAAAAATATAATGCAAGTCCATAGACATTGACAGGAGGTAGGTGAAAAAAGAGGCAAAGTTGTCTTGCATAATTTTTTATTCAATAAGTTAAACATAATATAAAATATTTGAAAGATCACAGTAACAAACTACAGTACCTTAGAGAATTGGTGTTTATACAATGATGGATACAGTGCATTCCCTGTGGGAAAGGAACACCAAGAAAAGGAATAAACAATTCTGAAAATGTGTCATAGGGAAAAAAAGGTAAGATTCATCTGATCTTTCACTGTCCAGAAGTTAATCAGGTAGTCTAAGGTACTTGTCTTAACTCCTTTATGTGTTAGAACTGAAGGAGAGAGGCTTCTCTAGAGGACAATTTATCTTACCTTACTTAAATGTTGGTCTTAAGAATGGATGAATCAGTCTCATGAGTCATCTCTTTTTGTTTCTTCACTTTGAAGGAAAAGTTGGCATGAATGGCAAGCTTGGATTAGGCATCTAACTTTGAGGACTACATTAGGTGAATTGCATCATACTTTTTTTCAAGGCATAACTCCTATTCCAAGGGATACAAGCATTAACTTGGTCTTCTCAAAGCATAGTTTTCAAAGGTCTTTATTCTGCTACAGATAGGCTTCTAGTGGATATTAAAAGTGTACAAATAAGAACCTCAACCTTGCAATTATTTGGGCCCAGAAGCACAAGGACTTTACACTCTTAACTCATGTATATACACTTAGTTCTTCCTAGATCCTACTGAGAATTATGTTTTTGAATGGGACTTTGTGGTTTTGCTGCATATTTGGATATTTAAATGCCTGTGAAAAGTTGGCCCCATATAGCTACAGAAAATCTGGATTGCAACATGCTATCAATTTTTTTTGTAAATTTCCCTTAATTAATTTTCTTCATTTGTTAAAAGATTATTTAAGTGAAATAAACACAGCTCACTTAGGTTTACTTTTTCACTATGATGGTGCACTGGAACAGGTTACCCAGAGAATCTGTGGATGCCTCATCCCTGGAAATGTTCAAGACCAGGTTGGACGGGGCTTTAAGCAACCCAGTGTAGTGAAAGCTGCCCCTGCCCATGGCAGAGGGGTTGAAACTAGATAACCTTCAAGATCCTTTCCAGCCTAAACCATTTTGCAATTCTAAGAATCTATGATTCTATAAAGCTGTCCAATTTCTTAGTACAAACTAGATATTAAAAAAAAACAAACTAGATATTAAAAAAAGATATTATTAAAAACTAGATATTAAAAAAACCCCTAGATATTAAAAAAATTGCTAATTTAAATTAACAATTTGATGGATCTTAAAGAAACTTACATATCATTTCATTTCAACTGATCTTAAGTCTGTCTTATTTTGTACATCAAAATCAGCAACTCATACTTTACAATGCAAACATATAGTGCCAATCCACTGTTTAACAGGCTTGCTTACATTTTATTGCCAATGAAATATAATATTCACTACCCTCTACTACGACTTCCAGGACTGAGTTATATTTTGGCATACTGAAACTCCCTTTTTTTCTCTTAGATTTTTCTTCTGGAATCTTAATTTAAATTGCAGCTGTTTAGCTATAAAAAATTTAGCTCTTTAACAGAAAATTCTATATATTATTCTACATACCTAAATATATGGACATACCTAGGCAGAGAAAAAAAAAAAGGCAAGAAAAATCCTCTCAGAGAGCTGTTAAGTGATGCTACAGACTTTATTCCATATAATATAATAGATATTTCACCTCAAGGCTCATTCTCATCAAGTTTTTTGTCTCAGTAATAAATCTGTAATAAAGTCAGATCACTTGGATATGATCTAATTAGTCCTCGGTTTTATTTCACAGGTCAGATTTGTTTCAGGTATTCAAAAATGTAGGCAAAGATGAACTCTCTGGCTGTAAGGAAAGAAAGTAGAAAGGAATATTAAATAAGAGGCTTTGAGAAAGAAACAGTGGGAGCCCAAGAGTGCATAAAAGAGTCTATTGAGTTTCCAGGGGTACTTAGAAACTTTCAAAGATTTTGAAAAGCTGAAGGCTTTGCTTGTATTGCTCTCTTTTTAGGATTATTTATTATTCTCTTTTAAGTATATTCTGTATTATAAATTTTAGACACTGATTATTATCTTTAGGTTCCCTGGATTTTAAATGAAGTCAATACTTGCCTCAGAAACATCACAGTGTCCATTAATATTAGACTGACACTGATAGAGATGAGATTGTTAGTTTTCTGTTAAACCAGCTTTGTTCCAAGAGCACCATGTTTATATTTTAGCCAGTTGCCAGCCCACTGATTTTTTTCCTTAATGTCCAGGAAACTTGCAAGTGTGTAAATATCATCAAAAATTCAATACAAGGATCAAAATATGCAGTGGTATAGATGTTTTATTTTGTTTCTTGAAAAGAATGCATAAGTAAAAAAATCCCCCTCTTTTATTTCTCCCCAGTCTGACTTATATTGAGAGATGTTGAAAGTATGTGAGTATTTAATTTGAGTATTATGAATATTTTTTGAGTACTTACTTTTCTGGACATAGATAATAGTGTCTTGAGTTTATAGTAAATAATAATTAGTATATTGATGACAATATTGTCTTCAATCTGTTAATTTTTTAAATTGTATTATTTTGTTGTGTTATTTATCCATGAGATATCTACAACATTTGGAAATCAGTATCACATTGACATACTTCAAGTAGATGTTTTATATAAAAAGTATGTGCACAGCTGACCTTCTTATGGAAAGAAAATAATTATGAAAATGTCTGTTTGAAAATTTCTAGACTTGATCTAACATTTCTAATAAATTATAAAAAGAAAAAAAAAACAGAACTAAAAAAGAGATTAACACTGCTTTATGAAATAATGTCATATTTTCAATGAGTAAAAATCACAGATAGGATTCAGAAATTCCGAGAGGAAATAATTATGGGAAAATAATTTAATCAAAAGTAAAAGCTGGTGTAGAATGTCTAGTCTGTACTCTCTACATCCTGAGCCTCTGTCCTGTAGGAAAGAATTTCTTAACATCACTACATAATGCAATTTTATGTTCCCTAGAAGACTGAACTGATCACTTGATTTATGGTCTGCATATCTTCAAGCTAAAGGCTCAAACCAAACTGCCATCACTTTCTTCAAATGTTTCAGCAGTGACTTATTCTAAATATTCAAAATAATCATTAACTGTGTTCCAACAAAGCATAAAAAAAAGAAGTATAAAATATGTTTGTGTGCTCTCAGCAGAGAAAGCTGTCACTTCCCTGTGATACCATCCTTTAGCAATCATTTGAATTTGTTTTTCAACTTCTTAGTTGTACTCTCCCTTGCTTTCCTACCCAGAAAACTTGCCTCTGCCTGTGCCACTGGGCTCTCCTCAGCACACTGCTGGACTTGGATGTCATCCAGGGAAGAGCTGCAGTCTTTGCTTGTGCCCTACCAGGAGGGAATCAAGATCTGGTGCATATGCAGTGTTCCATCCAGTTTTTTCAGAACCTGAAAAAGATCCAGCTGTGCTGCGAATTTGATCAGGCTTCATGCCTTCCACAGCACATCAGTTTTACTTGATTTAAATTCTGGAGCCCACATTAGATTTCTAGGAATCAGTGTGAGATAGATTCTTACCAAGGTCCTCACACTGAAAGAAAAAAGTAAGGGTCAAAAAATGCAATGAATATAATGCATTCTGTAAACATGTTTTCTGTATGTTTGCTTGGGAAAGAATTTTTCTTGTAGTATATCTCACAAGAAGAAGGATCAGATGTGGATGAGGCCATCCCCCCAGGGATGGGCCCCTGGAATGTTGTACCCTAGAAACAAAGAAAATTCCTTTCTGTATGACATATTCTCTTTGCCAAGGCTCTGTTATCTTTCAAGATTTCTATTGGTCTTTAAAACTAGCTAGGTGATTTCTTTACTTAGAGTTTGAATATAACTGGACAGTGCTGGTAACTTGTAGTGTTATTGGTTAAAGCTTCAATCCTTTGAAAAAGTATAAAAATCCCTTGTTACATGATGTCAGCAGACTCTGCATGCTGACCCCCCTTTGAAGAAATAAACTATCTTCAGAACCTCAGCTGTGAGCTCCAAAGCCTCTGTCTCTGCGAGCAGGTAGCTGGGCTGCCTCGAGGACCTCCTGAGCTATTCGAGTTCTTGTAGCACCCTGAGGCTGGGAAGTCCCCAGCCTCAATTCAGCTACAATCAGAGAGAAAATATTTTTCAATAAATTTAAAAAAAAAAAACGTAGGAACAGACCAAGACTGGCAATTTGTCTACTTGGAAATTACTTTTTTAAATTGTTCTGAATATACAATGTCATTATTTTTGACCTGTTATTTTAAAGTTTTAATTATTATAATGAAATAATTTTGCCAGTTGTTTACACCTTTTGTTTTTGTATCTTGACAAGAAACATCTAGAAAGCAAAACAAATTAAAATAAGAAAACTTGAAAGCACAAAGGCAGAAAATTCAGATGGTTACTGCAGAAAATTTTTACTCAAATAGAAAAGTTACCAGGAGTGTTGCAGTAAAGTGAAATGACAAATCATACGCATATATTGAAGGAGGATATTTTCAAAAGTAAGAATAGGGTACAAGAATCCAAAGCTTCAAAGGAAGAAAGAGCACTTTGTAAACCAAGCAAATAAAAGAACATTTGCTTTTCTTTTAAATGGTTTCAGGTGGTCAATTTTTTAATCAGAAGGATAATTGAAGTATTGAGAAATACTTAATTAAGATATTTCTTATTATTTCTTTTGAACATTTGTTAGGGAAAACTTCCTGTCTGACCATTCAGGAGCCACTCTGGCAATCACAGTCCCACCACCTGAGGCTTTAACTCCTGGACTGAAGTTCTAGACTGTTCCAGTGACCCAAGGGGACCCACTTGACTGCCTACCTCACCACATTAGCACAGTCAAACCAGGTTTTTCTACCAGCTCAACACCGGGTTTCCATAAACAATTTTAAGTAATTTCCCTTTAAGCAATTTTATCATGATGCAGCAATAGAATAACATCTCAAGCTGGTGTTTCTGGGGAGGGACTCCTAACAAAGGAAACACTGAGCTTTCATACCCTCACAGTCTAAGCCCATGAGAGTCTGTGGCCATTGGCTCCTGCGTGTCTGAGTGTCTGCCCACCAGACTGGTGCCACAAATTCTCACACTATTTGCAGTGCAGAGATCAGTGCCAGTTCACAGCCTCTTGCTTCTGGCTCACACCATCCAGAGCTCAACCTGCAATGGGAACTGTAGGATCACACTGAGCTACCTGCACTGAATCTATTCTTCAGAATATTCTGTTTGTAATTGGAATTAATAATCAGATGAAACAACTGAAAATCAGAGGGTTGGGGTTTATGTTTAGTTACATATGGGTTTGGTAACACCTCTTAAGGAATACTGCAGAAAATGGATGTTGAGAATTTTTATTAAATTATGTAAGTATAACACCTTGTGACACAGAATCACAAAATCACAGAATGGGCCAAATTGGAAGGGATCACAGTGAGTCTGGTTCAACCTCTCTGCTCAGGCAGGGTCATTCTAGAGCATATGGTACAAGACTGTGTCCAGATGGTTCTTGAATATCTCTGGTGAGGGCAACTCCAAAACTTTCCTGGTTGATTTGCTCCAGTGCAGGGACACCTGGTCAATAAAGAATTTCTTTCTCATATTCAGGTGAAGCTTCCTGTGCATCAGTTTCTGCCCACTGCCTCTTGTCCCATTGCTTGGCAGCACTGAGCAGAGCCTGGCTCCATCCTCTGGCACCTCCCTTCAGGCACTGACAGACATTGATGAGCTCCCCTCTCAGCTGTGTCTTCTGGAGGCTGAACAGCCCCAGCTCCCTCAGCCTGTCATAGGAACAGAGATGCTCCAGTCCCTTCAGCATCTTTGTCACCCTGCTCTGGACCTGCTCCAGGAGCTCCATGTCTCTCTTGTGCTGAGGAGCCCAGAACTGGGCACAGCACTCCAGATGAGCTTCCCTAGGGCTGAGCAGAGGGGCAGGATCACCAGCCTTGGTCTGCTGGCAGTGCTCTCCCTGATGCACCCCAGGGTACCACTGGCCCTCTTGGCCACAAGGACACTGCTGCCTCAGGGACACTTGGTGTCCATCAGGAGCCCCAGGTCCTTCCCTGCAGAGTCAGTGCCCAGCCTGTGCTGGTGTGTGGGGTTACTCTTCCCCTGGTACAGGACCCTGCACTTGCCTTTGTTGAACTCCAGAGATTTCTCTGTCCATCTCTTTGATATCAAAATTCAACTATATTAAAACTTAAAAACAGTGAAAGAATAATTGATTCCCTAAAGCTGCTAGTATATGTTTCAAATATAAGAAATAGGGTTAGTCATGCATGCATGTATAATATTCACAGTCTCTCAATACTATAGATATGAGAAATATATTTTTTGTAAGCATGTGAGAAGCAACTGGAAGATGCAAGAGGAGGAATATTAAAAATATTGATAAAGATCCTGACATTTAAGTACTTCTGCAGGTTGATGGCAAATTTACTACAGTTTTACAGGGCAAAAAATCTGAAAAAATGTCTCAAATATTTTTAGTTTACTACCAAAACAGTGTGGTCCTTACAGAATTAACAAAAAAAAGTTAAAAAGGATTTGTGAAAACGTTTAGATGACATAATTATTAAAGTTTCTGAAATTTTGAATAGTCATTAGAACCCTACTTTTCATTTTCTTTTGTTGTGGCTGCATTTGTGGCTTTATTTTGGTTCAATATGGGTGTTTCTCACTGTCATCCACCAGTACCAAAATTGGATGTTTTAGTCATCATTTGACTACCCAGACATCCTGATTGAATCAGAAAAATAGTTTTTCTGGAAATCATGAAAAAAAAAAATTCATACTTGCTTCATAGAAATAAAGATGAGGTAACCAATTTTTATCTACTGATGCATTTTTGAGGAGTGTCTTAAAGGAAATAGGAGGCTAGATACAATTTTTACTTTATCCAATTGGATTTGGACCCAAATTTCCCAGGGAACAGGACTGATCCTATTTCTGTTTCTCCAGCTGTTGATTTTTCCCTTGGGGCATAATTAGGGTTTCCATATGCCCAGTTCCTACTTCATGCCATATGTGTTTCCTTTATATCTGTACTTGATATCTCGGCATTCCGATATTTAAAGAACCTTGAGCTCACTTGACAAAGTATCAAATAGGGGTAATATGATTAAAGGGGAACTTCAGTTTAAAATTTTCCAACTTGTAACAAGAATCTAAATACTCAGTTCTCATTAAAGTTGTTGATAACTGTATATGCAAATTATTAGAAGCTAAAATTAAATTATCTAAGATGAGAATCTTCCCTTTCCTTCCTTCATTCCCATCTTTGTCACTGAACTGGAAATTCTACTATTTGTTCTATTCCCATATGAACAACTGTGACTAGGAGAGATTTTTGAGGCCAAAAACTTTACAGAAAGTAGCAAAATCATCAAAAATACATTGTTGTGTTAAATGATACTCTCTTTAACTAAAAAAAATACTGAATATATCTGTCTATAAATCAAAGGTCTCAGTATTCATAATCAAGTAGAGATGGGCAAAATCTTAAGGAATAACAACTTAGTACCAACAAGCATAAGGGCCATCGTGTTTCAAGAAATATATTTCTTAGAATAAGTTTGGAAAATAAAGAATAAGGGCCATTTATTGTAATCCAATAAATAAAAAATTCTGACTTTTCATTTATTGGATTTGAGAAATGAACATTTCTGAAAATAATCTTAATAAAATTTCTGATCACAAAACCTCTTATATTTTGGTTCTATATTTCACGTTAAATTGACTAAGTGGCATTATTTTCTTAATTTGACACAGTTTCAGTGTAATATCTGAATAATATCTATGAAAGCATTCCCAGGTACTTAGGAACTTGCAGACATGCTCACTTTCCACTCCCTTCAGAAACTATTTGTGTTGTAGGAAGTGCAAATTACCATCTCAGGATGATAAAGGAAATTTATGTCTCCTGTCTTCAGTTGTTTCAACAGAAGTATTTGTATGAAAAACTACATCATTTTGGAGGCTGTTCTGTGGTCTGAATTCAAGTATTATCCCTGACTCCTTATACAGTAAGAGGACTGCAAACTCAAATACTTTAACCTCCTGCTAGTTGATGACATGGACACAAGCATGAAGACATACAAATAGCCTAAAATTCTTTTGCTCTTGTTATGACTCAGTGAATCTCCTAGTTTTAGAAAATAAGGTACTGCATTTCTTTAGTATAGTTCCAATAAAAGACTTATATTACCTTTATAGTATCAAAATAAAAAAACCCATTGCAAAACCCATGTGAATGACTAAAACTTTCCATATTAAATGATCCATTTATATCCCACTTCCTTAGCTTCATACTGCTAAACAGTGTCTTTAAAAAAAAAAAAAAAAAAAAAAGTAAACAGTACTTTTACCACTTCATGCAATTATTGGTATAATTGATTTTATGCAGAAGGTGCTGAGATACTACACGAATGCATAGAGCTTCAGAGTAATTGCCAGTTATGATCCGTCCCAAAGGATAATGTCGTGTCTTGAAATATGAGAAAGACCAGTGCAAAATATTAGCATCTCCTGAGAATTTAGGACTCTGTTCCCTCAGTGATGCACAACATACTAGAGTTTAAATGAGTTACAGCAGTAATTCACTGCACATTAACACAACTTAAGTTCCCTGAGGTTCTTTCTCCATATTTTGCAGAGTTCTGCAAAATGTGAGCTTCCATTAAACAAAGGTCTCTAGCTCTTCTGCTTCTTAAAAAAGGTCTTTAATTCTGCAAATAAGTGTATTTATATATTGTTTACTCTCTTCCCAGATAGTAGGGATAATAATTCCAACAACATTGAAAACTTTACTTATTCATCTTAGTGTTGAACTGACAACACAGCCAAGTTAAAAGCCAGCATTACATATATTTCCAAACATAGAAAGTTAAATAAAAGAGAGGATGCTATTAACTTATACTATAGTTCACTTTATGAGAACAACTTTCTCTTAGTATCTTTCAGGAAAACTGAATTGATAATATTTTTCTGAAAAAAAAAAAGGCTTATAGTATTCCATCAGTGTTTTAGAATCATCAAACTATGGACTTACAGAATAGTTTGGGTTGCAAGACCAAACATCTAGTTCCAACCCCCTTGACATAGGCAGACACCCTCCACTAGATTAGATTTCCCCAGCAAGCCTGGCTATGAACACTTCCAGTGATGGGCCATCCACAACTTCTCGAGGCAAGTTATTCCAGTGCCTTACCACCCCCCAGTGAAGTATTTCTTCTTACTATTTAATCTATACCTAATTTCTTTCAGTTTGAAACCATTCCCCTTCATCCAATCACTACATTCCCAAGTCAATGTCCATGTCAGTACCTCTAGGTAGTGACAGGCTGCTATGCTTCCTCTGCCAGTTCCCACAGGATGCACAGATGCATCTCATCAGGTCCCATGGACTTGGGCATCCTTGGGTTCTTTATGTGATCTGAGACCACATAAAGATCTTATTCTACAGTGAGTATTTCTTCATTCTCCCAGGCCCTGCCTATGCCTCCTGCAACTTGGATACTGTGGCTGGAACACTCGCCACTGAAACTCAAGGCAAAAAGTTATTCAGTCTCTCAGTCCTCTCCATATCCCAGCTCTCCCATTTCCTTCTGAGAGGGCCCTGTGAGAGACTGGACAGATTGCTGCCTGGAAACATTTTGGGTGTGTTGAGAGGAAGGGGCAGGTTGGGCCTTGCCCTGATGAGGTGATGCCCTGCTCTGCACATCCCACTCCCCAGACCTGTATCCCAGCCTGGCAGTGGCTGTGTAGCCCTGGCACACTGGAGGCAATGCTCCACTCTACCCCTGGAGCCTCAGCTTAGCCCCAGAGTGGCCAAATTAACTGGAGGAAGGAAAGCCAAAGAGTACCAGATGGGCTTTCATGTGGTTATAGAATCAAACTTGTATACATTTTCCTACCTCCTCAGAGCACAGCATGAAACCACTTTTTCAAAAGAAAGCACATATGGTAATTGTTAGAGATGGGTAAAACATGATTGTGCAGAAGAAAGGGATGTAGAACTATTGGTTGCCCCTGCAAGGAGGGAGCAAAAATCTGACAGAGGAGCAGAGGTGGCAGCTGGAAAGTTCTCCCCAGCTGTAAACAAAGAAAGTATAAGTGGTCAAACGAACAAATTGAAATATTTTAGATTTGAGAACCAATGAAGGGTTTGATAAAGTTGGAAAGGTATTTGGTTTGAACCTGGGACTCTGAAATAATATGCTGAGGAGGTTGGAGAAACCTGAGTTTCATAATAATCAGTAAATACATATTAAATTTTCACATCGAAGAAAAAAAAAAAGAGATAAAATGAAGACATGCTCACAGCCTCACAGCACATCTCCAAAGATAATAAAATCAAACCCTTGCAGACTAAAGGCTTAACATACACTATACTGAAATCCATAGAAAATTTCTAGTGAATCTAAAGTTATCAAGTTCCTCTCAAGAAATAAATTTAGTAGGTAGGTTTCCTCATGTTCTATTCCTTTGGAAATTTAGGACATTTCCTGTACTTGTTGTAATTGTGGTATAAAGGATTTTTTACCTAAAGTTGAAGAGCTTGGATATGTAGGCATACATGTGCATGTGATCACACAACATGCACATGTATGACTGTGTATTGATGGTCACAATTAATGTTCATAGAGGCAATAATATTAATGGAAAAGGGAGATTCTTGTTCATTTTATTTGTTTTAGAGCAATGATGTGAATAACACTGGAATGCAGAAACACCCAGCTTAAACAATGGCAACCTTTACTTGGGGACGAGTTTACAGGATTGTTTTTCAAAGCTTGTAATACAATGGACTCCGAGCTGTATAGTGCACAAAAGGGGAGCACAAATTGCCAACAAGACATTAGGAAGATGGGAGCACTAAGTCAGTGCTGGTGATGGTGCATATTATTATTGTTCATATCAAAGTACTGTTTTTAGTACTTTTACTAAATAATAAGTATTTTACTATTATTATTTTCCAAATAAATTTTGTATGTTTTTTTGGCTGCTGTAGCTGTTTCATCTTTCCTTCCTCTATCTGGTTTCACACCTTTCCTTGTGGTAAGTCAGGACTGATCACTGACTAGTAGGGAGAGAGGCTCCCTGGGATGGGAAGAGATTGGAAAGGAAGAACCTAAAGGAACAAGGAGGAGAATAGGACATGAGTTTGTGATGTTTTGTTCACTGAAAAACAGATCAGCTGCATATCTAGGCATGTTCATCATTGCTGCTGACAGTATGCAGGAGAAAGATTAGCCATATATAGTTATGATTTGACTGAAGAATTAACTTGTTATTTAATTGATGTAGTTCTCTACACAAGCTTATGGGGTAAGGGGTGTTTTGCCTCATTTTGATGGGAAACAGGAGAGGGCTGCTGTAAGGTGTTGCTGCTTGAAGGGTGAACAGCAATAATGATTTTATTCTGTCAAAGTCTTTGATCAAAATCTAAGTAGGATTTCTACCCCTATAATGTGCTTTTGAGGCTGGTATGTAATGATGTTTCTCCACTGATGCTATAGATAATTCATCTCACACATATTTCTGGGTCATGCAGTGTACCTGTAGCTGCTCCTGATGGTCTTATGAATACTCAGTACTTTCAACTCAAGGTCTAATGACCAAAACAGTTTTTAAAATTGAGCACTGTGTGATTATTCCAACTTGTGGAGAGATACTAGGGAATCTCCAGCTGCTTTGGGGCTTGTTAAAGTCACTGGTGCTCACAAAGCCTGAATTTGCAAGAATTTATGCATTCCATTTAAAAGAGAACATTCTGATTTCAGCTGGAGTTAATTTGCTCGTCAAAGTAGCACAAATATGAGTTTTACTCATTTGAAATTCATACCATTAATTTTCCTTCCACTTCAGAAAGGTTTAATAAAGTAAATAACAATTTGACAAATCCAAGCCTTTAGAATATAATATCAAAATTATCTCAAAAATATGAATGTTTATAGACTAGTGAAAAAACCTACACAATCTTTCAGGGGGGGAGGGGGGAGAGGAGGGGGTAAGCAAAACCAAAAACAAAGAACTTGACTATCAGTGTTCTCAAAATCAGCTCCCTTTCCCTTGGGAGTTGTGCACAGAAAATGTGCAGTGAAGAGTGAGACTAGCACAACAAAAACAATATTTAAAAAATCCCGCATAACTGAATATCAGTGTTTTGATTTGGTTCATGTGCATCTTCTCTGCAGTGTGACAAGGTAAATGTTGTAGGATAGCTAAAGTTTCTTTCTATGAAGAAAGACTCTAAGTATTTGAAAGCAGGAAGATTTGAAGCATATTTAATTTTAGATAGAGCAAAGCTGAAACATTTAGTGGTTATGCTAGGCAGAAAATTAAATTCACACCCTAATGTCTGAATTCCTTTAGTTTCTTCAAAATAGGATTTGAGAACTGCTACTATCTAGTGATTTGTTATGCTGCTCCTCATAGCTATTTCCAGAACACAAATCTGTGCCTGACAATGTTTAAGAGCTAGGAAAAGGTAAAATATATAGAGATGTATAGGTATAGACACAGCCATTTTGTTCCCCCAGCTGTATCTGAAAAGAAGGGTTAAACTAACACTGACATCTGCATTTTATTTTAAGAACATATTGTTTGATAAAGGCTGACAGCATCAATGCCATGGAACAGTGTTGATGCAAGTGCTTATATTTTCTGCATTTCTCCAGGAAAGGAATACAGTCTGATTTAATAACTGAAGGAGAGAAAGAAATTGAAGTTTTGAATTGATTTTTAAAATATATATGTTTTCTACATTAAATTACTGGATTGCTCTATATTTTGCCCTTTGCTTAAATTTTATATGTTTCACAGCCATGGCAGAAATGAGTGATATTTATCAGGCGAATAGTCTCAGGACTAAACTATTTGGATGAATTGAGTAGATCCCACAAACTTGGTAAGAAATAACAGGTGGGAATGCATTGGGATGGGATACAACCACCTTGCACCTGCACTTATAGTAGATGCAAATTCTTAATGGTGGAAGTTCATATCTCTGAAAGTGCTAAGATTTTTGTATCATTTTGTCCTTGTCCAAGAATGAGAGACCCATACATTAGTGTGCTGCACTCAAATTATGTTTCACTGGAAGTCAATACTGTTTAAACTAAGTGGGTATGGTCATCAGTAGGTAATAAAAAAAGTGCCATGTAGTCTATTCAGAAAGAAAGTTTTATCTTATGATACTAAGACACTAAGATATATTTTCTATTTTTCAAATACAGTTTTTGAGTACAAACTCATTGTTTTCAACACTAGAATAATACATTAATTGAGTATTTTGGATGTGAAGTAGAATATCTGAAATCAAATCAAGGACTGCTTAAAGGTCAGTCAGAACTGATGGGAAGAAATAAACCAAGTCATTGAAATGTTATAAGTTACAGAAGTAAAGCTGAACAGAGATTAGGAAGAAATGGTAGAATACATTGAGGTGGGAGCAAAGTTTACAAGATATTTAGCAATCCACTGCATTTCAGTGTGTGAATTTAGTAATAGCACTTTGGTTCTTTATCATATCCTTTTTGTGTAACTCACATGAGAGCAGTATTTTAGGAAGAGATTGCAAGTTTGAAGTGAAACACAGTAAATGTAATACATTAGGGAAAACTGTGCAGAGGATCACAGAATACAGACCATAATCAGCAAATATTACCTAATTCAGCAGTTGTGTCCAAAGAGAATGCATATTGGTAAGCTTGATTTATCATCTTAAGTTTATTTTCAAAATCTTGGAAATCACACAGTCAGTTTGAGCTTTATACCTATGCAAGAGTAAATTATGTGTTCCTGCTTGGGTATGTAAGAAGTCAACTATTTGTTGGTGTTTTTATTCATAAACACCTCTCATCTTTGCTTTTAAAACCTTAATACTCAGGAACACAGTCTGTTACCAACATGCTACTTTAGCCCTATCTTCAGCTCTGTCATACACCTCGATAAGATAAACATCTAGAATTTCTTCCACTTGTTGGCTGTAAATGTGAAACACCAAAGCACTTCAAGCAAAATGCAGATCAGCAAGGAAGGTTGCAAATCCTTGAGAATGATTCAGCCACAATTCAGTTGCTTTTTGATGAGAAAAATTGCCTTGAAGAACACTGGTGCACTGTATACAAGTTGTCGTTTTGAAAGGCAGATTGGAGGTTAAAAAATTACTTAACAAAACATGAGCATGAGAGCTACTATTACTTTTTTATAAAGGTTTAAAAAATATTCTAATTTGTCTTGGTGTATCTTATCAAATATTTATTTCTCATCCTTAATCATGCTTATTCTACCTACAAATAAGTCAGCTCTGCATCTGATATACAGATGCTCAATGCACTTCTTGTGTAGGCAGTTTTAGTTGAAATAATGAACTCTGAAGATGGTCTTGTATGAAAGACTTGGTACTTTTCTTAAGGTATATATATGATTTATGTATAAAGAAAATTTGTTCCTTAAAGGACCAGGATAAGAACATGGAAAATAAAAAAAAGTAATACAAACCTCACAGAGGCTGCATGAGAACTGGCTATGGTAAAGGTGAAATCATTGATTTTACATAAGATTAGCAGATTGCTCTAGCAAAACTCACTACTGTGCAAGCAGTTCTACCAAGAAGGGCACATGAAAGGTTGGTAGAAATTCTGTACAGAATTTAGATTAGCTACTTTAGTGTACTAATATAAGTTTTAATATCTTCCTTAATAATAAAATTCATTTATATCCCAGACGTCAGGTTATTGGTCTCTTGGCCCCTTCGAGGAAGTAATTGAGCACCTGTATGGGGACAATGTGAATTGAGGAGCTCTGATTAGTTTTCTCTAGTTATAAATTATTTATCACTTCATTCCATTTTCCTCTTACATCTATTGGGACGTTTTCACAGTCTCGTTGCATAATAAGAAAGTGAACATCAGGATTCTATTTGCTATGGTTCACCCTCATGAGCCATTTAGCATTTTGTAATTCCACAGAAAAAGCTATCAGATCAGCAGAAATGAAGTGAGAGTTTTATAGGTGTTTTCTGTTAGATGATTTCTTCTTTAAAAAGGTAATGACTGACATATTTAAAAATGAATAAATTGGCTAGCAAATCTTAACCTGTGATATTATACAGGACATATACTGCTGAAAGAGCAAATATCTGTCCTAATTCCAAAATACATATGTCATAAAATCCATACAGAATGCTTATATTTATTTGTGTTGAAAGCAAACACCACATTTTAACACAGCTTAATACATTTAAAGTGCACTTCTGATTTTTCCACATCGGAAAATGGCTTTCTTAGAGCAGAGTGCCAAAACAGTAATCTTTAAACTAGTGTGATTTTTCACACCCACTTCCTTCTGTACACCTTTTATCTTAAAGGAACAGGCTATAGTTTCTTTCCCATCATCTGCAAGTGAGGCAAGATGGTGATGCAAAATTTGTGATAAACATTTAGTCCTGTGAATAGAAGATAGCCTTTTGTACTCAACTACTCCAGTCCATCACTTTGGACTAGCAACTGTAGATTAGTGCCTTCTCAGACCTCTTATTTATCACATAAAATCCAATAACACAAAATAGTGTCATGTATTTGGGTTTGAATATGAGAGATCATACAAAAACCAAAACATCTATAATCAAGAACTTGTTTAGTTCTTGTTTAGAAAGGGCTCAGTAGCTGTAACACTTGTTTGTAGCACAGTTATGACCTGCCACCCTGCTTTATTAAAGGCCAATACAACAGCATATAGTTTACAAAAAGTCTGAGTAAAGTTGTCAAGAGATCATAAGCTGAATACTGTATATGCTTCCAAGAGTTCATGTTGCAGAAGGGTGTAATGAAATATGACCAGAGGAAAGAAGTGATAAAGAAATACCACCTCAATATTTGAGGGCTTCTTCTGAGAACAGGCTAATCTGGCTATTCAAGCTCCACGTTCTGCAGCAGCTTTCCAAGATGGGAAAGGCACTAAATTCCCTGTAATTGCAAGTTAGAAGGTGTGGGATAAGTGCTGATGGTAGCAGACAGCTTGATCCGGGAGCCCTCTAAGCTCAATCTTCCTATGTTCCTTTGGCATTATTCCTATGAATTGCTATTGTTACATTCTGAGAGTACTGGATATGCCTAAATTCCTTGCATGATTCCTGTCTGCTAGTCTCAGCCCTCCTTGTGTTGCCTGGAGAAGGTGACTGGTTTCCCCCAAAGTACAGACTTGTTTGAGACCCAAGAAAGGCAGTTTAGCTTCATCTTGTGTCATGTGAGTTTCAGTCTAGTACTATTTAGAAAAAAATGAAACAAACAAAAACCAAAAACCAAAAAACAAAGAACCTGCAATTCTGCAAGCTGTGAAGTCAGTTGGAAAACTTACAATGACCTTACTAATTAGGCCAGGCTATGGCAGTCTCACATAGTTTTTGTTGCTCTATTTTAAGGGTGGCAGGAACTCCTCATAGATTAAAGTTTCATCTAAAAGGAGTATATGAATAACAGTATGTTCCTCACCTCCTGAAGAGATAATGCCTCCCTGAGACCTCACCACCCACCTCTTTATGGATAGTCTTTATAACAGCATTTGTAGGAGGTAGTATAGCACATGTTGATGTCCATTTGGCTTATTATAACTAATTTGAATAATTTGATGCTTTGAACAAAACTTTCCTCTTCTATATTGTCAACAATATGATATATATTCAGGGAAAATAATAAATTTCTTGTTAAGAAGTTACCAAATCCAGTTTTATGGATAAAGACTAGGTGGAAAGCACTGATGATGTGTGATGTATTCAGTAACTGATCACTAGAAAAAAAGAAACAAATTGAATAATTCCACACCTAATTTATTTTGTCAGAACATATTAATCACATAGGGCCAATGCTGCCCTCAGACTAATAAATTAATTTTCAACTGGCATAATAGGGATTGTGATCAAATGTCTCAAGGCAAAATTAAACCCCCAATTTGGATATTTCTTGAACCTGGGTAGCTGTTTGACTGTCTTATTCTTTCCATTTTTTCTATGGGAAAATAATTATTTTTGGTGGATTGCATAAGGAACCATCTCATTTGTTTTGCAGAAAGAACAGACACACAATTTGCAAGATCAAAAGGCAGCTCTTCAGAGGGAAAATGGCAGGTCAAATCCTCACTTAATGCACTGCAATACAGCCAGGTAGATAAAACCTGACACAAAATTTTTCAGTACTCCTGTTTTTCATTACATCAAATTCAAGGTTTATGATCTAATAAAATTCCAGGCAGTTACTGTAAATTCTAAAAAAAAGAAGATTCAGATGATTTCTAAAGAACAAGCCAGAAAATGCTTAGTTTTAAGAAATTACTGAGTACTATTACTATATCCAGAAAAGGTCAACGTGCATCCACTTTATCGATTGGATTCACAAAATCCATCTGGAAGGAAGAATGTTGAATAGTAGAGATATTTAATCAAGAAATATTATATTCACTGTGAGATGAATATACTTGAAGTCTGATGAAATAAAGATATCTATATATTAATGGTTTACTCAAAGTGTTTAGATAATGCTAGTCCTTATTCTGACACTAAAAATGAACTTAACATTCCCATGGAATTGAAAGATAATTGAGAAATGCTGCTGAAAGATATATTCACAAGCACTTTTCTGGCTGGGCTTTTGTGAAGGTTGTTTGTTGTGGGGTTTTTTGGTCTTTTGGGGTTTTTTGATGCAACTAAAATTTAGATTATCAGGCAATTTTGAAAACAAAAGGGATTAGTTAGACTGTTTAAATTGATTGATTCCTAAACAATATATCTAGGTTCAGTATTCTACGCATATTTTTTTTTGTCACAGATGACAACTGAGCCCCATCAGACCAGAGAAACCACCTTATTTTTTTGTGTCTTTTGTTTATAAACTAACCAACCAAGAAAGAAAATGCATCTGCTTTCCATTCTCATCCAACTTTGACTGCTTCTAATACTGAACTAGTTTCTTACTGCAACTGGAGACCATGCCAAACTATCTGGAGCACCTGGAGGAAAAAAGTGGTTTTGTTCTTAGGAAAACTCAAAACCTCTCATAAAAAACGATACAGACATAATAATTTCTGTTCTGGAATGAAATGCCTTATCACAAATTGTGTTCACAAGCATGAGCTGAGCCATAACTATGGCTCATATGATATGGCAATGAGGTAAATGATTGCCACTTAGATAACCTTCCAGTCCTGTGCAGATGAGGTGCCTCTATATCCGCAATCAGATCAGATTCTTTGGGGGTTTTTTCACTCTTCTTCACTCTAACTCAACCATTAAACTGATAAATGAAAAATTTTAATCAACTCCCTTCAGCCACATTCACTGCATCCTGAAATTAGAGTCATCCAATTGTGAGGATAATATAGACAGAGAACTGATTCATCAATACCTTAGTTTAACCTGTTAAATCATTCCATAATATATTGGGTGTACTCAATGATCTCAGAAGTCTTTTCCAGCACAAATGAATCTGTGATTCTCTGATTCTGTGACATGAATGTGCTGCTACTTTTTTAAACTGTACGTCCATAAAGTATGTTAGTAGATTCATGGTTCACATACAATTCCAACTCTAGGTAAAGAAGACAAGAATCTACTTTTTAAACTCTAATTTCTTATGTGGGTTTTTTCTTCTAGTCTGCCATATTTCGGATAAAAAGTGTAGACTAAATTAAATTTCTTTCATTGGTTTTCTTTGTGCAGACTATAATTATGTGGACCACTATAAGATATGCTTTTTTTGCAAAGGATTGCCTGACAATTACTGCCAGTGTTATGGCTGTTACTCCAAGTAGCAAACACTCTGTGTAGAAGGAGACTTCTTGGATTCAAATTGCTTATTTGTCAGACTGTGCTACAAAAAAGCATAAAAAGAATTTTTTATAAAATCATTCCACTCTTCATAAAAAACACGTTAAACAGCAATTAAAAATCTGATCTCTCTCTGTGCCCTCAGAGACCAGATGAATAGCATCACTAGAGAAACATTAGACACTTTACTAGTATCATATTTTAATTAACATTGATTAAAACAACACTTTATACAAACTACAACATTATTACCCTCACAGGATATAGTAAAAAAATTAATAAATTGTTGCATTACAATAGCTATGAAAAATAGCAATAATTTGTCATAGAATTGGGCAGTTGTTAACAAATTCACTTTACCTGCTCACTGATGATTTCTCCTTGCTCTGGTCTTCCTGACCCATTTGTTTTTTCTGTGACTTTTTATCCTAAGTAAAGTAAGTTTTGGGTTTATGTTATAATGTGTAATAATTGTAATATGTGATTATTATGTAATAATAATTATGTTATATACTTGATCCAGAAGTCTTCAGTATAAATCTGGGTTTGTTTACTCCTTTAGGTCTGTGCTATGAGTTTATATTGAAGTTGCAGTGAATGAAGAAAAACCTATGGCTAAGGATGTTTACCTAAATAATAATTTGATGAGTAATTTTCTTTCTCTCTTTAGATAAAATTATTTCATTTTCAAAGAAAATATTCATAACATTTTTTCTATTTAAACATAACCATTGAAGTTAAGAATAAAAGAATGGTAATGAAGAGCTGAACATTGAAATATTTCAATCTTGATTTTGAAATAATGTATCATTTTGAATTTTTCCAAAAATTAAATTATCAGTATAACTATTGAAAATTAACAAAAGGAAATAGACAAAAAAAGTTTAATTGCTAATGAAAAAAGAGTGGTTTCAAGTATTTTTTTTTTTTTTTAAAGAATGATCCAGAAATTCCAAATAATTCTAAGGAATCTACATTTGTGTTTTAGTTCACATCACGAGTGCAGTTTCACAGCAACTTTCCTTAGCATCTCAATGTTAAGCAGTATGCTCTGCTTTTATAAGAGATCATATAAGAACATATCTCATGGCCTTCACACTGATTTCCTTCCAATGACCCTAAGCCAGAAGGGAAACATTAGGAGTGTACTTGATGTACCACAAAACCAAATAAGCCTTTGAAGCACAGAAATACCAGAAAGCAAGCATCCATAAATAGTGTAAATATTGTACACCCAGCATCACCCAGATGCATCCCCTAGTGCCACACTTTTTGCTGATGGAGACACCAGCTTTGAGCTCTTATCTTAAGATTTAATGGAAGGAGAGCACATACAAGTGATATTTAACAAAGGTTAGAGAAGAATTCTACCCAGAGACTGACACTCTCTCCTCCTCTAAAAAAATATTGGGCATTCAATGAAATGGTAAATTCTGAAAGAAAATAATGGAAAAAAAACCAACACAACACTAGCTTACAGAATGAGTATTCCTCAAAAAGAGCAAATAAAAATGATCCCTGAGAAGATTACCAGTGGAAAACACTCAAATTCAACATACATGGCATGGGTGATATGAATTTTGGAATAGCCACTTTTTTTTGACTGAAAATTGCAATCTATTTAAACAAAGGGCAGTAGCCACTCAAAATATATTGAAAATGCTATAATGTGAGTAAATAAAAATCCCAGAAAAAGATCCCAAAACACCTTAAGGTGTATTGCTCTTAGAAAAACAACTGAGAACTGATTTTGTTGAACTGTGTAAGGAGCTACACAGGAAGAAAATACATACCATTATGGGGCTGTGTAATCTGGAGGGGGAAGACATGCTAAAAAATTATGTATCAAAGCAAAACAACTATATTCTGATAAGAAATAAAGCACACAGATTTAACAGTACATCTAATTAACTACTGGAACAAATCATCAGAAGAGTGGGAGATTTTCTGTCTCCTTGTATCTACAAAGTACAACTTTTAAATGCTCCACTGTGTTGTCCTTTGGGGTGATTGATACCTTTTTCCTGTACTTTGTCAAAACTGTGAACTATTTTGTCTCATTTCAGTATAAATAATTCATGTATGATGTGTGAAACTTGGTGAACAAATTCAGTACATTCTTAGGTAATTCTTTTCAATTTTGAGCTTGCCTGTATATATCTAGTTTTACCCTCAGTAAGAGTTTTTCTACAAGTTATTTAAAAATAAATAATTCTGTAGAGCTTTTGAGAGATATATAACTATGGAACTAAGAAAAAGGGAGTAGCAGAAACACAGTTTAAGCCTTAAGATTTGTTGGCTTGTGAGGACAAAAACTCTTGAGCTCTACATTGATGAAGTGGGAAGATTAAACATATGTTTTACTTGCTACCATATTTATTTGCATATGCTGCCTTCTAGATGATCATATGGTCCTTTTACCTTTTGGCAAGATGACATATTCCAAAGAAATATGACAATGTGATCAAAGTTTGTAAAATGTAACTATCCCATATTATGCTTTCTTCATCTATTTATTGTATAGAACTGCAAAAATGATCCACAGATAGTTAAATACATTGCAATTTGTTTTCCAGTGATGTCAGTTCAGGCATGCTTATATGGACTCTTCAGTATGTCAAGCCCCAGATTTACAAAAGAAATGGGATCCTTTGAAACAATGCTTTCATTCCAGAATATAGACTAACCAGTATCTTTAGACCTGTGACTTTAGTAAGTCAGTTTCTGAGCCTTCTGGCTTTAAATTAACAAGGAGATTGGGAATGGTGAACTAGGACCCAAAACAACTGGAAGGAGCCAACAAAATCTTGAGCTGTCAGCTTCAGCAGGGAAGGAAGGGAACTAACTCAGTCTGGCATTAGCAGAAGACCTGTTCCCTGGTTATCCATGCATTTAAACATAACAATAGCTCTTTTAATAAATTGCACTGTGGTCTCAGCAATGTGTTCAATTCACACAAGACAGCTGAGCATTACATTTGCCAAGTAAAGTGAACAATTCATATTTTCATGTTTCAGTTTGATTTGCTTTTGTATAAATGAGAAAATTAAAATAGCCTTTCTGAGAAAACCCTCTGTGTCTCTTTTCTATTATTATATCTTCCTGAGAAAGGGCAATTGCTCTGGATCATAAAACACAATCCCACATAGAACATAAGCAAAAGAAATACTAGGGCTCATTTTTAATATAGATTGGTTTGTCAGTAGATCAAAACCATAACATAATGACTGCAGTAGCCCAGATCAAAGATTCATTTAGCTCACCACTCTGTCTGTTAGGTAACTATTTGGTGTTCTCTCATTCCAGAAGAGACTGTGAAAGGCTAGTGCCATTTACTTGTTCCTTGGCACTCAGAAAATACCAGAAATCTGTCCTTCTGCCCTGCTATCTCTATTGTAACATTAAGAGCATGGGTCTTTGTTTAGTGTTGTGGGTTTCCACCCTCTTTTTAAGAGTCATTCCATGTTATTAGTTTTATCAACCTTCTATCAGTCTTTTCAAGTTTTTTGTTACCCTTTTTTTAAGTTTTGAACAATAATCTCATTTACACAGAGACATAGAGATATTTTCTATTTTATTTTCTCTTCTATTCTTAATAAACTCTAAAGTTTGGGCCTTTTTTTTTTCCTTTGCTTTTGAGACAGAACTCTCACAATACTATCATAACACCAGGATTTCTCTTCTGACAAGTCTGTTCAGAATTCATCAAATTAGGTAAAAACAAGAATATGAGTTGCTACGGTTGAGGTGAAATAGTAATTCAAACTAAATATAGAGTATTCACAAAGATTCCTGCACACAGTCAGCAGACAAAGTCTATTTCAGAGATGATTCAGAACAGAAGCCTGAATAGGCTGCTTTATTTTTCCTAGCAATATGATTGCTTAAGACACAAATCTGAATAATGGGGCTGCCTTGAGACTTATTTTTTTTAGGAATGGTAATTTACAAAACATGTTTTGTTGAGACAGAATCATACTGAATGAAGGAGCAAGGAAGCCCCAGCCATATACTTAACTTCTTTTGAACATTTTGTCTAGATTTTGTTACTAATATACAGATGTAGTTTCACTGGTTAGGAATGACAGGGAGCTTTCCCATTGCCACTGCTGCCTGAGGAATGGAGTGTTCAGGTGACAAGATGCAGCTCTACAGAGGCCTTTTGGGCCCCCATCAGGGCTGGATTGAGCCCACTCTGAACCACAATTTGTCACTTTCATCATGTAGTGTCATGTGTCAGTAATGAGTTGTGTCAAGCAACTTCATAGCTGAAGAAAGGGATATTCTAAAATCTTTTATTTGTTATTCTCAGGTTCTCCTAAGAAAATAAGTTGTCTCAGCTAAGTGGGAAACAAAACATAAAACAACTGTGGTAATGTTCATTTTTTTGGAAGTTTTAAAAGCTATCTAGCCTCTACTGTCAATAAAAATATGGAGCAATATGCTGAAGTAGCTGGGCATGAAGCAAAAGCTTGATGCTGTACCAGATTTGAAAATTCATAAAGCTACCTTGTTGCTTATGGATACAGCTAATGATGTCTCTGGTTTCTTGTGGGATATTTTTGTTTTGATTTATTTTGTTTTTTGTTATTATTCAAATTACTAAGCTTAAAAAATAAGAAATATTAAATAAAAGCAATCTTCAGCGGGAGACATTGGCTTAAAAAATAAAAAAGGCAATGAACAGCCAGAATTCTATCACTGGAGTGGTACAAAATAATGCAAAATTTCATATGTTCTGTTTTAGCAACTAGACTATGCATTTAAATGCATTAGACCAGAACAGACATTGATAAATGAATATAATGGTACCTATACATACTAATTTCCAAAAAGACAGCACAACAGATAATGGCCTTAGTGACAATAATATTATCTACATTTTGTGCAGGGGAAGCAAGTCTTAGCTGTGCCTTGAACAACATTCCTTTCAGTTCTGTTTAGGTGATCACAATAGTGTTATGCCACAAATAGAGTGGTCCCTGACAGTCATAAAACAGAACACAAAATGGCTCCTTAAAAATACCCCAGATTCTATGATAAAATAGAACAATTTTGATAATGTTTAGAAGTGATAATT
The DNA here is from genome assembly GCA_030060385.1 of Muscicapa striata striata. Lineage (NCBI taxonomy): Eukaryota > Metazoa > Chordata > Aves > Passeriformes > Muscicapidae > Muscicapa > Muscicapa striata. The sequence goes on along the minus strand of JAREIS010000099.1, from coordinate 2,751,202 downwards.
TTATTCTTTTCTTCATGACTGCCACAAATTTGGTTTATATGTGTCTTTTTGTTCTGGAAACAATTTTATCAATAGCAAATTTCTCAGATTCCCATGGAAGATAATCAAATGCAGAGACTACTTAAAACAATATTTTTCCTAAGGTGAACTGCAGTTAGAAATGAATGTGCATTCTGTTTCTGATTCTTCTCTCTGTAATAATTCAGAGTGAATTATAATGTATTATGCTGTAAGTCCATAACCTTAGAAAATAAGAGCCCAGTTGGTGCTTGACTTACAAGAACAAAACAGGCTTACAGAGCACAGGTCTGTGTTGTTTGGCAAGTAGTCAATAAAACTGTTCCTTATGAATTTCTTTCCTAAAGGTTCTAATCAAAACAATTTATTTCAGGCATGTAAACTCTGCTGTTCAGACTTCAGCTACTGTCAGTGTACAATATCAGCATCCACAGGAGCTTCCACCATGTTAAACTGAGTCCCAGAGCTCCCCCATCTGTCTCAGTAACAGGAAGATTTCCTGCTAGATCAATGCAGTGTGTCAGCTATGGAAAAAGAGATGTGGCTCTTTTCCAGCTTTTACAATAACTACTTGAATAACTGAAATCTTCCCCATTCCAAGGACTACATTTCAGACAGTAATACAAAGGAAAATAATTAAAAGCATTATTCCATGCGAATAAATTATGATGAGGAAGGAATGCAAATTAAAAGCCCAACTGCTCATAATGAAGTCAGACAGAAAATTATAGGCAAATATTTAGCAAATTAGAAATCCTTAAAGTGAATGTATGCAATCACAGGGAATTGTTTTTCACGGTTAATCTGTTCCTGGTATGTCTCTGAACTATGTTTATTTAGGGCTGAAGCAGAGTATGTAAACATGTATAGATTGGCTATTTTTCTTGAACCTTACAGTCATTTTATTTTAGAACATTAACTGAATACTTTTTCATGCTAGAAATAAGGCTCAGATGGCATATATTATAAATTTACTGATCTCTAAAGTTACATTTTAATGCATCTTCCTTGATAAAGCCAGCAAGCAGATTCCAGTCTCAGCAACCTTTTTTTTTTTTTTTTTTTTGCTCTTAAAACAAAAGAAAGTATGTATCCTGTTTTTCTGAAGACCCCCTAAGGGAAACATACTCAAAGAAAATGAAGTCTCCTATTTTAGATTCTTGTTGTGCAAACACAGTGGGTTTCCACCTGCCCTGACACGCTGTCAAGCTTCAGAGGATGATATCATTTCTCTAAATGAGTTCAGTTCTGATTTCTCACAGATTAACAGCAAATATCTTTCAGGTGAGATAACTTTTATTGGAGATTAAAGGGAAAAACAAAGGAAGTAAAACATAAAGTACATATGGAAGAATAACTAATATACAGCTTTTGATATCACCAACTGTGTCAGCCTAGCTCCTAACTCTTCCAACAGGGCTCACTTCACTCTTAAAGAGTAGTCAAAAAAAGGAAAATATATCCTCATTCCTCTTTTGTATTGAATGACCTTTTCTAGCTAACATCCTGCCAAGGAACAAACAAGAAACTTATTATTGTTGGACAATAATTGTTGTCACAGGAACATGGTAGCTTGTAGAAAAGGTTTTTAAATAGTTAAATAGTTATGTGGTGGACCTAAAAATAACATTACTAACCAAATTATTCAGTTTTTGGATGTGTTGTGCTGTGTTAGGGACGCAGCAATCTTTAATTGGTATAAACATGCAGGGTTTGTGGATTTCATGCATAGGAATATTTTTAATAAGAATATCATACTAATGAAGCATGTAAGTACTCATGTCTGGTCTTCTAAGGTAGTTGCTAAGGTCAGAGGGTACCTGTGTACCTAAAAATCTTGTTTTCTTCCATTAAATTAATTCCATTCTTTCAGAACAGACAAACTGATGTATGGTATTGATCCATTGTTCTTTGGTTCTCGCAGTGCCCAGCTTTGGTCATCACTCTCCAGCTGTGCACCCTGTGTCAGAACCAATAAGGACTGATGCTGCTCATGTCACCAGGATCCTGTCAGAAAGCAAGCATGTATTTACCTTCCCACTTTGTCTCTTCTAACTGTATTTTTATCCTCATTTGATTTCTTTTTTGGAAGTTGTGTTCTTCAGCTAGGTGAGCAGGAATGTTGTTGTAGAACTCCAACAGAGTTAATTAAGGAAAGATATATGTAATTAACACTTTTATTGAAAATGTGCTTTATTAATCTTCCTATAGGAATGAAATCAGATTTTTTTTAGAAAAATGTGCAGTTGACTGTTGAGGGCATAATCGTGTATTTTTACAATTAGAAGTAGTTTGAAACTGGTCAAAAACGTTTGTGCAGTCAACATGGGCCAGTTTAACACATCCACATTATCTCATGAGTAACCCTTAAAAAGGGTTTATTGCCTTTATTTCACTTCAGACTTATGAAACAATTTCAGTACAATTAAATTTGTGCTAAAGAGGTAATTTTCAGCATAGAATCATGATGACTTCACTGAAAAAGTTGCCTAGGCTTATGCATTACTTTATACTGTTTTTTTACATTAATAAATGGAAAAATATCTGTCTAAAATTGTTTTAGCAACTCACATCATTATATTTCAGCTTCTTTCCAGACTCCTCCTTCAGAAGGTGCTCTTTCCTTCATACAATGCAAGTGATCATGATATGTTAAGCTCAAGTTTAGTGATGAGATGTCCATTATTTCAATTGCATTAATAAGAAAATAGACAAGGAAAAATATTAGTAGGAATGCTATGCAATAAATGGGGTTGTTCCTCTGCATCTCAGGTACAACTGAGATGAATATTGCTATGCCAAAAAATCATAGCGTCATAGCATGATTTAAGTTAGGAAGGAACTCTGAGACCATTTAGTGCAAACTCCTGTTCAAAACAAGTCCAGTCAGATCATGTCTAGGCAGTCCTAGAGGTTACCAATTTCAGTGGTAAGGGAATAAGAACTACCTCACTCTATGCAAGCAATACAAATTATAGATGAATGTATGGTGATGTAAGCCAAAACCCCCAATATTCCATTCTGTTCTTTTTTAATAGAAGAAAGTAGATAAAATTTATGGCAAATTTAGGAACATATGTCATTTGGCAAAATCTATGGAAAAAAATATTAAGTAGCTATTTATTGTCGTTGCTTAATTGATTGAAAATTAGTTTATCTTTTAGATGTTTGAAGAAAGCAAGTGTTAAAGTAAGAAAAACTGCAAACCATGCTGGGTCACTCTAGACTGAGACAGCGGATGGTGACAAGCACTCATTGGTGGTGGTGGGAGGGCTGGAGCAAGAGAGAGGAGAGTTTGCCTAGACCTTCATGAGATACATGTTCACTTTACCATACATACCCCAATGTATTTATTATGTAATGCTGGAACTGTTGCAGAAAACAAAAGAATCTGATCTGGAATTTGGAAAAGTTATTTCCACCTTAGCACCCAGATGAGACAATTTCCAAGGACGAAACCAACTGAAATTGAGGATGTGGCACCAATATTAAATGTATCTCAAAAGGTTTATTTTAGACTAACTCTAATAAAATCTTATCTAATACCTATTAGCAATTGCAGGTTCACCGAGTACTCTCCTTGGAAGTGCAGTTGAGTTTCATTTGAAGGGAATTAATCTTGTGTGCTCTGAAAATTCTCTACAGTGCAAACAAAGGGGTAGCAAATGGGAGCAACAGTTTGCTTTAAAAAATGGTTCTTATATCTAAAACCCTGATATAGGAAGATGAAGACAATCAGAATTACACATATGGCTTCTTATATGAAGAATTAAGAACCTAAATTTCTTCCAGATCTGGGAGGGCAACCTTAGAAAACCATTTAATCCTTAGCATCTGTATTTCTCTTCTGTTGGCAAGTAAACTCATTTTCTGGTTTGGAGTGCTAGCCAACACTGTACAGGTCCCAGCAGGGTCCTTATCTCAGCACTCCTCCACCTTCTCAGATCCAAAATCTCAGCATGATGTGACTTTCATGTTAGAAACTGACACCATGACTGCTCTCATTCAAAATTACTGGGGTGGCATTTAATAAAACAATTGAGACATTAAACTAAGAAGATCCTTAAACCTGAGATCCTTTCTTACAGGTACCTTAAGATTAGTTGTTTATCAAAGTTTTTACTGGATTTAATCGATTTACTATATCTCTTGTAAGGAGAGGCTAGATGAAGCCTTTCTGTTGTGGTTTGTGCTGCTGTTCGCCTATGTTGTGATTTCTATAAAATATTTTTTTTTAAATTTATTCAATGAATGTATTGCATTTAATTTTAGACTATAACTCTCACATTTTCCAAAAAGATATGTCTGATATTAAGAGCAGTATTATGATACTTAAGCCAAAGATATTTGCACTGATTGCATGATGCAAAATACAGGAATTAGGTTAGGAGTAATATCTTTCTCTCTCTGGGTGGGCAACTAAATCAGAAAATTATATAGACAGGTTGGTATTATTCTTCTGCAAGGTGAGATAACATTATTGAGAGAGAGATGGAGACTCATGTTCTCAAAAAGAAATGAAAAACCAAACCAACCCAAAATCTTAATAAAATTCAATGATTCTTCCTGAAGTATTAGTGGAAGCTATAAAACATTTCTTTTAGAGCAGGTGCACATAACTACTTCTCCTGTCTCATGACTGGCCACTCACAACTTTTCAATTAATTGAGAGAGGTCAAATAAAGACCATATTTTTTCCTGTATTTAAACAGTAATTTAAACTTGCTCTGTTAAAAAACAAGGGAAAAAAAAAAAAACAAAAACAAAAACAAAAACAAACAAAAAAACCCCAAAGAAAACAAAACAAAAACAAAAACAAAAACAAAAACAAAAAAACAACCAAATAACAAACCAAGGAAGCATAGTTATTTATCATGGCTAAAAACAGACACTGGTACAGGTTTTCCCCACTGTATTTCTTTTTCACTAGTTTATTGATTCTGTTACCTTTCTTGTTGCTTTGCCTCTTTGCTGATTTCTTTTATCCCTATTTAGGAGAACTGGGTAGAATTATGGACTACAGAGATAGAGGAATTATGATAGTGGCTGGCATATTGATGTTCATCATTACAACCTATAAATCCTTTTATCAAATCAAATTTACCTTTCATTCTCCAATATAGAATTTAGTGAGTCTAGCAAAGAAACAATACCTATTTCCCTCTGACAATCTTTTTCTATTCTTCTTATTTCTATTGATAAAAACACCATAAATCCCCTTATTTTCCACATTTTTACCCCAGAAATTTCATTGCAGTGGAATGTTATATAGTTGAGAGTCAACATCAAAGTAATGTTCTCTGCCATGTACTGCAAGAATTTCACATTGTAAGTTCATCAGTTAATAAAAAAGGAGTGCCTAGTAAAATACAGGTTTAGAATTGCAACAGCTTCATTAGATCAGTCCTTGTCATTGCAAAAAGTGGCCTTCTATACCCTGTGGGATTAAACAGCAGATCTCTCCCAAACACTTTGGCCTTCCTGCCACTGTTGTCACAGCTTAATACTGTGGAGAAACATGGGTATTCAATGTGTTGGCTCATGCACACAGGAACAAGGCAGTCTTTACTGCCAACTCTGCAGCCTTTCCACAAACAGAGAAGCAGACCTCATGATGTGCAAGTATAATAGTCTTTAAACTTATACATTTCCTCTCTGATGCACTGTATCCACAGATAAGCTGAACTGTTCACTGCTATTCATGTTCTCGAATGGGAACTTCTGCAAATCAGCCACAGAAAAAATGGATAATTTTTTCCTACCCCTACACTTTTAACGTTGTTGTGCTTTGCTCAGTAATGTAGAATTCTTTCTCCATCTCTCCCCAGCTCCCCAGCCCATATATATATGGGATATATACATGTATATATTTTGGACATCTTTGCCATTATTTATCTGGAAAATATATGACACTGGCTTGTAGTAAACAGTGGGGAAAACTTTCCTCTTATATTACCATCTTCTTGTCAATAGAGATTTTTTTATTTTTGACAGAAACAGTAGTGTGTACATAATAAATCTGTAGGTAACCAAGAAAAAAACCCCTTTTTTCCTTTTTCACAAATGGTAGCAAAGCTGCTTTCCATTTGACTCTTCATTTCAGCTGTACTCTCTTGTAAGGGTTACAGTTGCTGGACCTGTATTGCCACCTTTCCTTGTAGTCCCAGAGACAGGACAGCTTGCAAAAGAGCTTCATTTTGCAATCCCACAGTGTGCTGAATCCTTTGAAAGGTTTCCAAGTCAATTCATTATGATTATATCAGCTTTTATATGCTTCATAGTAGGAAACAGAGTTAGACTCAATGTCATATACATGTGTGTGTGTGTGTGTGTGTGTGTGGAGACAAATGAAGGCAGAGGGAGAAAAATAAAAATAGTTGTCAAAAATAATATAATCCCATGATATTGCTAAATACATAACCTACTCAGAAAGCCACCTAAGGTACAAAATGTTAATTATCAGTAGAAGTACAGTTAAAAAGGTGTAATGCTTCCCACACATCCTTGAGCCTACAGGTCATTCCTTTGTCATTGAATGCTTCTTTAATTGCTTATGTTATTAGCTGACAGAACCTGTTCACCCTAGTAAGGTTAAATTCTTTTGTTCAAAGGCAGAAAAGAAAACGAGGACAGTATAACAGGGTAAAAATGTAAAATTAGTCACAATCATGCCTGCAATAGGGACACTAGCCATTTAGAAACTCGAACCTTTGGAAGCCACTTGGATGGGAAATTAAAGAAACAAACAGACCCTCTCCTTGATCTTTAAAGCAGAGAATCCCAGAATTTTCTTCCATCTTGCTACTTGGAATGCAATGAGTGAAAGAGACAGGCTTGTTTCTTATCTGGCAAGAACTAAATGATCAGCAGTGAAATAATATAAAGATAATTATGTTTTTACAAGTGAAAATTCCTTTTGGAAGGTGATCTGGTATTCTGTTTATTTAAGGATAAAACAGCTACTTGGAGTCAATGAGTTGCTGGATTGAAAAAGCTGCCCTCTAGGATTCCTTTTTGACTTTGCTTCACTAAGTGTTCTTGGACAGCTCCAAAGAACATTGTCCTGACCAGAAAAAAACATTACTTTATTCTCAAGTTGCAATTATCTTCTCCAAACCTCAGATGGCTCTGACACAGCTCATTACCATGTCATGCCTACCAGTTCCATTCTTTCACCCAGTCCTACCTCTTTTTTCCCTGAGGAGCTTTTCTGCTCAGCTCAGCTATGCACAATACTTGCCTGCTCACTATGGGTCCCTCACACCACAAGTGCTCTGAGAACACTTTTGCTGTGTCTGTGTGCATGAAGCTTTGCACATGTGGCTTTTCTTTCTGTGTTAATTGCTCAGATACAGAAGACCAGAAACTCCATCACAGCAGACTCTGGATTAAGGTTGATTTAGGTCACTGAGTAGCAGTGATGTGATATACATTCTTCAGAAGCCCTCCACAGTCTCCTGATGTGTTGTGCTTAATGAAAAGTAGTAATTAACCATGACCAACCTTGTAATTATTAACATGGTATTGTTAATGAGACTATAACTTCAGCTATCACTTTATGAGCACCAATTTAAACCATAAAAAAATGAAATTAAAAATATGATGAAAAATATAGGCACAATGACCATCACAATATTTATTATGAAATTATCAATCTTCAGTAAAAATTAAGTTTGAAGCAAATTAACATTGTTGATGCACTTAACTTTTAATTCATGGCAATAGTTGTTTTAATTGTTTTGCAAATGTAAGTGATATTTTTTAAAGTAGATTTTTCCATTGTTAAACCTTCTCAGCCTTCACATTTGAAGTTTATCTGTTTAGATGTTGACCTTGATTGCTCTGTTCTGTTTTTGGGTTTAGGTCAGTTACTGATCCTAAAAGATTTTTATCTGAACTAACTGGATAGATACCTACAAAAAAATAACACAGGAGACTTTGATTTGGGATTCAGCTTTTGCTTTTTTTTTTTTTTACTTCCTCTTCAAGTTTTGGTAATGGTAAGCACTGCACTTCAAAGTAAGAACTTCCCTATAGAGGAAATCTATTTGGGTTATTTTTCAATATCACATCTATTTACCCATTGACCCCAGTAACTATTCCATTCAAGTGTACATTAATGGTCCACTCACCTTAGAAGAAAAAGTATTCTTTTTAAAATCTTTGTTTATTCCATTTCAAAGTAGATTTAGAAGGAAAAAAAAAAAAAAAAAAAAAAAAAAAGCAATCCTAATGAGATATAATTAACAAAGAAGTGCCTACAGTGGTATTCTGGGCCTTTTTCTAATGTAGACAGGTCCAATGCCTAGCAATGGGCAATAGAGAGGCCTGACAGAGCAGTTCTGATTTTTAAAGTATATAGAAATAAAGAATATCAGAATTATTTACTAGTACTACTTCAGCTGTTCTATTTCACCTATAGTATTCACCTTATAGTCTGCTTTCAGCTGCCTGGTCTTGCACTTCCTAAGTTCTTTCACTTCCATGAATTCACATTGCAAGTGCTTTCCTGGTTAGTACATGTGGGTCTGCTTATTATTCTGCTTGCTGGGGGTACAATAGGAAATTCAATTTCTGGGTTTAGCTATGCCAAATATACATCTGACACTGATTTACTGGAATTTTTTTTGTAAACCTAGTTTGACATTATCTGTGTTCCCAAAGAGAAGAAAAATCACTGACATTTAGAAATTGTTCCCTGTTACAAGATAATGTTCTTTTTCATCAGAAAAAATAAACAAGACACAGGATGTCAAACAGATCTTTCAAAATGCCACTCAGAATTTTCATTTCAATTTTACTTATTGTTATCTTGAAACTAAATATTAGCCCCACTGAAGTCAGCATTGAATTCCCTTTTATAAGGTCTGTCACAAAAGTATGTGGGTGGTTTATGCCTCTTAATGTCTTTTCCAAATATCTGTCTCACCAAGTGCTGTTATGTTGCCACAGAGGCTCTCAGAGGATGACCACAGTTGACTATGTACTTCTATTCAGAGAAAAGGATTTAAAATCTTCTTTTGTAATGTCTTTCTCAAAATACACAATCTGCAAAATGTGGTCAGGAATAAAAGAATTTTTTTCTTTTCTTCTTTTTTTTTTTTTTTTTTTTTTATGTAGGAAAAAAAATTGAAGTTATGCATTAAACACAAACTCAAGAAGTCAGATTTATTATCTGTAAAATTTCACAATAGCACTTCAGTAAAAAAGAAAACATTCACTTATATAGCTTTTAAAAGGGATGTTATGAAAATACTTCATCGGAGCCTACAAGGATTGACAAAAAGTGTCTTTGCAAGTAGCTGGTTATTTTGTTTAGCTAGCAAAAGCAATAGCTGGAAATTGAAGCCAATCAAGTTCTGAGAGGAAGACATTCTCTTTAAAATAAGGAAGCAATGACATTGCAACCATTTTGCTCAAAGACAGTTTTCTTCTTTGAAGCCTTGCTAAACAGGCAGTAAGTCCAGGATTGTCTGATTTTTTTCAGGTTTATCTGTTGGTTAATAAAAAAACTATTGATTCTTCCCAGAAACCATTCTTCCTTATGTCTATATTCGGGTGTCTTTTTTACATACACATTACATTTCATGGTAATAAACTCAACTTTCATAAATCATTGAGTGAAATACTATGAACCTGGTAAGGATTATCAAACCATGACCTCAAGCTTGATTTCTGCTAATTAAATGTTTTGTTTTGTTTTGTTTTGTTTTTAATTAAAAACAATTGAACAAATCAGCCAAAGATGTCTTCATAGTAAGAAAACCAAGAATCAGTTTCTATGTGAGCAACTGATTTCCTAGTCTATCATAAAAATGTTATATGGAGGTTTTTTTCCTAAGGTACTTTTGTTAGGAGAATCATTGTATGCCAGACAGCTCATGACCAGTGTCTTCATTCTTTGTGAAATAAGATCTATAGAGTCTAAAAGGGTTCAGATTTCCAAAAAATGCACACTGTGCTCCTTATATTTTAAAATTTAAAATTTAGGTTTTTAAATCCCAGTATTTTGAAACTTTTTTGGAAATAAAAAATAAAGACAATTTTTCTCTGAAGTGTCCTCATGTCCTTCAAATGTTACACATTTATATAAATACACATTTATATATACCCATTTATATATTTTTTATTTCTCTAAAAAGAATCAGAGATGAAAACTAGCTCAGACTCTCCTTGTGTTGGATTTTAGTTTTCAAACACCTGACTTTCTAAGGCAGGAAATAAAACCCAAAATTCAAAATTTAAAGTTCAAATTTTTAAATGTTTCTTAAACTGCAGATGAAAAATATGAAGAAGCTATATGGGGTACCTTCTATTTTCCCATAAATGGAAGTACTGAAGTTGATACTACAAATGAATAAACTGCAATTTGATGTCTAGGTTCTGCTGTTCCAAAACTGCTCCTGAAACAAGGGCTTAGAGACACCTAAAACAGCTGCAAAGGCATCCCAGCTGCAGTTTTGTTGAACTCTTGCATATCCAAATTGCAGGGAAGGCATTGCATCATCAACTGCCAAGCCACCTGGTAGACCTTGAAGGCAATGTGGATGTGTCATTGCCTCTGCATTCAAGCACCATTAACAGTGTCCATCACTGTGAAAGAAAGGGTGAGTGGGAGTTAACCTGCAAACATGAAAAATTATTCCTAATTCAGTATGTAGCTAAGGATGGCAGAGTTGGGAGTTAAAGGGAAGGCCTGTAACGCACTGAATTTTTTGCAAATTTTCCAGAGTTTAAATTGTACCCCCAAAACCTTACTATGACTCTAGTTTACATCCTAACTTGAACACAAATTCTGATACTACCCTTGAGCACAGCTAATGATTCAAGGCCCCTGGAACCAAAGGTATCACTGTCTTTGGTTTCTTCCACAATTTTGGCAGACCTGAAAGGAGAGCCTTTCAGTGGAAATATTAGTATTAATATTAGATTAGGATTAATCACAGTGGTTGAGGTTAAAGTGAGACTTGCATTTAAAATTATGGATTGTTAGGAGGATGATGTCTTCATCCTGCTAAATGTCTGAAGCCAGAATAGGATGTGTGGGCAACCTCTGACTGGGTTTTTGCCAGGGAGTGACTACTAAGAATGGAGACAGAACTGGTTTAAGAGCACAGGTGCACACACACAACTGAATGAAAAGTGTCAGTTCATCATTATGCAATAGCCAGATCACAAAACTGGTAAGGAGTGGATCACAATTTGCTCCACCACTGATACTATAATGGTATAATTGCATTTAGTCTTGGGAGAAAAAAAAAGTTTATTGTCAAATTAACAAAGGCTAAATTAAGGACTGCTGTTTAACATCACAACAGCTTTATTGTGGGCTATATTTTAGCTGTGACAGTAGGTTATTATTAAAAGTATGTTAAAGGTTAGAAACAGCATACATTTTCAGACAAAGACCTCAATTTACTGCTGCTTCCTGCAGTAAATCTGGACACTGAAGTCACAAAGAATGGTTTAATACTTAGAGGCTGTGGATAGGGTCACAGCTGGACTAGAAAAAAATTAGGTATAGAGATCTAGTCATGGAGAGAAGAAGGGTTTGCTACATTTTCCAGTTCTGTGAGGCCTATGAGGATATTAAAAGATAACTGTTTCAAATCAAAAAATCAAAAATTTATGAATCACCACATTAAACTCAGCACAGAAATAAAATTAGGCCTAGAGCCATTTTTGATTGAAGAGTTCAGATTAATGTCCTCACAGGTCTCAGGATGTATGAGTGAATACATCCCATCATAATATGTCATGTTACTTTCTCTTAGAAATTTTTCTGGCATGTATACTATAATATGTTTCTGTAAAAATTATAAATATAGCACAGAGAAAAAGAAAAACCTCACTGTTAGGTATTTTTCTGTATAAGTCTATAGTAAATCAACTGCATCAGAGCTTATGGAGAAAAATGTCTCAGACTAGGGAAGAAGAATTCAGAATAAATTAATTCAACATATGTTAAATATGTCTCATAGTTTGATTACTGAGTTCATTTAACACATATTTCTGAGCTCAACTTGGCTTTCTTCATTGCTTTGCAATTTCATTTTACAAATTTTGTGCTTGACACTTTATGTAAGATGGGAATCACACTCTAAGACTTACAGTAATACCAGTGTAAATTAGGCATAGAAGCATGGAGTGTATCTGGATATATCCTGATGCCCCTGAGATGAAAATATACCCACTTTCTTGGACAGAATTATGAAAAAGACTGAGCTGAGAATAACCTAATGTACATACAACCGTCTGCTCTTCTGAACATATTCTTTCTAAATCCTATATACTCTGACAGATCCATCAAATACCTGTTTTTCAGTGACATCACTGGAAATATTTTCTTCCTTTCTTTGGCAGGTCTTTGCCTTTTTATTTTCATCTAGGTGTATATTATGTTTTCGAGAGAAAATGAGATACTGAACATTATATTGCCTGCTAACAGTTTTGAATATTTATATGGAAGCTATCCACTTCTTTTGACCTTCCAAGTTTAAAGTACCCTTAGTATGTGCTTGAGACTTAGTGTTGTTTGCACATATTCAAAATTGTGATTCTGAACTGAAATTTTCATAAATTTCACCACAATTGTTTGTTTAAAGAGTAATAAAAATTCATTAAAGGCTCCTTAATAATATTTTCTTGCTTAAAACTTCTTTTTAATTTAAATTGATGAAGGAAACCAGTAATTAAAATGTCTAGACACACAATATATATGATATTTATTCAATTTAACCAGTTGGAGGAAATATAATTGTCAAAATGGCTCAAAAATTCAAATGGCTTATGTATTTGCAGGAACCGGGCTTCGTAGGCATAAATATTCATGCAATGAAGGTTTCATTTCACATTACATACTGAAAACAGCACTCTATAGAATGCATTACCAAGTGTAAACAATCACATACAAGTCTAAGAGCCAAGTGTCAGTGCCTCAGTGCCAGCCTAGAAGAGATCTTCCAATATTGTTCTTCCTCAATGTCCATTGCAATTTAATCCTGTACAAGCCACAGTTTTTAAAATTTACATTTTCATGCTTATATTAATATAAATTGAAGTTAAGGAGTCCTGTAAAAAATTTTAATTATACTTCTAACATGTCCAAAACCACTGAATTTCTTTCTAGAGCTGAGAATATACATTTGATATTTTTTCTTTGTTTGCATGATCTGAAATCACATGAACTGGTTGTGAATAGTTTACCTCGTGTATTGAAATCACATTGGTTATTTTTAATTGAGCATAGAACTCAAATTGTGCCATTTCAGGTTTCTAAATGGATGGATGGATGGATGTCACAAAGAGAGAGAAATATTAAAAAAAAATGATGCCATTACTGATTTACTGCAGGTTGGACTCCAAACAGGGTATCTTAAATGTAACTCTTTTACTTGCTTATATTTTTCATATGTGATTTTTCTTGGGGAAAGGAAAAATTAAGCATTTACCATTAAATTCAATTATTATTTAACCTTAATATATGAATCCAAACTCATCCTGCGTGGAACATTTTCCTAATTATTTTGAACAGAGAACACTTTTTGAACTGAGGTTACAAAGTTCCTATGTTCTAAAGGATTCAAAATATTTTTTAAGAACCTCAGTCCCCTTTGCCTCATGCATTCAGTCATGCCACTGAAATATTCTAAATGGATTACTTTTGTTCAGATGCAGTAATTGCAGGTTAAGAAGCAGGTCTGCTTTTGAAGAAAGATGAACCAGATCTTTCTCTGTGATCCCTGGATATTCAGAAAAATATAGGAGGCTATTCACTTAATTTTTCTTGGTAAATATTACAATAATGAATGAATAGAAAAGATGAAAAACATAATGCAAGAAAGACCTATTTCCTATCATAATGAAATTATTTCTGGGGAAAAAATTCTCTCTCTTTTTTTTTTTTTTTCTTTTTAATTTTTTAAGAAGCTATTTAAAAAGTACTTTACAAGCTTGGTAAGAGTGCAAAACCACCCGTGACTCACCCATGAAGTCATGGATGAACCCTAAAATCTCCTTAGTGATTAAAAAACTTTTAAAAAATTATAAGTCTTTTCTCCTTATACATGCAGCTAGCACTGGTGATTACTCCTAACTTTTGATACAGTGAAAGTCCTATGGTGGTTCTTTGAGTCCCTGTTTGTTTGCTGTTGTCCCAAGTTATTCTTCATATCCTAAGGGGAAGAATATTAAATGATCTCCTGGTTAAGACAAATGTAAAAAGGCACAATTTATTCATCCAGCTAGAATAGAAAAGAGTAAAAATTTTAAAAATACACAGATGAATAAACAAAAGGGAAAAATTCACACTTAATTTGATCATGTCAAGATTAGCTCATAAGAATATCTCTCTCAAACAGCTGATTTGCCACCTGCTTCTTACAAGATGGCAGTCGTGATTTCATGCTTCATGCTGCATTTCTATTTGGAGACTGATAAAAGCACCATCCATGAGAAAGAATGTCCTTTCTTTCACAGAACACATCTCAGGACTGGGCCCTTGGGGACTACTCTCAGATATTCATCATGGACAGGCCTGTTAACTCAGTTAACCTGTTCTCTCTTCATTTCTTCTGGAGAGTTCAGGCAGTTTTAATGTCTTGTCCCAAAGCTGATTTTATCCACTTTTATCCAGCAGTTACTCTGGATGCACTTCTTAACTAAGATACGTATCAATCTTCTTCAGATATACAAATGATACTGTCTAGACTTGATAAGATTACTAAATGATTTACTAAACAATCAGTTCCATGAGTTTAGTTAAAATAAATTAAAGACTTCAGCTAGCCAAGGTCAATGTCAGCTTCATCACTAAGAGCTTTTGGGAAGTGAGATAGAAACAAGAGTTTTACTAGATTTGCCATAGGAACCTTGTTTAGTCAGCAGCTCTGCAGCTTGATCCTGAGATGCAGCATAGCTGGAATATTTACACCTGAACCTTGTGCTTTACCTCCCTGACCCAGGCTGGGACATGACTTCCTGATGTGACCTTGACTCATCACAATAAACTTGCTGAATTTTCACTGGTCTCAAACTGGCCCTGATACCTCATTCTAGATTGAAGTTTGACCCTGAGTTTCCTCGTTCACAAGCTGAGACCTTGCAGGTGAGCCTGCTACTCCAGCTGCCTTGCTGCCATCCTCACTTATTTTGGGGTACAGCCTTCTCTGGGAGTGCCTGCCATGCCCTCCCTACAGTGACTGAACACACTTGGCTGTGGATTATGTTGGGACATTTTAGGCTATCTGAATCTGAGAACTATTACCTTTGATAGAAACTTCAGATGCAAGTAGTTCAGCACTCTTTCTTAATTAAGACCAGGCTTTGACTTTCCATTTTTGTGGGTTTAGTGTGCTTGAAATTATTGATTCTCAGTGCTTTTCCAGCAGTGCTGTGCTCTCCATCCCATCCTCTAAACACCAACAGGGGCTTGGTCCCTAAATGTCTGTGCATCTGGATGCCAGTTCCTTCATCAAGGGAACTTTATTCCCTGTCAGATGCAAGTGCCAAACACATAGATAAGCATGTCCTGCACCTTTTTGTTTGAGAATATGTATTATTCCTTGTAGTACAGCACCTGGCATTACATTTATCCCAGTTTTCCATATCTGAACATTTTGAACAGACATAAGAGATGTTACAGGCCATGTTCACAAGAAGATATTAGTCTAGATTTGCATCTAACCTCAGAGATGTACATAATGCTATTCATGTTAGCCTGAGGACAGCATGGCACAGGAGTAGAGAGAAGTACAATGACACAGTAGGGAATAGCATGGATTAAAATAGCAAATGAGAGAAGAATTTTCAAAAATTATGGAACTAGCAAAATGCAAGAAAATAAGAATGCTAGGAAATCAAAGGAGATATAAGCCATTTTCATGAAGGAAACTTATATTAATCCAGAAAAGCTTGATAATCATTACCACCAATATCTAGAAGAGCTGCAAGGGGACAGTTTAATAATTCATTATTACAAAGCAGAGTTTAGCTTCTCAGTCTTTTCTGCAGTGAGTGCTAGTGTGCTTCATCAAGTTCAAGGATGAAGGTTGTGATTGTAATTTCAGATTTTATGTAAAGTCCTCTAGTAACATCTCTTTCAAATTATGTTTGTATAGTATAAAAACAAAATGCTTAAAATAACTCTGCTTTTGACTATCTGTGCACACTTAAGAGACAGTAAAATGAAATTTTAAAAATGTATGTACATAAGAAGGCTAAATAGGCAGAGATAGTATTATAACCTAGATTATAATAGCACCATCATAATTCCTAACAATTACTACAGAAATATCTGTATTCTCCTATCTTTTATTGCTTCTATATTTTAACAATATTTCCCAAAATTTCTCTGTCCTACTTTTTTCCCCCAAAGCAGCTCTGTGGAGCTGAGTCCAAGATCAGTGCTTCCATTCCTGCTCTGCTACACACACTTAAATACATGTCTATAAATGAGTGAAGAAATCTACTTATTCAAAGGTCATATCCACGCTGCCAATTCAGAGTTCAAACAAAGTTATTGATGAATCAGACTCTGATTTTGTACCTTGACTTCTAGAGAAAGACTACAATTTCCTGCTGCAAACCACTTTATGAGTCCTTAGATACACCTATGAACATTTCTGAGAGAAATTCTCTTTGTTTTCAGTAGTTCTTCTTCAAATGAAATATATCCTAAAGAGATTTAAAGGCCTCAGCTGTATAAGCAGCTAACAGTTTTACTTTATGTTTATGTTTAGACAATTCCTACTTTAATGACATTCTGATCGAAATTCAGGCTCTTAGATATCAAGGAAATTTGAATATTAAGAAATCACGGGTTTTGGCTCATTAAATTTGAGCAGGAAGGACTTTTCATTGATATGATTTTGGGTTGCCTATTTTTTTTCCCTCAGGAAGTGCAATAAATGACTAGGGATGGTTTGGGCTAGAGATCCCTAGAGGATTCTCTTGCCAAAGAGCAACCCCTCATGGACACCACATTAGAACTGCTTACCTGTGTGCAACATATCTGTCACTTTTAATGACAGGGGATCACAGAAGGGCATTGTGCCAGTCATGTGTTTCCTGAAAACACTTGCATGCTGTGTGCATCACCAGGTTTTATGGCATGCATTTGGGACATTGCAATTCCTTTCCTGGCTGCTGGCAGCTCCACATCTGCTGCTGGACTGGGGAGAGCCCAAGCATGGGAGAGACTCAGCCTTAGGCCATCTCAGCATCCTCAAACATCTGCAGGCAATTAAACAGGAAACAACATGGGTGTTTCTTATCTACACAGCATAGGAAGGAGCCTGTAATTCAATGCAACATCCTCTGCTCTCAAGTAGCATGCAGTACCATTTAAAACCTGATTTAGAATGGCAGATTCCTTTCGTCTTCAACAGGAAAAATAAAAAATATTATAACAAAAGATACATGTAGTCTGAGTATAATTACCAGGACATAAGTTATATATGATTTTTTTCTGGATGGTTCTTCAAAACAAAACTTAAAAATGAAAAAAGCTGAAATAGTAGGAATAGCTCTTTGAAGGTTACTTTTATATATGCCTCAGAAAAATATAGAATGGAAGATAAATAAAAATAACTCACTGCAACACAGTATAAAATCTGACACTTCAAAACAATATGTTCTTTTATCCCCGGGGAGATAAACAGAAGAGTTGAAAACTACATTAAGGATACTTTATGATATAGTCTTAACATCTAGGAAGGAAGTTTGGCAGTCTGCCACTACCTTCTGAATTAGACAGGCAACTTAGAGCAAGAAAATTCATGCTTATTCAGCAGCACTTTAGGGATGTTCTTCTTTAATATTTTAGCTTGCAATGAAAGTTTTCTTCAAGATGTTAATAAAGTCAGATGTGATTTTAAAACTTTTGAGTAGAAAACAAAGTTGATGTATAGTTTATTTTCAGTTTAGACTAGTTTCTTATTTCCTATGTACCACATCTTGTCTCTCAGGTTCTATCTTTCAGGTTTTGAATATGTATGTGAATTCCAAACACATTTGAGCCTAAATTTCTACAGATTTTATGAAAATTCTCATTTAATGACTGGATAAGTGATGCACAAAATATCTCCTTTGAGGTAAAGGCTTCAGCATGATTGTACTGCACTACTATTCTTGTTATTCTTGTTCTTATTCTTTTGGTTATTATTCTTGTTGTTGCTATGGTTGTTGTATAATAATAAATACATGAGCATATGCAAAAGAAAGATGTTATAATCTCCACAGCAATTGAAAATATTAAAACTTCTTCAGTGTAGGTGAATGCAAATAGAAAGCACAGAATCAATTAAACAAAAGTTGACAGATTGCATTGTTCATGAAAAGACTTGTATATATGCAAATTTCCTTGGAACTACTTTTCAGTTTTTTTCATTTTTTTCCATTTTTATATAAATTCATTAATTTCCTGATGAGATTTATAAATCAATACAGAATCAAGAAGGTAAAGTGGAGATTATGTTTTCATACAAGTTACACAACTTGTATGGGTGCTCTGTAGAATAGAAGAATTAAAAAAACCTTTAAATGAGCTGGCCCAGGTCCCACTTGTGTAGACACAGGGTCCCAGAACACACTGCAGGTTTAATTGCTCTCATTCCCTCTGTATGCCACTGTAAATCAGGAGTCATGCTAGAAATTGAATGAGTATAAAATTTATATGAAAACAAGTTTATCAAACACATCTACTATGATCCATGAAGCATTTTAAAGCCTTTGAAATGGCTACTATCCAAATAAAATTAATAAACAAGATAATCCAGATCTTTCAGCCTCATTCCTTAACATAAGGTTTTATCCAGTTATGATAAAGGACACAAGCACTCTCACTAATTTGCTCTTCCATGTTACAAATAAAACATATGAGATAATATTAAATGACTGATTCCACTGTGTTAGCATTTTTGTATGAAAGAGAGGTTGATTACTTTTGGTGCCAGTAATTACCTTAAGAGGAAAGAGACTTAGGTATGTAATATGCCTTTCTTGTACAAATACTCTACTCCACACCCTACGCTGTAATGGGTGTCTGTAAGAATGTCTGGTTACTTAAAACATCTTTTTTTCTTTTGTTGCTTCTATCTTTTTCTCTTTTTGTGTATATGCTCTGGATAGCTGTCCATTTTATCCATCTGCAGGTGTTTTTAAAATAGGTTTATTGCCATTGTAAGGACAGAGCTGAGTGGGCTTCAGTATAATTGCAGATGGGATGCACACTGTGAAAAAGCTGATGTTTTAAATGTCAAGTCAATTTTTAAGGAGAAAATGGCCTGGAAAAAATATAGATCTATGATTTAGAGACACTATTTTTAAACAGCTGATTGCTGGTAACTGAAATAATGTTCTAACTTCAATCAATTATGAAGTAATCCTATGATGTTGAAATTCAAATTGGTACCTTGTAAGGGAGAGTCAATTTTCTCTCTCATACTGTCAGATGACTGACTTTAGAAACTCTGAAAAATATTTTAGAAAAATACTTTAGTAAATAATAATTTTAATGGAATTATATAATAATTTAATTCCATTAAACTTTTTAAAAAGCTTTATTTACTTTCTTCATACTTATGTATTAATTTAAATTAAGGATGAAAAACAGGTAAATTCTTAACACAGTTTTAAGTTTTTCCACCTGTGTGTCAGTTAAACATGATTATTGTTCTTTTCATTGCCCACACTAATTTTGTTTGTATCTTTTTGTCAACTTTTTCAAGATTTTTTAAATTAGACCTTATTTACCATGTATTATCCAAAACTGCATTTCATATAAAAAAAAATTTTTGGTACTGTGTTTATAAAAAAAACTTTTGAAAAACTACTAAAATAACATCAAAACACTTCCTAGATGCACAAATGAATTTCCACAAAAGACCCTTGAAATTAGATGGCACTAGTTTTTCCCTTTCTTATGTTTATAAGTAGACATGTAAACCAAAATTAAGAAAAAAAAATTGTTAGTTTTGTTTGTCAATCATGCAAAAGAAGGAACTCCTTTTTTTACCTCTCTAAGCATTTCAGTGCATTAAGATACATTCAAAGCACAAATTCAATTAGTTTAAAATGCAATGAAAGAACCCAAAAATTCTGAAAATATGGCTTCAAGTTGCTTCTCTATGGTAAAGCAAAAGTATTGCAAATATTGTCAAAAACAACTTTGTTCAGAAGAGAATCACAAGACAGCAAAATAACATTCATCTCCCTAACTTTGGGTTGGTTTGGCTTTTTTTACTTTATTCATAAGAACTTTATCTCATTTTCTCTTTGCTGTCAATATAAATGCTTAAAATTTCTGCAACCATAATCATTGAATGCAGCAGGGACCCTAGGTTTGTGGTCTGGTCTTAAGTGTCGTTCTGCTTGTCTATAAGTAGGTGAATTTAGATTATGGAATTTTTTTCAAATTCTAAAAGTCCTATATTTCAGCTCTTTGATTTTTTGTTTTAATTACATGGTAAAATCCACATTATAGTTATTGAATTGTGAAGGTTATTTACAGGAGTAGTTGTTGCTCCTGATCTCTGTGGAGATACATTTAAGGTATATTTGCCATTTTTTTAAGCCTAGAAGCCATCTGTGATTTCTGGACTTGATGTCTCTGATTTTAGAAGAGTTGGATGTACACACAGGCTCAGTTCACGCACGTTGGTGCAATGTAAGACTCTGGTGATAGAGCAGGAGGGGCAGAAGAACACAGTGTGCTCTGACAACTTCCTTGCTTGGGTTACTCTGCTCCAGGCAGTCAGGAGCCATGGAACACCCCTGGGAATAGGCTGGGCAGGTCTGGGGCACATCTGGAAAGCAGCATCCTACCCCACCCTGCATCAGAAACATTTGGGAGGTGCAGTAAAGGGACCACTTCCCTACCCCACACCACCACACTTCTGTCCTTGAACGGTGCTCTTACACAGAACAATTTATCCTACACCTTCTTTTCTTGTTTAACAAGTTTCTCAATGTGTCTGCATTTATGCAGCAGAAGTTGTTTCCAGCCCTGTGCAGATGTTTTAGGTTCAGCTAATCAGCAGTTTGAAACACAGGGTACCAAGTTTGCAAACTTATCAAAAGATTGGCTGGTCAGAAACAGATCTTGAAACAAAACAGATTTTGCACATGTTCTTAAAGCTGCTTTTGTAATAATGATAACATGTACAAATAACTTAGAGGAAATCTAGCTTATGTTCCTGAATTCCGGCATATTTAAGGGAATTAAAATATATAAAATTAAAATCAGAAACAATTTAATAATATTTACTAGCTAATTAGCAATTTCCTTTCCAAGTATCCCAAAGCATATATTTCTGTCTAGTAATGAAATCCTAATATTTGTCAGATGAAATGTGGCATCTGATCTGCCATAGCCCTATAAACCAGTTTGCACAAAAAGAAACAGGGAAACATTTCCTCCTTTGCAAGGTCAAAAGTTTGCAACTGTAGAATATAAAAGGAAAATTTAAATTGGGATCTGGTCAGAACTAGAGCATAAACATTCATTTTTACTGAACCATTCCATAGAATCTCTTTCCCAGCTAACAGAGGTCCCAGTGTATTATTCTCAGTGCCCATTTGAATGATTTACTTAGAATGACAAATATCTGAACAATGCATTGCAATAGATAAAATATGTTTTTTTTTTCTTTTAATTCAAGTATCAAAAATACTACAAAAGTACTTAATTTACCTTGGTTTTATACCACAATTTTTTATGCACAACAAGGAAAATCTATCTATAGGTTCCTTGTGTTTCACTGATTCCTTTTAAAGTTATGTATGCCTTTTGCAAGTGCTTTCACTTCAGAACCAAGATTTTCTTTGGAAACTAATGTATTTCCAAACAGTCTCTGTCTCAAAGCAATTTAAAACTGTGCAAAACAATTCTGAAGGACATAACTTTACAGTCATTGCAAAGAATTCATTGCTTTCTCAGTTTTAAAAATCCTTTTTTTATATATATCCTTTTGTAAGGATATGTCATTTGAAGTACATTGTCTCAGAATGGTTTTTTTCCCACATTTATTCTCCACCAGTTTGAACTGGTAAAAGATTTAAAAATTATTTTGAAGCTTAGAGAATTAATTCTGACTTCTTTGCTGGTGTTATGAGATAGATAGTATTCAAAATACAGGTTTCTATTACAGTCCAGTTTTGAAGTTAATTTCTTCTTTAAACTTGGTCTTTGCAAAAAGTAAAAACATGCATATTTTACAGTTTGTTTTGGACAATACATGGTATGCACTCCACTGACATAGAATACCATCTTTTTTCAAGAAGTTTTGTGTTTCATTTTTTATGATTATCAGTAAATATTGCAAAGCTGCATGCTACCGTTTCCTATGTGAACAATTGCTATTTCTGAGAGAAACTCACAAATAAACTAGAAAATCCATTTCACACAAACTATAAAATTTAGACTTATGTAAGAGGACAAATATATTTTGTTCAGTATCTTTTTCAAACTCTACTTCTTTTTTTGGCCTAGCTGGAGTTTAAAAAAAAAAAAAAAAAAAAAAAAAGAAAAAAAAAAGAAAAAAAGAAAAAAAAAGAAGAAAAAAGGTGCTGCCAATGTAATGGGAAAAATAAAACAAAACAAAAGAAAAGCACTCTTGTTCTTCATTGACTAGTTTTTCTTTTTACTGATGTAGTTAAAGAAGAATACCATAATATTTTCAGCAGCCAAATGTTGTGCAAGCCTGAATGTCTTTCCTCTATGACCCTGCAGCAGCTGAAGAAAAGGAACAGCTATGAGGCACTGGTACCCGAAAATTCACAGACAAACTTGTTTCTAAGGAAACTGTACTAAATAAAGTTTGACACTCCTTCATCAGGGCAACTGTATCAGTCTGTCCTGAGGAGATGAAATTAGTTACATTTTTCTTCGTTCCATCAGGATGGTAATAGCAGCAGTTGAGAGTCATTTTAACATCCTCTCTATGTCACTTTTCACTGAGTTCTGACTGCTTTGGGGATTATTTTTTCTTTGTCTATGGGTGGTTAATTTCCTTTAATCCCAAATCTTTCAACCATTGAAACACTTCAGATGTACAGAATTAGCCTCTCTTCCTAAATTACTCTTCATAATGTGTCATTCTGTATATTTCATAAAAATAGCTTTTTTCTTCCCCCAGAAGCATACATTTCCACATTTCACACCCTTTATATATAGGAAAGTGCTCAGAGCCTAACCTTTCTATAAGTATAATTTCAGTGCACAAGGTATTGACACAATGGGTTCAGTTCATTTGCTCCTTGCTGACTCCTTCTTGAGAGGAAGTCAACATCCATTTGAATTGCTTTAGGATATCCTGGATATGAGTCCAGAGTGGCACATATCTGCTGTAGGCTCTTTGTCAGATATGTCAGCCCCATTTAAATCTCTCAGGTCATCTCAGATGGCACTGGACACCTTTGTTTACAAGGCAGAATCAAACACTCCAGCACATCATTTTTCTGTGGGACCTAGACAACAGTTTAAAGTCAAACTCAGCTCCAGGGCACCTCTGAATATGGAAGGTATCCTTGCACTGCTGGAGTCTGTTCTGCAAAACCCCTATTTGTCCTCACACAACTGGTAAAATGATCCCCAAAACAGTCACTTGAAACTTTTTCCCTGAATGCAACAAACTTTGTTCTCCTAAATCTACAATGTAGCAATAAAACATACAAACCGCAGGTCAGAAAAAGCACTCAAAATAAGAAATGGGATTGCATGATCTAATAAACACGAATACACTATGCAGAAATGGTGACTGGTTTTGTTCATTCCAAAATGACAGCATAAGTAAGTTCTGCTTTTAGAAGTTCTATCTTTTTTTGTTAATTGCTTAGAGGGTGGTGTTCTCTACTGTTTGTCTTTTGGCACTTTTTATGTGGTTTTTGTTTTCTTTGTTTTTTTAAATTCATTGCTTTACTGCTCTGATGGTGGGGCAGGCTTATTCCAAACCGGAAAAAACCTTCAAATGTATCTCACTCACACTTTGTCTTCAAAGAATTATTTATTTCTGTACACATGTTGATTTTACTTTGTAGTGCAGGAAATGTCAATAATTTTCACTGAGAATGGGGAGAACTCATTTGCCTCAGAACTTTTAACTTTTCTAATGAAAACTTGTAAAAGTCTACACATGAATAGCAACACTAAGCACTTGGTATGCTGATGACCTAAATATATTTGATTTATACCAGCAGTTAGAAACTCCTGTTCCTTTGTTCTGCAGAAAAACTTAAAAGGAGCACCTGTTGACATTTTCACCAGGCAGTCCTAATGAGTCAGAAACACAGGAGAAAATTAAATAAAAATACAGGAAAAAAAAAAAAAAAAAAAAAAAAAAAGACTATATTTTCCTCTGTAGATAATTTACAAAAAGGGCATGTTTAGGCTTCCTGGAAGGCTAGCTTAGACAATAAAAAGATAAGACAATAAGGCCTTGCAGAAACTGATTCTTGTTTAAAACATTTTAAAAGGGCTGTATATTTAGGTAGAAATTTTAAGTCATACTGTATTTTACATGGGAAAACTGAAGCCTAAAAACTAAAATCAGAGTCCAGCTTTACCAAATGAATCAGTAGTAGAATCTTCCTGACTCTGCTCTGCAGTAAGGGGTCTGTGAGTGACAGACTGCTTGGTACTTCATTGCCAGACAGAACTAAACCATGACACAGGACAACAGGCACTTTTTAAAGCTATACATATATAACTGCCTGAATTTCAGTGCAGTTTTGCTTATACAGTATCCTTTATAAGCAAAACTGTATCCTAGAATATCCCATATAACATGTTTTGTTTGTTTGTTTTGAGAAAGCCTCCAAATTTTAGTGCAGTATTTTGATATTTCATCATATCTAGGAGATTTAAATGTTCTGAAGTGCAGATTAAAGGTTTCTATTCATTTGCCCTTTTGGCACAATTTTATGGAATTTCTAATATTTGCATGGGCTACATCAGAAAAATCACTGTGCTAGTCTAATTATCACCTTTAGGATTTTAATTTTGTTTTCCCCAGTGTCCTGGGGTAACGTTATGATGCTTGTATCCCCAATCATCTGTTCTGTTTGTGCTGGATATTGTTCTGCACCCTCAAGACTGGTTCCAAGAGTGAAGGGAGAGAGAAGAACTGCACTTTTGGGGTTTTGAGGATGGATTTTGGGGTTTCAGGTGTGGATTTTGGGCTTTCAGGGGTGGAATTTGGGCTTTCAGGTGTGGATTTCTTCACTTCTCTCCTCCTTCACTCTTAGAATCAGTCTAAAAGGTGCAGAACTTAATATCCAGCACAAGCAGAACAGACAATTGGGGATACAAACATCATAAAGTTACCCCAGGACACCCAAATATCTTATAAATATTTAGCTTATTGAGGACTGCAGTAAAAGCTTCAGAGACTTTATCTTAGGAAAAAAAATAAATAAAAAAATATGTGAAGCATTTAAATATTTATGTTATTCTCCAAAAAGTCAAAAGAAAAGCAACTACAGGTTTAAAATTATTACAATTCTTTTTTCTCAGATTCTTACTCTGTCATGTGTCTATAATATAGTTATTAATGACACATATGATTAGTACATTATTTTATTAGAATTCTTGTTTGCTTGTCTCCATTTCACTGCTTCTTTCCTTTCTCTTTCTCTCCACTTCATAAAACATTCTCCTTGAGGTTTTTTTTCTTTTTAATATGTTTTATTTAGAAGCTCTCTATTTTGTTTCCCATTTTCCCTGTTTATTAATCTGCTTGTCTTCTTCCTGTTAGTTGGAATCTACTTTTCATATTTTGTCTCCCACACGATTTGCACTGAAACAGAGGAAAGGTTTGAGGAGGAAGGAATGACAGAGAGGAGCTACCACGAACTAACCATAATCCCATAATATAATAATCCCATAACCATAATAACCATAATTCCTGCACCACCTGATTCCTTGCTGAAAATGCCACCATCAAGCCAGTGGCAACAGGAAGGTGGGAGAACAGGAGACTGGAGTGAAGGACTGAAGACGAGACTGGGAAAAGAGAAAGAACAGAAAAAGACTTATTGTTTGTCTTTTTGTTTCCCACTACCCAAATCTATAACTAAATATTTCTTTTAATTGACAATAAATTTCAAGCCTGCTTTTCCTACAATGCTGAGTTGTAAGTGATCTCCTCATTGCTGTCCCAACCCCTGAGATTCCTGCTCTCCTTGTTTTCCTTACTATTGTTGTCTTCTTCTGCAGAGGTGGGTGGAGTTGAGCTGGGTGGGAGTTTGGCTGCTAGGCAAGACTAAACAACCATACCAAATCAGACCAAGATGTGCATTAGCTTTTTTCTGCACCCTGCAGAAGAAATCATACTAAACCTTCATCTCAGTTACAATCTTCAAAATCAAGGCTTATCCTTCACTGTTTCTAAAGAAAGCTGGTGGAAATACCTCTACTGTAAATGCTTGTCCTTAAACCAAAGAGGATCTGATCAAAATTCTAAATTTTATTTATTTCCACTTTTTTTTTTTTTTTCTCCCTTCTGTCTTCTTCCTTTTCTGCCACAGTCTCTTACCTTTTGCTTTTTTCTCCTACTCTCTCTCCTCATTTTCCTGTGTCTTCAGCGCCATGAAGGAATTAAATTTTAGCCTCATGTACTATTATGGTCAATATTTTAGTCATATATGCAATAAACTGCATTTTTAAACTATGTGTGCCACTGAATCTCCATTAGGATTACTGTGTCTATGACATTATAAAGAAACTGAGATCTTGTCCAGAATTCCTCATGGTCCTTAATGGAGCCATTCTCTTTTTATGTAATCAACTGATAAATTAAGTTATTGCATTCAGACTGAGAGCCTCTGGATAACAAACACCCACTAGGTTGTGTTTTTTTATCCATGATGCAATTTAATAAAATCAATTTTATTGTTTCTGCCATGTTTAAGTTATGACAGCTACCTTAAATTTAAAATTAATTTTTAAAAGTAATAAGAAAAAATGAAAACTAACCTTTGCCCATAACCACAGTAGATTTTTTTCCTTCCATTTTCCCTTGTGATATAAGCTGCAACATATGAAATTATTCATTTCTACTATCAATATAGTAAACACAAGCTAATGTAACATATATTTACATAGAACATCAGATGCTCTTTTACAGATTACTGAAACAGATGACAGTTTATTGTCAATGACATTACCTGAATTGGCTATGGCATTGCCTGAACAGTATGGTTTGAGCATGCATTGGCATAATGTACTGGCAACTCTCAGAACAGCAGTTCTCATAAAACCCAATTAGAGATGACAGTGCCAAATAACCATAAATCTTGCTGAAGATTGGGAGACAATGATTTGTGTTCTAACAGCAGTATGACAAAAAAATTACAATGAGTATTCATTGAATTCTATGAAAATGAGCCAGAAGTCTTTTGAAGAATAATAAATCTATACAGAGGTGCTTGTCTCAGATGATTTGAAAGAAAGATAAGGTCCTACAAAATTAAATTTGCCATGAATCCATCAAACGAACATTTTCTGTGCATGTAATTATTCAGGATAGATTTTTGTAATAAAGATACATTTGAACCATTTTTTCTTAGTTCTCTTTATGATTTGTGATTTTCATTGTGTTATGTTTGTAGCATGAATTTGTTTGGTCCTGAGATCTCACCATAGAAAATGTAATCAGATACCTCTAAGGAATTATAAACTGAAGCACAGTTGGCATAAACACATTTGGTACTGACACCCAAATGAGTAGTGTGTGGGCAGCAATTTAAACACCAGCTTGCAAAGCAAAATGGCAGTATAACAGAGCAGGAAGGTGATCATCTTACTCCATATGGCTCTGCTGAGACCACACATACAACCCTGAATACTGAAACTTCCTGGGTGTTTCAGAACGAGGGTGATACTAATTGTGTCTCTATTCTCAAATGTATTCATTGATATAACATAAGGTTATATCTTCTGGAACCTTTCATGAGATATGCTCTTTATTTCTGTCATTGACATTCCACAGTATTATCCTTGTACTTGTATTTCTGAGTGGTTATTTTTAATATTCCATTGAATATTATATAATGAACATGTGTCAAAACAGTTCAAGCATTGTTTTCCTTTAGAAATTAACAAATTATTTAAGGAAATATATTTTTAATTAAAATAAGAACTAAAATTTAAACAGAATTCATATAGAGCTTTTCACAAAACAAAAACCTTTCTGTCCTTTGTCCAGAATGAAAACATACAGGTTCCACTTCTATCTATTTATCTATCTATCAATCTATGTTTTTTCTCTAAACACTTTAATTTCCAAAATAAGGGAAGATTAGGGAAAATAATTTCCCCATAGTGTTCTTTACTTTCAGAGTTCCAGAGCTGGGTTTAGTATGTATGTAAGTAGTTTTGAGGTTTTTTTGGCCTAACTACAGTTGCTGTAAGTTGTCTTTCCAATGTAAGGTTGTTAAAATGGAAGAGTGAACTAAGCCCTGTTCTGCTCTTTTCTGTTCTGATCTACTTGTGTTCCATCCTAGTCTAATTTAGTTTCTATTCTTTTCTCAGACCGAGTATGTATGGTCACTACTTTAAAATCTTATCAACTCCTTGATGGCTTTTTTGTGTCAGGATACTTTGTAGCATGAGGACAAAATAAGCAACCACACTGCTAGGTATCCTCAGATAATAATGAGTGCATCATTAAAGATAGTTAAAGTAATAGTGTTGACATTACAGCACCATCTAAACTAGTGATATGAAACAGGCTTCTGCATTTTAGCTTTTACTTGAAATAGTTTAACCAGGGTCTAGTCATTTAACCAAGTGGAATGGATCTGTACTTCTACCAGGAAGTATAATTTCCTATTGTGTTCAGACATATTTTAGTCTAACACTTATTCTAGCACTTATTTCATCATCCATTCCTGCTCTTATTGGTATTTCACATTATTTCAAACAATTAATTGATTTAGAATGGCTGGTTTTGTTTTTTTGTTTGTTTGTTTTTGGGGTTTTTGTTGTGGGGTTTGTTTGTTTGGGTTTTTTTTTTTTTGTTTTTTGGTTTTTTTTTTTTGGTGAGAAATATTTGCTTTTAGAAATAAATGTCTCCCTTTAAAATATATGAGTAATTTTCTTTTCTAGTGGTAAGTAAATCATCATGATGATTTATCATCAAAATCTCATCATTAGCCTTGTCCTCATTAATGTATTATTAATAAATAAATGGAAAGTTCATGCACTCCTCTTAAATATTAATAGAAAATATAAAAATAAAAATGTTGTTTGCAAATTTAACACATTGATAGCACCTGTCTCAACCACCTAGTGTTGTGTAAATCTACTTTATGGATGGAATGATGCTAGCATGTAGCTTGGAGGACATTGACTCAGAACACAAATTAATGTAAGTGAATCCTGTACTTAATCAGTCAATATCAAGATCCAAAGAAAAACCCTCCAAAGATTTAGGGCATGCAAATAACTTGTTTAACTTTTTTGAAAATTTTATTGGAAAGGAAGTATTAAACTAGAAAATGTAATTATATACTGCAAATTACATAATTTGACAAAGGTGTGTGTAAGTGGTAGCAAATTTCCAACATTCAGTACCCTTTGGACTAGACAAGATCATCATATAGTTACTAAGTATAAAGTTCAAAGCGTTTGGAAAGAGAATGGCATTGTAGGAACATTGAAGTATTACATAATTTCAAATTTGTGGCTAAGGTATCTTTTGGTTATGCCAGAGCTTTTTCTACAGCTGCCCTGACACAGAGGCACAAGTGCACACAAGGTCAATGTTGTAGCACAAAAGTCCCAGAAGGAACAATTTCAATTGTATCATGACACTATACAGGGCAAGAAGAGATCCACATGCTAGATATTTGTAAAATTGGGTTGACTAATGTAACATGGAAAGTTCTCTAAATCTCTCTTATGAAAAATCAAAACTCTGTCTGGGGTGAGATGGAAAGGTAGAATCATGTGCACCACCAGCAGCTTTGTAGCACATTGATCATCCTTGTGAGTCTGCTTACTACCACAACACAGTTACACAAACACAAAACCACAATTAAATTAGCTCAGGCTATGAGTGAGACAGGCAAGTCCTGAAACCTGCACTGCTACAACAATGCAATTTATGGAATTCTGTTAGCAAGCCAAAATCATACATACTAGCTTAAACACAAAACAGAATTTTAGCAAGATAGAGAATAACAAAATAGATTCTTCACTGAGTCACTGGAACAGGCTTCCCAGGGAAGTGGTCAAGCCTGTCAGACTTCAAGGAGTGTCTGGACTACACTCTTCATCATATGATTTAATTTTAAGTAGTCCTGTAAGGAGCAGGGAACTCTTTGATAATGCCAATGAGTCCCTTCCAACTTGAGGAATTCTATAAATCTATGAAAATAATTTAAGTTAGAGAATTGGAAATTTTACTGCTCTATTCAGTATTTTAATCTCTTAAATAACATAACCTGGCATCATTCCTCTCCTTTCCTCTCCTATGAAGTAAAGCTGAGGATTTCTTCCTTTGTAACCTAAGATCCTGTTCCTCTTCTTTCTGCTTAGGGTTGTTCAGACCCTTTTCTTTTTCACAGAATATTGGTTTTCCTTAGGTAATATTTAACATTAGAAACTATTTAGATTTGCTCCCTAACATTTGTCTGCACTTTGCTCATTCAGAAATTATATTTACTAGAGTTGGTTTTAGTGGGTGTACATGATTTTTGAAAGCATAGCAATAACTAGACTATCTGCACTTAGACCAAAATTCGTCTGGCAAGTAACAGTAAAACTATTGTGTTGGTTGTTGTCAGTATCTACATTATGGTATATATTTGATTGTACCTGCAATGTGCTTATCTGAGGATTAGAGGCAGGCAAGCAAAAAGAGTAATTTGAAATATTACTCATGATTATGCTTTAGATGGTGATGCAGTGATTATAATATCAGGCAAACAGCCAAAACACTATCTTCCCTTTCTTGGTCAGGTATTTTATGATAAATATCTTCCAGGTAATTCAATATGATTTTTTTTTCCTATAAATCAGGGGGTTTATGTCTACACTACCAGTAATTGCAGCAACATCAAAGATCTCTAATTTTTAATTTGGTAATTGTTGCTAGAGAAGTAAGCTAAATTATCTAGAACTGCTTGAAAGGATCTCTACATTGCATAAATTACAGGAATATAAAAAATATTACTCTTCCTTCTAATCTATTCTTCATCATTCTTTTTAAAATTATTATTATTCCATCACGTGCATGTGATTTTGGCTAGGACCAATATCTTCAGCAGTAGTAGAAATAATAAATAATAACAGCACAAGAAGGATCTAAATATTAGCTGGTGGTTTTCATCATTTGAAGGCCAGAACACTTTGTGAGACAAAATTTCATGTAATGATTTCCATGGTATTTCTGAGATTTAAACTTAACTTCAAAAGCTTCAAATGGTATCTTTTAAAAGAGACATATACTTTGAATTAAACATTTTGAGTAAGACCAAGCCCGTCATATAAGATTTGTTCCAGCAACTAATTCTGTGTGCCAAAAAGTTCAACTTTATTTGGTAAATCTGTCTAACTATAGTTCTTAAACTGTGAATTTTTATCTGCTGCACTAATGTGGCATCATAATATGAATGGACTGTGATTAGACATTATTAAATTCCTGTTAATGAATCAAATAAATATCTCAAACTTCCCAGAATTCATGTGTTTTGATAGTTTCTTTTTTTTTTACATCCCCCAGTTTTCCACATTCTCTGTGAAGTCTGGGACACAATGCACTATCCCATTAATAGTCTTACAATGAAGAAAGCAGAAGTTTTACTATTTAACATCAGCTTAAATGCTACTAATTTTCTGTTTTATTTATTATTCATGTTCAGATTTTAAAGTACCTCACAATTTCATAACGGTATTGAAGTGAAAACTCACCTCCACTATTGATGGAGCTTATCATTCCATGGTCTCATTCTTATTCTTTTTCTTCATTCTTTAATCACAGCAGCAACTTGTCTTGTTTCCAATTATTTCAGTTTATTGAATGGTGCTGATTGTTACACTAGCCCTTAATGATTGATCTGTTCATATTGTTATGCTTCATTTTGCTATTTACTCAGTGAGATAAATAACTCCTTAAGATATAGGTAGGGTTAGTTACTGCTCAAGATGAAGGAACAGGATGCTCTCTCAGTTCTGAAGAAGGTGGTTTTGGAATAAAGAGGCAGACAATGGAGATGTTGTTTACTCTGGAATTGAAGAATATTAGTCCACAGATATTCTCCATTATGTGCAGGCATAAATGGCCCTAAATATTGAAGACAAGTATGGAATTAGACATTTTCAATTTTATGTCATCTTTCCTATAGCTATATTTTTAATTTTTTTCTCTTTAAAAACATGTAAGGTAAAAGATTAAAATTACTAGAAGTTTTTAATAGCAGAACTCTTATTGTATTCACAAGCTGATGTGGAAGTATCATCCTTATGAAGTATTTATGGACATGTTTTATTTATAGAATGCTCTGACAGTTATATCATGCAGAGCACTGAAAAAATGGCAGGGAATTTTTATATTTTATAAAAATGTAGCCCTAAAGAAAAAGTCATTATGCCTTTCAAAAATTGATAATGAACATAATAAACTCTAGCACCTGCTCATTTTCTTAAAGATACATCAATTTATCTCAATATTATCCATTTTTACAAGTGAGAAATATGCATGTGGAGGACACAAGACAATCCTAACTACAATGAACAGATGCTTCATACTTTAGTGTTTTAAATTATGTATGATGCATGAATGTTTCTTTTCATTAATGTGCAAATTGGAACTGAAATTTTGCACAAGTTTTGTGTGTCCTGCATCCCAAGGAATATAGCCAATTAAAATGTGATTTTTTTATCCATATGAAAACAAACATGCATTGGATGCTGTTCATTAGAATGCCAGTGCTTTCAGTAGCTTCAGCACTGAAGCTTTCAGCACTTTCCCCCCACAAAACAATGCTTTTAATGTGGTCATTCCTAATTTCTGCCTGAAATGTTGCTGCCCACTCACATAACCTAGGGCAAGATTTGCTTTTCTAGAGCATCAGCATCAGGTTCCCTTCCTTCCTCTGATTTTAAAATCAGAACCCATTAAAGATCAATTCCCTAGCAGAAAAAAGAAAAATAACAACAAAACAACCAACCAAACAAAACAAAAACAAAACAAAACAAAACAAAACAAAAAAACCCAAAGAAACAAAACAAAACAAAAAAAAAAACCAAAAAAAAACCCTCCCCACTAATTTTGTTAAAAGCAATTAAGCAATTCTTCTGAGCAACATTCATAAAGGATGATAAAATTTCCTCCTGTGGTCTTAAACCCATTTAGGTCAGTGTTAACAGCATCTGTCAGTAATGGATCATTCACACCTGAAGTTGCTATCATATAAGCAACTAAAAAATGACAAGAGGTCCAATTATTACAAAGTTATCATGCATATTTTCAGCTAATAGAACATTTCAGCATGTAGGCAGTCATTTTTAAAAAATGGTTAAATAATTAGTTTGTGAAAGGGAAGACAGTTACCAAAAGATCGTTCTTATCAACAAGAAAACCTTTAACCCTAATTTAACATTATTTCACAGCTCTTTACCAATGCAAATTTTTGTAAAATTTAGTAGCACCTCCATAACTTCCTAAAAATGTTGAAGTCATGCCTCATGGTGACAGTTCTACTTTCACTGAAACTGTAGTTATGAAATGAGAACTACTAAATAATTGCTGTTTTGTTAAGTGAAGATTTTTCGCTTTTGGGGTGAGAGTTTAATACAATGCCTACATCCAGTCATGTACTTATTTCTGGAAAACATCTTTGATGTAATGGCTGTTCTCTAACATAAATTTTATTCTTAAGAAGATAAAATATAATAATTTTCATTTATATTTATGGCAAACTGACAATAATTGTTCAAATATTTTAGTTGACTTTAGTCTTAAAGATCTTGCAGAAAAATATTCATTAAAAATGTTTTTTTTCTTAGCATCAGTAGTTCCCATAAGAAACTATGTAATACCAATATGTTTCAGGACTAGAATTCTAATTTGATTATTCCTATATGACTTTCATAGTCAATATACACTGTTTGGGTTTGAGACCTCATAAGCTTGCTCTCTAAAAGAAAAAGATTACTCCTTCCTCACAATAATTAAAGTCTACTTTCTATTAGCAGAAATAAGAAGAGGAGAATATGTTTTAAAAATTCTAATGCAAAGCCTTCTAAAATCAACAAAAGAACATCCCATAATTCCATGTGCATTTTTTCATGCCTCTGTTCTTTTTATATCTAGGGCTTTTACTTGTCCTTGCCATCTAGCACAACACACAACCTTGAGTAACACATCCAGAAGTAGTTATGCAATACATAGAAATACTGAACATCCAAAACAGAGTTTCCTAAAGTGCAATATTTAAATTAAAAGGCAATTAAATTAATTTGGAATAGAAGGGCAAGGCAAGACAGCAAAAGCCTGATGAATGACCAAGGCATACTGAATGTTACTATCTAAGCTGAAGAGTAGGAAATAGAGACCAGCAACAACAAAAATAAATATATTCTGGTTTAGTAACAGACATGAACTTCTATGACACCCTTTGCTCAGCATTTACAGTTATGAATGACTACTTGCACAATGGATTAGTGCTGGGGTTTTTTGTGCATTGCATTCACTCTATTTTGCAGTTAGGAAATAGTCATTTAAGGTACTCAGTATGAATCTGTAGTCAAAGGTGGAATGTCAAAATAACTGCAGTTTTTCCGTTCCATATTCATCTGAAATATTCAGATTTCATAGTAATTATGATATATAATTGTATTCAAAACAATGCCTCTGAATAAACAACAAACCATGGCTTAGGTAAGTGAAGGAAAGGATAAAAGTGTGTGTTGGCATTCAAAGTCTGAAAATCTGAGTTTTGCCTGGAGAGATGTCACATTTAAACAGTGTTCCCCATAGGACTGGTTAGTGAGAAGTCACAGATACTGATCTCAAGATTGCAGTGGAACAGTTAAGGTACCTGATCCCATTTAGGAAAGTTGGGGCAACTCCTGCTTTGTGAATCCTTCTCATCTGTTGAATGTTGGACACTGAAATACCAGGCATGGTCAATTCCTAGAAATTTTTCTGTATACAACTCAGTATAGTCATAGGCACCAAAAGAGTTTTCTAGCAACACAGAAGATCTTAATTTTATTTATTTCTATCAATTGTTTACAAATTCGTTTAAACAAAATATATGCTGACAGTTATTTAATATTTGTTTAAGTACAGAAGGACACTTAGAAACCCATCTCATTCAAGAATTTCACTCCTCCAAGAAGTTCATTTTTTTTCCTATGAGTTTTCTTGGCTTGTATGTGAATATGGGAGATGACAAAGAATTTTATTTGTGAATTCATAAAATCACTGTACTGTTGTCAGCTGGGATAGAGTTAATTTCCTTCACAGTGGCAGGTATGGGGCTATGTTTTGGATTTCTGCTGAATACAATCTTTATGAACTATATCTTCCAGAAAAAAAAAAAAATCTGGTCTAGAAAAGTGTTTTTTAATACGAAGACATTTTGCATAGGAAAACAATTTTCTATACTAAAACTCAGGAGCTCATTTCAGTTTCAAACACAATTTGCTTCATTTTTGTACTATACTAAAACTGAGCATTCATGCATGCTGGAAATGAAGATGGCAGACAGGACAGCAGGCTGAAGCACTGCACAGCATGCTTTATCTAAGAGAGTGTACAGAACTCACCTTCACTTTGTGTAGTCAACGGTCCAGGATGTCCTGAAAAGGTCATGTAAATACATGTGGACAAAAAAACAAGTACTTTCAAAATACAGCTATGAAAAAGTGAAATTAGAAATAAGGCAGCAGGCTGAAGGGCTTTAACTTGTCATATACAATAGCTGCAGCCAGCTAAGTAAGACTAAGCTGTGTCATGCTGAAATTTCCTCTGAAAATAGCACCTATGTTTTCTCTAATGTTTTTTCACTAGTTGATAGACGTTCCATAGGTACAGCAGTAACATTTAATTTGGATGCAGGACTATATGTTAACAAATTTTGATAATAGGCATAAACAAAATATCTTCTTAGATGTTTTATTGAAGACTTCAATGAGAAAATATTATAGCAGTTTTTCTTAAAAAAACACTGAAAAATGGAGGTTGAAACATTGAAATGGCTAAAACTTGTGACTCCTACATCCAATGAAAAATCCTAAAATTTGAGAACGTAGGAAGATTTGAGCTTTTAAAATCTATTTTGCTTTCTGTGTAGTGATCCTGTTATAATTTTCCTGAAAGCTGACTGGAACAGTCCAAGCAAGTTAAAAAGAAGTCTGTGCTAAATCAGCCATGCCCAATGAAACTTGTAATGCACTGGGTAACTCACCTCTTTTTGCTGTTAATGCCCTCTTTAGGTGAGCAGTGAGCATGATGGAGAGCACTGATGGTCTCCAGTTCCAAATATTTTATGCATCTCAAATGCTGGGCAGAACCTGAATAAGACTTCTTTTAAAAATTATTGGAAATGAAAATATTCTTTCACAAAGTATTTTGGGACCCAACAACCCATGTATTTCAATAGGACCGAGCCACTATATATTTTATAGATATTCTTCAGATCTTCTTCATATTAATGTAGCTAAATATTTGGGAAATAAACACCTAGTGCTTAATCTTGCCCCCTTCACCAAGTCATTAGTTCTGGCCATTGCTAAATAGGCCTGAAGCTAAATGGCTCTTTAAACCAACCTTCAATATTTTTCTCCAGGTATTTGCATTACTTCTATTAAATACCAGCACCTACAATTAAGTGTTCTGTATTTTTTTTTATTAGTATATCATCTTTGAACAAATAAATCAATATTTTAATAGATTTTATGATATATATCTATTCCCAAAATCTGAGCAAATTTCTGAGAAATTAGTATGGTTCATTTATAAAAGGAGCATTTATGCAAGGCACTCAGTTATTTTTTTCAGCACAGCTCCTCAAAAGCACATTTTTTATAGTAATTCCTTCAATGATTTCGTATATTTACAATAATGTCATGAGATTTTGAGGTTATGAAATACACAAAGAGTTTAGGAAATGTTTGGGGAGGAGATTCTAGCACACAGATTCCCCAAATACTGTAAGAAGCTGCTGTGGAAAGATGAAATAAGAAAACCATGCAGTGAAAGCATCTGGCCTGACTGTAAGGAAGAACTCTGAAAAATTCCCTGAAGGACTTCTATGCTGGTTTACAGACTTCTAGTTAAAGTATGGACTGTGACAAAATACACACACACAAAAGATTTACCCAAAACTCTCTGCAGAAAACATAGTATGTTAAAATACAATAGGCAAGATATTAACCTTATTTTATTTTGATGAATATTTCTTCAAAGAAAAAAACTATCATTGCCAGTGCATTCATCTTACAACTCTCAAGACCATAACCAATGTACGAATCTGGCAAAGACATTAAATTCAAGTATATAATGAATATGCCACCTATTATTTGCAAAGGAACTTTATCATAAACTTGTGTTGAGACAGCCTTTAAAGTAATGTATGTTTGAGGTCATTTTAGTTCAAGGTTATACATTTGTGATAATTTGCTTCATCTCCTTGTAACATGTACTTTTTCTCTAGAACATGCTAATGGTGCTATAATTTTAATTCTGCAGATGTTCAAATTTACTTCTATGTAAAGGGCTCAGAAAAGAATAATGCACTTGAATTAAGTTTTATCTGTCATTTAAAAGGTTTTCCTGCTATTTCACAGCACAGGTACAATATTCAGCTCTTTTCCTGTGTTTTTTGGTTAATGTGTATATTCATAATTGCTATTGGCATTTGCAGTAATTATAATACTCATCAAAAGAAAGGCTACTTAGCATTTAACATTAAATGGTGGGTTTAAGTAATTTTTTTTTTAGGAGTCCCATACCCTTGCAATGACATTCTTCTTTTTAATTCTGGTATGTGACAGAACTATGCTCTTCACAAGGTTATTCTTTCCTCTTTTTCTATGTTTCAATTTCTTCAACTTGACATGAGCCTCCTTGCAGAATACCACACAGTGGAAGTGTTAGACTGAGATTTGACATGTGACATCACATAATAAGCATCTTCATGAGCATCAGGCACTTTAAAGCTGTATCCTCCTAGAAATGTTTAGTTTTATCACAAGAACAATTATATGCAACATGGCAACTTTAAGGTGGTTACATGACCTGAAGCTTACTCTCCTAAAGATTGTCTTCTACTGTGTTTCATCAAAATCAAGTTTTACCAAAAAAAAAGTGATCAGTAGAAACAAAAGCCAAAATACACAAGTATGAAATTCATGCATATGAAGAAAAGCAAAATCATCTGTTTACACATGAGGTTAACTGAGCACTTCCTGTGGTTACAGCTAAGACAAGGTTAATTTTTGCAGTAGGTGGGAGCAAGTGTGGCTAAGGCCCAGACTATTCTATATCATCTCACATCCTTGCCAGGAGCAGCAGCAAAGAGAATCTTTACTTCCAAGGAGAATGGGGTTCCTTAAAGTCAAGCAAGCACAGTGAATAGAACGAGAGGTAATTCTGGTTTGTGTGGCATGGCAGCAGCTGGGTGGAGCACCACACTCCCTACTCCGTACAATTTTGTCATTAATATTGTTGCTGTTGCTGTTTGTTTCCTTATCTCAATGTCTCCAATAAATTGTTTAATCACAGCCTGTGATCTCTACCTTTTGTGCCTCCAATTCTCCTCTCCAAAGCACTGCAGCAGGGAGGAGAAGGGAAAGGGAGGGTGGGGATTGAACAATGTGATTTGGAAAATCTCAGTGGGGGCACTGAATAGGGGAAACCAGTCCTAAGCCACAACAAATATAAAAGTTAGAAAGACATTTCTGAAATGCATTTAGGAAGGCAGAAGGCAAAGATTTAATTAAAATAACTTCTATTTCAGTGTCATATTTTAGTATGGAAAGTCTTTAACTTAATAATATTCAAATCTTTTTTTTTTGGTTCAAATTTTTACTGAGTTTTCATGTCTCAGCTTTGATCAACACAGACTTCAGTCTATCTGCTAGGTAGGTAGGGTTATAGCATAAGACAGAATGAAACATACAATATCAGAAAAAAGATTTATTACTATGATCCCAGAGAAGGTGTGATTTGCATATGAAAGGAAAAAATAAGGCAAGTTTAATGTTACTTACTGTTTGTTTTCTTTTTGAATACCCAGGAAGAGTGGATTTTCAAAATATCTTTACCATTTATGCTGGTTGTCATCTGACTGTGTAAATAGTAAGGTAGCTCAGACAAAGACAAAATAGCCACGTTACTTGAGTAAGAGAAGAGCAATTTCTTAACTGTAAGATCACTCTTCAAGGGTATCTTTGTTTATATGAAAGACTTAAACCTACTCAATGTGTGTAACAATATAATTTTAATATAGAAGTGGGAACCATCCTTGAAGGACATAGGAAGAATCATAATGAAGAAAATATAGATCAGGAAGTGTGCCTTTCAACTGAAAAGAAAGGTATTATTTGCTCATAACTATGTAGAACTTCCTACTCATTCCATCTGATGAAATTAAAAGCAAACATATAGACAAGAAATAGGCAGCCAGCTACACAAACCAAGATTTTTTGGCTTAATTCAAGCCTTGATTCAACCCAAGAAATACTTGTCCCATCAGGGGATAATGGTGACAGCTGCAGTGGTGATCTATGAGTAGCAATCTTTTACCTTTCAAAAAGATTTCTAATTTTACTGCAAAAAAACTTCTTGTTGCTCTACAATAAAAGAAAATTTCTGCTCCATTGCAAGAACCAAATCACTTACATTGAAAGTTGGCACTTAAAAAAATGTCATGGCATCCCAGTAAAGAAGATATAAAGGAGCACATAAAGTGACTCTGTACCATGAGCAGACACCATACTTGCTCCATTTGCTACAAAGATATATTCCTGGACACCTCTGTATGACTCTATTTGTATATCAAAAACAAATGGATAGAAGAACAGATTTTTTCCATATATTAGAGAACTTTAGCCTCAGTATAATATTCCTGAAGAAACAAATGCCATTAAAAGAAAAATGTGCAGCATACAGCCTTAGTTTTGAGAATGATTGTTTCTGCAGCTCTAACTTTCTGCTCATTTTCAATCAGCTTACACAGACAATAGCAGCAATAGCATGGGACAGAAGCAAAACTGTAACCCAACCCAAAAATAAGTATAAAACAGAGGCATGTTTAACCACCTGAGAAGAAGGAAAGTTAATGCTTAAAACATCTTGTCAATAACAGAAAATTATATACAGGTATACCTTACATCACTGATCTTAATAACTGATTCACTGAAGTACCAGGTCACTAAAGAAGCTTGGGCAAATGTCAAAAAAAGATAATTAAGAAGGAGAGTATTGGCAAAAATATGTTCCAGACTCAGTTAGTGCAGAATCAGAGCAGGCTGGAGAGTGAACAGGAGTCTGACAATATGAAGAAAAAGCTACCCTGAAACAAAAGACTTTCAACTTTACTGGTCAGAGTTTAGGAAAAAAAAAGTGTTGGATTTACAGTGATTGCCAACACAGTATTTTGACAATAGATGGAAGAAATGCAGTAGATTCTACAATCTTGCAAGAGTTTGCAAATCCTCAAAGAGTGTGAAACAGGGATTATGAAAATAGGTTATGCTTTGAGTGCACTCAGCAAGCATAAGTCAAAGGGACTGTGAATGTACTTATAAATCATTAGGGATTTCCATAGGGATCCTTGCAGAAGGTTAGTAATACAGTGTGCTTAACATCACTCTTGTTGTTTTACAGTGTAAGCTTGCAATATTTCCTTTCATAATTTTAATGTGACTTTTAAGAAGGCTGAATCCAATTTAAAAGTGTGTATTTAATGAACTGTCCTTTCTGTCATACTAGGCAAAAGAAATAGAATTTGAAATGTTGTTTAGAAACTCAATAAATCAATAAAATGAACCAAAATAAAAATGAAAATAAAGCTATTAGCACAGTCCAGGAGAAAAATCACATACCAAGATAGTAAAACTGAAATATTCTGTACAACATATGTACTGAAAAAAGACTGAGGAAGGATGTGGAAAATTGCTCTTAGAATCTGAGTCACCTGTATAGTGACTTAGGGCAAGAGTCATTTTAGTGGGATTTGACAGAGGTGTAAAATGCAAGATGCAGATTGTAATTATTCTGCTCTACTTGGCACTGGTGAGGTTTCAGTTGGAACGCTGCTTTTTTGGTCACTGAACTACAGGAAAAAATATAGACAAAACTGGAATCCAGAATATGGTGACAGAAATATTTAGAAGCTTTTAAAATTATCCACAAAGCAAACACAAACCCAAAAAGCTGCCTTAATTTGGTCTTGAAAGGACTGACAAAAAACAGATAACAGCCTTTAGATATTTTAAACAAAGTATGTCCTTGTCCACAGAGAGTATACAGAGAATAGCATGCCTAAATGACAAGATGTTCTTCCAATATATGTCCAAAAAATTATTTTACATGGGCCAAAAATGTTTAGGTCTGTTGATAAGATATTTGATAGGACAATGAAAAGTTGTGATTCCGTGTGTCTACCATTATATCTATAGATCAGTTCTAAAGAGAGGCTTGAAATTCAAAGAGAGTGAAGGTTCAAAAGGATCAATATCTATCTCAAATGGTGTTCCTCCAGGCTATATCAATATTTCTCTTCCACTGCTAGTAAGGCTGAAACAGTGAACTAATGACTAGAAAGTGATATTGGCATGAAAGTCACACTGGTCATATCTGCTGACCTGTGGCAACACCGTTTTGCTTTTTTTAAATTATAACAAAAGAAGAGATTCCTACATAAATTCCAGTGCTATTCACCATCAAATTGCCTTTGAACTTCTTTCTTAGCTTCTAAAATGGAAGTAAAATTCCAAGATTTTGCAAATGGTCTTCTTAACCAGTCATTCTATGATTCATTACACTAACGAAAGCGACAGTGAAATATTTGCTTCAGCTTTTTATATGACTTTAGAGAGCCAGTATTTTTCAGCCACAA
This sequence comes from Muscicapa striata striata, assembly GCA_030060385.1. Taxonomy (NCBI): domain Eukaryota; kingdom Metazoa; phylum Chordata; class Aves; order Passeriformes; family Muscicapidae; genus Muscicapa; species Muscicapa striata. The sequence continues at coordinate 2,709,109 of JAREIS010000099.1, read as the reverse complement.
TGTTTGAAAGGTTTTAGATGTGTCAAAGCAGATTCAACATGGAGTTGAAGCTTATGAATAAAGCTATTTTTTTTCAGCTGTATTATCAACCATTGCACTTTTTATATGCTCTACTAGATCAAGTTTATTAAGTCACAAAAAAAAAAACAAACAAACCAGAGATGTAAGTAACCTGTTAAGTGGAGTTTCACTTTCATACGATGTTTTAATAAAACATTCATATGATAGTTTTAATAAAAGTTCAGGAAAGTGATTTTAATTTCTGAACACTTCTGAAATATTGACGAGTATTTTTGATAGCTAACTCTTCTTAGAATGCAAAGCAAACCACCTTGTTCACAATCTAGATCATCACAGAACATTGAAAATACATGACTTCATATGTTAAGCTTTGATAAGGCAAATTTGTCCTCACGGCCACATTCAAAACAATTTTTATATGAAGCTTGTGGTTTTCTGGTTGCCTATAAATGGATTTGTTTGTGAAAACAACAAAGCTTTCAGGAAAAATTAGTGACTATCTTTTTAATACAGAAGGATTCCTTTTCACTGATTCCTCCCCATCCATATTATTTTTCTGTACAAAAATTATCTACTTTATATATAAATACATTTATATCTGTAGGACAAGGGTGACAAAACAAACAACTTCCAATGGTTCACATGCTAATTCGTATTTAAAATAATGTAGAAAATTATTAGCAGTTAAACCTTTCTAGTGTCATCTAGCTGCAAAGTAAAGTAGAGGTTATTTTAACAGTAGCTAAAGTCAATATGTTTTTGGCCAGGTCTTGAATATATTTTATATTTGCATTATTTGCAAGAGCTATTAATTTAGCTTGCTTGAATACAGTTCTTCACCCATCATAGGAATTTCCTCTTTTCACCTGCAAGGTAGTTTCTGGTCTCCTGTGCTTTTGTGATTTACTCTCCTAATATTCATAATTTGGTGTCTCATACAAAGAGATAATTTGAGCACATCTGTATTCACAGGAGCAGCTGAATGGAAAATTTTATTTCCTGTTTTCATTTTTTTCCAGTTAATTTATGCTTGAAAGAATTTTCCCTATTGACTTTGAAATGAAGGTGCCTTCTTTCAAGGTGGTGTCAAAGATTAAATGGTTTCATTTTTCCATTTGCAAATACTTTGTAACACAGCTCTGAAATTATTGTTCATCAGTTGACACAGTGTAAGTAAAGCCCATTTAACCATAATTTGGTCTATATGAACTAGTTTTCTTTTAGGATTCTCATACCATTCATCCTTTTGCTTTTAATGATAATAGAATTTAAAACATTATTTCAGTTTTTTTTTTTTCTTTTTCTGAATAGTATTTACAGTTAACAGTTCATTTCTTAAAGATTGTAAAAGGGAATTTTTTCCTTCACTGTTCCTTTCTTCAGGCACTGGCCCTCTTTTAGCCACAAGCTGCACGAGCAGTTTGTGGTAGTTAAGTTAAGCTACTGGACATGACTTAAATTTGACAGCCCTGTTATTGTAAGAGGAAATTTATAATTATATATTGGAATACAAGGAATTATGTCCCCTGACATTATGTCATTGGTGCCAGGCAAATAAAAAATAAGTAGCTGAAGGTGTAGAAAAACGTGGCTATGGACTCTTTGGTTCTAAGCAATTCCTTAACTCTACTTCTTACCTGGAGCAAAATAGTGGTCTTGGCTCAAAGCTGTGGCAACTGTGACAGAAGAAGGAACTCCTTCTCTCATCATTACTGGGATTGAGCTGCTCCACTGACTTAATCCTCATTTATCCCAGCAGTTGTCTTTTTCTTAAATCAAAATTTAACAACTTTTTGGACATCTCTTCTGAACCACAGAGGCGCATAAAGGGTCATTTTAAAAATTGCAGAAGATACCTACAGAAATCTTAGATGAAATTGAACAGCAGAAGTATAGAACACCTTGTACAGTTTCAGACACTTAATTTTTTATTGATCTTCTCCAGATTCATAAGGAATAGCCCATGGATTTTCTTTCTAGATTAATTAACAACAATTTGAACACTACAGGACTGTATGAACCTTTAAAGTACCCTCCACATGTTTTATAATTGTAAAACTGTATTTTTAATGTTCCCTCAGTTAGGTTTACCGGAGAATGTTATAGCAAAAAAACATGACTGCATGCAAATCAAAACAGGTTTTGAATTTTATGATGGGTTTAATATATTAGTGTGTAAGAATAAGCTGTAGATTACTCCGCATTACTTCAAATAATATGCCATGAAATCTGGGCTTAGACATAAAATCTACATACTATGGGCTACTGGAAATCAGTCTCAAAATAACAAACATATGTTGAAAGCCTTCAAGGTGAAGTAGTAAGGTAGTTAGTATCATTACCTTGCAGAAGGAGTACCAAAGAATCACTGATTGACACCTACAGATATTTCATTTAACAGACTTTAGAGATCAAGGATACTTGTAATGTGAGAATTGTGTTAGCTGGATTGGAAATCTACAGATGCTTGAAAACACAACTGAAGACAAATAGAAGTGCTATTATAATGTGGAGTGCCACACACAAGGTTTATAACTAGTATGAGGCACAACATCAGTATTGCCTTATGAAGTTGCCCAGATACTTTATGGAGTGTCTACTAGAAAAGCACATAATAAGGAGAAACAGAGGGTGCTGAGTGTCTCTTTTGTGTGCTACTCATTTTCTTTATCTTTATCTTTCCCTCCCTTTTATTATAATGCTCATTTTAAAACTTTTTTTTCTATTGTTAAACTGTTCTCGTCTCAACCCCTGAGTTTCAGCTTTTTTTTAAATTTTTAATTTTTTTTTTTTCTCCCTGATTTTTCATCCTGGCCCATCAGGGTGGGGAATAAGTAAGCAAGGAGTTGCATGATACAAAGTTGCCAGTTGGGGTTGAACCACAACAGTGCTTCAGTCTTCCAAGAAGCAGGAAAAATAAAAGTCTCTGCGTAATGGCAATATCACATCTGTTGCCATATATTCTTATAGCAATCCATAAAAATAATACACTTTGCATTATGCAAGTGGCTGTTATTCCCCAATATAGCAGAAATCCATTAAATATTTCTATGATTAATATAGATTAATATTAATTAGATTAATATTATTGCAATGTACAGACATTGATTCCACTATGTCTGTGGCGCCCAGAATGTTTTCCATTCACTGCAAAATATCCATCCTTATGATTTTTAATTTAAATCAAAGACAAGCAATAATTGGAACCTATCAAGTTCTAAGATAGTTATACTTGCACGGTGGCAACTTAGAGAATTCTTACTCTCTTCAGTAGTCTAAGAAACATCATGTATATACCATAGAGAGTAATAGATATGTCCCATCTCTAAGAAAGAGTCACAGTAAAGTGTTCTAAATTTCATAAGTTAAGACATTTGAAGAGTAATGGAGGAGAGAGAATGGAAGGAAGATGGAATTTTGCCAATGGTTAACCAAAGAACAATGGAATTTTTATTTTCTTGGGACTCATCCCTTATCCTTTCAGGCCTGCACTCTGCAATTCTTCATACTGCGCTCTGCTTCTCAAGGCCTCTGGTATCATACAAGGCATATATTTCTCTGGGCTGCATCAATATTTTACAGTCATAAATATCCATTTTTTATATAGAATAAACACTTTGTCTTTACAAAACCATAAAAAGAGAGATAAAAATAAAATAAATTAGCTGTGGACCTTGTCAATTCGATAAATCGCTTTCACAGAGAAGTCAAGTGAAACAAAGCTACAGACAGGTCAAGAAATGTTCAGAGAACAAGTCTGACAAGTCTGAGGCTCTGAAATATCAGTAAAAAGTTTATAGTCCATTTCTAGGAATGACAATATGGCCCTGGATTCTGCAACACAGAATTTTATTCTACTCTCTGCTTGTGTATTTCTGTTTCTGCCCATTTGCCAAGTCTGTTTTATCTGATCCTTTTTCCTCATGAATCATACATTGAGTAGGGGTAGCAATTTGCAGAAAGAATGTCATAGTGTATAAATATTTGTTTTTATCAACAAAGCTTATGGGTGTAACAATGTCAATCCAACATTCATTATGTCTGGTAGCACACTTTGAAAGCTATGTGCCATATGTTCCCTTCCATTAAAAGACAGGGAAATTCCACTAGTCCAATGCAAATCAGAGCAGGGTATAATCATAGCAGCCTGCAAAAGGAAGCAAGTGACACCAGGTGAGAAATGATTGCCATGAATATGTTGTAACCGTACCAGTATTCATCCCATGGTAATAGCTCCTGGTGCATTGTCTAAAGAAGAAAATGTGAATAGCTGGAGAAGGAAAAAGGCATGTAACACTTGGGGGGGGCAAAGTCTGTTATGCTAGTTCTACTGCCAGTATTGGAAATACCAGGAAGGGTAGAAATTCAGAGATTTTTTCAAAGGTTAAGCACACAATACAGGAAATTCTTCTGTTTATTTCCTCACAAGTCATTTATTGAATATGTTTCCTGCTATGAGGTCCTTCTGCTGTAGATCTACTACAGAGGGTTTCCAAGATGATTCACCACAGCAGTTCTTGGTCTGCACTCAAATTATATAAAACTTCAATTTGACCTTGAAGCACAGAAATTTGCATGTGCTTTCACTGAAATTTTCTTGAAACCAGTAAAATATATTTTACCTGTAATTAACCACTTTATTAGAAGTTTTAAGTACTAACTTCATAAACTAGATACTTAGGGGGTATTTTCTAATATATAATTTTAGTATATGTACTTTAGTTTCATTTCTATCTTATGTTGTTTTTGTGGCAGCTGAGAAGGTCATTCCTCTCTATCATGTTTTCCATTTCCATTTTGCAGCCATACCTTACCTCACTTTTGTCTTATCTAGACTCAACAAATGAAATTCTTCTTTCATTCTTATATCCAAGGTTCTTTCCATACTGTCTACACTTCTGTAAGCCATTGTTTTTGTTACTGCATTTATAATAAATTAAATAGTATTCTATAAAAAGTATCATTTACACTTAAAACAATAAAATAATATCTTCCTGCTATCTTATATAAGATTGCTTTTCACCAAGATATTTCATATTGTGAAGACTATGTGTAGTTTCACAGGAAAACTTGCTCAGCTGATACAGTTTAAATCAAATTTGCAGATCCCCCTATTCCTATGTGCTGAAAGACAAGCTGATGGGGAAGCAGGCCAGCCTGGCTGAACAGAGATTTAGCTGGAACTCAGGTTAAAAAATAGGAGAGTTTATGACCTATGAAAGAAGAGGCAGGATGACTCAGAAGAACTCAGGAGAGCTTACAAGGATGTTGTGAGGTTTTGCAAATAACATTAAAAGGGTAAAAGCCCAAATAGAATTTAATCTGGGTACTGCTATAAAAGACAATAAAAATGTTACTCTAATTAGATTCACAACAAAAAGGAAGAGTGAGGACAATCTCCTTTTTTTTATGGAATGAGGGAGGAAATGTTGTGGCAGATGAGGAAAAGGCTGAGGTACTCAGTGCCTTCTTTGCTTCAGTCTTTGATACTAAAACTAGTTGTGATCAAGGTACCCAGCACTGTGAGCTGGAAGACAAGGACAGGGAGCAGGATGGAGTCCCTGTTACCTAGGAGGGAGGATGGAGTTACCTAGGAGGGAGTGGGTGGCACCACTTAGACATGCACAGGTCCATAGGGCCAGATGGGATGCAGCAAAGGTGCTAAGGAGCTGGTGCACATGCTCAGAGTCACTTTCAGTGCCCAGAAAGAGAATGAAGGGAACTACAGGCTACCAGCATCATCCTCAGTGTGGGGAAGGTCATGGAGCAGAACCCCATGGATGCCATCACATAACACACACAGGTAAACCAAGGCATCAGTCCCAGCCAGCATGGTTTTATGAAAGGCAGGTTTCTCTTTGATCAACCTGGTCTGCTTCTATGACAAAGTGACACACTCAGCAGACAATGGAAAGGCTGTGGATATTGTCTGCCTGGACTTTGGTGATGCCTTTGACACTGCTTCCGACAGCACTCTCCTGGAGAAACTGGATGATTGTGGCTTGGATGGGTGCACAGGTTAAAAAATTATTTGGATGTCCAGCCCCAGTGAGTGGTGGTGAATGGAGCTAAATCTAGTTGGTGGCCAGTTGCTAGTGATGTTCCCCATGGATTGGGTCCAGTCATGTCTAATATCTTTATCAATTATATGGATGAGGCAATTGAATATACCCTCAGAAGTTTGATGGCATCAAATTGAGTGGAATTGTTGATCTGCTGGAGGGTCAGAAGGTTCTGCAGAGGGATCTGGACAGGCTGGATCAGTGGGCTGAGGCCAAGTGTGAGTGCTCAATGCAGCAAAATGCCAGTCCTGCACTTTGGTCACAAAACCCCCAGGCATGGCTACAGGCAGAGTGGTTGCAAAGCTGATCAGTGGAAAAGGGTGCTGGCTGCCAGAGGGCTGAACCTAAGCAGAGGCCATGATGACCCAGAGAGACTCTGGCAGCACCAAAACATGTTCTTAATGTTCCTCTGGTTTTCATTCTCTCTCGACATTACTAAACATTTTTCAGGTTCTGATTGGTTTCTTTTTTAATTTTCTTAACTGATTCCTTCATTATTTATAAAGTTCCTGATAACCCCTTGTTAGTGTATCCTCATGTTGTAGTAGTTTACAGCTTCATTTTTAGCATATTCATTTTTGGCAAACACCATAAGAACAGAATGCTTTGGTTGTAGTACACAAATCTGTAGTTTTGCATTTTCATTGTATCATCTATTGTTTTCCAGGCCACTTTACCAAGGAGGGAAGATGTGCTAGCAGCATGAACAGCATGAGCTGCTGTTCCATAGGTGGCTCATGGTCATTTTCAGGCCTGTTTTTCTCCAGCTCATGCTCTTGAAATATTGCTCTTTTTAATACTGTTATTAGTTTTTGGTTTAATTTTAAACTAGACTTTTAGTTTGTCAAGATCATTGTGCATTTTCATCCTGCCCTGCTTCTTGCCTTGGTATATGAAGGGAGACAGCTAGCTTGGTGTCATCCAAAAATTTTAGACAGAGGCTCCAAAGTACCCTCTCTGAAATTTCCAACTCAATCAGGAAATGTTGAAAAAGAAACAATTTTTAGACCAAAAGTATAATATTCTCCTATCAGCTTTATTTCTAGCTCCTATTTCCATAGTTTCAGGCAATTAACAGATAATTTTCTAACCAGTTTTTATATTTACATCTGTGCAGTTTTTCATAGAATTCTTTTATTTAATACATTAATTTGCTTCAATGCTATTTCTGCAAACAATGTATAAAAGAACTTTTACTGAAGTAACTGACTGATTATAAAGTGCATATTTTGTTTGGCCTCTAACTGTACCAGTGCATGAATTAGAACAGCTTTTTTCACTAGCAGATCTCATTACTTCTCTAATATTTTTCCATTAATCAGTATGTGCAATTGATGCTGATATGAAAGTAGAGATTGAGCCTCATTAAAGCTCTTGCTAAGAAATATTGGAAGAGTTTAATTATTTTAATTTAGATTCCCTGAATAATAAAATCTCTCCAGATCATATTTCTCTTAAAAATTTCAAACTCTGAGAAATGAACCTGCTGCATTTTTTAGCCCTAATTAGTTTTTGGGGGATATTTTAGTGTGTTCCTGGCTCAGATATATATATTTTTAGTTATAAAACAGAATTAATTTTTCTTGTTTGCTTACATGTATGTGGAAAGCTACAAAATATTTGAGTAAATGTAAAAGGGTCACTGATTCTATAAAATTAGCATCAGTATTGTGTTATCATTCAAACAACCATTTGTTACTCTGATGTTCAAATTCCATAATAAGAATGGAGCTAAACTATAAATTGAAGCTTTTACAAATAATCTATTACTTACGTTATGAACTAAATATAGATCTTCATAATGTTTTTAAAATAGGACTTTTCAAACATACATAAATAATAAAAAAACCTTATTATAATGGATCTCACTTGAATGCTGAATACAAGAAAAAAAAATAGATGAAGACACATCAGTCACCTAAGACTAGAAAAATGATAGTCCAAGACTGAGACAGCAATTTTCTGAATCAAACTAAATACTGTTTTATATAGTCATACCTTCATATCTCTAACTGTTATTTCATTTGTTTCAGTGAAATATGGATACAATTACTACTCATATAATAATATAAATAATAGATTATATAAGGCTAGTTTTACAAAATAATGCTGGGTATAATTTAAGATTTAAGTTTATCTATCTTTGCAATCACATTGTGTTAATGTCTATTTTTATATACTTTATAATTGTTTCTTTGTGTAGCTTTCATTCTTAAATATCAAGTATAGTGTTGAGAAGAATAACAGAAAGGAAGAAAAGTAAACTAAGTTTTCCTTAGAAGTCCTGTAAGAACAAGAGGTGAATGATAAGTTATTATATCCCATCAAAATTAGTGTGGATGAGTAGTAAAAATTTGCAATGAAATTTCCTATTCAAAGCATTTATTACCTGAGATTTTAAGAAACAAGATGATGTAGAAAAACTTTTATTTTTAACTTAGTTTCTTATTTATTCTGATATTTTAACTCTCATTGTTACCAATTTCATCTCCAAGGAATTTCAACCTGTAAAATGATTATACTTTGAGTCGTGCTTTGCATTTAGCCTATAGAAAACATTATATTCAATGCTAATTTAGTTAGTTGAACTAAAATTGTGTGAGGGCAGAAAGAGTCAGAAATATTGTTATTGAATGAATCTGAGAGAGTCATCCAACCAAGATATTTCCTATTGATTTGGAAAAGGATTTGTCACCTTTTCCCATTCAACATATTTTACTTTTGGACTGTAAAAAAAAAGGTAACCTCTACTTGTTTTTGTCCTCAACTAACCATGCAGTCCAAATTGCTTAATATTTTCTCCTCGTGGTATTTCGTGCGTGACAAAAATTAAGTTCTTGGAAAGCAATTGTTTTAAAGAATAACATACATTGTTTCAGGGAATGCATGAGGAGGTGCAGAAAAGGCACAAGTTTGGGAATGTTGTTGAGGCCATGCTACAACAAAATAAGACTATCTTATTTTGTAAATAAACCTAAAGCATTAAAAAATTAGGTACTTCAAAATACAAATGGCACTTGCAATTTAATATTGGAGCTGTGTGAAGAACATCAGATTGACATAAAGATCATTGTTTTGAAAGTGCCTCTTACTGTATTGTAAATGAGAGCTAAAAAATTATATTCTGCTTTCAATAATGAAGAGTTTTTCCTAAACTTGATGAGCTGAGACATGAGTGTGTCACTGGCCTTGGTGAGAATATGACTGGAAATACTGTTTGAAAGGGAAGAAGAAATCAATGACAGAGAAAGTGTTGAAATTTATCAGAACTTTGACTAAGAGGGTAAACTATTGAAGACTTTTATTAGGTACGTTATTTTCGCTTGTTCCAGACTATGTTGTCCTCATCAAACTTATAGTTATCGTAAATAGATAATTTTCTTCTTTCAGAGAAAGTTAGAAAAGCTCTTCAAACTTTCTCCCTTTCTCCTAATTTTGTTTTGCATATGCTTAAAGGACAGCATATGCAGCAGAAAGCAAGATACTTAAGAAATATCAGGGAACAACAATTTTTTTTTGTTTCAGTGAGAAATGTTATGAAAATTTCCTGCTTTTTTTTTTCATGTTGAAATACATACTAAATCATTAATCATACATTCTTGTTTCTTTATGGCAAATTAACCAATGGTGTAACAGACTGCAAATTGCACTATGTATTTACAACACATACCAAATGTTAATAAACCAAGAATTAGATTAAGAATAAAAAACGGAGATGTAGATCATTGCAAAGAGATAAACTTTGAGAACTCAACCTCTGATTTCCCATTTACCCTATAAAATAATGTTTAAAAATTGGCTGAATATATCTATCTGAAACAAAATTTCTAGCATGTGTGAGAAAGAGCATGGAGGAAAGAATAAATTATTAACTGTGCATTTTGAAAATTAGCCCTAAGCTTGATATATATCAGGTTTTGGTTTAACCTCCCAATCATGTTGGATATTACTGCAATAGCCTTCAAATTATAACAATTGATTGCCAGTCAAATATTTTCAGTGGTTAGTGGCCTTGCATTTGGTTGGGCTTTTTTCAGTTTCATCTCAGGAAGGAACAGAGTAACCAACATCTGAACATATTAGTCATTTTTTTTGTGAACAGTTTTAAGAATACTTATGTTGCACTGATAATCCTCTTATGAATAAATATAAGGAAAACAAGGGATTTCTCAAATAGGTTTCATATTAGACAGTTTGGACCATATTGAATGTTAACTAATTTTATGTCTCACCATAGTACTTTGGTAGGAATTGAGTGACCTATGGTTGACTATTTTAAAATTGCTCCTTGTGATTTGGACACTGTTCTGTCAGGTCAGTATAATTTCTATTTTTTTTTCTAGAACCTTGGCAACACTTAGTAAATGTTAGGCATCTGGAGAGGAAGTAGAAAAAAAAATTAGTTCAGAAAAGACCATGAATAACTGGGTAAAGTCAGCATACCACTGCAGAATAATTTCCCAGAAGGAGCACCCTGAGAAAAATTCTCTTGTAAGGTATTTATTTTCCTGCTTCCACTCATACACCTGAAAATTCAGTTCCTTGGCTTCCTGAAAACCTTGAAATACTGTTTAATATTTTTTGTTCTTCTCCTCTCTTCTCTCATTCCTTTCCAACTGCTTTGAAGTGTATGATGTGGCTTGCAGTGCCCTTGTGACAATTTATGCTAAATTCCAAAATTTACATATCTGTTCATAGGTAATCAATGAGGTATTTTTCTCCTATTCATCTGTCTGTCAACCACATCACATAAGTGATTGTATATTGCCCTTTTATGCACACAAATGAATAAATAGTCATTTTTTAAGACTGATAATTCAGAGGTTTCATATTGAATATGTAGATTTAACAGATTAAATTATTATAATCTGGATATACTCATTAGGGTAGAGAATTTTGAGGTCTTTTGGTTCACCTTTAGTCTCTCTCCAATTTCCTTAGTATTGCACTTGTACTTTTTGAGGAGTGGAAGTGAGAGGATGTCTGCCACTGCTCAACAGCCCTGCTGCTGTTTTTAGAAAGCCTGGTTTAGCACCCAGTTCTGGTTTTACCCTCTTCCAAATCACATTTGGGCTGCATTAGGTCTTGAAGAAATTTTTCTTAGCACAGGTGTACCCAGAAATATTTTAATCTTAAAAGTTTCCCTTTTAAACAATTAAAACTGGATAGATTTGTAGTTTGCCTGAAAGAACTCCCAGACTGAGTACACAGAATAACCCAGAGAAGAAATCTTTGAGCAAAATTGAAAGAGGTCCATGACTAATATCCTCTGTCAGCAAATGGTAGCAGAAAGGAAAATGTTTCAGTTGAAATTCAGATCACTTAGTGCTGTCTATGTCAAAACCAATTATTTGAACTTCATTCTGTAGCTGGCACAAATGGTTTTATAACAATATAATGTACTAATGTGCCAAACAAAAAGTCCACTTTTAAGGCAGATAGTGCAGCAAGTATAATTGCAGTTACCTAATGGATGCCCTGGTGTACATATGTTCTCTATCCAAAATTTATATGATGATACTCTTAGGCACCACCATTAGCATACAACAATTCATTGTATGGTATCACAACCAAAAAAAGGGAACTGAAAATAAAAATACCTGTCTTATCAAAGTACTGTTATGGAGAATGGATGTAGAAAGTTCTGTTTATTAGGGATCTTTGCCACTGTAATGAACTTGTAAAAGCATATGTAAGAGTGTTTTCTTAACCTGTCAGCACATTTTTAGATTTAGTGGCAATAAGTAAAATAATTTACCCTGCAAATAAATAAATCTAAAATTATAAAATTTCTGTCAGGGAGTAGCAAGATGACTAGCATCTTCAGATGTTTTGATTATACTATCCTCTCATTCTGAATTTTATTAAAAGTCTATTATGCAAAACAGTCCTTCATAGACACATAAGACCACCAAGAACTATAGAAGTGAACAACAAATATTTGATAAAGATGTGGAATGGCAGAAATATACTTATCATTTATCAAGATAAATTTTTTCCTATATTTCCAACAATTTGTTATTCTTCTCCCTATATTTTCTTTGATCTTAGTGTTCATGAGTACAAAATAACTAATTTTAAAACCATGAAACTTAAATGTCTAGTAATTCAAACATGGACTTAAATAAGAGGTAATTTTAAAGACTCTCTTGAGAGAAAATTTTAGTTACTATTAGCAATCACTCAAAAAATATATATCTTTCATGCTGAACTCAGATTAAATAGAAACATTGTTTAATACATCGATTTAAGCGTCTATTCAATTATGGCTCAGAGTAAAAGAGACAACAGAAGACAATAAGAAGTGTGACAGTTGGATGTTACAGAAAAAAAAAGATTTTAAAAGATATGGTGTGCTGGTTTCTGCTGTGGTAGAGTTAATTTTGTTCACAGTGTCTGGTATATGGCGGTGTATTGGATTTTTGCTGAATGCAAGGTTGATAATATTAAGATGTTTTTGTTATTGCTGAGCAGGGCTTACGCAGAGCCAAAGCCTTTTCTGCTTTTTGTACTGCCATGCTGGCAAGGAACTGGGGGTCAATGGGAGGTGGGAGGAGACAAAGCCAGGACAGGTGACCCAAAGTGACCCAAGGGATATTCCAGACCATGTGAGGTCATGCTCAGTGTACAAAGTGAGGGGAAATAAGAGGAAGGGGGGACAGTTTTTGTTTGTCTTCCCAAATTACTGTTAAACGTAACAGCACCCTGCTCTTCCAGGGATGGTTGAGCACCTGACTGCCTTGGGAAGCAGTGAATTAATTCCTTGTTTTGCTCTGCTTGTGTGTGTATGGCTTCTGCTTTCCCTATTAAACTGTCTTTTTCTCAACCCACAAGTTCTTTATCTTTTACCCTTTTGATTTTCCCCCTAATCTCACTGGTGAGGGAGTGAGCAAGGAGCTGTGTGTGGCTTGGCTGCTGACTGGGGTTAAACCATGACATATAGGAACTGAAAAGATGTATTTTATAAATTTCTATGGCAATTCATTAATAGAGGCAGTAGAAGGGCAGACATTACTTTGAATCTGACTGTGTGGTAAAACAGGAGCTAGCAGTTTTCCAGTAAATGTTTCTGCTGCAGGAAAGTAGCATGGATAAAATTACAAGCAGATAAAAAGACATCAATAGCACTTTACAGTAGAGAAGCTATAGACATTGTGTCAACAAATTTACATGGATCTTCCATGGTGGATAACTGGACTATAAAGAAAGCATTAAAATATGTTATACATTTAGGAACATTATACGTTAGGAACAGATTTTATTATTACTTTTATTGTCATTAAACAAAAATATAGAACTGGATTTGGGACAGAGATGTTCAGCAGTCTGATAGACTTTCCTTTGAAGAAGGGTGTGGCCATTTCTATTTTTAAGGTTTCTTGGATTAGATACAGAGCAAAGTGTGAATAGAGATGGCAGTCTCAAACAGAATGCACGTAAACCTATATCAGCATCACAAAAAAATGTAGATGATACAACTGGAGCTGTTTTCTACCAGCTTTATGTCTCTCTTGGTGAAACAACTGCCAAGACAGAAAACCTATCAGGTGTGAGAAGCCACAGTAGAACAGCATTGTGAGGGAGAGGGAAATAAAGTATTTCTTTTCCATAATTTGCAGCAGAAAACATTGTTCTTCATATGTGGGTAATTATAGCCTGTGACACACTACAAAAGTAGATTTAGAGAAGTTAGCAGGGATAGTGGTGTATATAAGAGCACTAACAGAGATAATGAGAATAGGAATCAATTTGAGGGATTTTTTTTTTTTTAAGCAATTGATATAGTTGGAAAAAATGGACAAATTTCTGCCATATAAAATTAAAATATAACTACTCTGCACAAAACTTTTCTTTTAGAGAATATAATAGAATCATACAATGTTTTGGGTTGGAAGGGACCTTAAGGATCATATAGTTCTAACCTCCCTGACATTTTTCACTAAAGCAAAGTTGCTCAGATATGTGGAAGTTTAGTTCATCACTTCATTTTGATATAAGAATAGATGATACGGAACATCTCAAACTCGTTTGTAATGTACCATAACATTTTCCTTTAGCATACTTGAACACAGGGTTAAATATAATAGAGCCATTTGAAACAGTCTTGTGACACACATGGATAAATTAGAATTGCAGTAGCTCTCCTAGTCAATACACCTTATGACAAAAACGTTGCTCATGATGCATTGCTCTGTATTTAAGAAGGTATTAGAGTAAAAAGGACCAAGAAATATACACCTGGGTCCTAAATAGTACATAATTGATTAATTGCTAGGACAGTCTTTTATAAATATGCATTAGGGGAGCTTGTGGTTTAGATTCAGATGTTTTCTGAGGGTGGAACTGGAACAGGTTGCCCAGAGAAGCTGAGGATTCCCTATCCCTGAAGGCTGTATTCTACCACACAATATAACTCACACTGAGCAGAAAACTTTTTTGTTTTGTTTTGCTAACCACTAAACCTATAGCAACCATGACATGGAAACTTGTATTTGATGGACATAGGCAATGACTAACTCACAATCTATTTTAATGGCATATAACTTGTGGATTCATGGCACAGGAATTTTACCAGTTATATATCTGAATTCAAAATAAGATAATTTATTTTCATTTTGTTTAGATAATGTTAATTCTCTTTTGTATTTAAGAGGCCCAGTAGAAAATATCTCCTTTTTATATAATGCAGAGAGAAAACAAAATATAATGATTTTGTTTGATATTATTATGGATGAATCTGTATAACTAGAGGTTTAAATCTGTCAGTCCTGCTCTAATGAGACAAAAGACTGTTTGCAATTAAATGCTTTTAAAAGCAAAATGAATGCTGCAATGGTCTTTTAGCTCTAATTGTATTGTGCTGACATTTGGTGCAATTATATGCAGTTGAGTATAATTTTCATGCCACTCTAAGAAATTTTAGAGTAAATTGAGGTAGCTATCTGTTTTCAGATGAGTTTGATCACTTTATTTTACCTTAGTCTCAGAATTCAGTTAGAGAGGTCTGAAACCCCCAATTTATCATAATCTGCTTCGTTTGTTCAGTCCCCACGCGGCAATTCCAATTAGAATTTTATCAAAGTCGTCCTTACAGCAATAATGATAATCCTTTAGCATCTATCTGGATTAAGTCTCTGTTTTATTCTACTAATGAATACTCTAGAGGGGTCTAGGCAATTTTACAGAACAAATTAACCTTAGAGCATAGCCATTTAAAGTGTTCATTATACTGGACACCTGCAAAGTGTACTGGGCTTAAATGCAATTTAATAGACCCTTCTAGGCCTTTTTAAAATATCCTGAAGAGAGTATGAATAAGATGATATTTAAATTATGATGTTATTATGGTTTTGGGGATTTTTTTTCTAGCATTTTCAATAAATATCAGATGCCCTATGTATGCAATATCACTTTTGGAATGCATCAAATATCATCATGTAATTGCAACTTTTGAAATCTAAAATGAAAAGTTTCAAAACACTGAAACATGAAATGAATGTCTCTTCAATTCTACCTTTGTATTTAGCATGCTTAAAAATGAATGTCCTACATTGATACATTTTGTTTCTGATTCAAATACTCCTATTATTGCAAAAACACATGAACTGTAATTCTTAAATAGGTTGTAATGGAAAGGGATTGGGGAAGAGAGGGCAAAAGAGCAGAGGGAAATGAAAAAGCTAATTGGTATTCTCTGTTTTCAACTGTTCATATCCCCAAGCCTACCTCCTTCTTTTTTTTTTTTTTTTTTTTTAATTTAAAGTCTGAGTCTCTTCGTTATCTCATTATACTGCAATTATAACATACTCCAGTACCAAAGACCCAGAATAATTCATCTGCATTGTTCATCAATCTGAACATTGCCACTAGAACTAAATGCAAGTTCAATCTGAACACATCTGACACTGCTTGTATGGCTATTGTTATCATTCTAATTAAATAGGAAAATAATTTGGTCTTTACTAATGACTATGAGAGTTAAATAAATAAACTTTATATTTTATTCCATTAAGCCAATTTCTAAAAACATGAACCTCTTTTCCATGCATGGCCAAATTTTTGTAATTCCATATTATAAATCTTGCTGGCAACACTACATTACAGGAAAACTTGTTGCATCCTTGGATAGAATGAGACAGAAAATGTAAACAAAACCATTCAGCTTTGCATATTTGCTTAGTTTATTTTGCAGCAGAAAATCTTAAGCAAAAGCAGAAGCATACACTTAGTGTGGGCAAGCATATGTGTAAAATTAAGCCAATAAATGTTTTCCTCATTGAAATCCCAAAGAATTTACTGTGGTAGGAGACAGTGACAAAACTGAAAGCACAGATTAGGCTAGGTTTTCCAAATTCAGAAAGCACTAGTGGAAAAACAGCAGAGTTCCAGGATCGATAATTTCTGAAAAAACTTACAGTTATCTTAAAATCTCTGCTGGAAAGTTTGCTTAGGCCTGAAAAAACCTACTGTGATCTCAAAAAGGTTTTTTCCACTCTTAACAAATCCTCAAACTTCAGTTTATATAAACCATATAAATTTTCCCCACATTATCTTTTACTGTTTTTTAATAAGCTACCTGTTTGTAAGCATATTTTAGCTATTAATTGATATGTATTAATCTGTTTCTAGCATTTACAGGGGATTTTTCAGTGCCTTCTAAAAGAGTATTTGCATCCTCTGCTGCTGATGAAGTAATGAAATGGTTCATGCTACTTTCATTCACCCACTCACAGTAGTATAGCAGCTGCTATTCTGCAAAGTACTGGACTGAAATCTGTCGCTAAGAAAATCTGAGTTACAGTCAAGATCATAAGTCATAAGTATTTTGGTTTTTTTACTTCTGTGATACTTGTAAAGTCCTAATATAGACACAGCTGAGTTAGCTCAGGTACTGTGACATGTAAATTAGACAAAAATGAAGATGAGGCAGCTGTGGCAGCTGTGTAGACATGACACACACAGAATTTCTAGTGGTTTTACAGAAAAAAAATAGCCGCATTACTCAGTGACATAACCTGAACTTTATTTACTAAGCAGGGTTTAGCAGGTGGAGAGCAAAGCCTATTAAAAAGCTTCAAGTATAAGGTTCCTATGGTATGGCACTCACAACCTGACAAGGATCATGTTTCCCCAGCCCCATTCAGATAGCCAGCACAAACCACGTAAACAGCTCTTACTGGTCAATGTGTTTGAGTCCTGGAAAGCATTCTGGCCCATACCTGCTGCCCAGGCCCATGCACAGAGCCCTTTTCACCTCCCTCACTAAGGGTATTGTCTTATCAGTATATTTCTTTAAAATCAGATGATTAGACTAAGTCATGGATGATATTGCTAGTTTTACAACTCAAGGCCAATTTCTTTGGCTTTCCCTATGTTTAAAACCAACTAGTGGCTGTTTTTGAACTTATTATCACCTTCTGGTTTCCTATTCCAGATGTGCTAACAAGATGTTAAGTCCTTAGTTCAATGCTATCTCAGCTCATACCAGAGTACTTCAGAGTTAAAAATCAGCAGAAGAAATGAGGATATCTTAGCCTCATTTTATTACATTAAAGTTCTGCAAGTTTTTACTCATAACAATCCATAACAAAGATACAATTAAAAGTGAAAAGCAATCAAACCCACCTTTATAGCAGAGCTGGTCTATATATATTTTCTGCAATAGAGGTAGTCTCGTGCACATACATAGAGGAATGTGTAAAGTTAACATAAGCTATGAGTTTCTTTCTGTTTCTAGGAAAATTGCTAAAACTTGAGCTTGCATGCTGCTGTGTCAGGTCTTCATTATCATACCACAACAACAAAGAGTAAGCTAGAAAATTTTAGCTAAGATTAAACACAGTATTTGAATTTGTCCAAGCTAGGGTTGTACTCCTGTTGACTGTTCTTCATTTTTATTCAACTAGAACTATCACAATTTCCATGTTAGTTTGACCTATCTTCCCTATTTTATTCAATCAGAAATATTTTGAAAACCCTAAAAAATCAAAATCCAAACTCTTTTCCCAGTTGCAGATAATACCTTATTTATTAAATTCTATTAAAATATTGTATAAATCTGACTGACAGCATTCTAAAGGTATTAAATATCCACGTTCTGATTTTCTGAGGAGTACACAATTGGAGGGAAGTCAGTTACCATATCTTCCTTGGTTCTGAACTTAGTAGACTCTAGAAATACATTCAGCCTACTCAAGGAACTAGTATAATAGCTACAAAAGCAGTACAAAATTCGGCATGTCTCAGTTTTCTCACACGTTTTGTTTTCTTTCTCTTTACACCAAGTGTTGTTTCATATTCTACAAGTTTCATCAGGGCATGGATGTTATCCTCATGAATTTTTCCTGAGGGTGAACCCATGTATTCCACCACCCATGAGACAGTTTCTTAGTGATACTTTTATGGAATACAATGGCTTTAGCCAACATTAGAACTTGTCCAATTCCCACTGTTTCTCTAGGTGGCAAATAGATTCTACTTTTTTCTTCTGTTTCAATGATTTCAAACAACTTACTCATTGTCTCTGGGCCGTGCCTTGACCATAAATCTTTGTTCCCCAGTAAAAATAAAAAAAAAAAAAAAAAAAAAAAAAAAAAAAAAAAAATTAAAATTTTGGAAGGACATATGCTGTGGCCTGTTTTCAGCAAGAGTGTAGTTTGCATCTGGGGGACAATGAGTGTAGAATTCAATTGTACAAATGTAGACTATATGAAATGCTCTAGGGTATCTGAAATGAGGATGTAGGTATGACACAAAACCTACAGGATAACCATACCTTAGAAAGGTAACAGGTGAAGGACTAATGGATCTGAAACCTCTGAAGTTGCACTAGTTACCTGTGTTTAGGCTGCTGACTGCTGCACTCAGATGATTTGAAAAGCCAGTGCTTGACAACTGTCCTGAGCCAGTTAAAAATGAGTTGTAAATAATCATGAATAATAACTTATTAGTATTCAGATCAGATTTTTGTTTAGTTTTTATTTTTCTTTAATTAAGGAAATAATATAAATTTTTAAAAATCACAGAAAATGTACCTTTGTTATGAGTATGCTGGAACAGTATTTCTTTCAAGTTTCTTCACTTACACCTTCAGTTTTCTTAGACATTCTGGCAGGTACACCATTAAGATCCTCTGTCACTGCATTTCATCAGAGACTTATTAAATAATCTCATCTGCCTGAAGCAATAACTACTACAGGAATAAAGCGATTATCTATTGTTACCTGATTTGCACTTCCTCTAAATCTAATGAATTTAAACACACTTTACTTCATGTAAAATATCACCATAACATTAGGAAGCTGTCATTTAAATATGTTCATACAATATCTACAATTCAAACTAATATGTTTTGTGATAAAAAACTGGTCATTTAATGCAGCATGGAAAAGCAATTTGAATGAAAATGAGAAAAAAAAAATTAAAACTATTTTTAAATGACTTGAAAGTAGTGAGGGTAGGTTACAAATGAGAACATACTTGCTGCTGGTCTAAAAGCTGTTTCACACTGAGCCTATATAAGGGTGGGGAGCCTAAAGCACAGACAAAACCACCATTAAAATCATATAAGAAAAGTAGGCAGATAGACTGGAGCTTAAAGCCTACAATACTGAAAAGTCTAGGTTCTCAGAAAAGTCACAAGACAATTGTCATTTCAGTCACCCACCTTGCAACTGTATGAGAGTTGAGTTTATTTAGTCATTGGATGGCAAGTTCATTCCAGAGGCCAGTTTGAAAATCCAAGACTTTTTAAATTTTTTCTTTCCTTGTGGTAGAGAAAAATAAGTAATTTTCCTAGAGTACAGAGTGTTTGGTTCTGCTCACATAATTTCTTGGTTTACACATGAGATGGGCCCATCTCCAACCATATCCTCCTACTTGATTCTGCACACACATTTTTTGACCCAGAAAGCATCACTTTGTGTTTGTCTAAAGATTACTTTTAGGAGGAAAAGTAAAAGTACATGTCCATATTCTTAGGCTGTGAAGTGGAAAAGTGTATTTACACTGCAGCAGTGCACATGAGTGCAGTAGCAATGCATGTTTGGCAGTGTACATATGAGAGAAACAAGGGATGAATATCAGAACTCTGCAGAACAAGAGTGAGATGGGGCAGAAAACTGGTAATTATTTTATGCTACTTTCACTCTTGTTCTAGTTTAATGAATAATTTCAAGTTTCAAAAGCAATGCTCAGTATAGTGAATTGATATCTTATACTAAAAAGCTGCTTAGCTAATCACTAACTCTATTCATCATAACAGCAACTAAAGTTGGGATAAACCATTGTGAACTCTAGTAAATTGAATATGTGCACTAAACATTTACTAAGCACAAATGCAAAAGGAATGCAAGAGGCTTTTTCTTCACATAACTGAACAGTACAGATGAACTCAGGACTAAAAGATTTAGGTGTCAGTAAAATATCACACTAGCTCATACATCAAAATACATCAGAAAATTTACTAAGCACTCCTGGCACAATACTCTGGAAAACACAGTACAAGAAAGACTGGGAAGTAAACACCAGAACCAAAATCACTATTTTTTATTCTAGGAGCTTGTCTCTGACCAGCCCCTCTCTGGCATACTTATCAGACTTCTACTAGTAATGAAAACACCCTAAAAAAACCAAAAAAATCCCACTATGTATAATGGGCTCAGAAGCTAAGATTAAAAAAAAACAAGAAAGAAGTGAATGGTATTAGTAATTTGGCTCAGTATTTCCCAGGAAGATTTTCAGATCCTGACATCATTTACAATAGAATAGGCTGCAGGGATAATTTGTTATCTATGTAGCCTATTCTACTGTTCATTCTGAAGAAAATTCTTTGGGTGACTCATAAAAGTCCAAGAGATTTGACATGTCTGTTTATCTCTCTATTTTAGTGGGAAACTTTCATCTCCTTAATTTGGGCTGAGACATTCTCACTACTTGTTGTCATGCTGATTGAAGGGCTACACAGGAGTAGACCACAACAGGGTAAAAAAATGGAAATGTTCAGAACAAATTACACAACACTATACTGCTTTTCTGCACCCACCTATGAAACTTTTACTTACTAGTCTCTCCAATATTATTCCAGGAGATTTATAATTACATTTCAGTCAATGCTCCAAGCAGTGACTGAAAACAGTCATTTACATTTTCTTAACACTGGCTTTGGGATTTGGTTTTAGTTGATTCTTACTTATCAGCTGATGCATTTTTGAAGTAAGAATAACATTTCTGACCAAAACAAAAACATCTTCAAAGCTGTTTAATACATGAGAGAAGTTAGTCAATCCCAGAAATCTCAGAGAGAACAATAGAACCTTGTATTTGAGAAGTGCTTAAAAATTTAGGAAAACAGTCTATCAACTATCAGTCCTATGAAATATTATTTATTTGGTGCACATTCCGTTTTCAGAAAATAAATGGTATTCAAAAGATAAAGTAGATAAATGCTTTATTTATAAGATAGCATTTTGGTTTCAGCAGCTGCTTTTCTTATGTTGTCCTCTGAAGCTGGTGAAAACAGTAATGTTACAGCATAAATAAAATGTCTCTTAAACCTGTGGAGGACTTGAAATAGCATTTTTTTCTCTTAACAATGGGACACGTGATATTATTACTTGTGGAAAATGAACTTGCCGCAGTTGAATTTCAGACACCAATCTTCTCCACAAAAGGGAGAGAAGGGAAGAAATGTAGTATGCATTTTCATTGTATGCTTAGAAAAACAGAAAAAGAGGAGGCAAGACAAGGCAGTTAAAATTACACATTGAAAAATATGAATTATTTTCACAGTCATATTCTCCAGTAAACCCTGGATTAACTAGTCTGCCACTGCCAGAAGCTAATGTTTAGTGCCAGCATCTGTGGCTTTCTCAGTCCAGCTTAACTGCTGTTTCCATTCCTTATAAGTTTCATGTGCATTAATATTAGGTGCTTTACAGTTGTTTTTTTCTGCTTTCCTCAAATCATCATCTTTTTTGTCTGTAGACTGCACATATCATGGCTTGACATGGCCAATTGCATTTGACATTTCCAGTCGCTCAGGGTTAAGTCCATTGTTAATTAAAACATCATTCTATACTATTATCATTTTACTTCATCATTGTAATGAATTTTATGTTATTTTTAAAATTCCACTTCTTTCAGATAGAAATAAATCCTAATCTTACATTCCTAAGCAGAAATAGCAAGTTGAATTAGCAATCTTAATGCCACTTAATGAAGTCCTAACATTAATCTTCCCTCTCCAATTCCATTTTCAAAGCACCTAAAGCTAACATCTATACAGAAATAGCTTTTGTAAATCTAAGTCTGATTAAAACCCTAGTTGATCACTCAGTGCACTCAGAAGACACCTGGAATGGCTGTTACTTCTCACAAGCTCATGGGTCTCATTACCAACCAGCATATACTTCTAATAAAATTCCCATGTTAAAGAGTAGATTTACTATGAAAAGCCACTTCTCAATGATTGTACATTCAGATACACCACACTAATTCCCTAACCATATCAGATCAAGGTCATACTTGCTTATCTTCATGAGAATAATTAGAGTTAATTGCTTATTGCCTCAATTACAACAGCAAACCACCTGAGAGCAAGTACTGGAACTTAATCCATCTGGCACCTTAGTCCCTTAACTGTGCTTACGTGGAAACAGGGGAGATGTTTCTACATGTGTCAGTGATGCCATGATTTGAAGTCACTGAACCAAATCTCCTTAACTTTATATCAGTATAGTCTGAATTTCTTCATTATTAGTGAAAATCCATTATTCCATAAAAGAAATATGTCTGACAGGTTTAGATGGGCCCAAGAGTCAAGGCAGACTACTGCACTGTTGTTTAGATTTCAACAGGCATGGCTTTTTGTATTCAGAGTAACTGAAAATCTCTTGGAGAATGAAACCCTAGAGCCTCTAAATCCATAACATCATTCATTCCTGCAGCAAAAATGGAATGTCTCTTTTTACAGAAGGCAAAAGCATATAGTATGTGACTTAGAACCACTGAGCCTTTAGAATACACTTTATTCCCCCCTCAAAAATTTATGGGTTTGTTCAAACATGTTTATTTGTACAGATATGCTTGTACCCATGTGCTTACAAAGTGCAAGCACCATCAATATGGAATTTGCTAGCTTGCAAATGCAAGACTTACTAGTATGACCAAATAATCAAAAGGGAATTGTTGACCTTGTTTTGAGTAATTAATCACTACAGAGTTGGAATTCTCTGCAAAATCTCCCTTTAGCAATTTCCATTATTGTTTTCTCAAATATCAGTTTCTCAGAAAGGCCTCAGGTGTGGCTGCTTTGCAGTACCCACCTTCAAACTAGGTTATCACAGGATATGTTTGTGAATCAGCTGTAGAAAGATGCCATGTAGATAGTTTAGTAGAGAATATAAAATTGTTTAAGAATTGTTTAGTTCAAGTTAACTAATTTTGTTATTATCAATTTTCATAACATAAATGGAAGAAAAGATGTCTGACTGCAAACCACTTTTTTTACAAGAAATATATTCTCAGTTTCTTCTTACAAAAATCTTACAAAAATTGGTTTCCTGTAAAATTCCCAGTGAAACATGTCTTCACCTAGCATTTGTCTGCTATATAGCTCAGTGGGAAATGGTTATTGTTTAGAATTGCAAGTATAGTATTACTTTAGAAATCACCTAATGTGCTAGCCATCTATTCAGATTTTTCACCTAATCTCATCTGCTCAACAAGCTATGTTTTTTTCTACTAGTTCTAATAAGTTTTGCTATATTTGCACAAAAAACCACAAGAACTATCATTTCAATATCAGCTTTCTATAGTACTGCTAAATGTTCTGAGCTTCTGCTTTTAACATTTTTTTCTAAACTAGCAATTATGGTAGCTCAGAGTAATTTTTTTCTGTTTCCTAATGAAAAATTGGTTGTTTAAAAGTTCAATTCTTTTCCTAAATACAAATAAATAATATTTATTATTTCTCCCAAGTCTAAATTTGTATATGCCTAATACTTAGTAGCTATGCTTGGAAATTTAAAACTTGTCAATAGATAATATTAATTAAAACTAATTTGTTCTATTACCTGACAGTAATGTTTTCAATTTCTAGTGTAAAAATGAGTTTGCATTCATTCTGGTTGCCATGACAACAATATAGATTAGCTGTCCTCCATCAGAACATTCTGGGAGTTTTTATCATTTAGCAGTTCAAGTTTATTTGATAAAAAAGGTCAGTATTTTAAATTCCTTAGTTCTTTAATTTGGTTTTTAAGAGGCTATTTTTATATCCTCTTGGGAAGATGTAGTGTGATGGGAAGAACCTAGTGAAAGATAGAGACAATTTATGACCTGAAAATCCTAAACAGAAATTTTGTGTTCTGAAATAATCAAGTTCTAGTAATCTTGCATAATTATTGCTGCATCTTTTAAATTGTGGCAGAAGAGGCATGCTCACTGTCATACTCATTTTAGTAAGATTTGTTAGAGTATTTAGACCCTAAACATGTTAATGATCTTAAGTGAAGCAACCAGAACATAGCATTACATAGGCATCAAGAGAAGTGCTTGCAAAAATTTGACCAAAAAAGAAAAAAATTATGAAGGAAAAGACCATCATGAGTCTCTTGAATGTAGACATTCAATGTGATACATAATTTAAGAGGATTTAATAAATTAATTCAGAAAATAGAAAAGTTTTCACTTTAAGTTTTCCTAAGTCTGTACTCAAAAGGCCAGATTTAGATGCATTGACTGTACTGGCATTAAGAAATTTTAGATTCAAGAAGTAGATCCTCAAAAGTGTTAACATGGTAGTGATAGAAATTTTGCAGAATATGGTGCATGAAGGGTAAATATCAAATATATTACATGCAAGTTTTAAGCAGCACATGAGGGATTTACAAGAGATTCCATCTTGAACTGGTCAACAGAAACGAGAAATCAGAGTAGACCCGAAACCCTATACATTTCAGGGTCCATAAAGTTGGTTCTGAGCTGTAAGAAGAGGTTATTTTCAGGTTAGTATTACTCCTTGAGAGCCTCTTCTCAGGTTAGATGTGCAACCTTTTCTTTAAGCAAAATGAGAGGACAGTCTCTCTTAAATTTTGTTGGTGGTTATGCCAGTTTTTTTATGCACCATGTCAGAGATTAGATAAATGATCCAAGAAGTAAAAAGACTGCATTCTGAACATCAACAAATTTAAAGAATTTTTACCCATTGCTCTCAAATCCTTGAAGAGGATTTAGCCTACTCCTGGTGTCTTCCCCATGCTGCTGAACTCTGCCATCCTGGGATGCACTTCAAGACTTAAGGGATCTGGGAGAGAAAAGTATGGGGATGAAACAGTCTAAAGATCTGAGACATAGGCTTGGCAGAATGGATCCTCTGGCTGCAGCTCTGTCAAGGGGTACTACAAGAAAGATGCAGAGGGACTTCTTACAAAGGCATGTAATGATAGGACAAGGGGTAAGGGCTTAAAACTTAAAGAAGGTGGATTTAGATGATACATTAGAATGAAATTCTTCACTGAGGGTGGTGAGATACTGAAACATACTGCTCAGAAAAGTTTTGGATGGCCCATCCCTAGAAGTATTCAAGGTCAGGCTGGGTGGTATTTTGAGCAACCTGATCTAGTGGACAGTGTTCCTGCCCATGGCATGGAGATTGCAACTACGTGACCTTTAAGGCCCTTTTCAGCTTAAACCGTATTCTACGATTCTATGATTTCATGTATTTCCTTTAATAACTGTGAAATGTCAATGGCATTATCTGAAACTTCTGTTCTCATGGATAGTTTCCACAAGAAACTATCACAATACTGTTTTTACTATTACTCAGAGGCCAGATAAAAAAAATCAGATTTCATTTTAGCAAAAAAAAAAAAAAAAAATATAACAGAATACAAATACTATAAAAAGGAAAGAAGGGAAGGGAAGGGAAGGGAAGGGAAGGGAAGGGAAGGGAAGGGAAGGGAAGGGAAGGGAAGGGAAGGGAAGGGAAGGGAAGGGAAGGGAAGGGAAGGGAAGGGAAGGGAAGGGAAGGGAAGGGAAGGGAAGGGAAGGGAAGGGAAGGGAAGGGAAGGGAAGGGAAGGGAAGGGAAGGAAGGGAAGGAAGGGAAGGGAAGGGAAGGGAAGGGAAGGAAGGGAAGGGAAGGGGAAGGGAAGGGAAGGGAAGGAAGGAAGGGAAGGGAAGGAAGGGAAGGGGAAGGGAAGGGAAGGAAGGGAAGGGAAGGGAAGGGAAGGGAAGGGAAGGGACACATCTTGCCTTTTTTCAGGATGGACAGTTGCTTTGTCAGCAAGCACTACTGCAGCCTCTACTGGCTTGGAAATATTTTTACTTTTTCATAGGGATCCTCTATTTGAATTTACAACCTACTTTTAGACTCCTAAGTCTAATCCATATTGACTATGTTAATTATATAGTGCTTGTACAGTTCACATACCATATTTTACAACTCAAATATTCTGAATGTAAGAACCCCCTATAATCTAATTAGGATTCCTTTATTTTCCCCAAGGTTACCTTCTCCATCTCATTACAGATATGCTGTAGTTGTGGCATGTAGTCTATTGCAACACACTGTTGATACAACATTTGAGGCAAATTTATTAAGTAATCTCAGGGTAATATATATGAGTAGCTAAAACTGTTCTAAGGTGTTATAGAACAATATGCAGCATCTGTTGTTAGTGAATATGTAATTTTCATCATATGCTTATTTAAAGATGGAATTATAGAAAACTTGTTACTGTGGTACAATCAGCCTTGATGTATGAGTGTAGTTGAGCTAAATTATTCCCTCACAGAACTGGAACTGTGGCTATTAGCTGAACTTGAGCTACAAATGTGGAAGCACTTCACATTTTAGTTAAAAGAATTACAACAAAATATTTTAGGCAATTAATTTTTTATTCTCACTCTACATCACAAAGATTTCCACAATTTAAAAACCATTTGTTGGCATGGAAACATCCGCTTAATTAAATATAGATTAAACTAATTAGCCTAAAATATATCATACTATAGACTGTTTGATTTAGAATACATTAAAGAAAACAGAACATTTTTTTTGTGTAGACAAAAGACAATTTTGTGTCTTTTATCTACTGAAAATGTTTTTCTTTCATGAGAATTTACATGCTTGATCTTCAGGCTTGATCTCCTGAAGGTAAGGATACCTTTGAAAAGTAATGTTAAAAATCCCTGATTCAACAACAGTGGGCCTTGTGTGTATATATGTTGTCTATCCCTCATAACAGTTTTGCTTTATAATTGTCTGTCAGACATCACCATGTGCCCAGCTACAAATCTTATTTCAGATTTGATATGCAGACACACCAGAAATGAACTGGTTTAAATAGAAAATGAAGATATAAAATAGCAAAATGATCCATATTTTTCTGTCAATCTGTTAGATTGCAAGATGACACAAGAAATCAGTAAGTATTTAGCTAAAAACCTTGCCTGGAAAAAGAAGATTTAAAGATTCAGGGTTTCTTTCCTGTAATTGGTTTCTCCCCCTAGATTCACATCATTGTTGTATGATCTTCTACATGTATTAAAGCTAATAAGCAGTTGTTTCTCATGCACAATTTCTTTTTTGTTTGAATGGCTTTGAAGTAGTAGCAGTAGTCACAGTTTTCAAAGGAAATATTCCTAATTTCATTCAGTGTATGACATCAGTCTTACTTCATGGATCCACAAATATCACTTAGTGAAATTCTGGCTAGATTCTTAGTTACTCATTATTAACTTCAATAGGGAGGTCAACTCTTAAAGCAATCTCCAGGCTTCATGAAAACCGACTCATTTTGCAAGGGCAAAGAATAATGACATGGAGATCAACACGAGAGATAAAATTACAGGATCAGTCTTGTGAGTTTCATTGTTTTATACAATTTAAAATGAAATAAGAGTGTATTTGAAGATATTTTTCTGCTATGAAACAACAGTTCCTCATAATAGAAATCTTATTGTTCAACAAGCAGTTGCTGCTTCATTCAAATTCAGAGTTTAGGTAATGTCAAAATGTCATATCTTTGGCATGTAACATGACTATAAATGTGAAGTAAAAAACCCAAATATCACAATGCTGCTTGAATTCTTGGATTTCAATTCTCAGTTCTTCTTACTTTTTTTACTCCCAGCTGAGGGTTGAGGGACATAGAAGGCTCAAATTCCATTTAAAAAATATAAATATTGCAGTGTTCTCTCAGGTGGTTATAGACTCTTGTCCTGAAACACTAGGGTTTCATTTCTTGCAGGATGTGAAAGATCTATTTTATCGAGCAGCTCAGTGTCAACCTTGCCATTCAGCCTTTAGTATGGCACATAGTGAATGCTGCTATGCCTAGCAGGTGGCCTGAGGCTTCCCTGTCAGCATTTTTGTCATGCACTTCAGGAACAGTAAAACCATTCACAGAATTCTGAGAACTCCAAACACTTTACTATTGCTCTGAGTTTGCACTTTATATATAAATATCAGTGACCTTTCAGAAGACTTTCTATTAAAAAAATATATTTTATTTTAAGAATATCTCATTTGCATGACTGGTTGGTGAAGTGACATCCATGCTCAAAGCAATTTAATGCTGGTTTCCTCTTTGCTAGAATAAAGCTTGTTGGCTAAAGCATCATAATAATGTATCAGGGTTAAAAGAAATACACAAGTTCAGAGTCATAGCATAAGACCTTGATGAAGAAACACATAGGAAAATCCAGTGTGCCTGAGCCTTACAGTGGTTCAGATGAGGCTTCCACCAAGCAGAGAAAATCTCTCATTCTAAAATGGTAGCAAGGTGAAAAACATTCTAGACACTTAAAAGTGATTTTATCTTCCATGCTCAGGTCAAATTTAGATTATGGCCGACTGAAGAAAAACTGAAAGCTTCTAAGTCTCTATTTTGAAAGGAATTTCCAAACTCTAAAAAATATTAGATGAGACTCATTTCTAAATCTAAATCTCTTAAGATTAAGAGCAAAACATCAATACCTATGTGACGTGAAACTATGACTGTGATTCTAAGCAGAGAAATTTATAGAATCAGAAGGAAAAAAAACTAAAATTAAGCATCTAAGGTTATTGACAGTAATTTAGGTGGGTTTCACAAGCATCTTGAGCACCTGGTATTTAATTCCCATATGAAGGTGCCTAAATTCTGTATTCCAGCAGCACATTTTTATAATATGACTTAAGCTTTTATATCCCAGGGACCCATGATAAAATATGTGAGAAAAAATATTTATAGACTAAACCCTTTCTTCAAATACATCATGAACCATTTAGGAGACAAACCCCCAAAACTGATACAAATTGTGAAAGAGAAGCATTAGGGATATGGTAATGCTTTGTCCAGCATCTGTATCCTTCATAACCAACTATATTTTTTTAAAATGTCACTGCATACACTTATGTCATTCTGTATATTTCTAAGACTTGGTCCCTATGGGTAAGAAAAGAATCGTTTTCTTTTATGGCCTGAGAGGTATCTGATAAGTATTTAAATATCTCTTACTTTCACTACAATATATCCCTCCAGGTAATGGGGACCAAAATTTCATGAACAAAATTTATGTTTGTGTAACCAGCTGCTTCTGCAGGTGGTTTGATTCTAAGCCACACTTTTCTGTGGCATAGTACCAAGCAAACTCCTTCAAGCAGACCTTTCCTTTTCTTACCAACCAGTTTGGAATGAAATTTCATAAATACTGAAGTAGAAGTGGCACAAATGAAAAGTACATGTAGAAAAAAGAAAAAAGTACCCTTATTTGGCTAGGTTTTTAGAAGCCTCAAGATCTGACAGATACCAAAATACCTTCATATTTTAATTAAAGAAGTGGTTTAATTTCACTCATAAAGTCTAATTCAATAAGGAAAACTGGAATACCTTACCATAATGTATATATTTACTTTATGATTCAAGAAAGTTTTGATTTTTTTACAGATAGACCAACTTTTACATGCCATGTTGAAAAGATATCTAAGGTCATATTTTTGACTTTAGAGAAATAACTGATATTACCATGGGGATATAGTGCATTCTGTCCAAGATGCAGAGCACATCTTTTTTTGAGACAGAGAGACAGACAAGCAGATATGCAGAGAGATTTTTCTAGAACCAGAACATGCATGATGATTTTTTTCTATAAAGACAAGCAAAATACAATTTACTACCATATAAAGCATATTGCAACATTCCTTTGAGTTCTTACAGCTTTTAAGGTCTTCATAAGAAGATATTACTGGTTTTAACAGTGCTCTTATCAGCTCAGTGCAAGAACTCTTTCCTGAGGCTTTTGCTCAGCTCCTGCCAAAAAAATGGCCAGAACTCTTGGTCTTATTTACATAAAAAAATAATTTTTATTGGGAAGATATTTTCTTTTGATGAAATACACTGATGATTTTGAGGTGGGAAAAAAGGCATAGTTACTGTAAGTGCACAATAAAAATGTTGATGAGAGGGGAGTATTCCATACTTATCATACTTAACAGAAAAAATAAAAGGGAAGGATCATGTCTCCTCCAGATTTCTTTTTCTTTCAATGCACAGCTTTTGGGCACAATATTTTATTTGGGATAGATGGACTTTTCATTCAGTTCTTACCAGAGCTGGTAATAGTCCTTTGACAAAGCATTTCTTCTAGAACAGATTTGACAGTTATAAATGAAAATATAAGGTGGAGGTTAATGTTCCCACTCTTTGAAAATTTTAAAAATCTTCCAAGAACATTATTTCACAGATTAATAAAACCACATGCATATGAAGGAATAGACTCTGATCATCATGAAGTATCAAACTTCCAGAGCAACCCATGACAGTATAATTTAATTCTCAGTCACTTAGCTACAGAGAGAAAACAGGACACAACAAACTTAAAATTACATTATTAACCAGTAGAATCTGGCCAAAATCTGGATATAATGCACATTGCTCTTTTTGAGGTGAATGATTTGCAAAAACAATCAGGAGAAGAAGACACAATTTTACCAGAAGCCCATTATCAAATGTCAAAGAAAATTTTATATTTCTGTCTGTGGCTTACAATGTTCTGGCTTTTGATGAAAAGGCTTAATTTTCTACTGCAGTCTGCCTCTAATAAAGTTTCACAGTGCAGAAGAAAGAGAAACCAGTTTAGAGTCTTTGTAAGGACTGTTTTTAAAAGAAGTTTAAACACAACACTGAACATGGAATTGTTTGTCTGTTGTTTGTTTGGTTTTTTTGTAAGCTCGCTTGCTTCTTTGTTTCTTTAATAATAACTTTGATATTTGTTGCATGCCCATGCCCATAATTTTCATACAAACTCATATTTTTAGGAAGACAATGAGATGAAGAAAAAAATACCCTAAGGCAAGTGTAAAAATCACACAACCCTCATATTTGCTTTGTTATTTTCTGACTTATATCTGACCCTTATACTCTCACCATAATTTTTTCCTGACCTCACCATAATTTTTTGTTGTTTTGACTGCAGTAGCATTATACAAAATTTCTAAAGATCTGAGATAAAAAATATATCAATTTGAATTTTCAAGGAATATTAAAAGAAGCACTTGCTGTAAAATAGAAAGAATTGTATGCTCCAAAAATTGGAATTGCATACCTTTTACAAGAAATGCTTAATTTCAATCCAGCATTTATGTTATTAAAATTGCTGAGGTTTTATTACACAAAGAAGGACAGGTAGATATTTGTGTTTCTCCCATGATATAATTCTCAGATTACTGAAATTAATAGGCAGTAACTTTCAGAAGGATAAAATAATGTCTCTACAATTTGCTGTAATGTTTTAGAATTTTAAAAAAGGGTCTGTATGATATCTATGCAGTGTTTTGGCAATATACACTATGTAGGCTGGAGTTCAGAGGCACATCTGTTTTTCATGTCTTCCTGAAGATTTAAATTCTGCTACTGATTTTCACTAGGTAGTTAATACCCGTAAAGCAGCACTACAGTCACGTAACTCCTTTTTCCTATCTATTTCAGCTTGCAAGGGAAAAATTACACACAGGAATAAGTATTTAGGAAACTGAGACTATTTCTACATTAACAAATAGTTTTCCATGAAAGGAGCAGTTATGCAGAGAAACACAAAAAAATTGCCTCATGTTTTGGAGTATTTTTATTTTCTAGTTGGGCCAGGAGAACTGTTTTAAAAGAACTTTTTTGGGGGGCCAACTGCTGTAAAGTCTAATAATGAAGAACAAAGCACTTTAACATTACTGATGTATGGACAAGTTAATCATATATAAAATCAGTGAGATTATCTTTCAACAATTCTTTTGGGGGACAGTGCAGAATTTCTTATATACACCACCATGCAAAACTCTAAGTCAGAGAAAGAGATGTATGCTGATGTTTATGGGATGCAATCATTACGACCTGGCCCCATGAAGGTGAGAATAACCAAGGTTCTTCTTAACTGATCCCTTCTGACAGATTAGAGTGAAATGAATGATTGGTGTTTATATATATATATATATATATGTAGGATTTATTTTAGAAAAATTTGGTTGCAATGGAAAGCAGATATGTAGCTTTCTTTACAATTATCTATAGTAATATAGCAATATAAAAGCATAAAAATATTACTTAGGAAAATGTAGAAAGGAAAAGAAAGAGAGAGAGGGAAAAGATAAGAGTAAAAATATATATGACCACCTGTAGATATTGCACTGTGACTTGATTGCTATTTAGTTGTCCCTTGTTCAAAGTGATGATCTTCATCTGTTGGAATGAGTGAAGATGTCCACAAAAATGCACTCAGGCTTGGTGGTAACACCCAGGAGTCTTCCATGGGAGGGGGAGTTTTCAGTCCTCTGGTGGAAAATCCCAGAAATGAGTCTGGGGGCACTTTGGGGCTATTTGATGGTTTATCATCCCTTCTCAGCTGCCTCTCAGCATAGCTGAGCTGGTAATGGCCCATCGGACCTTCTATGAGGGGGAGGGAGGACAGGGGGAGTTTTACAACTGAATGAGTTTTGTAGGGGAGGGCAATTAGCTTGATAAGAAACTCCAAATGCCATGCACATAGTTGACCTCCTCCGTGCTATGCAGACCAGCCATTACACACAGCCAAAAAACTCATCTTCTGCCTTGGGGAGCACAAACCTGGTTTCATCAAGGCACTCTAGCACTCAAAAAATAGGCAAATATTTTGAGTCATTAATCATTAATAATTCAGTCTCTCACAACAAGTCACCATATCTGAAACTTGCTCTGTCAACTCAACATCTTCCCGTTGTCATATGGATAACTTCCATGTTATCTGAAAGACAGAAAGCGGACAGTCCATACAATACAATAGCAATCTTAACAGTTTAATGTCACTGGGATTTAATAGATATAAGCAAAATTTATGTGAATTTTCTGCATTCAGCACAGCAGGTCAGTCTCATTCTTGCCTTTCTTGATATGTTCTCTGCAGTTACTAAAATTTTTGAAAAATAACATTCTAGTTAAGCTATTAGTGTACCTTTAAAGTCAAAACAGATGAGATAATTAACTTGCATGCCATGTCTACAACCTTTTTAATTCAGTTTGTTCAAGATAACTTCTTTTTAATTAGTTCTTGGCAGACACTGTAACTTTTGTAGTAATTTTAAGCCATATTCCCATGAAGTGTTTCAGTAAGATTCTGTATCTTAAAGCTGCAATATAAAACTTGCAGTAAAATCCATTGTCTTGGTTCTGCAAAACTATCTCTGGTGGCTAATCCCCCAAAAATGAGGATCATGTGTACGTGTGCAATTATGCAGGATCATGCTTGTAATTGTCAGTACTAATTTCAGACACTGAGATGCTTTGTTACATTATTACTTCCATTTTAGCCAAAACCCATAGCAGAAAATATAAAGCGCAATAATCAGCGTGTGTAATTTCATTTGGTGGTGTTGTTTTTATTTGGTTTTGTTTATTTGTTTGTTTTATTTTGCTTTAGTTTTGGCTGGCGAATTTTTTTGTGGATTTTTTTGTTGTTGGGGGTTTTCGTGTTGTTGCTATTTTGGGGTAGGTTTTTTTTTTTTTTTTTTTTTTTTTTTTTGTTTTTTTGTGCTCTCCAACACCAGGAAGATCAAATCAATGTTAGCATAAATGCTAATTTTTGCTTGTCAGAAGCATAGATGTATATTTTTTACAGTATTGCTTTTGTACATATATTCCATAATAAAACAGAAACCAATTTATATAGAATGTCAAGAGAAAGCACAGAAGATTTTTATACCCTAACCCAGCTGTGAGGTACAGACTGCTTAGACAGGAATTTGCTAGATCTAAAAAAGAATTGTAAGCTGTACAGAACAGAATAAAGCATCATCCTGTAGAAAGTACTGTGTTCTTTAGGCAGTAATGAAGCATCACTTTTACAGCTGGGATTTGATTATGACTTGTCTTATCCATTTCTATACTGAATTAGTGGACTTCAAAAAGGCTGTCTTATTGTGCAGACACTCTCTACATTATTGGCAAACCCACGGGAGTATGAGATACTGAGAAGGTTGATTCATTTTGCTAATGCTTTGGCTTCTACTAGTGGTATCTCCTGCCTCTTCAAGCAGAAAAAGAGGAAGTCAACAATTAATGGTTTCATTAATTTAAATTCCATTTCATAGGCAGACAAGAAAATACGATAGCAAATACAGACTTTCGCCTATGTGGTTATACTTAGTGAAAAAAAACCTAAATATTAGGCTTGAATTACACCTGGATAAAAACATTCCTGTCTTTCAGGAGCATGTACACGTGCAATGTTTTGCAGTTTTCTGGCATAGATAAATGTTTTCCTGTATGCTTCAAGTCATATGTTAATGAAAGTACACTAATTTGCTAGAAAATATCAATCAAAAGGGCTAACAGTCATTTTGTACTTCTACTGCAATTAAAATGGACTGTCATTGGTCGTTTATCTATTCACATTATTTGATTGCCTTTTCACAAAAGAACCCAAAAATACAAAGAGCTATTGTTAGATTTAGCACTGATCTTAGCAGAGAATGTTTATATCAATGAAACTTGCCAAGTTTCATCAGTTTGTTTCAGTGTTTTCATTCTATTTGTATGACCCAATTTCAGCTCATTGATGATAACATGCTTTGATTTAAACTCACTTTGATGTCAAGTCAGTTTGATTCAAAAATCCTGTTGCATTTAACTCATTTCAGTTTTCCTGATGTGATGCTCTTGTACATCAGTAAGTAAAGATTATCTTTACATTTTTCTGAACTAGCAGAGAATGGTTACCTATAAATTTACCAAACAAAAAAATTATAAAATTTTTGTCTAGCCATTTCCTTCTCACTGAGGAACTTCCACTCTCTCTTGAAATTTCCAAACAATTTTAACCTCATTCTTGACTTACCAAACACATTCTTTAGTTCTCACTTTCATTTTAATACATTCCAACACTATCTCCTGACAGGATGCCATATTATTTAGACACCAATTTCTTAACAAACAGAAGGAGAACATGCAAACATTATGTGCCAAGAATGTATGTCAGCATCCTGAAAACTGCCAAGTTTCATCTATGATGAGTTGTCTTCTTGATTATTTTGACAAGACTATCCATCGCAATAACCTTACCACTATTTTTTCACTTTCTTAGGTATCCTTAAAACCCTCACCTAATATTTTCAAATAAATTTCACTCTCTTCTGTCTTCTACTGGCAAAAATATGTGAAGCCTCAGGCTCTAGGATTGGCACTGAATTAGAGAGTTTTAGTGCTGCAAGTGCTAGCTGTAAACTTTTCTCTGAAAATAATCAAAACAATTTCTCAGGAAGAAAATATTCTGCATTAAAAGTCCTGTTGGACACAGTCAATAATAATTTTAATATTTTCTAATGTATATAACATATTCAAGGTTCTCATTTAATAGAAAATGCAACTCAAGGTAATATGAAGGATATAGAACATTTAGAAGACATAAAAGCCTTCTAAAATTAGTATGTTCTAGAAAAATTCATAATGTATATCCTTGATTTTGAATCAGAACCAATGTGAGGTTTTCAACATAACAAACTTATTAATCTTATTTTTTGAGCAGCTCAGAGTTTTATATCTGGTTTGGGATAAGATAGTCTACCCTTTGGATCAAATATTTGATATCCATTATTATTGTTGTCATATAGAAACAGCTGGGAAAAAAGCTGCAAGTGGCTGCAGCACTTCCCTTCCCCCACACTCCTCCCATGAGAAAGGGACAAAGAGGCAGAGATAATGAGTTGAGATAAAAATTCACTGGGAAAAAAAAAAAAAAAAACAAACCAGAAATAAGATGAGGAACACAAACAAGAACACCAACAATACTAATAGCAACAGTGTATAAGAGAGGGTGGTTAAATTAAAAAAATGCTTGAGGAAGACCTGACCAACTCAATGCTACCACAGCCAGTGACACAGATATTTCTGAGACAAAGGAGCAAATGACAGGTACTACTGCAACTATTTTCCCCTGAGCTGGAGACAACAACTAACAAACATGCTCCTCCCCAAACTTGAAACAGAACAATACTGGACAAAGTCTACAAGCTGGACTATGCTGCCTCACCACCCTGTCACCACCCTGGAAAATGGAACAAAAATGTGTCAATGCCACCGTGCATTTCTGTTTTCCTTCCATATGAAGCCATATCTCCCAGAAACTATGTGAAGGGTATAGAATAACAACCTAAATGTGCCCTCATGGTTCCAGGATTCATTCCCCTCACATCAACAGTGAGAAAATCACACTGTTCTGGCTGAAACTAGGACAATTATGGAGCCAGTTCACTTAAAACATAAGTTCATGGGCATTGTAGGGGGAATAAAAAATGAAGGCCTTACAAATCATAATCCTCACTGTACTAATCAGTAGATTTTGTATTCAAAAGTGACTACTATCATATGCTTTTACAGGACTGTTTCAAATGCAATTGCTGGGGTTGAACTAAAATAACACGCTTTAAAGTCTGCCCTATTAAGACACTTTTTATTATAAAATTGGCCCATAAGCCCTAAAAGTACCTCTCAGTGTTTTGTGCATCTTTCTAGTTTTTCTCCCTATAGGACCTCATTCTACACTTTTTACTGATTTTTAAACAAACTTTTTTTCCAGTTTCTTTTCCTACAACGCAAGTAAATAATTTGTCGCATAGATATAGCCTTCTACTTACCTTCAAGATGTTTTATATATTCCCTGTGGAATACAGTCCAAGGCACACTGTTATTTCAGAGGGCATAATCTGTCACAGATCCTGTGACGTGTCTGTGTGGATCTCTTGAACGTCCTCAAATATCTCAAGGAAACAGTTGAGTCCTTGTATATAGTGATAAAAGCATGCCTCAACTCCCAAAGTAATAGTATTCTTTTGACAAGCTAAATACTTAGAGGTTTTGAAGTCTTCATTAGAAGGAATATTTTTCCAATATTCTAATCATTCTTGTTGACCTTTGATACAGAAAGTCCCAGTTGGTACATTTCTTCAAGTTCCAATCAATATGGTCTACTTTTACAGTGCAAATTGTGTAAGTGTATTTTTACTCATATTGTTTGTACCTTTTAATCAACAAAGATGATTTGTCACAGTTAAGAATGTAGAATAGCATTCACACGATGTTCTGAGTTGGAAGGGACCCAGGAAGATCACCAAGTCCGGCCTTAACATGAGGGGCCCATATGGAGATCAAACCTGCAACCTTGGCTTTATTTGCACCGTGCTTTAGCCAGCTGAGTTAGTTTCATAGGCTTGTTCTAGTTGATTAAATAATGTATTTTTTGCTTCATATTCATTTGGTTTTTTGATGGTGATTTCTTCAAGCTTAAATCATGGCATTAAGGTACAACTTTGAACTGGTTTAACCTCTGAGCCTTGCACTACAATTCCTTGTTTCTTGAAATGTAGTTGCAACTTTGATCATAGATAAATATGCAGCTTATTCTACCTCCAAAGCTGAAATAATTTCCAAGGCATAATACGAGTTATAAGACAAAAACCTTTAGTCAAGGCTCAGTGCCCAGGCTAACATTTGTTTCTAGACTTACCTGTGTAATGCATTTGTTGAGCCAGTAGTCTCCCTTTGAAGGTTTAAATGGATGTGTTAACATGCAATTAATTTAGATTGTGTGATTGCCACTTGAATATTTTTAAGTGTAATTTGTAGGGAAAAAATCAATTTTGTAATACTTCACTTACTATTTTAAGAATGACATTATAGAATTAAACTCATTAATCAAACCATGAATATTAGTATATTTTTAAGCAGAGATTCAGATTATACTATGTTGTGTTTTAAATATGACATGCTGACTGTATGAAAATATATTTAGGTCATTTTTATTCAAAGTGTACAAAATCCTTTTTCTGTTTAGGTATTGCTGCAAAAGCATTTTCTTCCAGGATTCAAGCTCAGAAGGAACATCACCTGAAAAATAGTCCTATGACCTGCTTCAAAAATCTCCAAAGCTTCTTGCTGAAACTTGTAGTTAAATTCACCTTCCACTTTAGTTAATGAGGAAACAGTAATGCAGCAAAGCACTGAGAAATCATTTAATCTAAATGATATTGGTACAGACACTCCAATTCCTCTCTGTCCTCCATCAATACAGGATAATACAGTACATTCAGGATTCCACTATCCTTTGCATAACTCCACTGGC
Source organism: Muscicapa striata striata (assembly GCA_030060385.1). NCBI lineage: Eukaryota > Metazoa > Chordata > Aves > Passeriformes > Muscicapidae > Muscicapa > Muscicapa striata. The sequence goes on along the minus strand of JAREIS010000099.1, from coordinate 2,670,403 downwards.
ATTAGTGGATTTCTAGCAGCAGAGCAGCATCCTACAGTAAGTCTGTGCAGCTGGGGAATTAGTTACATTTATTGACCATTTGCTTGTGCTGCTGTTTCAGCTGATAATCATTAGTTGTATGAGTGATATGAATATAGTTTTGTGCTGTTAACTCTGACTCTCTTATTTGATAGTTTGTCTTTGATCTGTAAGATTTAAGATATGGCTGTGTATTGACCACTTACCATCCTGATTAAAAAAACTTGCAGTATTATTTGATATGTCTGTCAAGTGAATTGATTTGCCTTTATTGCTTTTCTTCCTAAGTTGCCAGCTTCATTGTGAACACACCAAGTCAATTTTTATACTTACTTTATGAGTTTTTAACAACATGATTTTGCTTTTTTCTGGAATTTTCCACAATGTAGCATTTGGTTTATTGGGTTTCTAGAGTAGGAGGAACTGTATTCCCCTAAACCTCACCACAGAAGAACACACTAATACCTGAAGATAAGGACTCTGAAAAAAATCTACGAACCACAGCTGAGACTAAAGTTGAGTAAACCCCAAGATTATTTTTGGAATTATTATTTTTCTAGAATGAAAAAAATTGTTCAAACCTTTCACAGGTGGTTGAACCAATGAGAAACCTCTAGTTTATTTTGTGGGTACATAGCGTACAGTGATACCCAGAGGAAAACAAGTAAAGCCAGTTTTTCAGAATCCTGCAGTCAAATTCTCTGAATTATGAAAAATGAAATGGTAATGGTGAAACATTAAAATGAAAAGAAAAAAAGCAGCCTTATAAATTAATTTATCCGAGGGTGAAAATTAGAACATGTACTTTTCTCCCTATCAGTGCAGGGCTGTTCCTTAATAGCCAGTTCTGCTGTAATCAGGAAATATAATGCTTGTCACTTTGACAGAAACCATTGACACTTAGGTTCAAGACAAAAAAAGCTATGGCAGAAATTTGAAATGTGTAAGATTACTTATGCTTAAGGAGAGCCCCACCTTATAATATTAGCAGTAAAAGTCATTAAAGCCTTACAATTGTATCAGACTCTTTCAGTAAGGGCAACAGTTCACTTACTGATGAGAAGTTAATCATGTTACTCTTGAGAATGTTTTTGACCTAAAATCTATAACCAGAATGACTGAAATTCTTTATATAATGCATGTACCACTACCAACAAGTTATGTTCCTGAAAGAAAGTAAAGGAAGATCATTCACTGTAAACATATTTTATTGAATGTATAGCAAACGAAAAACTAAAATATTGCAGTGAAACTGCAGGAAGTTTGTAATTCTGCATCTCTAAACTTGGATTGTATTTCACACATATTTCTTACAAACCCAGCTTTCAGTGTGCATAAATGCTGATTCTGTTTCAATTCTTGCAGCTTGAATGTAGAAAAGCATGTCATTTGGATGGCAAAAAAACAACATTTCTTCTCTCCAGTTCTTCAAGGAAACAAATGGATAAACACAAGCAGCAGAAATTAGTCAAGCATGTGATCTATTAACCTAATGGATATAGAACGGGGCACTCATGTGCTGCAGTTTAAATCTCTGGGGTAAAGCTCTTTGCAGCTCTAATTTACCAATTTGTTAAATTTCAAACACAACTAAGAAACATTACAGCCAATTAGTTTCAGTAAGACTATAAGGCTGTATATTTAAATACCACACTTGTACTGCTGTCCTGATAAACTGAAATATCTCTCATTTCTTTCCAGGCTGTTCCACTGTAGCAGTTGTACTTAAAAATCTCATTTGGGACGAAAGTTAAAAGTCCTTGAAAATTAAATTCATTCAATTAGGCTAAAGAAATATCTAAACCAACTATTAGTAAAAATAATTTTATTTTGTTTATTTCTGTCAAATTGGAACTTTAAAGGGACTTCAAACTATCAAAACTGCTTCTATTTGAACTGAAATGATAACTCTAATTTAATTCTGCATATATTTATTTATTTATTTGCCTGTTTATGTTCATGCATGCAAAATTTGAGTTTCATATGAGCCTGGAAAAAATAATTGAAAAAATAAACAGTACAGGGCTGCTTAAAGACCGTAAAGTTACCAAGTCACACAGTGAGGCTCTTATGACTGTTGTGTATGTTCTTCTGTCTAATTTTGTTTATATTTTCTGCAATTTAGATTTTAATGATCAGTAGTCTTTTCCTTTTTTGAAGTTTCTAAGATGTATTTATTTCTTTGTCCCTGTGAAATATACCTTACTGGGTATACCTCAAGAACTTTACATTTCCAATGAAAGCATGCAATAGATATACTCAATATACCCAATGAGAGCATGACAGGGAAGCTTGGCAGATTGTACAGTTGTCTTCTATCAAGCACAGAAAAAGGAGATGATGAAAGCATATTAAAAGAAATAAATAAGTGGGTTTTTTAAGACCGTGACCTAAAAAATTACTTGCAGTCACATCCTTGAGCATATTTCTTCTTTGTTACTACAGCCAAAGGGATTATATTATGATCTAAGCCAAGCATGAATTTTCATACATATTTTACGTTTTGACTAGATCAATATCACTTACCATAAAACATAGATAACATATTGTATATATCGCTATAATATACATATATTTGCATTTACCAAATATGTACATTATAAAAATTTATGTCTATTAATAGATACACATACAAAAAAATGCACATATACACCCACATATAGGTATATGTATGCATCTATTGAACAAACAAATGAGGTATCTTTACTTGCTAGTAGGGTTAGAGAATTTAAAGATTAAAATCTCTTAGGACACTAGCTACTCTTGATTTGAAATTTTCAAAAGTTATCTTTCTAAACTGCTTGATGGATTTGAGATACTGTTTTGGATAAGATTATTAATTGTTTTAACTCATTCTCAGGAACCTTGTTTAATATAAGACAAAGCACTTCCTAAAAGTCCACACTGACAATTGCATCCCGTTGGAGTTTCTCCACATTAGATCATAGCTTTTTAACAGATGCCTATATCACCCCTCTCCACAAAAAAAAAAAAAAAAAAAATTTAAAAAATAAATAAATAAATAAATAAAAGGCTAGAGAGAGGTAATTCATATATCTTTTCTTTTACTAGACACTCTATAGTCAAACCATTATCTCAGGTCCAGATTCATACAGACTGAGAGGGAGACAATAAAGACAGATTAGGATGAAGAGGTCTTCTGCCTTGTAATGCCATTAGAGTCCTTGAAGAGACAAAAAACTGGACATCAAGAATAGAACAAAACTTTGTATATCTGACAAACACGTCCAGTGTAACAACTGCGTTTCACATCTAACACACTAGAATAGAGATAGATGAATTTACTTTTACTGCTCTTGGAGAATTCCACAATTTGGATCTATTGTCCTCATAAGAATGGTGATAATTTCTATATTCTCACCTAGCTGATCAAGGGAAGCCAGTCCATGCAATCTCTTGTGATTTCAGTACAGCTTTTGATACTGTCTCTGAAGTATTCTTCTGGATAAAAGGTCTAGCACACAGCTGGATAAACATCATGGGATGGGTGAGCAGCTGGGTCAGGCACAGAGGGTTACAGTGAATGGGGTGACATCACAGTGGTGATGTGTCACTAGTGGGGCTCCACAGGGCTCCATCCTTGGCCCTGTGCTCTTCAACATCTTCATAAATGACTGGGACACAGGACTGGAAGGGACTGAGCAAGTTTGCAGATGATGCAAAGCTGGGAGGAGCTGTTGACTCTCAGAGTCAGAGGGACTGAGGGAGGCCCTCAGTCAAGGCTCCAAAGGGAGCCTTTGCAGAGAGAACTGGACAAATCAGAGGGCTGAGCAATCACCAACCATGTGAAGTTCATCAACTGGAAAGTGCTGGATTCTGTACCTGTGATGGGGTTACCCTGGGTGGATGTACAGACTGAGATGCTGAAGACTTGTGCAGCAGAAAGTGACCTGAGGGTCCTTGTCAGTGGAAAGTTGGATATCAATGCAGTGCCCTGGCAGCCAGGAGAGCCGAGCGTGTCCTGGGGACATCAGGGACAGCATGGCCAGCTGGGCAAGGGAGGGGATTGTCCTGCTGTGCTCTGAGCTGGGGCAGCCTCACCTCCAGTGCTGGGGCAGTTTTGGGCACTGCAACATAAGAAAGGTAGTAAACAATTATAGAGTGTCCAAAGGAGGGCAACAAAGGTGAAGCCTTAGGAGAAGCCACTTGAAGAGCAGCTGAGATCTCTTGGTCTGTTCACTCTGGAGGAGATTGAAGGGAAACATCATTGCAGTTACAACTTCCTCATGAGGGGAAGAGAAGGGGCAGGCACTGATCTCTTCTCTGTGGTGACCAGTGACAGGACCTGAGGGAATGGCCTCAAGGTGTCAGGGGAGGTTTTAGGTTGGATGTTAGGAAAAGGTTCTTCACCCAGAGGGACGTTGGCCACTGGAACAGGCTCCCCAGGGATGTGGTCACAACACCGAGCCTGTTCAAGAAGAGTTTGGACAATGCTCTCAGGCACAGGGTGTGACTCTCGGGATGGTGCTGTGCAGGGCCAGGAGTTAACTCAGTGATGCTAAGGGGTTCCTTCCAACTCAGGTGAATCTGTGATTCTTTAATTCTCCACACTCACAGTACAGCAGGGGCTGAGAGCTCCCTGAGGCTTGGAGCTGGAGCCATCAGGGGCTCCCTGGTGGTGGCAAGGCAGGATGGTACCGCCAGGCCCATCCCACTGCTCTAGCTGGGAGCAGGGAAGGCAGAAAGGCAGCTAGGGACAATCCTGGGGTGGGATTGGCGGAGATTGGGCTGCTGTGTTAGCCTGCAGGTGGGGGTCAGGCTCAGGCCTAGTGGGCTAAACCAGGGTCAGGCACAGCTCAAGATCGCCAGGAGGCCTGGCCTGGCCTGAGGGCCATGTCTGGGCACAGAGCATGGAGGGCCTGCTGCTCAGCAGGGCCAGGCACTGCTCCTCAGCCAGAGAGGCTCTGTGGGATTGTCAGGTGAGTGCTGAGCTTTAGATCCATGCAGCCCCCACATGGATCAGCTGCGTTATTCCTTTTCTTCAAACAGTAGCTTGAGCTGAAGCATTATATAATGCAAGTGATATACAGGTTGCTACCAGAGTATATAAATCCTATTTTGACCTGGAAAACTTATTCACTTTAAATATAAAAAAACCTTAACTAATTTTTTATCTCCAGATGACATACTTATTATGAAAAACAGTAACTGATAATCATGGTACAAATTTTCAATACTCAATTTTTTAATCTTGAGAAATTTGGTCTTCAGTTTATTTTAAAATTTACAAAATTATCCTTGGTTCTTTTGATCTTCTCCAACAATGCATGAAGGCAGTGCTTTGCTCTAAATCAAACAACAAAGCAAGCGGTAGCATCTGCTTCTGTAACCACTGATTCCTACCTGCAGAAGAGAGGAAAGAGCTTCCTCTGACAGGGCTTGTTTGCAGCTCAGGCTCAGATAGACTGGGGACTGCGCCTGCCTGATGCAAGTACACACCAGCTGACAGTAGTTACATGCATATCTTGTAACTGAGAAAAGGAGCTTATGAGTTATTTTTATCTCTTCTCATCTTTTATCCGTCTTTTCTTATTTCTTCATTTAAAAGAGAAATTTTATTTTTTCCACCATTAACTAGTCCCCTTACCTACAGGAGTTTTGACCACCAAGTAATGAAGGGAGGTGAGTTGCCATTGAAGAGGAAAGGACTGTGATGATAGGGGTTAGTCTGCTGGAAAGCAGCTCTGCAGAGAAGTACCAGGGGTCCAAGTGGCAACAAGTTTCATGAGCCAGCAGTGTGCCATTGTGGCCAGGAAGGCCAAAGGTTTCAGGTTGGGAAAGGGAATCCTCCCTGCATGCTCTGCCCTGGGGAGCAGCATCTGGAGTGCTTTTTGGTTTTGGGTTCACCAGTTTGAGAAAGACAAGAAACTACTGGAAAGGGTCCAGTGGAGTGCTATGAAATGATGAGGGGACTTGAACATCTCTCTTAGTAGGAAAGGCTGAGAGAGCTGGGCCTGTTTAGCCTGGAGAAGAGACAACTAAAGGGGCATTTTATCAATACATACAAATATCTTAAGGGCAAGTTACAAGTGGATGGGGCCAGGCTTTTTTCAGTGGTGTCCTGTAGCAAGATAAAAGGCAACAGGCACAAATGGAAACACAGGAAGTTCCATCTGAATAGGAGGAAAAGCTTCTTTACTTTGAGGGCCACCCTACAGAACCTGCTCTAATTTTACTTACTCTATACTGGAGATGGACTAGGTGATCTCCAGAAGTCCCCTCCAACCACAATTATTCTGTGATTCTGTGGCAAGGAGAAGTGAAATATTCTCTCAAATTTGTATCAGTTGTTGTTTTCCATGCAATCTTGAAGATATCAATTAAAAAAAAAAATCCTGTGAGAAATATGCCTTAGCAGAAAAAAGTCACTAAATGTTTCAATTATTCAAGAGAAACAATTATAACAAATCTTTCTGGGACATTTTCAAGTTAATAAAAGGAGTGGGATTGTTTCAGGTGTAACTAGTAGAAGAGTGAATCATGAAGAACTAATGATAACATATTTGAAAGATAATATGCACTAAGCAGAATTCTTTAAAGCATGGCTTATCTTAAGTGATCCAAGCGTTTTTATTTTTTTAATATTTGAAAATATATGCAAATACTACTAAGATGTAGGTTTGGTTTTTGGTTTTGTTTGTTTGGTTAGGGGTATTTTGTGAACTTGCATGTTTAGGGTAGTCTTTAAAAAATTATTTGTAAAATCACTGATAATATCCTCAGGGTCTTCTTGATTTTCAGGTTTTTCAGCCTTCTAACCTCAGCATGATAAATGGTTAGATTAACCAAGTGTGGGTGAATGGGTAACTGACAAAGTGTTACAGTAATTAGGTGCTTGGTAATACATACAGAATTTTTTTGTTTTAATTGGCCCTTATTGTGGACATAAAATGTGGGCTCAAAGAAGAAATAAATGCTATGAGTTTATGTGCAGGAATAATATGAACTAACCATTACAAAAATCCATAGCTGCAAACAAAGAATTATAGGAAACCATTAACAAAAAACAGTGTTCTGTAGTGGAGTTGTAGCTTAGACATAAATTGAACTTAATGGTGTCACATTATCCTGTTATTGCTTTATCTCCACGACAGATGAATTGGGAATTCTCCTTTTCAGTCTTCTTTTTTCCATACTAAGAAAACCTTGTTCTTACAATTTTTATGCCAAAGCCACTTCTAGAAAATTTTAATCATTGCTATTACTATGTTTTGCCTTCTGTATAGTTTGTCTTAATGCTTCCTGTAGTGTGCTGGTCAAAACTAAACACTCTGCTCCCACTGTTATCACAGTACCACTTGGTAGGACTCCACAATAAATCTCTGTGTCTTGTATGACACTGGTGTTGAAAGTATTCCAGAATTATATACTTCCTTTCTACAAAAGCATCACCAATTTGTGTTCATTATAAAAATAATAAAAAAAAATCTATTTGAATGTTAGTGAAATATTCTTTTTTTATATTTGTATGTCTGACGTTTGCAAGCAAAGTGGAACTGTTTGCTTTGTCCTTATTGCACTCTATACTCTTTATTTCAGACTGTTTCTCTGATTCGTGAAGATCATTCTGTCCTCTCAAGTATTTTGAAAATCTCATGTTTTGTATCACCTATCTGCTTGATATTTTTATGCTCAATGCCATCAACTAAGCCTTTCATGAAAATGCCAAATCATACTAGTTCAGATTTCTGTGATCTATGGCATTTATAATGAAATTTGGCAACACAGTAATAACTAGAGGTCTTTGCGCAGGTTTGGGGTTTTCTGGACGTTTTGTCTTATTTTGTTTGAAATATGGTTAAATAAAATATAACGATAATTTAAAGAAAGCAGAAATCTACCTTATGCATGATATTGCTCTATAGAGAATTCACTCTGTAAGGAAAAAAAGCTTTGCTTACACACACCAGGAAATGTCTTGGCTATATATTAATGCAAGTGTCTCAGAATGATCCCTTGACAATATTGGATTATTCAGTAGCAAAAAAAGGAAGCATTTCTCACATACTATAAGAATTAGATATTCCATATAATGTGCTAAAAAGATTTATTTTGAATTTATGATTCCAGAGCCAATCATAATGCTACAGCTTGTAAATTTGAACTGAGAGAAGAGAGCAACTAGTAATGGAATACATTCAGAACATGATAGATAGAAAATTAACCTTATTCTACTATTAAGTTGATCATGATCAATAGCTTTCACCAATACCATAAAATGTCCCTGATTTTCAATCAACATTTCCCTAAAATTAACATCTAGAATAAATTGCTTTTTTATTGCTATTATTATGGGGCATCTTCTCCTTGGAATTACTGTTAAGGTCACATACAATAAAAATATGTCTTCAAAGTACAAAATTAATTTGATAAGGAATGCAAAAGCCAGAAGATACTGGCTTCAGATAAGCCAGCATTTAAAATATATTTGACATATCAGTAAATTGTCTGAATAGTTCAGAAACCGCAAGTGCTAGGGAGGTATTTCATAGTTCAAATTTAAGGCCTTTTTTCTTGTTGAAAGAGGATTAATGCCAATCCTATTGATCAGATACACATTGTTAATTTCACAAAGAGGCTAATAGTTTCTTCATTTATGAAAATATGTTGCTTTAGTACGCACAGCCTGAGCCTCATTTTACATCCACAGGTTCTCAGGATCCATTCTCTTTCACTAAACTTTAAGCATTTTTTCCATGAAAGACACCAGGACTACATCAATTAAAGAGTAATTTAAATATATACGCACACAATAGAGGGAGAAAATGAGAGAAGAATCAACTGTGAACAGAGTGGAGTCTTTTCATCAGTAAAATACAATATGTTATTTCTTACAGGATAAAATTCACTTTACCCTGAAAGCCCAGGTAATCATTGTGTGGGAGAAAATGTGTGAATGGGATGAAAAGATAAAAATCAGACACTTCTCAAAGTAAGCCAGGGTAGGGGGCTGTAGCAGAACTTCCCTGTGATGACTATAACAGCTAATCCAACAGAGGAATTAGGGCATCGTTCATGCTATGACATTTAGAGAGCTTGTTGCATTTCCCTAAGTTTTATTGCATGGGTTTTTGGCAGATCTGCTCAGACCACCTAGGCTGCTTTTCTTCACAACTTAGGCATGAGATATCATAATCTATCTCTTTTGCCCTGGGCCCCCTGCTAGTTCTTTGAGCCATGATTACAACACCATTACACCATTACATTATTGCATATTAGAAAGGGTTTCCGATTTTTTATGTTTCTCACCAGCCAGTTATAAAACTAGAAGTTCAGATTAGACTATATTTTGAGAAATCTGAAATTATTCTCAAGAATTCGGGAATCTCTCTCAAATTAGAAAAATTTGATTGTGATCATTCATATATATATATATATATATATATATATGCATTCTATATAATTCGTACCAGATGACATTAAACGTGCTAATTTACAAGCCAGGTTTGGTCTTGGAATTATGAAAGGAAAGTCTAATTTTGTCATGTCTCATTTTGTCATGGCCTTCTTATTTAGATGGAAATATCACAGTTATTCAGCCAAATGCTGTTTTCATGTTTACCTATTAATTCCTGTTAATTAATGCATATTGTTAATAATTGTGGAATTTGGTCCATTAGGAAAAATCAGACAATCTTTTGAAAAGGAGTGTAATCACCAGATTAGTATGATACATAATAGATGTTTGTGAAGAATCAGTCTTGTAACAAATACTGAAAACTCTTCCAATCAGCACTCCAATTCTAATTATTTTCTCTCCTTAATTTTCTTTTTGCTTCCTCAAACATGCAATTGAGAAGAAACCAGTAGTACACAGCTACTAGCCATCATTTAGGCAAGGCAGCTCAAAGTTTTCTTGATCTTTAGAGTTTTTAGATATGTATCTGCTAGTGAGTATGTGTAATTCTCATAAATACATTTGAAAGTATATGTTCAGTTTCTTTCTTGTAGTCTCAGGAAACACTTTTGAGAAGTGTTTGAATGTGGGTGTTCAAAACCCATTATCAAAACCAGCAGAAGAGACAAAAAAGTTTTAAGGAAGGTCAATGGCTGATTTTTCTTTTGTGTGTTTAGGAAGTTTTGATTTGGTTTTGATTTAGAGCACTTCTTTCTTTATCTTTCAGAAACCATGGATGCCAAAACCCAGGCGTTTAACCTGTGTGAACTGTACTATAAATTGTACACACAGATTGGCCAATGAGTGTTCAATCCCTGTATTTGCACTTGATTTCTTGTTCTGGTACAAATGAAAGCTATTACAAAGTCATAATAACTTTTTTCTAAAGTAAGTTGATATTTAATGAGCGGGTTGGATTGATTTTCAAATTTTATTCTCAAAAGGACAGAACTGCTGTGAATTAACCATAAAGGATTTGATAAATATGTGGCAGGATATGTCAGGAGTAAGAACACAAAGTCAAACAGGAACTGGAATATGAAGTTGCATGTTATCTGAGCAGACACTTCTGTATTAAACAACCAAAGATGATACATTAGACAGTGTCTCTGCCATCAGACTCAAATTAAAATGTCTTGTTTCTCACCCAAAAATTCCTGAGAAATACAGATAAAATAGACGACATTGGTAGCCCTCTACTAGTTATTATGTTGAGAACCTGCTGCAGGAGGACTGTCTGTGACTTTGAGACAGCACACAAGATTTCAGTAATTTCTGTGCCTTCTTATATCCAAAATCATCCTGTAGTGGAAGGACCTGAGTCTGTGGAAGGTATTTTCTGCAAAATCCATTGCACTTCAAAGGGCAGCTGATATGAAAATAATGCGTACAGCCAAATATACTACTATTTGCTACTTATGTGCATTTATATTTATTTTAGCTGTTAGCACTTTGAAATTCTAGCCAGTGATTTTTTGTTCTTTAGTGTACCACATCCTGTCTTGCTAGACTTAAGATCTAATACATAAGTTTGCTGACTGGTTTGCATGTATGCTTGCATGTTGGTTTGCTAGCTTGCTTGTTGTTGATGGCATTGAAAGGATCTACAGGATAAGCTGTTTCTACAAAATCCTTCCAAATATACATGAAATAATTTACTCCCAGTGGTCTATGCTGTGAAAATGCTAATGAAGTTAGATTTTATATTAGTAGTGAACTAAAGAGAATTGTTGAAACTTGACCTTAATCATTCAGGACACTATCTAATATAGAGAAGGGTAGTTCAGAGGTTTTGGCAAATTCCCTTTGAGTATTCAACATAGGAAATTTTCCCATGTGATAGCCCTCAATGAATTTTTTTCCATTAGCTTTGTACAGAGAGCTATGCAAGGCCCAAAAGGTATTTGACAGTCTAATTTGGAAGCATAAATACTGCTATCATGTGACTAATTTTCTTCACCTACTGATTATGTCTGACACAGCACACTTCAAAAAGTCACAGTGCATGCAAATATCATGACAGAATAACAGTACTTACAGTATTGTGCTTACTTTGATTAACTGTGGTGTAACTTACTGGAAATAAATTATTAGCAAATGCAGCAAAAGGACATTGCTGTTGTAATAAAGTTAATCTAAACTGAATCAGCAAACAAGATAAATTACTATTGTCCTTATTAAACAGAAAAATACTTCTTTTAGTTGAACTATATAAAAAAGCTTTGACATTTGCTTGTATTTGTTTTTATTAGCACTCATTAGGATTTTATCCTTTTCTTAGATGAAAGATCAACACAGATGCATACTGAGAGAAAGAAAAGAAAAAGTATTAGGTATAATGCTTAGCATTTTTTTCACTAATTGCAGATAATTGCAGATATTTTTTGGTCCTTGATTTTCATTTTTCTTCATTATAGGGACAAACCCTAGGCATCATTAGAATAAAATAGGAGCAATACCACTGAGAATTCCCAGCATTATATACAGCAAATCCACTGATTTGATACACATAAAAAATAAATTTCCGTATATATTATGTAACTGAATAATTATATATGCAATAAGATTTAATAATTAATTCATTCATGCCATTGCTGAAAAATATGTATCATATCTATCACACACATTGTGTGTCACATCATTTCTCATAATATTAGAGTTACTACTCAAGTGTTTTCCAATATATTCTATAGTTTTTAGCATGCACTCAAGAGGCCCAAGAAAACTAAGAAATAAGAGAATCAAAGAGAGGCATGTGAGAAAAACTGAAAAACTCATATACCAAAGAGCTCTAGGTAAAGTTATATCAGAATATTTAATAATATCAGTAAATGCAATATCTTTCTTACCAAATGTCAACTGCTGCTGAAGATAAATGCTGAAAAAAGTTCAAAGAATAATGATAAAAAATGTTAAGGATAACAATATAAATTAATTTATATTTATTTTTATATTGTTATTAATACCAACTGTAATGTGAGGGTTTGTTGTTTTGGTTTGGTTTTCTAATCAAATAACTCTTTTTTGAAGAGAGAAAGAAAGAATGTGCTCTCTTTTAAAGACTGAGTTCTGTTAGTGTTTTTCTACAATGCAGGCAAGGTACTTCTTGCTCTGCTAGTTAAGGCTGAGAAGGAACCAGCAGTTTGGAAGGCAAAAAAACCTCTTTACAGCTAATATCTTAGGCTTAGTGTATAACAGGTCCTCATCTTCCAGAAAATCATTTGACAGGATAAAAATATTTTGCTGCTCCTGGGACAATAGTTCTAAATACTTTATAATTTTAACTACCCTACATGCAGTTGGAAGTCATATTTTTTCCTATAGTATGGTGTGTATATAATGATACCATGGTAAACATAATCTTTGTTACAAAACTGATAAATTGAAGTACATTGAGATATGAGGGGAAAGTTCCAGATAACAAATTCATACAAAGTAAACTTCAGCACTATAAAAGTGAGTTTAAGTCTTCTCAAATTCCCTGTTGATATTATTACCATCTTTTGAAGAATGAATGATACTTGATAGTGGCTGCAGTGGCAGATTGTACTATTTTGTGACAGATTTGATGCTTACAGAAATAGTTTTTTCTAAAGTTCCAAGAGTTCATCCCACACTAAAATCCAGCTATTTCAACAGCTCTATTTCTTGCATTTCTGTATTTCTTGCAGCTATCCTTGTATTGTTACATAAGTTCTTTAATACAATAGCTGTACAAGGACTCTCAGATATTCCAGTGAACAACCATCTCCTGAGAATATCATTGTTGTCTGAAAAAGCATAACATCTGTTCCAGTCTTCTACTTTAAAGACTAATAGATAGACATTTCTTACACAAGAAAGAAAACAACTTTTTCAAAATTCATTTTTCTCCTTCCATATTTTTTAGCCTTATGCTTGTACATTTCGATCAATCAATTAGATCTGAAAACACAGCTATTCATAGAAAGTCATCACACTGCTGATTTGGGGATATGGTATAGGGATGATTGTGGTTGTTTTGGGTCGACAGTTAAGCTAGATGATGTTGAAGGTCTCTTCCAACATTGATGGTTCTGTGATTGTGGGAATAAAGTACGTACAAAATTTCCAGTCGATAAAATATAAATCCTTATCAGCATGACAAGAGGAAAAATCCTTCATTTAAGTCCAAATCTGGAGATCAGTTTGACTATGTGTACACTAACACTGTTACAATACACTAACTGGCACTTCTGGCATATTTTAATATGATTTATAGATCAGGTCACTCCTTTCTATACACTGTCTCTATGTGTTAGCTGTCCTCAGAAACACCTAAAGACAGCAGTGGCCCTGAAGTTTCTTATGACCCTGAAATTCCACCTCCATATGTACTTTCTAGTGTTTAGAATCTAATTTGCCCTGAAGGCCATCAGAAGTCATAAAAAAGGCATTTTTCTTCTTGTCTTCTTTTAACAGGGTCTGAAATGATGAAAATGCTCTGAGAATATCTCAATTTAGAGCTTCTGAAAATACAAAACCTTCTTTAAATATATTGTGATTCCTCTTTCTTCCAAGTATTTTAGCTTCAGAAGATTTCTCTAGAGTTTAAAATATGCCATTTCAGTCTTTGTGTATGAGAATTTTAAAAAAATGTCCAGTTATTCAAAAAGTCCAACTGTAAACCCTAACATGGAATAAATCCAGAGCAACAATGACTAAAATTTATAGCTTAGCATATTTATTTGGAATATGCAGGTTCAGACTTTTTACAAATCATACTGGATTCAGGTCCTGAAGAGAAATAAGAATTTAAGCAATGCTCTGTCTTTGGGTGGGGGTTATGTACTTTTATTGGACCCTTATCGATTTTATTATAGTTTTAAGCATCTACTTTCCACAAGCAGATCAGTCTGGATAAGTGTTTAATCTAGATGCTGATTATCTAGTTTGAAGCATGATTACATTAAGAGAGAGCTATCATAAATGCATGGGACTTCTGATATTAATCTTTGGGAGATAAATGAAAAGGTGGTGTTAAGAACCAATGTCAGCATTGAAGTAGGATTTGCTTTCATTTTGTTTCCTAAATATCATCATCATTAATGTTTCTGGGGTTCCTTTCTATTTGAGAACCTTAATAAAGTATAACATTTTTCATAATTTATGTTGCGGGGAATTAAGTGGAACAAATTCTAAAATAAAATGCAATCATACTGTATGAAGTTGAACACAGAAAATTGTGCCTTTACGTGTAATGGGAGATGAACAATGAGAGGGAGTCACAGAATGGTCAGGTTGGAAAGAATCACAGTGGATCATTTAGTCCAAACTCTTTGCTCAAACAGGGTCATTCCAGAGCACATCACACAGGATTGTGTCCAGATGGTTCTTGAATATCTGTAGAGACAGAGATTCCACTACTTCTCTGGGCAACCTGTTTCAGTGCTCAGTCATTCACAGAGTAGAGAAATTCTTCTGCATATTTAGGTGGAATCATCAGTCCATCAGTTTCTGCACATTGCCTCTCATCCTGTTGGTAGGCACTACCGAGAAGAGCCTGGCTCCATCCTCTTGAAACCCTCCTTTGAGACATGGATGACCATTGATGAGGTTCTCTCTCTGTCATCTCTTCTTGAAGGTGAACAGGCCCAGCTCCCTCAGTCTTTTCTTGTAAGAGATGCTCGAGATACTAAATTGTGTTTGTTGCCCTCTGCTGCAACTGGACATAACACTTGCACTTCAGACAGTTCTTCTCTGCCCAGCTCTCCAAGCCATGAAGTCCTTCTGAAGCTTCTGCACAGCACTCTGGTTATTGGCCACTCCTCCCAGCTTTATGTCATCAGTAAACTTGCTGAGGAGGCATCTGGACATTTTTTGAAGACATTGAAAATAAGTTACACAATAGTGGGCCCAGTATTGAATCTTCCAGGACACCACTCGTGAGGTCTTATGCAAGACTCTGTGTCACTTATTATGACCCTCTGTGATCTGCTGTTCGGCCAGATAGGAATATCAGAGGAAACCAGAGGGGATAGGGGATATTCAAAAGCAAAGAAAAATTTCCAGAGCAAAAAACATAATTTGTGACCTTGAATCTTAATTAGTTATTTTCTTGGAAGGATTGCCAAGCATTTTTTCCTAGAGGCAAAGACCAATTAAAAACAAAAAAAAAAAAAAACAAAAAAAACAAACAAACAAACAAACAAAACCCCCACAAAATCCAAAAAAACAATTGACAAAACAAACTGTGATTTAGAAAGGCATTAATGAGCTTTTCTTATCCTGGGTTGGTTTTGTCAAGTATGGTATTGAAATGTTTTACTAATCAAACTTAAGTCAAAGACATTTTTAACTCAGCTAACTGGATGTTGTTCTAAAATAAGCAGCACAGACTCCTTTTTGGTTGATATAAATTGGACATTGATGCAAATTGCACATAATACTGTTTTCATTTTACTGTATGTCAGCTTAGGTTTGATTAATCTCATGGTGGTTTTCCTGTTTATTTTCTCGGGAAGCCCTAAATCCCCGAGACACAGAGATATAGGACCTCTGTCCCATTAGCTTTAGGTCCTATAAATAACTGTTAGATGTTCAGTGACACAAAAGAAGCAACAGAGTTGTTTCAGGTTAGTATCTGCAATTAGGTTTATATTTTTAATAGAATTTTCCAGGCTTCTACCTATCTGATTGTCTTATATTCACTAAAAACTTTTCATTCTGATAAAAGTAGAGAAAGGAGGAAGCAAGAGAAGAGGCAGAAAAGTATGTATTACTGCCTTCTATAATACCTCAAAATTGCTTGCTAAATTAATTAAGATTGGTTCAAAATCAGATTACAGAAACTGAAGTTTCTGACACACCTTATTCATAGACCATTTATGCAACACTTACAATGTTACTGTCATTGAACATTTGAACAAAATCTCATTTTGTCCTGACAGATTTCTGTTCAAAAGGTAATAGATGGCAATGTGCTCTCCTAGCCATACAGTTTTGTAAGCTTAATTACTTTCTGCATTGTCTCATCTTGCATAATCAGTATTACTACATTTATTCTGAGATCTGGTTTGCTATTCCTTTTATTTGTACCTAGAATTTGGTCAGTGAAACAAGCCCAGCTTCTTGTGTTCTATGCCAGCTTCAGAGGTTATGAATATGTATTTCTGCATGTCCATTCCAGAGTCCACCCAAAAATATTACAGAAATCAGAACTGTGGTTCTTTCATCCCAGATAGGAAGGAAAATTATATTCTTACTTCTGGACCATCTGTACCTCATAAAGCTATCTTCTGTAAAAGATATGACCCTCCAATCATGTGTAACTTTGGAAGCATTTCTGGTGGGTCCAGATTCTTTTGGTATGCACTGGCTTTTTCTTTTTTTGCCAATAAAATTAAAAATAGTCTTCACGTTTTAATGAAAGTGAGATAATGAGCTAAACAAGCTAAAGCAGCACTGGGTCTGCACAGGAGAAGTGCTGTGAAAAACAACAGCTTTTTAAAATGAGAGATTAAAGTTTCTAATGTGTCTATGCAGCACCTAAAAAGATGTTGAGAGACACTGAATCATTACTTCAGATTCAGATTACTCAGTTATGACTGCAGATACATAGAATCCTCCTGGTTACCTAATTCTTCCGTTGAAGTACACTCCTGCAAAGAGCAAGTTTGCTACTGTGCAGAGCACTATGAGTATTTTTAATGATTAAAGATAACTTCTGGCTCTAAGTAATACCATGTTCCATTTCTATACGGTAAGTTAGCTTCTAAAAAATTCTTGGGTCTGTTTTGTGGATTAAATATTAATTTTGAAACTGCTGAAACTAAGGTTTTACTTATTTAGCCACACATTTTTTTAAGATACTCTGGGGTAAACAAGGTATCTTCATGGGATGATGTATATTAGAGTGCCTGTAGGAAACTTATACACTTCTAAGGTTGAATCTGGGGATCAGAGAGTTTTCATGTTGTCAAATGAAATATATGACCAACTATATATGGTCTATATATGACCAACTGACTCAAGTCCTTAGTGTTGAATAATATTTTAATGCTCTTTTATCCTATTCAGAGCAGTCAGTTAGAAATCCTGTTGTCGCAATGGACTAATTTAGAGTAAGTCTTTGCTTAGTAGTAGTGCATGATGAGGGGCTGTCATTTGACTTCTAACATGAAGAAACTATTGTGTGTAGTGTATGATATATATGGTCTCATTAAAATCTTACATATCTTTACATTGAGTGAATATGGAAATGTTGCTTCGGACTGTTAAATTAGTTGAAATAAACTGACTGTGCTTTGAGTAATTACACTACATGGTGGTAATGAAGAAAAAATAGGTTGCACTTCCTTTCATTTTATATTTGGGGCTTTTATGTGGACTTCTTCCTTAACTACAAGGAGAGAAGAGTTCTCCACAAGATTCTCAAGAGACCTCTGTGCAGATCGAACAATGGCATTGACACTAACAGGGAACACTACCTGTTGCAGAAAGTATTTTCAGACAAGCTTAACCATATAGGAGTTTCAGAAGCATTTTGTCAGGGACCAATGGTTCAAGTTATAATTAGACTAAGTTGCTAACTTGACTGGTTTATGTTGAATTTAACAAAGAGGAAATTCAGTGCTTTGAAGGGCTATGCAGCATATACAGTTTCTTGTCATTATGAATATATGCTTTTACCATTATTTGATCAATTGAGGTCCTGTAGATATCTTTTAGTGTGGAATATGAAATACCTCAGAGAGAAAGGTCCTCTGTTTTTCAGTGAACCTGCATATGGAATTCAGCACCACACACTCAGAAGGTAAAAAACAGAGATGTCTCTGTGTAGTATAAGCCTGAATAAATGCCACCTTTCCAAAATGATGACAAGTGCTTAACTGTAATTACATATATTTCGAATGCATTTTTTATCTGCTGAAAACCCTGGTGCAAGGTTTTTATTTTTTTTTTTTTACTTATTGTAAATCTTAGGCTGAACTTTCCTCCTTTCTACAGTGTGATAACTTCAAACTTATCCTCAGTGCCTTGCTGATATCAATTCTGACCCAACTGCATCCTGCTGAATTGCATGAGGTCCTGCAAAGTAGCTTTTATGTTTTAAGGTACAACTACCATAATCTTCTAAACTATCTGATAAAATTTTAATCTCTCTGCCCTCCTTTTTAGAAATCAGCCAAGGAAAGATGTGTTGACAGCATCTTATTTTATTTATTTCTCACAAATCCCTATGTCTGCCATGTTTAATCGTTTATCTTCTTCCTCCAGTTTTCCTTCCCCCTCCCTCTCACTTTAATCTTTTCTTTCCATTTGGCTTACTGTGGCTGAAGTCCAGCTTTGCTTTATTCTAATTATTGTGCAGACTATATTCCTTTATCTAAACATACTCTTTGTTTCCTAAAATGCTTCTGTACTTTATCATTAGATTCTCTCAATGTCATCACTACTTGTGCTTTTCCTGTCTTGATTATTTGATCATTGATGACAGAAAGGATGAGCTTCAGTTTATTAGATTTATTTTGTGGGGTTTGTTGCTAGGTGATACCCTTTAGCCACTGCTATAAATACTTAATAATCTTAAGATTAAATTTCCTTGTTACTTTACATTTAAACAGTGTAAGGTACCTGAACTTTGATGATTTAAAGTGCATTAAAAAACTATTTGGATTAAGGGAGAATTCTGATTGGCTGCTAGATTATTGCTAAGGGATGGATTAATTTGTATGAAGCACACGGTTCTGCACTACTGTTCAGTATTTCAAACTGCAAAACTCATCTTATTCCAACAGTTTGACATACCTTTTTTTCAGACTGAAACTGTTAGGAGAGGAAAATCACAGCTAAGCAAGCTATTTAGTAATCATGAGGTAACATTCAAGAAGGATTGAAAGTTTGAGGCTCTGCTGGGGTGTATGATTTTCCTATGTTAATCACACTCCTTATCTCACCTTGTTACTTAATATTTATCCAACTAAAATTAACTATTTAACTCGTGCATGACCTTGAAAAAGTTTCAGTGTAAAATACAGAACCATGAGTATACTATGGTTGTTATTATAAGAGTGTCTGCAAAAAGTCATTTTAGTGGCTGAATATTTTTGTAATTATGAAGAGAGTTATCTTCTTTCAAACAAGATTTTAACCAGAAACTGGAAACAGAATTTTTGCTGTTATTTTTATCAGTGAAGTTCAAACATATTATCCTTAGGCCTGTGCTCTCTTTTAGGTTAAATTGTTGTTTCATAACCCTGCCAGTATATAGGACCCATAAACTAAACCTATTTTAAGACTAATTTTGTTGCTATAGAAAAATAAAGTAGCCTTTTATTCTAAGTGGGCCTCATGACTCTTGTTTCAAGACCCTTCATTTCAATTTTGTTTTTCTTTTACTTTGTATTCTGTTCTTGCTTAGTCCACTTCAAGGTTTTTGAAATACTACTGAAATGAGTTTGAGCTACAAACAAATTTGACAGATATTACACTAACTGATAATTTAGGTAAGATGTATAGCTTTACAAAAATAATTTCTGAATGCTTAATCCTCATTAAGGGTATAAATGTAGATAAAATAACAGAAAAAAAACCAAACCATTCATGTAATTGAAAAATGTGGAAATAAATTATACAGGAAAAAAATGTTTAAAATAATGAAATTCAAATCTTAGTATTGCTTAACAATACAATGAACCAAAATATATGGGAGAAGCCTGCATAATGAAGAAAAGCATTTTACCAAAATGAAGACAATCTAGAAAAAATGAAGCATAAGATCAAAATATCTCCATATTTTTATTTTGGTTTATTAAAGAGAGGGAAAATAATTCATTTTATTATAGTGCATAAGTATTTCCTTGCAGGAGAAATAACTGTTAAGGTACTCTTAAACAGAGTGATCAATACAACCAATATAAAAGCCAGAAACATTCTAATAAGAAACCTAGGAGAATTCTTTAAAATTCACAGTATTCTATCTCTTGAAAGGTTTATTATGAGAAGTGCTGAATTTTCTGTCATTTGAAGATTTTCTATGTTTGAGTACTATTTATTAGTCTCAATGCAGTGTAACTGAGTGCAAGGGCCTGTCTCAATTTAAAGGCCAGACAAAATGATCCAGTCATCATAAGCACACACACACACACACACACACACACACACACACACACATATATATATATATAAATATAAAAAAAGTCAGGAAAGACTACAAAAAATTCCCCCATCACAGTGAAGAAGGTAATTAGATAAATACCAGCCCAACTCCCAAACACTTTAAGTAACTAAACACAACAACAATGACAAAATCAAAGGGGATAAGGCCAAAACTCAGCAAAAAATATATTCTTTGCTAAGCGCTTAATATTTCTGTCAAGGATTAGAATCCCACTGAATTGAACATAATAAAAAAAAGTAAATAAAACTGTCTTAGATGGCTTATATTCTAAACAACTGGCAAAATACAACCACTGAACAAACAGGGTCTGCAGGGTAAGATAAGGTTACTGCCCAGGCAGGCATGTGTGAATAAATTAAATGTGGCAATGGCTCAGCCATCACATGTGGTCTTTGGTCTAATCAATGACAAGAGAGCAATTATTCATTGGAGTATTTTGGTACATATTTTCTCTTACATTTTTAATTTAATTAATTGCATTTGTCTATATCCCATTGCATGGAAAAAAAGAAAGTCATGGTCATGCCTACTTATTATTTTCACACTTGCTAATGTAAATTAAAATTCATAAATCAAAGGAAAATCTTGATTCCTACCAACATATTTCACCATTTCATTGCTTTAATATTTCAAGTAAAGAAATTAACGGATCACCAATACTTGCCTAGATTTGCTGACTGTAGGTTTAATATTACAAACCCTAAATCCTGAATGGCCAGTTCAGTAACTAGCCTCTGCATTTACTATTTATATTCTCACTACAGATATGATTATGCCAACTTCAAAAACATCTCTCGTTATGCAAAAATATTTCACCTAAAATATATAACATAATTTAATAATTATGAAGTCTGCTTGTGCTGGGATAAAGTTTTCACCAAGGCACATGAGAGCAGACACATAAAACTTCTCACAAGCATTTTCATAAAATAACCCCAATGGTAACTGCTAATCTGAACAGATTTATAGTAGCTAAGCAGCATGAAGGATGAGAAGCTTAAACTAAAAATAAATATAGTAATATGCATTAATGTCTTGAAAATTGCAGTATTATTTTTCTATAGTAATTATACCATACATTGAGAAACATTCTGGAGTCTTGTTTCAGGGTTTACTTGGCAAAAAAGATAGTTATAACCTCATAAAGAGGTAAGAAGTGTTCTTAACCCATTACCAAATAAATTACATGCCTAAGGGGAAATGTCAGACAGAGAACAGACTAGTATTTTCAACATTTACCTGCTTCATAAACCAGTTTATCCACTCAGTAGGTTATCATTTTCCTCAAAAATTTTACTCATGAGCAATAATAAAAGCCTGTTAAGAATTCCTGAGATTCATGATGTGACATCAGTGTAAGACTGAAGATTACTGTAGAAAACAATCTTTTTCTTATCTCTCTTTTCCTCATATTTATTGTGATTTATCAGTATGCATCCACAGGCAATGTCCAAATTCAGTGAAGCTAGAAGTAATCTAAAAGGCCTTAGAGTTATCATTAGTGAAACCATAAACAGAACCTCTGAAGGACACAGAGGTGATTTGAATACACATTTTTATTTAAATCAATAATAATCTAAACCTAGTTGCAGTTATTTCAACAATCATGTTTATGGATTTATTGTTTCTGAGTACTCTTTAATACATAAGGCTTTAGTTTTTAATAAGTAAAGTGTTAAGACACCATAAAAATATATATAAAGATTAAAATATATTCTATTACCAGCCATTTATTCATATTTAAAAAAAAAAAATCCTGGACAAACTTTATACACTAATCGAAAAATTCTGCAATTTACTGAGTGTTATATGCAACAGTCTATTTAGTAAAAAATTCATGGTATATAATTAAAATATTTATCACTTTTTTTCAGAGCCAGAGGCAATGGTATTCATATTTTCATATTATATTAACATGGTCTGTTTCATCATAGTGTATTTGTAGAAAATAATTACAGTTTGAAATTTTTATTCCTATTTATACAAGATCACATTAGCTTCTTTATATTGGGGAGTTTGACTTGTCTTACTGGTTTTATGTTAAAATATTATCAAGGCATTAGCACTAAAGATATATTTAGAGTAACACAGCATGGCATAACATAACATAGAGAAGTAATCTATGTCCATTTTTATGAATTCTTGAGTGAATCCTTATAAGTGACATTCTTAGAACTGACAGACAAGATAGGTGTTATTGGGAAGCTTCTTCTGAGGAAACATATCTTAGTTTATTTCTCAGAACTCTTGAAAATCTTGGGACTTAATATTTCATCCACTGAAATGGCATTTTAAGAAAATCTATTTCACATTATCTCTTTAGAAACCAAGAAAAACATGTGTATGATGAAGAAAACTCATACTCAATTCTTGTAGTTCAGGTGGAAAGAGCCTTCAGTGCTCTTCTGGTTCACTTTTCCCCCTCTCTTCAAGCATGAATAATCAGCATGAAATAGGGGATTTACCTTTAATTCTTAACATGTCTATTTTCACATCCACTCAGAGATTAGCCAAAATATAAAAAGCACAGAAAAAGCATTGGAAAACTGCTGAGGAAATAGTCATAAATATTTGGAAACATTCCATTCCACACTTTACTCTGAAAACCTCTTTGGAATCTTACATTCTCAACATAGAAAAGGACTATGAAATCTAAAAATTATTCACATAAAGACTACTAAAGAAATTTCCACACAATAATATATTTTGTAAATACACTATTTAAGAATTATTTCTTTTATGGATTGAAAGCATCTTATGTGTTGCTGACTACAAATTTCATATAGTAATATTTATTTCCTTATATTTTTCATGTTAAAAACTGTCATTAACATCCATAGGACAAACTAAATGGATAAGGTAAGCTAGATTTGTCCCCAGTTTATTTTCTACTCTGTCTTATTTGAATGCAGACATCTTTGAAGATTTTGTATAACCACTTCAAAAATTTAAACAGAACCTCAAGAGAGGTTGTATAATTTTCAGTTCACTGAACCAGAGAATAGTCTCTCAAAGCTGTTTCAGTGTTGTCATTACTTCCACCTACAAAAGAAACAGCAATGACTCAAAGTTGGAAACAAGAATAAATAAGCAAATACCTTCATAACAGATAGCTTTCAGAAACTGCCTATTCAACATTTTTTCTTGAAAGTTTTACCTATGGTAGATAACTGGAACTTTACCTTCAGTATCTGAAATAAGCTGAGTGTATTTCAATATATTTCATCACTGTGATAAAGTAATAATCAGACAACTTAATTTCAGCCCTAAACTTTTCTGTTAAAGAACCAGAATAAATAATTTCCTGAACACCATAAATTTAATTTAGGACCATAGTGCATTTTTGAAGCCTACATAAATTAACGATGTACTGAAGGAAACAGTAGGTTTGATGACTCCTTGTGTATATGATTTCAAATACAAAGGAATTCAAATATAAGGAATACAAATAGACATTTTTCCTTAGAGAATAAGGTCTTCTGAATCTGTGTCTTACACTGACCTGAAGGCTGCACACATCATGAAGGATGGTTTCATGAAAATTACGTTAAAGGCGAACTTATGTTTCATGAAAATTCTGCTTTCACCAAAAATTGCTAACAAGCTTCTGTTATATTTGACTAAATCCAATTTGGGGCATCTTATTTTCTGTAAAAAAAGAAATCTTTGGGAATACTCTTTGTGCAAGGAGAAAAATACTAGAATTTAAATTATAAATTCTGTGAAAGTTTCAAAATATAATACTTTTTATATCTGTATGCATATTTCTAATGAGGGTGATTCCATTCAGTAATTCAAAGTAACTAGTCATGTCTCTATATCAAATTACAGAGTCACAGAATATGCTAAGTTGGAAGGATCCCACATGATGCCTTATGTACTTGCATATATACATATATATTATATGTGAATGTGTATATATACTCACATAATAAATGCTGGTCATGTTACGTGGAAATTTGTGAACTACTTTAAAGTTGTTAGGTTATTTATGTTAGTAAATTCAGTGGAAATTAATTACATTCATTACATTAACAAATGCAGCAAAAAATTAATTTAAGAATTGTGACAGTTCTCACATTATCTCTTAGGAAGATTTTCCTAGAAATTAGATTCCCATTGTTAGAAATGGTTACTAACAATCACATTATATCTGAAATGCTTTGCTAATATTTCTATGAGTCACATAGAATTCTATTATACAAATCTTAGATCCATAAAGGCTTTTCCTTTTGGCGCATGAAACAAGAATAAGAGACAGCAAGTGTAAGTAAAATTAGGAGTGGTTAAGACAGGCTATTAAGAAAAGAAAATCTAATATTTAATACTGAAGCTGATTTCCAAACAATGTAGGAATTTCTTTTCTTTTGGTTTTTAAGCCATGGAAAAAGTGGGAAAATGGGGTTATACTTACCTGGTGATGCATTGAGCAGGGAATTGGATTAGTGATCACTCAAGGGACCTTCTGAAAACATATACTGCAACTTTTCAGCTCCACAACTTCATGCATCTGTCAGTGAAATTCAAAATTCAATTTTTAAATCAAACTCAGAGTATTTAAGTGATTCATGATTCCTTTCTTTTAAGGTAATTTTTGAAAACAAATGTAATGACTTCTTATCACCTCATATGTAGGTATTTCAGGTCACCTTTTTCCTCATGTGTTAAGTCCTTTTATTTTATACTAAGCTTTAATGTAATTATGTCATTCTAATATTTAAAATATTTAATAATGTATTTTCATTACTTTTCCTATTGCTATACAGAAGATGTTTAAATAAAGATTCTCTTAAAATAATGAGTTTAGGCAAGAAGTTTTCAACATAGGTTACCAATGAAGATATATTGTTGTCTCTTTTAGAAGTGCTGGCATGCAAACATTCATACTGGAAAGGGAGTAAATGGTGAAATGGACAATTTTGCTAGTGAGTCAAAACAAAATTTTAAAAATTAACATCGGCTGCAAATCATTGCATGAATTTGTTTTGTTGTAATGATTATTCAATAAGGCAGGCAGCAAATAGTTTCAGTAGATGGCAAACAATGCAAATAGGCAAAAAAAGATAACTGCTACCTCTACCCTGTCAGGTAAATAATCTGATTCTACTCAGCAAAAGCATCTTACATTATTATAAGCTGCACTCTAAAAATATCAGATTCATGTCAATAGCAATGAAAAAGAGAGGAAGAAAGTTAAGTATTATTAGCAAAAGAATTTAGAAACCTACAATATCTGATTACACTGTTGCATAAACCCATGGTACATACATATCTTGAGTGCTTCATGCTGTTCTAATCATCCTGTCTGAGAAAGGTACAGCCTGTGAAAGTCAAAAGAAAGATGACAAGCACGATCAAAGAAATGGAACAGTTTTCATATTAAGAATAAACTAATAAACTAGGACTGTTCAGCCTGCAAAACAGACAGCAGGAGATAGATGTGGTAGCATTACTCAGCATTAGGCTATGAAAAAATGGATTAAGGAACAATTATTCACTCCCTTTCAGTGCCCAGGAAATAAGGATATCCAATAAAGTTATCAGGCCAAAGGAAGTACATTTCCACACAGAGTAAAATTAAGTTTTGGATCCCCTTATTGTCAAGAGCTGTAGAGACCAGAATTATAAGGAAGTTCAATATGTGATTAAGCAATTGTGAAAAGCCTAAGCCCTACCCAATACAAGAAAACATCCTATCAATATTTCTTTTCAAATACAACACCTAATAATATTAATTCAGCACTGGAAAACTCAAGAGTATTATTGCTCTTCTTGTGTGGGCTTTGAATCACTTTGATGAGTTATAGTTGTTCAAAAATTTGGATATAGATTTCAGATAGTGATTTTAAGTTTCTGACTTCATTCAGTTTTTTCTTATTTCAGTACTCAGTGTTTCAAAGTTTAAAAAAAAAAAACAGTAAAGGCAAAAAATAACCTGAATTAAAAATCCAATAATGCAAAACTGGAGAACTCTTAATGAAACAGGAAGGAAGTAGACTTAAAACAGAAAGGAAGTAAATTTAAAACAGATGTAAGTACTTATTTCTTTCTTGAAATTTCATCCACAGAAAATTTGGAAAACAGAACCTGCGGGTTCAGAAAGAGATTAGGAAAACTAGTGAACAAGAAAAATAAATGGCTTCTATTTTGGGGTGTATGCTGCAACATTCCTCATAAACAAATTATGGACACAGAGAATGCAAGAGAAATGAAAGCTGTTAGCAGCATCTTCTATTGCTTTGTTGGTAACAGAAATCTATGCTGAAAGTACTAATGACTTTACTTGGCAAGATGTTTCTTATTTGTTATATGTGGAGCACTTCATGCTAAAGTGTCTTTTTTTTTTTTTTTTTTTTTTTTTTACATTGAAGAGCATTTTACAGTAAATGACTGGTATGAAATCATCCATAGTAAGGGATACCCCAGAAATCACTAAATTATCCCAGAACTGAAAGGGATTTTGGCCTGGAATCCAGTGTTTTTTTCCAAAACTGTATCTAAAATATTCTACTGTAATTTTTATTCTGACAGAGTAGCTATGACAACATAATTTGAAAAGTTTATTATACTGTGTTATTTGTGTTATTTGAGGGCAGGGTCTATTCAATATTCTCTTTTCCTGCCCTTTACCTCTCTCTTGCATGCTAGATTTTTGCCTAGGAGGAGTAGAATCAAACATGGAAATAAATATTCATAGAAACAAGATAAAAAAATTGTCCAGAGAAAGGCCCTCATGAAAAGTCTAGAAACTGTGTCTTAGGAGGAGTGGCTGAGGGAGCTGGGTTTGTTTAGTCTGGAGAAGAGGAGGCTCAGGGTGGACCTCATCATTCCTTACTGAAAAAAGGTTGTAATGAGGTGAGAGCAGTGTCTTCTGACCTGCCTGTAGTTAGAGAAGTAGAAATGGAGTTGAGACTGGGGAAATTCTGATTACATTACTCACTGTTAGGGTGCTCAGGCATTGGAACAGGTTGCTCAGGGAAGTGGTGGAGTCACCATCCCTGGAGGTGTCCAAGAGGCATCTGAATCTGGTGCTGGGTGATGTGATTTAGTGTTTACAGTGGTAATGCTGGGTGTGTGGTTGGACTGGGTGATCTTAAAGGTCTCTTCCAAACTAATAATTCTATAATTCTACTTTATACATCCCTAAAGAGCACACACTCTATCATGTATCTGTCCCAGTGCTTGTGGTAGAGTTCAGAGCACTGTTGATACAAACAATAATACAAACACAGAACTAAAATCCAGAATGACAAATTTTAGTTCATTTCTTGTCACTAAATTATTTCTGGGACAAGTTTATCTAACTTGTTTTGAAAGATTGCATTGATACATAATCTACATTTCCTTAGAAAATCATTATCATTAATTCCTTCTTATTAAGTAATAAAAGTTAAGTAAGGTGTTCAGATTGACAGTATTTTCAGATAGGCAGTATTTAGGCTGTATTAAGTACTTCATAAGATTCTTCACATAGTTTTCTTTCTTACAGGAAGACCTGTCAGAAAGCATAGCACATAGCAGGCAATCAACAGTCCTTCATGTTAGGACTAATTTTGAAGCATTCCAGAATGTTCCTACAACAGTGTGATGGATGTGCAGAAGGGCATTTGAGGTGATCTAATCTGTTGTTCTTTGCTGGTTAGTCTTGTGGGGAATGACAGTATTGGACTTTCTCTCTTTCTCTCTCTCTCTCTCTCTCTCTCTCTCTCTCCTCTTTAACAAGGATGTGCTCAATAATTTGAGACTGCCCCTGGTTTTGATATTAGTGTTGGGATGATAAAAATCTTTGTGGCTCAATAATGTTGTAGCTTTTTGTAAGCTACCCCACAGAGGTCCTCTATCAATAATCACCAGAGGTTCTTTCCATGCCTAGATTTTAAGTGTCAGGAAATTTGTGTTCAATGTTTCTACCACTTTATCAATATGTTGGGACGGCAGTGTGTAAGGTCTTCTGTAGGAATATTGGCAGCACAGTCTTTGAGCACTTGGGTGGTTGGTGTTTCCCCTGATCAAATGGATGTGGAAGATATATTACTTCTGATTATCTATATCTGGAAGCAATATAGATAGTTTTAGCTCCAATCTGTTTGCATGTCTAACTAACTACCAACCTAGGATAAAAGGGAGAAGTGTGTTGGGAGCTCTTTGTCTTGTCTCACAGGGCTTCATGTGATTAGCAGGAACTTGAGAGATGGATTAAAATGCCAGTGAAGCTTGAGCTGTCTTTGCACTATGAAGAGTTTAATTTAATTGTCTGGAGATGCTGAAAGTTCATCAAAATGAGGGAAGAGTTTTTAAATGAATTTACAGTATTCTGCAAAGAGCTGTGAAAGATTTCACCAGAAATGTATTCCTCTACTTCTTCAGACAGCAAATACAGGAGATCTTGAATGTCTAGCATTCTGTATTTTCAATAAGTATGTGTATTTACCTGCCTTAGAAGGACCCTGAGAGGTGGATTTTAAATTTCCATAAAACTCAGCACTTCATAGTAATACACAGAATGATTAGTGTGATTTAAATAATCAGTCTTGAGGAGATCAGTTTATTGCCTCAAAAGGGTCGTGTCTGCTGGGTTATTGCCTGATCTTGTCCTTTCAGAGGAAAAGCAGCAAGCTCATTACATCATATATATAAGCCTCTCTAAAACTAGGCAGCTACCTAGATAATGATAATCCAGCTCTTTATATACTTCATAGGAGTGTTTAAGTACTTCTTCTTTTCCCATGATTTTAATGGTGTGTTTAATTTTGTTTAAGTAATGAAGATCTGAATGAACAACCCATGTTGTTTATAACAAGAGTAACTAAATTTTAGTCAAAGCATCATGTGGATTACTAGTAAGCCATGTTATAGGTGAATAAAGGAGAGCTAATTTCATCATCTTTGGTCTCAGATATTACAAGCATACATTATGTTATGTTGTGTTCTTTGGTCCAACTCTTCAGATTTATAATGGATTGTGTTTAAAAGTGGGGGTTTTTTTTTTTCTGTTAAAAAAGAAGGAATTTTAAAGGTTTTTGTTTGGTGCTTTGGGGATGGATGCATTTTAAAAATGTTCCAAGGTCAGAATAATTATTGGGAAATTTTTCTCTTTTATTCAGCGACAATCAGGCTAACTCACTTGATGATATGCACATACAGGCATGTGTATATATTTAATAAAATGCGTCAATCCTTTGACAAGACAATTATTTTATAGTGGAAGAATGACACCTTTTGTATTTGTTCCACATCTGAGTGCTCCTCATTGCTCTTAGAAGTCATTCAGGAAAAAGCGGTTGTGCGCTTAAAATGGGAAAGTGAAAAAGCAGGCAAACAGCAAGATCCCAAGTACACACTGTTTGTCACATTTAAAATTTTGTTGGTTTGCATTTATTTCTAAAATAACATTTCTAGGTATCTCCAACATAAAGAGATTAAAAAGTTTGGATTTTCTTGGAATCTTGTCTTGAAGCTCACTCTAATGTTTTGCTCTGAGGCTTTATGATTTCTCTCTAGTACTGATACACCTGCAGTAGGTGTTGCAGTCTGAGCAGGCTGGTGTCTCGATTCTGGAAGCTGTGATATCCCCTGGCCTGAGAGGCAGGCAGTTCCTTTCTGCAACATGGCCAGGAGCACCACCTTCAGATAGTGATATGCTACTGTCATGAAACTTTTTTCAAAAAATGTTGCCAGGCATAGAAGACTGTCATCCATTTGATACTTGCTTGAGATTTTGAGTCCATGTTTTATCACTGATTGCTCTTTTTTCTGGATGTTCCTGGCTGTAGGGAAAGGTGAGGAATGAGCCACTCTCTAAAGCAGAATGGCTGCATGCACATTGAGGAGGGATATGCTATCCATTAATGCTGAACTTCACAGAACTGGCTTTAGTGTCTGCTCCTCTGTGGATTTCTTCTGTGATTTGGGGAAGTTCCTGGCACTCTTTATACCTGCGTTCTCCATCTGGTATTTGGAAATAAGAAGCTGTTACCTTAAAGGAAGAACAGTGCTACTAATATCTTAGGGGCAAAAGGGTACGTAGGAGCTCACAGCTTCCTCCATATGCAGCAGCCCAGAGGAGTTGAACAGCATCAGTCCAGCATGGCCTGTCCACAGTCCTGAGCTAGTTGTCAGAAAGATTGAGCAGATGAGTATAGCAAGAAAAGCAGAAGACTGACAGGTCATATATTGCAGTGCTAAGTGCTTTGATGGATTTCCCCACCAGCAAAAGCAATGGCTGTAAATAACATAAATTTTGCTTTATTAGCACAAAAACATAAATACAGATGTGAGGCTCTGGATTCAAAACTTGGATTTCAAACTTGAATTATTCCACCAACTGCCAGAGATGAAGAAAACTCTAGGTTTTAATTTTTCTTCCTATCTTTTTTTCAATGGGACAAAAGGGGAAAATCAAGCATAGGCATGTCGTTCCTCTATCTACTTTCCTGCCAAGAAACTTTGAAGGGAATCATAAGTATTTCTACTTCAGCAAAATGCTGTGAAGAATGCAGCAAATAAAAACATATTGTTTACCTTGTACTTGTTTGTCACTCTCTTAAACTCATCTTAAAACTGAGGTTAAGGATGTTTTTCAAACAGAAAACAGAAGTACAAGGAAAACTTTGAATTTTGGTGACTTTATCTGAAGCCTTGATGTGTCTTTGCAAGATCTGTGCTTCTGTGTTTTCATGATTGAATACAAGAGTATTGAGATTTATATTCTTTACTTCAAAACTATAGTTGCTACATCAAATGTAGTAAACTCATAAGCCAAAGGTGGGGGAAAAAATCCTTTAGTTTAGATTAGTTGTCTGTACATACTAGGCATGTTATACATGTATTTTAAGTTGGACACCCAGTTGAGAGATGCAGTGTCAAGTTTTTTTTTAAATCTTGGTGGCAAGATGGGTGAAAGTTTTGGTTGTCAGCTTCTAAAACCAAGGGGGTTTGGGGTGCAGAAGGTAGGTAAGAATTATGGCTTCCAGTGCAAAGTTGCCAAATACTCACTCAGAAAGCTGCTGCCAGTGTGTCTTCTCAGCACAAAGAAACTTGTAAAATACAAAGAATTTGTAAAATACCAGGGTGTGATTCTAGGTGTGTGTAGTAAATAGCCCTGCTTCTCTGCAAACTGCCGTTGTAATAATTATTCCTTCTTTCTGCCTTGACAGCATGATGCTAACTAGCAGCCTGCAGTAAAGATAAGATGCTGAGCGAGGTACCTACATGAAAACACGAGTAACACACACTCCTAGTTTTGTATGTTTAGTTTGAATGATTCCAAAATGTGATTTGCTGGTTTTACCTGATCTACCACAATAGTCTTTCAGATAGTGATTTGACAGTGGCATTTATTAAACGTGAAAATACCGACATTAGATGTCATAAATTTACAGGACTAGTAGTCTTTGATCAGAATGATTGTTTTGGCAGAGAACAAAAATAGCATGCAACATTGGAACTGCACTTTTGTACTGTTACAGACAAGGTTCTGCACCCAAGCAGTGCAGAGCACACTTCATAGGTTGCCAAGTGGTCTTCTCAGATTCAATTTAGGTCTTGAAATATTTGAGATGGTTTCTGGGTGATCCTGGAAGCAGATGTAGAGAATGTGTAACTATGTGTCCTCCTTTCACTAGGTTTAAAGTGCTTACATCCAGAGGGATCAGGGTTGCTTCTGATAAAGACATCAGGTTGCCTCTGATAAAGGGGAATGGTTACATTTGTGCTAAATCCCGACAGTTATGTCAGCTATGAAACAGAAGATTTCTGCAATAGTTTCTTGTGTGAAAGACATAACTAGATGATTCCTCTTGTGTCACCCTAAGGAATAAATTAAGTCTGTGAAATTGACACTTCAGTCCCTTGTGGAATTGCACATAGTTTTGTAAAAGGTTTGGATGCAGCTTCTGGGAAACTGAACTACCAATGCTATGAGAGGCTAAAGCAGAGCAAAGTAATTGATGACTGTTGGATGGAAATGAATTTATTATTTCTGTGCACTAAAGTTCAGTAGTAGATAATTATCCCATCAATTGTGTGGACCCTTGATATGATTAGATACTTAAAGTAAACCAGCAGATGTCTGTAAGGTGCTGTTTTGATTTACTATTTCATACAAACATATGATATTTGATTAGCTCTAAATTTAATATTAGGATTTCTCTGTCTTGGAAATTATTTCTCATATTGTTTACAGTTCCATCTGAATCCCATAATTTCAAAGGGTGTATCTATAAGTGGTGCACAGTATTCTAAGGTTTTAAAATCTCTGGGCTTTGATTCAATATTAAGTGTTAAATAGAATGATGTTTTCCATAGTGTATGTAGTAAGGAAAAGAGAAGACTTACAGGAGGAGGTGTAGGTTTCAATTTTTTCAAGAGGAGATTGTGTTTATATTGTCAACCATGATGGTATTCATCAGTTTTATGCAGTGGGAGAAGAACAAGTGAATGGACTGGAGAATTAAAATAAATGTTGATGAGAGAAAGTAAGGTCTCTCCAATCTTCCCCTTCTGAGTAATAGAGAAATCACTCCACGGAAAAGAAAGGAGAAAACTGCTGTGGACGAAGTCCAAACATTGAGACTTCTTGATTCTTTTGTGAGAGCAGTTGCTTTTATTTATTCTCATTACCTGCAAGAAATAAAATAACAAATAAGCAGGATGGGTTTTTTCCATCATTTCAAGAATCAAAGGGTCCAAATTTAAAGATGTTCTAAAACTCCAACCAAAATTTGTGGCTAGTGTTCAAACACAGGCATGCTCAGTTTTACCTCTCTCTGTCACTTTTAGTGATCTTTCAAAATACACAAAGATATGTATATCCATAGCATGTTGGCAGACAATATCAAATGCATTACAGCACTGTAATGTATGGTATTGCATGGCAGTTCTGTAAGAATAAGCATTCAGTTTTGCATTTGCATTGCTAAGTTTAGATATTCAATATATTTTTCAAAAGATGAGTTGCAGGATCAGCTGAGTTATTCTCTTTATATGACTTCAACAAAAATATTTTCAGAAATTGGACTTAAATAGTGCATGAATGTGTATAAAACTTCTACAAGGTCATTCTATGCTCTCCTCAGTGAAAGAAAACAAAGTGAAAACAAATACGATGTAGGTGATCCTAGTGACAGATGATATGTGACGTACAGAAAGCAGGAATCATAGTGTTTCAGAAACTAAAGTTTTTTGAGGTGACCAGAAGTACTTTAGAAAGCAGTTTAGGATGTACATAAGATGTGCTATTGATGTCTAGAATGGTGAGATGAGCACTTGAGAAAATCTTGGTTTGGTTAAAAAAAAAAAAAGGAAAGAAAACAAAGAAACAAAGAAACTAAAAACACACCACCCTCCAAAAAACAAACAAACAAACAAACAAACAAACAAACCAACAAAAAAATGAACAAAGCTACAAGACAATGCTTAATAAAGCTAGTACTTTAACTGTGGTGTCCTTTCTCTCAAGGTATGGTGTCCTTTCTCTCACGAGGTAACAACTCTTCAGGGGATTTGTTCTACTGGTTTTAGCTGTTTTCCATATAAGGATGTGTTCAATATGACCTAGAAAGGCAATTTGGTCCATAACAGGATTTCTCTTTCTGTTGTGTATAGTTGTTCCATTGTACATTACAGATGTGCCTAAAGCCATAGTCACGATAACTTCTGTGAATCACTTCTCTCTTGGGTGAAATTCAATAAAACAGAAAATAGCAGAAAAGAATGGTTTGAATTCAGAAGCAGCTGTACAAGATCTTAAGAGTAAGGAAGCAACTGAGAAACATCGTGATGGTTGGTTGCTCTCCAGTTTCAAGGATGATCCTCTGGTGGGTGGAATTATTTTGATTGCTGATTGCAGTGGGCTTTTTTAAATTTAATCTCAGAAAACTAAACCATACTAAATATTGAGCTTTCCTATGTAATGTATTGTGAATAAAGAGGCATTCAAACCAACCAACCTCTGGGTTGAATTGTCTTAATGCAAACTGTACAATTTCACACATTGATTATGTTTCAAGTGCTGCTTGTGAAAGCTCTATTACACTCTCTTCTAGGCCTCTGTTTATGCAAGAGCATATTTGAAATCTTGATTGTAGTCATGCTAAAACTCTGCAGTGAGTAGATTTGAAGAGCAGGGAAGAAGAAGAAATTATTTTGTGTAAAGGCATGTATGTACCCAAAGACTGGTCGCATTAGAAACTCTGCCACTAGGTTTAACTGATTTACAAACACTGTTCACAGAACAAGCTGGTATTATGTGTTGTTAGAGCTTTTTGCATTATTTTAATTCCAAATTATAAAATGCACACCACATGCATAAGTAGTAATGCATCTGGCAGCACCTATATGTGCTTGTTTGCTTGGTTTTTTCTCCACAATTAATACCACATTAGTATTATACCACATAAGGCAGGTTTCCAAGTCCCAGGGGTATATTTTGTGCTTGTGCAAGCCATAGAACTGCTCTCTATGACAACCATGGAGAAGAAGGAAAAGGATACAGACCTCAAATACCAGACAAAACAAGGAATTCTATAAACAATGAAAAGATATTTCTGCTTGCCTTCACCAAAGCTCCTTTTACATTTGTTAAGAGTCACTTCTCACTTGACTGTTACTGAAGAATACTCAGAAATGCTTAACAAAAGTGTCTTTAAGCACTCAAACTCAACCTGGAAATGAATGTTAATTAAAAGCACTTTACAAAATTGCTCTGTTCAACAAAAGCATTTCCTTTGACATGTTATAGCCCTTGATACTGAAAAACACACACAGAAATGACAGAGACACTTCAATTAGCTCTGAAACCTTTCTCAAATGGTTAGAAGGAGGGCATTGGTTTATAGATTTGTAACACACAGTTAAATGTCAGAAGCATAACTTTGAACTCAAAAAAATGACAAACAATTTTGTGGTAATGTGTAAACAGTGCAAGTGATGTAGGGTTTAGATACTCAGGAGTTTAATTTTTTAGTTTTTACCAACCATTTTCTATTTCTGCTTCCAGCATTATCTGAGCTTACAAAGCAGGGTATAGTTTGCTGTTGTGGTCATAAAAGACATGGCTGCTACAATCTTATTTATATATTCAAATTTTATGTACATTTATACTACAAGTGAAGGATCTTAATCAATAAAATTTCCGATTTAATTTAATTTCTCCATCAAATTACTACTATAGGAAAACAAAATGTAATGAAAGCCAACTAAATTGCTAAATTAAAATATCTTTTCTATTTCATTTTATCATGGTAAAAGTAACTCTTTTGTCTTTCTTCTTTTTTGTGTTGTGAGAGGAGTGATTTTCAATCAAAGAGATTAATTAATTTTTGAGAAAATTAATTTTTTCACCTATAGGCTCAGTCTCTAAGGGGTTAACATTTTCTTGACATGGTGAAAACTAGTATTTGGGGCAGACTTGGTTAGGCTAAGGACACCATTAACAATGCTGCTTCTTGTTCTAGTAATCTCAGCCCAACAAGTTAGAGAACTCCTCCCAAGATAAGTAAAAAAGCTTGCAAAACACTGAGTGTACACCTTCGAGGAAACCATTTCCCCTTTCTCCTGCCTCAAGCAGGATGCTGTCAGACCTCCACCCTACCTTGTTTTGGAATAGATATATTATACACAAAAACAGTAAAATACCTATTATTTTCCCTTTCTCTGTCTTGTAGTCACAGGGCAAATGTAAGGACAAATATATTGGGCAATTTCAATATATGACCCAACTAGACAACACTTCCTTCAAATAGTTTCAAAATTTTCAGCATAGTGCACCCATTCTACTTGAAAAGTCATTATTAGAGATCCTCAAAGAGGTGGATGAAACAGTGAATAGTTTTAGTTGATTTCTTTTTTGTTTTACTTTTTGACTGGCTTATTACCTTACTGGGCCGATTGGCCCAGCAGGTGCTGCTACATGTCATGCCTGAGGAGGCTTCCTGCTGGCAAATTGGTTTGAAATCAAGAATTGCATTTATAATCTTGACAATAATAACTATGAGAAACATGCTTGTGAAGGCTGGATAAAAGGCAGATCATCTTTTCTTCAAATGCTTAAGCATAAGAGTTTTCAAACTATATTCTCTCTTATTTTTAGAAAAGAACTTTTGATATACAATAAAAAAGCCAAAATTAAGCCTTAGATACATTTTTTAACAATTGAATTTGTACATACATTTCATAAATCAGATAGTCAGATCCATGGTTTTAAGTCCTGAGTGAAGACTATGAAACTCTATTATGTACATCAGTATAGCAGAGGAGGATTGAGATACCAGTCATTCTATGGATTATAAAATTAACTTATTTTTTGTGATTTTTTAAATTAGTTATATAAATAATAAACTTGTATCTAAACTTTTTTAAATATATCTGTATTTTTCTATATCTTTAAATATATACTCTACTCGTCAACACCTGTCACCATCAGGTATTCAGATGGAATTCCTTCTGAAATTTAAAAAAAAA
The DNA here is from genome assembly GCA_030060385.1 of Muscicapa striata striata. NCBI lineage: Eukaryota > Metazoa > Chordata > Aves > Passeriformes > Muscicapidae > Muscicapa > Muscicapa striata. Next base: position 2,633,366 of record JAREIS010000099.1, on the reverse strand, counting down.
AAATTGCAGAAAGTTTGAGTAGTTACTATGAAATAAAATAAGTTTACCTTAAAACAGGAATTTCAGTTCACTTCAGTGAACTGTCAGTGACTGTTCCAGTTTAAAGCCTTCAATTTCTTGGAAAAAGTAATGCCTGTAAACCCCAGACAAGGCATTTACCATTAGTAAAGAGGAAGGAAAAGCTGTGTGGTTTGGCCTGCTCTCTGATCACATCCAGATGGGCAAAATAATCTTTTCAGTAGGATTAATTTTCCCTTACTTTGAATGAGTACAGTCTAACTACCTTAAGCTACTTACAGGATATAGGATGGCATCCTTTTGCCTAAATATGCACTTGACAGTGCAGTTACTAACTCAGATGCAGAGAATTGCATTTAGTGTAAGAATTTCACCCTTATGGACCATTTCCAGTTAATGTCAATTCTGTTAATCTGAGCCAATGTAAGGCAGACAATGTGGCCGGACTTTCTGCTACTTCCTTTATTTTCCATTGCCAATGATGCAAGTAACAGGTCAAAACAGCAGCACTTATCCTTTAGTTTGATACTGTTTGATTCAGATTTCTTTCTGACTTTGTATGGACAGATAGCTCTGTCCAAGCTCTGATGATTGCACATTAACAAATGCAAAGATATACAGATTTTCAAAAACATTATGGTACTTGCTTCCCCCACTGCTTTGAGCAACAATGTTTCTTAGTTGTTTTGAAAACAAAGTGCCAAATGTACTGTTTGTACTGAATCTTCTTCCTTTTCTACTGGAGATATTATCATAACAGTCTACCAGGAGTCTACAACCACTTGATTGAAACTATGCATAAATATTTTCATAGAAGTGCTATCAATCTCATAGGCACTGATACATATAATAAACCTTTCTAAGTATTGAAAGGAAATGAGATGACAATCTTGCCATTAAGGATGGAAAAGTACAAAGAAACAGGCACTGGAAAAAAATAATTCTTCTTATATACAGGTGACAACATGATAGGCTTTGAAGGAAACAATCATGATCATGCTGCTAAGTGAGATTAAGACAGACAATATACAGTGATAGCAAAATAGACTGAGAATATGGAATTGAATAAGCAGTGGAAGAGAAAAGAGAAAATTTTAAGTTTTGGTTTTATTCCCTTAAAATCTGGTTTACACATGGAAGCCTAGGCCTTCATCTGAAAGATGAACAATTCTGCAGAATACAAGTTTGCAATATGAAGACTCAGTCCCATTGATTACTCACATAGTATATTTCACATGCCTCATTTAATATGCTGCTCTAAAACAGTTCTCAAATTGTGTAGACAAGTTAGAGTGCTTAGCAGAATCCATTCCAAAATGCCAAAGTTGCATACATGAATTGGCAGGAACTCAAATAGATCTTTATATGTTCTTATCAGTTTTCCAGACACTGCATTTATGTAATTGAAATACTAAAACTAAAAGATCGATGTGTTTTAAAACTCCTCAGAAACACACTGTTGAAAACCAAATCCAAAAATGAGATCAGGTCTGGTTAGAGTTAGACATTACAACAGATACTGTGAAGAACTAGAATGTCCCCAAGGATTTCTTTGTGAATGAGATTTGCTTAAAACAAACTAGATTTGAGAGGACAAAGCTTGCTGTTGACTCTACCTATTGAACAAGGATAAGAGTGACACCCTGATGAAAGAACTACAGAACTATACAGGAGGAAAAGATTAAGCTCTTGACTGCACCAGTATCATCCTCCTCAGCCTCATTTCTGGCTCCCATCCACACACCTTCTTCCCTTTGGGTCCATAGCTGCATTTGAGCTCAGGTTCTACTCCATGGCCCTTCCCAAGGTGCACTTAAGTATTCTGTGTCCACACTTGTCTTGATTTGACTCTGACTCAGCACTGCTGATCCATTTGGTAATCAGTGGACTTTTGGCTGACACAGAGTATGGCCACTACCTACTCTGCTCCTCATGGTTGGGACTGTGCCCCTGCCTTGTAGTCACCCTTGGCTCTCACCTTCACTTGTGAATTTTCTGATTGCTCCTTGAAATAAACACCCCTACCACTTGATTTTTAATAAGTACACAGAAAGAGAAAATATATATTATTCTGATTTTAGCTGTATTTTACTGACATGCTGGTCAAAGTTCTAAAAAAACAACGAAAAAAAACCAAAACCAAAACAAAAATCACAAAACCAAAAAACCCTCAGCTTCAGAGGAATAGAGGAGAAATAGACACAATACCTTTATTCAGTACTGAATTGTAATATACATCTATTCCACAGACCCAAAATCATCCAAAATAGGACTACATTCTGCCAGAGGTAGTATGGGTTCAGCCATGACAGAAAAATGCCTGGGAAGCAGTTTCTGTTCCCTTTAGCAGCCTGGGCTGGGTTCTTGATAGAATATTTATATGCCATTCACTCTGGGGCAGGCAATCAGCCCTGAGGTTTTGCTGGGTTACCTCTGCAAGCAGCCTAGCTGGGGGTGTCTGAAGAGAGCTTTATTTAAGGCAGCCCTAAAGAAACAGCTCTTTACATGCAATAGTCCAGAGATCCTACTCTCTTTTGCTAATGAGAGCCAGAGTGCTAAAATTTTAGCACACCATGACAACTACAAGTAAGAAAGAGTCTAATGTTATTTGGTCATCAGCTTATTGCTCACTTACAGCCAGGAGGGAAAGACTAAATTAAGTGGAGAAACACTGAGGCATGATAGGTAGTAAGAGTTTTACCTAATGGTTGAAAATCCAGTTTTTCAAAGTTCATGCATCCTTCTCCCCCATCACCAATTAAAATTGTGATATTTTTCAACTCTGGAGTCCAAATGAATATATGAATAAAATAAGTGTTAGGTTTCTTTTTTTAAACAAGGTTATATTCCTCCCATCCTTCCAAAATCTTCTGAGTATTAGTTCTGTAAAATTATTTAAGTTGTGAAACATACCCTCCCAACCAATTAAATTTAAGACTTTATATAGTCCAATAAGTTGGCAAAAGAATGATATTTCAAGAGAACTGAATATTTTCTTTTATTGACTGCTAGTCAAACAGATAAAATTCTATTTTCTCATTGCAAATACAAGGAACAAGGAGTTAGCAGCAGAGACAGTTTTCATACTGGCCAAGCTATTTCACCTGTGTTTACTGGGAGTACTTTGCTAGACATTAGCAAGCAGGAAGTTTTATTTCATACGACAAGTTGCACACCTTGCAGAAATCCTTGTAACATGTCCTCTGACCCCCAGGCCCACATGTCAGATTTGTTCATGGCATATGAGTTCTTCCTAAGTGAATTCATACTCATGTAGACAGTGTTTTGCTCAACACTCCAAAGGAGACAGTGAAGAACTGGCTTCAGGACAAAGCTGGCACAAGAAGGCCTGTGCAATCAGCTCACTTACACTCCTGTTTTGACAGATCAGCCCTGGCATGAGCACTGGCTTTCCTAGCTAAATTGGTTCTTAGCCAAATGCAGTGATAGCTAGAAAATAAATGGTATAGGAGGCAAATGTACTGCCAAGGTACTGAGCAGTCTTCACTGCCCTTTGACATCCAGCATCTTTGGAAAAGGTGACCTCCAAATAGAAAAGACAGGGAAGGAAAAAGAAGCAATATTTACTCTTCCTGGTAAATAAAGATAATGGAACACAGATGTGCCATATGCCTGTGCAAACAATAATTTGAACAGAATAAAGCAATGCTTAAATTTAGCTGCTTCTCATTGGAAATGCCTTATGTTTATTATGACTTTTTATAATAACATTTAATTTAATTGAACAATTAGAATCTTTTTTTAATTTGTCTTTATCCTAGGAATGACTTGATTTAATTTGCATTAATGTTTGTTTGCAAACAGTAAATATTTGAACTTCATTTGACTCTGCTCTGTACCAAGTTTTCATTTTTTCTCTGTTCTACAGTTTAATTACAAGCAGGTCACATTAAAATCTGGAAACCAAGATAAATAAATGGACTCAAAGTTTCCTACTAACAAAACCTGAAGTCAGATGAGGACATTTTCTCTTCAGGTACATCTGAATTCTGAATTAGGCAATTAACCAATCTTTCACAATACTTTTGACTTCAGCTTTTTTCATTTAATCACACTGTGTTTGATCCCAAACCTACCAAGCCTACACTCATGCTTAAGCATGAGAAAGCAGTGATTTTCAGCTTTGGCCCTGACTCAGCATTCTTTTGCTATTCTGCAAGTGTTTTGACTACTTACAAACAAAAATAGAATCACATACTGTTCTGATGTTATTTTATTGCCAAGAAACATTAAAGTGACAACTGCATCTCATTTCAGCTACTCCAAAATCATCTGAGGACATCTTCAAATTTATTACATAGTGAACTACAGAAATTCAAATGGATTTTTTTTTCCAGGACCCATCTCTGAGTTAATGTGGTTTAATGAGTTATTACTCCTTAGCTGTTCTACATCCTAAACAGTTAATGAAAAGGTTTAAGTCAGTGCCTTTTAACCCCTGATTGCAATGGCATGACACAGCATGCACAGATCTGTTAGTATGTGGCAATGACTTTATTACATTGTGATAAACCATGAGGGTTGATTGAATTTAAATAACTTTTGGAGGCAGCACTATGGGATCATTGTGGATCCAAAGCATGTCTATTGAGTCTTAGGGGCAAGAGTTCATATTAAAATTTTTCTTTAGTTCTCTAGAAAGTAATCAAGGTATTTTGTGTTAGGAGAGATGTTTGGGTGAGCTGGTAAGGATATAGAAGCAGCATGCACTTTCCTTTTCTCCAAGATACTATTCTCCTGCTCAGAATTTGAAGATGGGGAACTGATATGCAAACCTGTACGCAGGACAATTCCTTTCAGCAAAAATCCCCCCATGATGGACATAAGGCTGTTAATCTCAATAGAATATAGTTGTTGTTGTTTTTTTAAAAAGTGATTGAATACTAAGTACTCCTGTTAGAATTAAGAATTCCCATCAAGAATCTGAAAATGAAATATCAAAAGTCACAATAGGATGAAATTTGTCTCAGGTTTCTTAATTTTCTTTTCTTTATCAGTGTTTTCTTCCCACTGTTTACTCTCTTCAGCATACATACGTCACATAGTAAAAATTGTAATCTTTGGAATGCAAACACAGGTGACTAACAGCTATGCTGTGCAGTCACACACAAAGAGCAGCATGTGAGACAAATCTTTGTATGCATTTCACATTTACATGCAGTGATTATGAAGTATATATTTACTATTAATGCTTAAAAATCTCAGAATCTGCCAATTTCTCTGTATTGTGGCTTTTTTCACTATTATGTCATTCATAACAATTCCATGCTGATATTCTCACTGAAGTTTTTGTTCATTTTTCTGTACTCCAGACTGTCCCCATTTCCTATGGTGAGACAAATAGCCCACTAGTCACTTATAAATCTGGGTGGGATTAGGAAGTGGGTGATAAGCAGCACAGATGAAATACAACTATATGAGAGAGATTTGTTCTAACAAGCATCACAAAGTGTTTGTGTTGCATACACAGTTCTATTATTTGAAGCTATCTGGTGACTAACATAAATCTTCCATGGATAAATTTTTTCTCTAGACAGAAAAAAAATTCTGACACTGCTAAAGTCCCCCAGGTCTTCCCACAGGGACTTCTCAATTTCTGCTATTCCTGTTCTGCTCTCTCTCTGAGCTATAGTACACCAGTCTTCACAACAGTGCTGAAGGTTCTTGGCCATTCTGTAATTGGTCTTTGCTACCACTGGATGTCTATGTCTAGCTCAGATGAGAACAAAGAACCCACTGGCTTGTTTTAGTTGCCCATTGTATTTTGAATCTGAAGTCCATGTACTAAGCCATAAGAAAATGTTCTTGGTCATATATTCCTCTGATCTGGTGGTTGCCTGTCAGACCTTCTACCTTTTTTTTATTGATGGTAAAATCCACCCTGCATTCCTCTTAGTTTACTGCTTAAAGCAGGGCCTTAAAGGACATGCAAGAATGAATTAATGAATGAACACTGATAATTCAGAAACAGAGGAGCAGTTATGCTTATTTTTCTTCATAGGAATATAAAAGTCTATACAATTAAAAAGATTTAAACTAAAGACCAAAACGTTGCAGATTTCTAACCATTTTCTTGGGATAAAAAGAAACGAAACTCATAAAACTGGTGATTGCTTCACAACAACACCATTTTCCCTACTTTCCATCTGCCCCTCTAGTTTATGCCATCAATGGGAAGTAGTTGGATTAAGAGACCTTAATTTTTTTGTGTGATGGTCTTTTTGATTTCTTCTTCCAGGATTTAATCCAAGTATTTATATCTGTATTCCAAATATCATTCCCTTTCTTGAATGCAATATGAGGCAAGGAAAAAAAAATTGTTTACAAAATCCCTTCCTCTCTTTATTCATTTCCTGCCATTTTTGATTACAAATGTGTTTTACCTGAGGCTTAAAAAAACAAAGCAAAGTGCAATGACAGAGTCCTTATGTACAAGACCCACACAGAAGATTTCAGAAGCTAAAAGAACATCCAAACCAAATATGTGCTCTGAATATGAAAAATCCGTAAATTGGGATTTTTCTCACAGCATATTAGACATTTTAGCTAACAGTTGAACCATACGTATTTACTTAATGTTTTCAAACACAATTTTCAAAATAGATAGGAGCTACAAAAAAAGTTTATTAGTGCAGTAGAATAATTTTGTGTAAATTCTAAGATTTTTAATTATACTGGCTGTTTTGTATTCACAGATTATTTGTGAAGAAACCAGCGTTTTGTGAGCATGTTTGTCGTTCAAACTGGTGTGACAGTATTGCATGCAAATTTTTAGTGCCTTGAAAGCCTCTAAAATTTTTCCATTTACAGACTTTGGGGGTCCCTATTCAAGTTTAAAACCAACAACTTATGTTGCACACTCTAGCATTTCTTTCCTATTTGGATCCACATGTACAAGAGAGCTTGAAAAACATAAACAGCTCCAGTGAGAATAGATGAAATGCCATGACAGGGGAAGTACAGTAAATCTACTCAGTCCTTTTGGTCATGTAATGGGTGTGGGGCGAAATATCTGCTAAGGTGAGGCATGGACACTACTTTAGACATAAGAGAATGATAGGTGTGATGATACTTATTGTTAGCATTTAGTGAGATAGTCATACAATCATCTCTTCTTTCTTCTGTAGAATGTGTGTATAAATGAAACAGAATACTATGTAAAGATAACTAAGAACAGTAATATGAGATAAAAGTGCAATTCAGAGGGGCAAGAATGCTTATCCATGTACTCAAAAAGTTTTAAATTTGTCCATAGGATGATTAATTTCAAACAGTTCATTACTTTAAAATAATATTTCTCAATGTTTTAAGTGCTTAGAATTAAAGGTCTTCTCCATTACTAGTAGTTTTACAGCAGAAACAGATGGGTTTAAAAGTTCCTGGCATTTAATTTCTTCCCACTGGTAATCTTGTCAGATTTTCAGACATGCTAAAATGACAGAAAGAAAGGCACAAAGGAAATAACCTTGTATTCAAGACCACTGGACCATTTCATTCAATATCATGTTTCTAATAGTGGACTATGTCAGATGTTCCAACAGATGACAAAAACAGACAACTCATATTTATACCCACATTGCCAAAGCCGTTTGGATAAGTAAATCGTATTGATATTAACCTTTGTGAATTTAAGCTCTAAGGAATAAATTGCCTTAAGCATCTCAGATTACTTGACATACTAACAGAATAAAGTAGAAGTTTATTCCTAACCTGTGGCAATGACTAGTTGGCTTATTCACTGGACCATTAGGGATAATGCTTTCTCTGAGTTCATTTGTGAATTACCTGATCTACCATGTACAAGAAAGACTTATATCCTTTGCTCCTCTGCACAAGAAAATATAAATAGGGCATACTCATACCCATTGCCTAGTTGCTGTCTTTGTGTAGATGCTATCTTTTGTTACAATTCTCAGGTGCCTAGTAAAGTACCATGTTATTGGAACCATTCTTCAACAAATTTGGTTGAAATTGGCCAAAACCTTCAGAAATTACAAGAAGGGACTATACTTTTACATAATTCTCTCCCACTCAGTGTTATGTACTTGCCATCAAGACTTTAGGCCTTAGAAAACTGAAATGAAGATAGATATCTTCAGTGCTTCAAGCAGTGAGAGAGCATATTTCTGATAGTGGATTTGCACACAACATGGACAAAGGCTGTAAATCAAAACCATGAGCTGAATGCCAGAGAATACTGCTGTTTTGCCTTCTTACATATTCTTCTGAGAGATAATAATAACCTTAAGCCATTTTTTATTAGAAAGACTCAGATCCATTTTGCCAGTTTTCTCAGTCTAGCCTCACAGTCCCTATATACAAAAAGTTAACTTGTTGTGAATTGCAAGCCCTGTTACCATTAATCAAAAAATGAGAAAATACCCTACATTCATCTTCAATTAAATATATGGAACTCATCAGCTCTGGTGATTTTCATACACCACAGGGCTATTACTTGTTGTAGTCAACAGTCACACACATCTACATGTGGATTTTGGATGCTGGCAACTGAGTATGTTATGAAATTTACATTGTTGTATACTGTGTTTATTAGTCTGTATGAAAGCTGGCCTCCAAGGAAGCAGAAAAATACTTGTGGTGAATGTTTGCACAACTAAATAAGAATATATAAATGAAAAAATGTATTTAAAATAGTAATACTTCCTTTGGCAATTCTAGAAAGACCATCACAGGAGGAAAAATAGCTTTCATATTATATTCTGGAAGCAGAGATATCTTACTATCTTCTACTATCAGGTGTAGGGAAACTGTGAAATCAAGGGGCTCCACAAGAACATAGGGTATCTCTGATAAAGACTCAGTTGCATAGCTCAGATTCCACATGAGCTGCCAAAAGTCTGACTTCAGGTAAAAATGTCACTAAAAATGGATTTTCTTCCTGTACAGTTCTCAAGCAAAATGGCAAAAGACACCACATTTCCTTGTCATTTACAGTTCTTCACAGGATTCTTTCCACACTGGGAACACATGCCTTTGTGTGTTTATCTTTTTTTATTCTTATTTTGTTATTTTTTATTTTTTTATTTCTTTTTGCTGTCTTTTTCACATTGGTGGGTTGAGGTGTGGGGGTTTGGCTGTTAATAATTTTGGGTATTGCTTTGTTGGGGTATTTTTTTTATTATTTTCTTTTTTCTTTGTCCCTTCTATTCTACCTGTCTCATCTCTTCTTCATTAACATCATTCCTTCAAGAAATTAGAATTAGGCTCAGATTTTTGGTTTTTAGTTGGAGAAAGAAAATTGAGTATTTGAATTTCTTTATATATCTTTTGCATTTACATACTACCTAAAGACTCAGATAATTAGAAGACAGATAAATATTTTCAATATAAGCAGTGATATTTAGGCAATTCCTTTTTTGTGTCAAGTAGGAGAGACAGACAATGCCTCTAACAGATTCTCCTACTTAGCTAGATTTTTCTGATTTTGGCTGTCTATTTTCCAATTAGAGGAATAAGGAATATTTTTATTATTGTTGTTACTCCAGATAGATAGCTTTTTAAAAGTCTCCAAATGTTATTTACTTTTGTATTGAGAATTTCTCTCTCCAAAAATGCAGTTTTGAAAACTATAGAAAAATATGAGCAGTTTTCTCTAAAGTTGTAATAAATGTCTAGGCACATCACTATCTTGTCAGTCAGAGGCAGCACAACTTTCAGTGATTCACAGAGTGGTTATTTTCATGAGAACTACTGTCAGAAAATACTTATGCTTTGTAAAGTTGCAGATTTGAATCAGGGAGCTTACATCAAACTCAACTATTATTTGTCAAGTTATTTAATAAATAAATTAACTAATTAATCCTGCAAGCACCTAACTACAATTCAACCAAATATAAACTATTTGTAATCCTTCCACACAGACATTTATGTATAGCTGCTAATGGCAGTTCAGTCAGTAGAGATTAGATCATAAACTACTGATATTACTGATAAATTAGATCATAACTACTGATATAATTTTTAGGCAACAGATACAGTTCCAATCTCCTTTGATTACAAAGGGATATAAAACAGGACTGACCCTTGTCTACAATACTAAAGGTATTTGTTAGTAACACAGTATTCATGTCTCCTATTCAGAGAAATTAAAATATCTGTTTTCCCTGAAAACAGCATAGGTTTTATCTTCCTCTGGGTATATTTTCATGATTATTGCTTATTATATTCTCCTCCTTTTAATTTGAACATTTATTGATAAATAGAACAACTGATCAGAAGGAAAAAAAAAGCTTAATTTGAACTAGAATAAAAAAAATAAGCTGTTAATATAGGGAAAAAAAAAGTCTTGATTTTCTTAACTATCTATCTGGAAAGGTCTGTTTTGCAAGCTGGAATTGAAGTGCTCAGACCAAACATTTTAAATGCCCAGAACTGGGTCAACATCAATTGAAGGAATTATGAAAAATGTTTTACTTAGCAGCATAGCATGTTTCTTTCAGAAAAAATATGTGCCAACATCCTATATCACTTACAGGATTTTGCATTTATATCCTAATATGAACAGGATGAGGACATAGCTGGTGTAAACTGGATTAGCACCCTGAATTCCAGGACTACTAAGTCAAATATTGCTCTTTGTGAATAATTTCTTTATTTCTGTCCTGATGGACTAAGGTACAATCAGAAAAGAGATGCTGGGGGAAAATGTTTAAAATACTTTCAAAGTATCTCATCCTTGGAAGAAAAATAATTGCTTGATTTCATATTAAGGATTAGTTCTGATTTGAAGCAAGTTGTTTCACTATGTGTTCCTGACATTATTTCTGTCTCCACAGCACTGAAAGTCAAAGTAATTCACTGTAAGCTTGCCTTGGGTTGGCATTGGCTGATGTCAGGTGCCCACCAAACCACTCTCTCACTGCCCTCTTCAGATGCAGGTTGGAGGGAAAATACAACAGAAAGCTTTTGGGTTAAGGTAACGATAAAGAGAGGTCACTCGCTACAGGAAAACAGACTTGACTTGGGGAAATTAATTTATATTATTATCAATCACATCAGAGTAGAGTAATAAGAAATAAAACCAAATCTTAAAAATACCTTTCTCCCATCCTTCCCTCCTTCTCAGGCTTAAATTTATTCCTGAATTCTACCTCCTCCTTGCAATGATGCAGGTGGGTGGGAAATGAGGGTTATCATAGTTAGATACCACACAATCTCTGCTGCTACTTTCTCTTCAACAGCTGAACTACTCATAGTCTTCTACTTCTCCAGCATGGGTCCATTCCAGGGAAGTCAGTCCTCCATAAACTTCTGCAATGTGAGTCCTTCCCACAGGCTACAGTCCCTCACAAAATGCTGTAGTATGGGTTCCTTCCATGGGTGCAACCCTTCAGGAACTGGCTGCTCTGGTGTGGGTCCTCGTTGGGTCACAAGTCCTGTCAGCAAATCTGCTCAAGTGTGGGCTTCACTCTGCATAGGTCTGCAGCTCCTGCCAGGAACCTGCTCCAGCGTGGGTTTCCCTGGCAGTCCCAGCCTCCTTTGGGCATCCACCTCCTCCAGCACGTATTTGCAGGTGGATCTCTGCTCCACAGTGGACCATCTTGGGCTGCAGAGGGACAGCCTGCCTCACCATGATCTTCAGCACAGGCTGCAGGGGACCTTCTATGCTGCCTGAAGCATCTTCTCCTCCACTTCTTGACTGACCTTGGTGTATACAGAGCTCCACCTCTCCTATATTTTCTCATATATTATATTTTTTATACTCCTCTCTTATCTGGCTGCTATTTGCTTCTCTGAAATAACTTCATGTCTTTCTTGGTCATCTTATCCCAGAGATGGTAAAGCTGTCACTGATGGTACACAGTGGTAGGTCAGTTGGCACTGATTCTCTCAGACATGGAGGAAGCTTTCTTCTCCCAGCAGACACATCTGTATCCCCTACGCTACCAAAACCTTGCATTGGAAAACCAATGCTAAGGTTTATATAATGAATCATAGAACCAAAGAACCATAGAATGGTTTGGGTTGTGAGGGAACTAAAAGGCCACCCAGTAGACCACGTTTTTCAGGATGACATCCATCCTTCCCTTGAACTCCATGGATGGGACTTCCACAACCTCTCTTGGACACCTGTTCAGGGACTCTTTACCCTAACAGTAAGGAATTTTCCCCAATATCCTATCTAAACTTTCTCTCTTGCCACTTAAAGCCATTATCATTTGTCCTGTGATGCCCTTGCAAAAAGTCCTCTCCAGCTTTCTTGAAGGCCTCTTTAGGTACTGGAAGGCTGCTGCAAATTCTCCTCAGAGCCTTTTCTTCTCTGGGCTGAATAATTTCAGCTTTTTCCTTGTCCTCACAGAAGAGGTGCTCCAGCCCTCTAATCATTTTCAGGGCACTTCTCTGGACTCAGTCCAGCAGGTTCACACCTTTCTTGTGTTGGACACCGCAGAGATGGATGCAATATTCCAGGTGGGTTCTTATGAGAGCAGAGTAGACAGGGAGAATCACCTCCCTTGGCCTGCTGGCCACGCTGCTTTTGGTGCAGCCCAGGATGCAGTTGTATGTCCATACTGCAATTGCCAGCTCATGTCCAGTCTCATCCACCAGCACCCCCAAGTCCTGTTCTCAATTAGTTCTTCTCTCCATCTCTGCTCATGTCTGTGATCACCATTGTGCAGCACTTTGCACTTGGACTTGTTGAAATTCATGATGTTCTCATTGGCCCACTTCTCAAGCTTGTCCAGGTCTCTCTAGATAGCAACTTGTCCCCTTGTGCCAACTGCAGCACTGAGCTTCATGTCACCTGAAAACCTGCTGGGACTGCTCTGTCTCACTGTCTATGTCATTGAAAAAAATATTGAAGAGCCCCAGTTCCAAGACAGAGCCCTGAGGGACACCACTTGACATGTGTCTCCACTTGGACATCGAACCATTGACTGCAACTCTTTGAGTGTGTCCACACAGCCAATTCCTTACCCACTGATTAGTCCACCTTTCAAATCCATGCATCTTCAATCTGGAGATAAGAATGTCATGTGGAACTGTGCCAAAGGCCTTACCAAAGTCTAGATGAAAGATATCAATTTGTCTTCCCTTGTTGACTGTTGCAGCCACTCCATCACAGAAGAGTAAGAATAACATTGAAATTTGGGGTGAGTCATTACTACTATAGAGAATCCAGTTATATATATGACTTCTCAAGGACAAGCACAATATACTTTGATTTGGTGTATTTACAAAAGACTATTTGCCAGTCTTTATCATGCACCATTGAAAGTAAGAATCCAAAAAGAAAACCAGACATTTTTCATAGTCAAAATACAAGCTTTGAGTGGGGAAAGTGACTGCTGAAGAATAAGGTGATATGTTGCATGATGTATGAGTGTCTTAAACAACAAAAGATTCCTTAAAAATTTTTCCAGGCTTTGGATCAAGACAAGGAGTATGTAATATATTTTTTATTTTCCTTTTTCTCCTTTGTGCAGGCATTTAGACACGATGAAAGAAAGAAACCTGATATCACTGGCTTGAGTAAGCCATTGTGTGGGTAGTTAAGAAAAGTTTTTCATTTCATTTCTGTAGAACTTTTTTTCTCTTCTCTATCAAACTGAGTTTGATTTAGTTTTTTTAAGTTCAAAGTGGGCAGCTTCAAAATAGTGTATTGTTATTTCTTTTGCAGAGTATTGTAATAATATGGATCAAAAAGATTAAACTTTTAGGAGGTAAAACATGGGAGAAAATCAGAAAAAAATGGCCCGTACATATACATGTGAGGAAAGAGCCTATGGAGATGACTGAGGAAGGGAATAACAGAGTACAAGAATGACATTGGGTCAAGGGCAAGATCAAACCATACATATCACAGCAATATTAGACCAGCTATATGTCATTTTGAAAATCCCACTGCTGAATTTTTTTCCTTTCTTTTCCCCTGGAATCTAGAGAGACAATGCACTGAGCAGATTTTTAACCACTAAAGTGACTAACTGACCATTTGACCAAGATCCAGGTATAAGGTGGAGCATCTCTCTTACCCTTGGGTGGCTGTCTTTCACTGATTGCAGGCTGAACTCACCTTTGGGTTGCCAGCCTCAGGAGAAACACCCAGGGCTACCTGGTGCATCAGGTGGAGGCATGGCATGAATTGTCTGTCCAGGCCAGCTCAGAATATATCTCCTGAGTGGTGCATCAGGGACTATGTTGTCATTTCTGCCTTGTGGCTCCAGACTTCTCAGGGTGTCAGTGACACGAGTGAAAACAAAAACACGTTTTCTGACACAATGAGGACTAAAGCAAAGCAGTCAGAAAATTGGAGCTTCCCAGACCATGAGGAGAAATTGAAAAATTCTCAGCTTTTAGATACTGGGCTTTTGTGATACAAGCCAGTTCTGCTGTAAATAATGGATTTATACACCTGCCAATCTAAAACTAAATTATACCCAACATTATATTTTGTTGCTGGGTGATTTTCTAAAAATTTCTTTTAGTATTTAATACATGCCTAGTCTTTCACTAGTCCTATTTTTACTGAAGTCTAGGATAAGTATTATAGGCAATTTATGAGGAAGGAACACAAAAAAAGAATGTGATCATTTATATGATTGTCCTTGTCACAGTTACAGCATTTTTGGGGGCATTTACAAAAAGTTTACTCCCAGATGTTACCAATACTACAGAGAAATGGATTTCTTTTTTTAATACCTTTCCCAAATACCAGTCCCAGTATTGGAAAGGAATATTGAGATTAGCCAGTAGGATTCTTTTAACAAAGTAGAACTGCCATTGGGCAGAATGCATGTGTCCAGCTCACCAGCACTTTGATTCACATCTTCTTCAAGCCCTACAGCCCATTAAGGAAGATTTAAAAGGCTAATCAACCCTAGTTTGTGATCCTATTTCATGTCAGGAAAAAAAACATTTATTTTCTTTCTTTTTTTCTCTTCTTCAACAGCAGAATATGAGCTTTCCAAAAGAATTAAAGACAAGACTTGCTAACATTCTGGCTCTGTATGACATTTCCAAGAAAACACAGTCTGTGGGTTGAGCTAGAATGATCCTGGCAGCTAGTGTATACAATTCAGCAGCAGTCACCATCCAAGAATAGGCAGGGCTGCTGTGTCCTGGGGTCTTGGAGCTGGCATGCTGCCACACTCACTCCTTTCCAAACCAATAAAAGCATACACTGATGCTTCTGCCATCCTCTCTATCTATATACAGTACCCCCACATATTTTTCTTTTTTAATTACATAAAAATGCCAGTATTTGACATATACTTACATATTCACACCACTTTACAAGGGCACTCCTAAGCCTGTAATTGAAAGTTATCTAAAACTTGCCAGCAGACCTGATTTTCAACCTCCATTTCAGCTGTGGCATAGCCAAAGTGCATGTTTTACTAATCTTTATTTTTTACATCTTGCAAACAAGTTTGGCAATGCCTTTTGAATGCTTTTCTGAACCTGATTTCATCTCTTGTAACCTTCACCTGTATCCATTGCTTAGGTTTACCACCAGGGTCTGGACACCTCCTTGGTTTTTTGACAAGTTGCAGTAATAGCAAAAATTTTCAAGCCTCTGGCTTGAAAATGAAATGTCAGTCCACAAAGTTGCTGGTAGGGAGAGCTGGTGACAGAAAACCCCAGGGTGTGAGTGAAAGCAGCCTTGTACTTTGACAACTGCAGATTCCAGCCTATTAATTACATTGACCTTAACATCAAAGCACTTTTGGGTAAGAGAGTTAACAGCAGCAACACTGTAAACTTGTTACTTTTGGTGTTGTTGAAACAGTTTATATAAATGATCCATTTAAAACAAAGAAAAAAAAATAAAGAAGATACATTATTTTCTTCATTCATTTAGTTGTTCACAGTAGCTTACATTCCTTCTCCTTGCCCTCATCAAAACCAGCAATTTCCCATGAAGACAGCAGGTACATGGCAGATTTTGTTAAAAACAGAACATACTTGTGAGCTGATTTGAGCCTTTGCAGTAGATATAAATACCAGTCTACTTCTTGAAGGGTTCTGTGTGCCATAGCTGCACCCACCAGAACTGATGGTGCTTTGAACATCTGCACTGGCTGCTTACTGCAGGACTTGAATTGTGTAGAGCTGTGTAGTAGGAGAGTGACTCAGGGCAGACACAGATCACAATTTATTAGAACAGTTTTTATTAATGTTGTGGTTTAAGCCCAGCCAACAACCCATAAGCTGCTCCCTCACCCACCTAGCAGGAGGAACAAGGAGAGAATTGGAAGGGTAAAAGCTGGAAAACTCATGGGTTCAGATGAAGAGAGTTAAATAGGGAATGCAAAAGTTGTGCACACAAGCAAAGCAAAGTAAAGCAAATCAAAGCAAAGCAAGAAATTCGTGCAGCTCTCCCCATGAGCAGGCAGGTGTTCAACCATCCCTAGGAGAGCAGGGCCCCTTCATGACTTGGGAAGACAAATTCCATTGCTCAAATGCCCCTCCCTTCCTCCTTCTTCCCCCCAGTTTATACACTGAGCATGATGTCACACAGTCTGGAATATCCCCTGGGTCAGTTTGGGTCACCTGTCCTGGCTGTGTCTCCTCCCAAACTCCTATGCACTCCCAGTCCCCCCACCAGTGTGGCAGTGCAAATAGCAGAAAAGTGTTGGCTCTGTGTAAGACCTGCTTAGCAATAATCAAAACATCTCTTATGAACCCTCTGTTCAGCACAAATCCAAAACACAGCCCTAGGCCAGACACTGTAGAATCAACTCTATCCCATCCAAAACCAGCACAATTAATTATTTTTTATTAGGATTTTATTATTAACAGCAGGTAAGTATTGTCATGGTTCATTCAGTTACTTCTTCACACAATCTCATATGTATGCAGCTTCAGTAACAGCTGGAAGGCCAGCTCTTCACCAAGAAGGGAAGTCATACTGATTTGCCAATGTGTGATTGAACTCATCCTCAGCTGGACAAAGAAGAGAAAAATGTGATAAAAAGCTTGTGGGTCAAGATACAGAGAGGGAAATATCACTCACTCATTACTATAATGGGAAAAACATATTATAAACATATATTTAATACTTTACCAATCAAATCAGAGTAGAATAACAAGAACTAAAAACTAATTCTTAAAACCGCCTTGCCCTCAGCCCTGCCTTCATCCCAGGCATAACCTCACTCCTGATCTTTTTTACCTCCTCCCCCCAGCTGCACTGGTGGATAGGAAATGGGGATTACAGTCAGTTCCTCACAAGTTGTCTCTCTCACTTCTTCCTCCTCACATTCCTTCCTGGCTCCAGCAAGGGGACCCTCCCATGGGAAATGATTCTCCATGAATCTCTCCAGTGTGAGTCCTTCCCACAGGCTGGAGTTCTGCATGAATTGCTCCAGTGTGCATCCCTCCCACAAGGTGCAGTACTTTGGGAGCAGGCTGCTACAGCCTGACATCCCCACAGGGTCACAAGTGCTGCCAGAAAACCTGATTCAGTGTGGGCTTCACCCTGCATGGGCCCACAAGTCCTGCCAGAAGCCTGCTCCAACAAGGACTTCCCACAGGGTAACAGCTTCCTTCGGGCATGGAGCCTACCAGGCTGCAGTGATCTCTGTATCCCCAGGGTCCTCCATGGGCTGCAGGGGCACATCTGCCTCACCACAGTCTTCACCATGGGGTGCAGGCAAATCTCTGCCCTGGTGCCTGGAGCACCTCCTCCCCCTCCTTTTTCACTGACCTGGATGTCTGCAGAGCTTTTTCTCTCACACTTTCTCTCATTTCTCTTTCCTGGCAGCTTTTTCTCCCCTCCTAAGTATACATTATCCCTGAGACACTGCTGCCATCACTGATAGGTTCAGCCTTGGCCAGCAGCAGATCTATTTTGAAGCCAGCAGCTTTGACTGTTGAACATGGCAAAAACATCTGGCAACTTCTCAGAGGGAGAAACTCTGTATCCCTGTTACCAAAAGCTTGCCATCCAAACCCAAAACACTATCCCTTGGTAGTGGTAATATAGTCAATCAAAGGTTTGTTGTTTCAGATGTATATATAAAATTCTGCAGGATTGCATATGGCCTGAGTTATACAAACTTTTGGTACTAGTGTGTATGAGTGGCTCTGGATGGACACTTGGTGTCCTGAGTTTACATTTCTTGTAGATTCAGCAGAACCACTGCACTCCAAAACTTCTCTGCTCTGGTGATACATTTGAGCAACAACTCCCAGCAAATGCTTTCACTCTAATTGTGCTGCTATTCTCTGATAAGTACTTCTGCATCCATACCTGTAGATTGCTTGTGGGTCTCATCCACAATCACTCATACAGAAACAGGCCTTTGTGCCATGTCTAAGTTAACACATTTCTGACAACACACTGTGCAATACCTCTACTTTGTGTACATTAGTAAAAAGATTTCACAGGTTTTTCCAAAGTTTCCTGGCATATTCAGCTTCAGAAACTTAAAATCCCTAAAAACAAGGATAACCACAAATAAGAAGCAAGAAGAACTGCAATATTAGGCTGCTTTTAATTCTTCCTCAGCAGTCCTCAGTGCCCAGTGCTCTATATAACAACATATTCTGGGCAAAGTTTTGGTAATGATGAGTCCTAACTAGTTTGTTCTCAGAAGCAGTGATGGGTATAATTTTAAGTCCAACCTAATCTTACTAGTCTAAAAGACTAGATACTACCTTCTTTAGTAAATATGCAGCGAGTTGGGAATGCAGTTCAGATCAGAAAATAACTACACTGTGATAAAAGTGCTGTATGCTGAAACTTGAACTGAAGATCTCTATACTGGTCACTTTATATGAAGTGTAGATCATAAATTTGAAAGATGATCCTTTTTACAGTCTGAAATTCTGCTCATAGAGATTGTGTGTGATGCAGTTTAATTCCTGACACTAGCTTCTTCCTTCTCCATTCAGTATTCTCACATTGCTCTGTATCTCTTCACAAAAACTGTCAAACAGCACAGCTGGAGTTAATAAACTGAGGAAGGATGCCCATTACCAGTTACAGACATCCCTGTTGTTTGATGCTTTCAGTATTTCATTATCTCTGCATCAGCACTGGTACTCCTGCAACTGAAAAGCCATCAAAATAACACAGCTTGAAATGATAAATGAAAGCAGCAGAACAACTGCAGTATAGAGCATGCACTTCTGTGGGCTTTTCTAAGTGAACAGATATTTGTATCTGTGCTGTGGCAGTCTTCTTCTACCACAGCAAAGGTTTACCCAGATGTACTCATTGGCTTAAAGCCACTGGACTCATTTCACATAGCAAATTTTCTATAACAGCTAGCATACCTAAGAAATTATATTTGATCATTCTTCCTGAGAAATAGATTTTAGAAAGCTACAAGATTTCATTTTTTTCTCTTTCATTAAGGAGAGAGGAAAATGCAGTGAGATCCAGGAAAAGTCTATATTGACCACAAATAATTTTACTGCAAAATTATTGTCAATTAATTGGAATAAGTCAAATTAATTGGCACATTCACTGCTGAACTGAGGTTACGTATGTGATTCAAGAAGGTACTAAATTCTCAATGAAGAGTTAACATAATGGATGGGAATTCTCTGACCCAGTTTAACAATTAGCTGGAGGTGGCGTCATGTGAAATTTAAATGTATACTCCAGAGCAGGGAGTCCTTTCATCCTTTTCACAAAATTTCACATGAATTCTTTCATCCCTAATAAACATTGCTAAATTTAAAACAGGAAAGTATATTTCATTTTATTGGTATAAGCATTATCTGCTTAATGCCAACAGCATATTTCCAGAAACTAAAGCCCTATTTCTCTCACTATTTGTCAGATCTGCAATGCATTCATATAGCTACTGTCTATTATTAAACATGTAAAGCAGAAGACTGAGATTGGTAATTAGCTGTCAAGATTTTGTAGTAGTATCTGGGAATTAAGCCACACAGTTCCCATTATATTCCAGAGAAATCATTCAACTAGAATTCTTTCACTACTTAGGAAAACCAGAGTAAGCATTCTTACTCATGGGAGTGTAATTTGCACTTTCTGATTTCATATGATCGATATCTTTCCATTATATAGCTTGTGTTTCAATCTGTATGTTTTTCTATATAAATTAGAAGTTATGTATTGTAATTTCAGGTGCCCAGCCTTGAAGAGATGATTCATCACAATCCTTTACTGATAAACAGAAAAACAAAACAAAACAAAAACCACAAAATTCACTGTAAAATAAGTACTAAGTGCAAAACAGAAAGACAGACAAATACCCCAGACCAAAGAACCCACTGTTCCCATGTAAAAACCTCCTGTTCTCTTATCAATATAGGTAAATATTTTCTTTTGATGAATTTTGCTATATATCAAGTGTGACTAGTAAGATGGTTTTTTAGTGTTGTGGTTCAACACCAGCCAGCAGCTAAGCCTTAGACAGCTGCTCACTCACTCCCCTGATAGGAAGGGGGAGAGAACCAGAAAAGTAAAAGTGAGGAAACATGGGGCTGAGGTAACGGGAGTTTAAAAGGAAAAGCAAGAGCCTTGTTCAAGAGCTGAGTGAAACAATGAATTTATTCACCACTTCCATGGGCAGGGAGATGTTCACCCACATCTGGTAAACCAGGGCTCCATCAGACCTAACAGTGACTTGGGAAGACAAACACCATCACTGCAAACATCTCTACTTCCTCCTTCTTTCCCCAGCTGTATGTGCTGAGCATGGTGCCACAGGGTATGGAATATCCCTTGGGTCAGTTGGGGTCCCTGTGCTGGTCCCTTCCCAACTCACTGTTCACCTCCAGCCTCCTCACTGGTGAGTGGGGTGAGAAGAAAAGGCCTTGACTCTGTGTCAGCACTGCTCAGCACCTCTTAAAATATCCCTCTGATATCAAAACAACACAAATCCAAAACATGGTCCCATAACAGCTAATATGAAGAAAATGAACTGTGCATCAGTCAAATTCTTGCTTATCTAGTTTTAGACACTCATTAATACAAAGATAGGGAATTTCAGAAATTCTTGGAGTTTCATGAAGGTTCAGTTTGCTTTGACATTTGTTGAGCAATGTCATATGCTAAAAGATACTGTGTCTTTTTCCTAATAACTTAAGATCAGACAAAGTATTTTAGCATGGATGAAAAGGGATACAAAAGAGGCTCCTTCAGTTCAGTTTATTTCGTCCCTGTGACATGGCTGGAAAGAGACCGGCCCCCTCTGGGAATCAGGTATTCAAAGGAAGGTTTGGGGAGTGGCTTTTGGCTGGCAGCCACTGGGATAGGGACACGGGGGAGTAGGATCAGAATACAGGAACTCTAATGTGCTCCACGGTCACCAGGGGAGGTCAAGGGACAGGAAGAAGGGTAGCAGCTCGGGGATGAGCCAGAAGAAGGCAGGGGTATGTGAATGCTTCCTTTTACCTCAGTTTATCAGATTACAACATCTCCCTGTTTTTTGTTTTTTAAGTAGGGGGATGACTTTAAACTAATTCTAGTCCAAATTTTATTTTGACCACCATTTGAGATAAGTGGGAGAGTTAGACTGTTTTATATTTGTCAATTCTATATGATTGTCCCCTGAGGTAGAAGAAACGATTCCATTAATGGCCTTAAATATTAAATGACGTATGATCCCAAATGCCATAGCTACAAAGAAAAGAATAACAACAAGCAACATAATAGTTTTGACTATGGAAGTCCACCACCCAGAAAACCCCCAGCCCTTAAACAGTTCATTAATCCAGTCTTCTGATTCTTGTTTCACTTGTCCAATCAGGTGCTTCATATCTCGCAGAGTAGCGTGGACATTGGGAGCCTTTGAAGTCAGGTTCACACAGCAAAGTCCTTCAAACTCCTGGCATTCATTTCCATGTAGTAATAGGAGAAAATCTATTGCAGCATGGTTTTGTAGTGTTGCCTGCCTGGTTACTTCTTCATCTTCTAGGAGGGAGCTGATGGCAGTTGAAGTTAAATTTGCTTGTTTAACTACCCAACACTCCAGGTGACCTAATTCACCCAGAGCTTTTGCTGCTGCAACCCATGGAAGGAATACAAACACAGCAATTCTTTTTGATTTAGCCCAATGGAAAATTTCTGCATCACAATTTGGGTCCAGATTATCTGCACTTCTTTTTTGTATTTTATTACTAGATTTGCTTTTGTGTGTCCAATCACTAATTAAGGTTTTCTTGGGTGCTAACAAGGACAACTGCCCTATAGTACACGGTCCCCCCAGAAGATTAGAAGAAATCCCAGCCCACGCCCGGTCCCCACAAATTAAAAACAATCCCTTTGGTAGAATTTTGGGACTTGTATGAACTGGATCTTTATCTGGAATATGGTTTGTGTAAGTATACTACTTCGTGGCCACAAATTCCTTACGAAATTGTCGGATGAGATGAAAGCCTTTAGTGTCAGTGAGTGTTGGATAATCTTTAAAATGAATGCAGTATGTTGCTGGGTAGGAACCAAGCAGTTCTAACTCTTGGTGTTCCTGGTCTGCCTTGGGTAATTTTGGCAGCAAGTCCTTTACAGGATTACCTATGATCTGTGCTGACTGCCTAGGTGATATAGTGAATGGTTCAGGTGATTTATTAGGCAAGTGTATATCAAAGCTGCCTAAATACTCACTAACTTTAAGTGGGACTCCTACCAGGCGGGTGGACATAGGATCTGTTGCTGCTGCAGTGGACAGACATATGTTTTCCTGTTTGAGTGTCTGTGCCAGGGTTACCGAGATGTTCTGACGTGGCTGAGGGACGATCCACGCAGCTACAACACTGTTCAATGCTAACAAGAAGACAACTTGGATGGGGTTCTTCACAGGGTTAACTCGAGGGTAGCTTTTTTCTAAAAAGAAAAACAAACATTTTAAAACATGTTGTAAGTCTTTGTCTGCTTGAGGGTATTCCTTTATGAAGTTTTTGTTTCCTTTTCCTCTGCGGCGTCTTCTTTTGGAAGCAAAGGTTACTTGCTTCTCATCTCCTTCGGCTGTGGCTGGAGTTTTGGGGACAAAAGGCTTTACCCACTTTTGAGGAATCCATCTAGGTCCTGAGGGAGTTGATACACATGCATAATCCCTTCCCCAGGTTACCAGCTCATAGGGACCTTTGGTTTCCCATGTTTCTGGGTCCCTAATCAAAACTGGTGGATGCTGAGACAATTTAAACTGTTTACTGCTGTTAAAATGATGAACCACAGGAGGACTCATATTTTCAAATGAACAGTTTAAGAAATTGATTGTAAACAAAGCTTTACAGAGCTTTTGCTGGGGAGACATCCACACAGTTGAACTGCTTTGTCTAGCTAGTACTTGTTTGAGTGTCTGGTGTGTGCGTTCAATCACAGCTTGGCCTGTAGGGGAGTGTGGAATGCCTGTCTTATGGTTCACTCCCCACTGCTGGATGAATTCCAGGAACTCCTTGGAAGTATAAGCTGGGCCATTATCTGTTTTTATTACTCTAGGGATTCCCAAAACTGAGAAGGCTTGTACTAGGTGTTGTTTTGCATGTACTGCCTTTTCCCCTGCATGAGCTGACACATAAACTGCACCTGAATACGTGTCTTTGCTCACATGAACATATTTTAGGCGTCCAAAACTAGGAATGTGTGTGACATCTGTCTGCCACACTTCACAGCTGCCTAGGCCCCTGGGATTAACACCCATACCCAGCGATGGCATGGCCTGGAGCTGACAGCTGGGACAGGTGGCCACAATAGCCTTGGCCTGACTCCGTGTTATCTGGAATTGGCGGACCAAACCTGGTACATTCTGGTGGTATTGCTGATGGCTCAGCTTTGCCTGTTGGAAGATGTCAGGAAGGCATGCCTTTTCTGCTGGAGCTGCCAAGGTGTCTGCCATTTGTTTTCCTTCTGCGATCTCACCTGGCAAATCCGTGTGACCTCACATGCATCACATAGAAGGGATGTTCTCTGTGTGAAACCAAATAGATTAGTTTTGATAACAGCCTAAAGAGCTGCTCATTATCAATGTCTTTGAGCACTGCCTGCTCCGCTCTGGATACCACCCCAGCAACATACGCAGAATCTGTTACCAGATTAAGAGGTTCAGAGAATTTCTCAAAGGCTCTCACCACTGCAGCCAGCTCTGCAATCTGGGGTGACCCCTCCACAAACTCAACATCAGCTTCCCAATGCTGAGTCTGTGGATTTCTCCAAGCCATCACCGACTTGTGGGAGCTCCCTGATGCATCTGTGAATACTGTGAGTGCCTTGAGTGGTGTTCTGCTCCTCTTCTCACGATGTATGAGGTGGAATTCCTCATTGAACAACTTATGAGCTGGGCTGTGAACAGATATCTGTCAAGTGTAGCTGTCCAGAGATATCTGGAAGCTGGCATTGCTCTGCAACAAATGCTCAAACATCTCTTTTGTTAGCCTTTCAGGAGAATTCTTTCCCTCCCCAGAAAGTTTAATTGGCAGGTGTATGCATGTGAAATCCGATCCGGACAGCTCACATAACCTCATTCTTGCTTTTTGAATCAACTGAGCCATAAGCTCCTGTGGTTGTGTAATGGTTTTGGATCTTTGGTGGGAGAGGAAGACCCATTCTATGATTAAGAGTGAGTCTCTCTGCCCCTCTATCCACTGAAATATTAAACCATGTAAGTGTGGCAATTTCCCCAAAACAATGAATTTGAAAGGCAATTCAGGTTGGTAGCGGTGAGCTTGCCTTTCAGACAGAGCTTTCTGTACCTTTCCAATTGCAGCCTTTGCCTCTGATGTCAGTTCCCTAGGAGAAACCAGCTCTCTGTCCCCTTTCAGTAAATTGAAAAGGGGTTGTAAGTCCTCGTTAGTGAGGCCTAACCACAGTCTTACCCAATTCAGCGACCCACACAGCGAATGGAGATTTGCAAGAGTTTTAGGATTACAATTAATTTCTAATTTCTGTGGAACAATGGTCCTTGCAGTGATCTCTAGGCCCAGATATCTCCAAGGTGGCATCCTTTGAACCTTGTCATCCTGTAATTGAAATCCAGCAGAGGTTAAAGCTTTAACTACTAGGTCAAGCATGTGTTGGAGTATTGAATTATCAGGAGCACACACCAGCACGTCATCCATGTAGTGTAGTATTATGGCCTCCCCTCTCTGTGCACGCACAGGAGACAACAAGGAAGCTACGTACCACTGACAGATAGCAGGACTACACTTCATGCCCTGTGGAAGCACTTTCCAGTGGTATCTCTTCATTGGAGCCTCTCTGTTCAATGATGGTACTGAGAATGCAAACCTGGGAGCATCTTCAGGGTGAAGTAGGATTTGGAAAAAACAATCTTTGATATCTAATACTGCCAACTGCCAATCTCTAGGTAACATAGTTGGAGAAGGCATCCCAGGTTGAGGAGATCCCATGTCCTGAATTACTTTATTAATTTCCCTAAGATCATGTAATAATCTCCATTTGTCTGTCCCTGGTTTTTTTATTACAAAGATTGGGGAATTCCAGGGACTTTTTGTTTCTTCTATGTGATTTTTTGCTAATTGTTCCTCTACAAGTTTTTCAAGTGCCTGTAACTTTTCTTTCCTTAGCGGCCACTGTGGTGTCCAGATAGGTGTGTCACTTAAGCCGTGTTAGCTTCCGGACCCGGCACTGCACGGTGGCCGCTTCTAAAAATCCTTAGGAGTTCTTGGAATTATCATTTTAACTCCCCATTGTGACATGGCATCTCTTCCCCACAAGGGACACTTGTAATCTATTACAAATGGACGTACACTGGCCAATCTGCCGTCCGGTCCCTCAATTTGTACAATGCGTTTTGATATTTGTGCTAATCGAACTCCTCCTATACCCTGAATATGCCCAGCTACAGGTTGCAGTTCCCAGTGTGAAGGCCACATCTCTTCAGGTATTATGGTTACATCTGAGCCTGTATCCAAAACACCCTTCACATGTAGATGGTCTGAACCATGTGTCATGTTGCATGCCAGAGAAGGCTTGTCCTCCTTCACTGTCTCTGCCCAGTAAACCTCTGGTGATTTATCTTTTGCTGTGATATCTGCTGGAATAGGAAAAGCTTGGGCTAGAATTTGTCCCTCACACAAATAGAAAGGTGCTTGCGGACAACGAGCTATTATGATAACACCAGATATTTTTTCCCTTCATGGTCATAGGAGCTATTTCAATTTCTACAGGTGTGTGTGCTGTGTCTCCCACAACAAAATACTCACTCTCCATGTGGCAAACCGTCATATCAATTAAGGAGCTCGAGATGTCCACTGTAATAACCGTCCACTCAGCAGATCTGAAATGAAAACCTTTGGTAGTCTGTAGCCTAATACGGCCACAGAACTGCCTGTCTTTGTTAAGAGAACATTCAACATTTACATTATCTATTATACCCACATTGTCCATCCCACCCTCCCCCTTTGCTTTTAAGAGAGAGGCTTTTGCTACAGTATAGCCCGCAGAATTTATATCCTGGTGCACTATGGTGTTTATGGCAGGCCTGCGCCTCAGTTCTAGTTTTTTTGTTTGTTGATCTCTTTCTGTTTCCTGTTCTGAGGATAGTCCCTAGCAAAATGTCCTTGCTGCTGACATTGGAAACAAGTGATCTTCGACAGCTGCTCTGCTGATAACTGCTGCTTCTTCATCTGTGATCGTTCAGGTGCTGGAGGCTTAGGAGGTGCTGGACTCGGAGTCCTCTCAGGAGCACTGAACAGCTCTGCTTTGCGCGTGCAGGCCTCAATCATCTGTGCTAGAGTTCGTTCTGGGTATAGTGGCAGGCTTAGGATGACCCTCTGACAGGCTTGACTGGCGTTTTTCTCTGCTAATTCCTTAATCAGTTCTGCCTGCATGGCTGGATTGTGCACCTGGCGTTCCACCTGTGTCTTCAAACGATCTATAAAGCTCAAAAAATTCTCAGAAGAATATTGCTAATTATTAACATAGCTAGTAGTTACTTCAACTGTTGGCAATTTAATAAAGGCCTGTTCAGCTACATCACAAACTTTATCCAAAATAAATCTAGACAATAACCGAGTCTGCTTTTCAGGGCAGTATATGTCCCCCTCCCCACATAAATGCTCTAATGTAATTTCATTATCATCAGAATCCTTGGAATGTTCAGGATTTTTGTGAATCTCTGTGAAAAGACTGCTCAAAGAACATTTCCAAACATTAAACCATAATTCATATTCAGCTGGGGTTAGCAAAACACCTGAAAAGGTCCTTTAAATCATGCGGAACCAGTTCATTTGATGTAAAAGTTGCTCTCATCATTCCCTTAAATATTTCACTTTGCCTCCCAAATTCCCTTTGTACCTTACAAATTTCTTTTTTATCTTGGTATGATAATGGTTGGTAGCTTCTTTTACCATTCTTTCTACCAATGTATTGAACTGGTAAAGCATCAAAAATCATATTAGATTCAGGGTTAATCGGTAAGTTAGGGGTTAATTGGTTCTGTGCCTCTGCCGGCTGTGGCTGTGTAACTGAGACACGTGCTTCCCCACCCTCAGCCTCTGCACTCCCGGGGCTTTCATGGTTCTCCTCCCTCCCGGTATTAGTGAAAGAGTTACAATGCGGCCTGGAAACACAAGCCTGAAAAAATGGATTAAAATAACCAGGAAGATATTGAGCAGAAATGGGAGTTGGATGCAGGAACGGATTATTGGAAGAAAAAGGCACGTTATTGTTAGGATTTACTATAGGTTTTTCCCTTTGCACCAAAGAAGGGTGAGATTCTAAATTAATCTGCTCACATGGCAGTGTTGAAAGAGAAGGGTACAGTGGTAAGCTTGTAGCTGGTTTCTCAGGAGGTTCTAATTCAGTGTATTTTGGAGGATCTTTTGTATTAGTAGTTTCTTGAGGTATTTCTGATTTCTCTTTTAATTCAGGGACAGGAGGTTCCGAATTAGGTAAAGAGGGTTTTAAAGAATTTTCCTGTGGTTGATCTTTGTTCTCTAATTGTGATAATTGTTTGTGAATGTTTAAAAATATAGGCAAAAATAAAGCAGCAGTGGTATCACCTTTCTGTATTTTAGAAGTTAATAAATCTCCAAAACTGTCCCAAAATAAAACCGATTTGATATTTTGCTTATCAAATTCTGTAACTTCTCAAGACAACCCGCTAAAACTTTCCAATCTGTTTCTTAGAAATTACAACATCCTGTACATCTAGCATTTCTTTAAGCTGGGAAACAATACTCTTTTGGTGTGCTGAAATATTCCCCCCCATTCCGATGTTATAAAAACAAAATGCACAATTCCCTGTCTTTGGCAGAAAAGTTACAAAATAACAGCCGGTTGCAAAACCCAGATGTGTGAGTATGGGGGTGCTGGGCCTTTGTTACTCTCCACGTGGCTTATCTGTGGCCACACAGACGGTCCCGGGGATCCCCCTTCAGGGAACGCTCTGGTGTCTGTGCTTACAGTCACAGCGTAACCCCGCCAGGCAGCGCCGGCAGAACGCGTGTGTGCCGGCCGGGTTGCGCAACACCGGCCACGTGTCGCCGGCTGCACGCCTGAACTGCTGCCGCTTCCCACCCGCGGGTACAAACGCCCCCACGAGTTTCGGGCTATCCGTTTAAAAAACCCCCCTCCCCTGTACCTCGGGGCTAACTTGGGGTTCCCACCTCCCCGAAGGGATATATTACCTTACTCAAACGGAGCGCGGTTTCGCTGTAACTCTGCAAAAGTTCCGATCCAAAAGCGGCTTCTCCGAGATTGCGAAGAAGGTGTCCACTTCACCGTCCTGTGTTTGAGGCTGGTAAAAACAGCTCCAACCACGGAGGAAGTTGAATCACCCGACTGGCCTTTTTTAAAGTCCGAAAACTGAGACTTCAGGCAAATGGGGTTTAAAATCAAGCCCCACAGACAGGCGCCAACTGCTAAAAGATACTGTGTCTTTTTCCTAATAACTTAAGATCAGACAAAGTATTTTAGCATGGATGAAAAGGGATACAAAAGAGGCTCCTTCAGTTCAGTTTATTCCGTCACGGTGACATGGCTGGAAAGAGACCGGCCCCCTCTGGGAATCAGGTATTCAGGGGAAGGTTTGGGGAGTGGCTTTTGGCTGGCAGCCACTGGGATAGGGACACAGGGCAGTAGGATCAGAATACAGGAACTCTAATGTGCTCCAAGGTCACCAGGGGAGGTCAAGGGACAGGAAGAAGGGTAGCAGCTCGGGGATGAGCCAGAAGAAGGCAGGGGTATGTGAATCCTTCCTTTTACCTCAGTTTATCAAATTACAACAGTCATACATTTCCATTGCAGAGAATGACATGATAATTTAAAAGTATGAGGAGAAGAAAAGAATGTTTCTTCTCACAATTTTGCGTTTGGGCAGCTGGAGTATATGCCTTCAGGGTCTAACTAAAACACCTCCTATATTTCGGTTTTTTTAAATTATTTCTTTCCATAATAGATTCCTTGGCCATATGTATATAATATATGTATGTAATAACTAAGGAAGTTGCTAAGCCTAAGTATACAGACCTGGTCATGTTTCTACCTGAATTTATCTGCTTTTTAAAATTTTATTTCATTTTAAATACTGGAAAAGAAATAGATATTGTCTGGTTTGACAGTCAAATACAATTCTGAACTTGGGAAAACTTGGGAAAAACACTTGGGATTAATGTTAATAAAAGACAACTCTTATTTCCTGATAAAATATGTGTGAAAATTTAGTTATATAGTTCCAGAGACTTTCATTCCTATTTAATTTCTCTCTCAGATGTTGAATATACATTTGAAAATTTTGGTTTTCAATAAAGGTTGGATTAAAATTTCAGTGTTACCAGTTGCATGTTTCTTATGAAGAAAAAATGGAAAGAAAAAAGCAAGAAAGAAAGAAAGAAAGAAAGAAAAAAAGAAAGAAAAGAAAGGGAAATATTTTCAGCCCATAGTCAGGATTTCAGAAACAGAAAAAAGACTATGCACGTATTCACACTGACAAGTACTTCTTTCCCACTGACAAATGACTGGTTCCTCAGGTTTCCCTACTGGAAAGTCAATGAACTGACTCATGTGAGACTGACTGCAAGCTGCACACAGACACCTTTTTTTTTTTTTCTCTTTTCCAAAGTTATTCTGAGGTAATTATTTTCTTGTACCTGAACTGATTGCTGAAATACTTTTTCTTTCCCTACTCTACCCCCAGTCTTTTTTTTTTTTTTTTTTTTTTGTTAATCCCCTGCAGGTATTTAGAATTAGCTTTCATGTTGTGCCTTAGTCCTACTTTCCTCAGGCTTTGCAAATTCTCATTTCTTAATAAACATTTTTTATCATTTTTGTTATCCTTTTTTTGGAGTCTTTCCAATTCAGCAAAATCTTTTTTGTATTATGGAGCCCAAAACAGTGTAAAGCACTCAAATACCGTTTCACCAATTTTACACTGAGATAAAAAATTAATTACCTGCCCCCCTTCTCCTGACCTAATTCCTCTCATTATACTGTACATGCTCAATATGGTATTTGCCATTCTGCAGCATGTCACTCTGTATTCTTCTGCAGAGTTTATGGTTTCCTCTGAGCCTGTTTTTTTCCTGTAGCCATGGAAATTTCTAAATTAGTATTTCTCCATGTTACACATTAGAGTCTTTCACACTTCACATTTAGCATGATAAAAGGTCAATTTCGCAGTATTTAGACCCCAATCACAGTAGGGCATATTAGGGTCTTCACTATATTCTAAGGCTGCAATGAACAGAAAAAATGGTGTAGTTGGATGCAGCAAATTCTTCCAACCCTGCCATTATGCTGAAAATGCAAATCTCTCTTTTCTGTAAGAAGACATTGCCAGGGTTGTTTTGAAGAATTACCTGTGTTTTCCTAAGAAGTGGGGCTATAATTTAATTTTTTTTAAATAATTGCAATATCTACACTGGCCTACTTAGCTATATATATCATGCCATCAATTCATGCTCTGTCTTCCTACGTTCTGGTAGTTATTCTTACTTCTTCACCTCCATTTTTATTTTAGTTTTTCTTAACTGAAACAAGCAAACTTTTTACAGAAATTCCCTTTTTATCACATGGATTATGTCACCTTGGTCAAGAAAACAGAATGACTGGCACTCTACTCAGGGAGTATAAGTATCCTTTTCTTCCTACCTTTAACCATTAGGCAGACAGACCTTAAGCAGCAGTGTAAATTCTTTCTATTCCCATGCTCTTTGTTACTCATACAGCCTCCAGGACCTTAACCAAGGTGCAAAGATTTTTCACAGCATTGTGCAGCAGACAAAACCCTTTGTTTGCCCAGTTAAATGAAAAATCAAATGTTTGGCTTAATAGCAGTTATGAATTTGACCCAATGACTTGACTCAAGTACAGCATCAGATCCAGAAAAACATGATTAAAATATTTCTACATAGATCCTTCCATCACTGTTTTACTATCTCTAGTTAGCACATTCTATTCATATGTTAACAATATAAGTGTCTAAATAGGTACATAGATTTAACTTGGGATAGGAAAATAAAGCCAAACACTGTCACAATCATTCCTATAGCATTTGTTGTCTGAAAAGCAGTTTACTGTACAACTTCATGGTGTATAATGCAAAATGCAAAGAATGACTGATGAAGAGCATTGTACCAGAAATGATAGGATGTTTAACCTGTAAAAGGTGCACAGCCACATCATTCCACTAGACCTGACAAATATCCAGTGACAAGCACTGCAGACTGGTATTTGCTAACCCAGAAGACATTAGAGCTTGAAGTCTTATTACTTCGGTTTTATATTGATGCTGTTGCTCTTGGCCTTACAGTCATATCTCAAGTAACACAGGCTTCTAAAAGGTTGGTGAATAGCCTCAGCTCTACGTTATCTAGGCTTTATTCCTCTTTAGTCAACAGGAAGAGAGAAGCATCTCCCAAGGGGCAACTCATTTTTTCATACACACTTACATTATTGTTGATGAAATATTTCTGAGAAGCAATTTTCTCTGAGGATTCAAGGAGAAGAGTAGATAGGGTAATTTGAACCAGTTGACTAACTTTTAGAGAGTGAAAGGGACATGCAGTGAGTGACACCAAGAGTCACTCCAGGGAGCAATGTGAACTGTTGCTGTGGGACTGGAATTTTGCTGGCTTACATCTGCTTAAGCCATGCAAAATGTTGCATGATTTACCCTTGGCTGGGTGTTGGCTGAGCAGTGTTAACAATGTGACCACTACCAATTACAGAAGTGAATCTGAGGAGATTCTGACCCTGACAGAACTGCTGCTGAGTATTGAACCCAGAGCAATTCAAGCTTATGGCTGAAGATCAGTTCTGTGTTCAAGTGTCAGCCTCTCTGGCCACAGCTAATAAGTCTGTCACTGATGAAGCCAGGGACATTAAAACTCATCTGTAGTCTTCTGATCAGCAGAGTGCTCTTATTCATATCAGTTTTCTTCTGATGTGGTACTTTGTCACTTTTGAAAGCTCAGCACCAATGGACAGTGATATTACTTCTTGCCTGTAATGAAGCACTAAGTCAGGATGATGTTGCTGTGAGTGCTTTCTCAGTACAGAATGGAATATTTGCATAGATTAGCCTGCTAGCTGATGGTCCTTGACTGCTTTAATTTAAAACACACTACTTTCCCTTGAAATGCCATACAGGTTTGTTTATTTATTTATTACTTTGCATCACTAGAAGATGCACAAATTCTTTGAATGGATTCCTGAGGCAATTTATTTCTTCACAGATGAAAAATTCTGTCCTTTTTGTTAGGAGGCAAGTATACATTGAACAATATAGAGGTATCTGAAAGCAGTAGAAATCATGAAGCAAAGAATAAACACTATTTTTTGACATTTCTGTTGACTAACTTGTGTTACTGTTACTACTGTTTTATGTTTTTAGCTCATCTCTGATAAAGTTCTCTGATAAGGATACCTGCAAGATAACAAGTATAACCTTTTCTTCCTAAGACATCTGGTAAAATGATGAATGACTGGATACATGTAGACTTAAGGTTGACCTCTTGACTTCTACTATTCAGTAAAATAAACTGGAATAAGACAAAGTTTAGCATCCAGCTCTTAAAATCCCAAAGGTTTTCTAAGTGAAACAGAGGCATAGAGATTCAATCTCCAAAAATTGTTTGGAATTTCATAGATGAAGTTAAAATACCTCCCAGCTTCTACTCTGCATGTAACTTTCTGAATTTAGAGATTATAGACATATAGACAAATATAGATATATATAGAGATTATATTTAAATATATAGCAATAATAATATACATATGTAAATGAATACATTAAATAAACTTTATGATCCAGAATCACTACTAATCTCTGTTCAGTCTTTTCACTGTGAGTAGTTATACCAATATCAATAGCAAGTTTTTCAGACTTCTTGATAAATTTCCAGTAGCCCCACTCTGATCTTTCAAGCAGTCTCAGATAGAAGATATTTTACCCAATCTTCTTAGCCTATAAAGGATAAGAGAATCAAAAAATCTAAAATCAGAAAAGATATAATGTGTCATTAGTCCAAATTTCTGCCAGCACAGAATAGATTTCCACATTACATTTACAACTGCATTAAATTATTTTTTTATTTTATTGATTTGATAGGTAATTTTCAATAAGCCTTCTTCTTTTTTTTTTACATGACCCTGTTTGACATTACTCCCTCAAATATTCATAGACCTGTCATTATAACCCCTTGTAACCTTTATTTGGTGAAGATGATGTGTATTTAACTTTTTTATTGATTTTTTCCAATAAATTACCATATTATTAATTTCTCTTTCCTTTTAATTTAGTCAGAAACTACTTGGAGTGAAAGTGCCATTTCACATCTTTAGCTGCTGAAATCTGATATTACTGAGAATAGAATCTGTTTCCTCCAGGGTGACAGAAATAAATAAAAAATGTTATGTACAACATCTAGATGATGATATTTAAAGTTATGTTCCTCAAAAAGAAAGATACTTCACCTTATCTAATTTACTGAGCTTTATTTTTGTTACCTTCTGCTGGTATGTTCATGAAGATGTTCAATGAGATTTGAACAGCACTGGGATATATAGATCATTAGTAACACTTCTGTGACAAGTAAAAAAAATTCTAATCAGAGATTAATCATAATGAAAGATAATGCTTTTTTTTTCCAAGTTCACATTCTATGCATTGCTATATACTATATTGCTATATACTACATTTATTGGGATTTCTTGAAAAATATTTCAAATTCACCCTTGATTTAATAGGTTAGATCTTTATTGAAGTCAGAGGAATTACAGTGCCTATTATGCTCATTGCATTGACCTTACCTTCTGTAGAAAATTGTTGAATTTTTTTGATAACAAGTTAATTTAACATGATTTCTTACTTATGAACTCTTGCTGCCTGAAATTTTCCTCAAGGTACTAAAGGATTTATTGAAGTTTTTCTCTGATCTCTTATGTAGCACTTACTTAAGAGACATAAAAACAAGTTCTATGAATTACCCAACCTACCTCTTGAATTCTCAAAAATGGTATTTGATAGTTACATTTTTGATGTTAGGTATTTATTAAAATTTGGCCATGTTGACCTCTTCATGTATATAGCATTTAAAAGATGTATTCTTTGTGATAATTGCATTTCTTACGTATTTTTCTGTATGACCTGGATTTACTATCCACTGCTAGAATTTTTACCTTCCTTCTCAAAAAAAAAAATGAAACCAAAACCAAGATGTATGAAACACATTGTTTAAAAAATTATACTCACAACTCCAGCTAGTGACAGTCCATCTATCTGAAGCACAGTTATAGACAGTGGAACATAGTCTATAACTATGGAATCCATGTAGAAGTCCAGTATCAGAGACTATGTATTAAACTTAAATTTACTGGAAAGTAAAAAATGAGATGGAAAAAAAAAAAAAAGTTCAATATTTAGAGACTAAGAAAATTCCAATCATATTCTCAGACTCAACCAAAGGGACTAATTAGGTATGTTGATCATCCCTCCAAAGTCTATCAGGCAACAGTGTTCTATAAACAATTTTATTTAATAACTGTATACAGGGATATAAAGATACAGAAATATAGGTGAAAGTAATCCAATATGGTCTCAATTCTAACTGAAGTTATAATGTGTTTAACATCTGACATAGCACAATAAAGGAAGAATGTTTTAGAGATTGTGTACTTAAGTTCAATTATAGCTTTCAAGTATGTTTTATACTCTTTCTGACTTTTTCCTCCCTTCTGTGTGTCAGTTTGATCATACAAGAAAACAATTTGATCACAACTGTCAACATACAAACATCAAAGTTAGATTCTACTGCTTCACAACAGTGTAATATAGTGTTGTGAAATTTAGATGGTAGTAGGTGGTGGTAACAGATATTGATACAAGGCTTTACAATCCAAAATGTCTGTCTGGGGTCTGTACAACTCTTCTCAGTATGATATTTCAACGTCTCAGACATCTAGTGCTTTATCAGGTCCTGTGAAAGATTCCTAAAGAAACCACCACAAGAGAATGCCTACAGTATGAAAATACTTTGTAGACTCAGGTTCCTGGCTGTCACCATCATTAATAGCACTAGTTTTTCACTGAATTGAGAAATGCATTAATTTTTTTCACATTCAATTCATAGTTAAGATGTGCACAGATTTCCTTTAAATTTTCAAGTCAGTGATGAGGAATAAATATAGTTTTATCTTTATGATTTGAGTTATATTCAAAAATGTAAAACAACTCAAAATCAAGCAGAATCAAAATCCTTTATTCCATCCATGTCAAGCTACATTATCCCCTGACTCAGTATTTCAAATGTGAGCCATATCCAGTTTGAAGAGTCACATTGTGTTATGGGACCGTATGTAACACAATACGATGAGTGTAATGGGCATGAAGCATCAAAGAAATAGTGTATCTGCTGAAAGTCATGACAATTTTCATTTGACAATAAATGCAATGAATTTTAACCTGTTACTATGAGACTTATTGATACTTTCATATTATTAATGCTCTCAAAAATGAATTACATTGTTATGTGCATATGAGTACAACTATAATGTGATTCAGCTCCAGTGGGAATTATGAAATTTCCTAAAAATAATCAAGTAATTTCCTTTTCTTCCTGTGCTATCCCTTCCCTGTCAGTGTGCCATTATGTTACAAGAACTTCAGGTGCTTGAGTCCAATATAAGCAGAAACAAATTAATGAAACTTCACCACGGTGTGGGATTTGAAAATATTTTTTATGGGTCCACTTAATTATTAAGTAACTCATCTGTCTACTACCTGGGAAGGAATTTTTTGATTAAAATATGTATTGAAAGGTGGTTTGAGTAAACTTTAATTCACAAAATACTTACAAATCACATTGGTGACTCACAATTTTAAATCTGTGTTAGGTCTGCATCATCAAACTGTTTAATTTAAATAAATGTATTTATATTATAAGGATATGAGTGTACGTAATACAAAATGTAGAGGTTCGTATGTAATACATATAATATACATACACACATATAGATATGTATGCATGCAGAAGAGAGAGGGAGCAAAATGAGACTAATATTAATATGGCCACAATTTTATTAACACAGTGTGGGTGGGTATTTTTAAGTGAGATGGTATCTAACCCTACAGCAAACTGCTAAATAGGAACAAAAGGTCCTGTTTTCCATGAGTGTGGGCATGAATACTGTTGGATAGCTGAAAAGAAAAGAATTAATTGCTGGATCAGTTTCCAAGTAGTCATTGAGCAACAGCAATGAAAATGAACTCTAAAGAATCTGTGTTGATGATCATATCTCCCCTAGGTAGTCCTGGCCTAGTTGAGAACATAACAATTACTAGAAGCCTAACTCTGTTGTTTATAGATCTGGTTCTTCAGACCTATAAACAGGGGATGATAAGGCTATTAAAAGAGAAAAAAATATTTTGAAACCAACACATCAATTCTTGTCGAAATACTGCCCTGCCTTGCTCACTTAGGTCTTAAGCAATTTCGTACTCTTAAATTTTATAGACATTTTTATTTAGTAGACCATTAGGTTTCAATGCAATCTGGGAAATTTCTGATAGTATTAGACAAAATTCATTAAAACGTTTTAGTTGTTTCATCAATAAATATTGCCAAAACCACTTTGGTCTTTGGTAATTTCTCTGTCGAGTTGGCTAGGATGATCTGGTATATTTAGTCCTTTGAATTTTCAGAATGACAAAGACTCACATTTTATTCTTCCTGTCCAAAAGTTACATTAGCAAATTATTTTGCACTTTTCCTGCCTCTTTCTTACTTTTTGTTTTGCTTGGTTGTTTGGTTTGGTTTGGTTTGGGTTGAGTTTTAGCTGTAAAACAAGAATGAAGCAACATCTAAGTTTGTTGCTTCGCTCTAGCAAGGCAGGTATGGGATTTCCCAATAATTGACTTCCCTAGAACAGAAATAATACTGCAGACCAAAGGCCGAATCTGCACAACTTTGTTGGTGATGTATTTTTAACAGAGTAAATTTAACTGACCTCTGTCAATACATTTTACTGTCACGGTTTTGTAAGCCCTCAGAATGGCAAATATGCCTTTTCTCTCTCACTCTCCCTGTCTTATTTCCCTGTACAGCTTGAGCATTCCTCTCTGAGATTGAATTGAAAGCAGGGACACACACCCATGCAGCCCAAACTCTACTGAAACAGGTTATCCTACTATGTTAGAGAAACACCTGGCATGGAAACTTAATCTACTGCTAACAGGAGTAATTCATCTTTGGAGTCAACTGAGTCATTGTAAGGAACATATTTAATGATTGCTCTCTGCCCTGCAGCAGTTACATTTTTATTTCTGGGTACAATTCACTATGTTGTTTATTCTGCATACAGCCTAAAGTCATCTAAGGCTCTCAGATCAGGAACAGAGCTAGTATTGAACTCTCTAGGACAGAAAACCTTTTTCAATACAAGACTATGATTACTATTTGACCTATTTCACTTTGTTTTGAGAGGTTGTATGAAATATGCTCATTAGAGGAACCTGAATTTGGCTTCTTTCGATAGCTCCACAGTCAGCTTAAATCAAGCTAAACCAGGCAGCTATTAGAAAGGGTAATTCTGTTCATAATTACCTTCACCTTCTCACCAGGGCTTCCTTGCCATTCTCTTGCATTAACTTTACTTATTTCAATCTATGGTATGAATCATATATATATATATAAAACCCAAACAACTGCTGAGCTATATAACCCCTCTAGCTGTCTGTCAGGATTTAATAGCAAGCAGCAAGCAAGCCCCATGCAGTTGCTTGCTCAGTCCCACACCAGCAGGATCAAGGAGGAAATCAGAAGGGAAAAAGCCAGAAAACTCATGGGTTGAGATAATGACAGTTTAATAAGGAAAGCAAAAGCAGTGCACACAAACAAAGTCAAACAATAAATTATTTCACTGCTTCCCATGAGCAGGCAGGCATCCAGCCATCTCCAGGAGAGCAGGACTCTCTCACATGTAATGGGAACTTGGGAAAACAAACACCATCACTCCAAATGCCCCACTCTTCTTTCTTTTTCCCCCACTTTATACACTGAGCATGTCACATGGTCTGGAATATCCCTTGGGTCACTTTGGGTCACCTGTCCTGGCTGTGTCTCTTCCCAACCTCCCATGCACCCCCAACCTCTTTGAGCACACAGTACAAAAAGCAGAAAAGGCCTTGGCTCTGTGTAAGCTGTGCTTAGCAAGAAAAACATCTCAACATTATCAACCCTGTGTTCAGCTCAAGTCTAACACACACACCAGCCACTGTGAAGAAAATTAAGTCTACCCCAGCCAAGACAGCACACTGTCAAAAAAATGGAAA
This sequence comes from Muscicapa striata striata, assembly GCA_030060385.1. Classification (NCBI taxonomy): domain Eukaryota; kingdom Metazoa; phylum Chordata; class Aves; order Passeriformes; family Muscicapidae; genus Muscicapa; species Muscicapa striata. The sequence continues at coordinate 2,594,652 of JAREIS010000099.1, read as the reverse complement.
TGGAACATATAAATAGGTATGAGGAGAAAAATTGACCTAAGTGTGCATTTTTCACTAAGTGTGATCCAGTTCAAAAGTGATCTCCTACCCACAGTTTTTTCCAGTGCCTGGATATTATCAGATATAACATATAAGTAACTGCAGAACAAGCTAGATCAGAAAATTCAAACAGACAGACACGAAGATTTAAGAAGGGCAGGATCATATGGAGAAGGTTAACAAGAAGGAGAGCAAAACCACCTGTGTTACGTCCTCAATTATTAAACATTACACATTACACAAAACTTCCCCCTTTGATCAGTCTAACTTGATTGTGAAGCCTCAAGGCTAAAAGTTTGATTATGTTTTGATTCAAAGCAGCTTTGAATTAAAGTCAGCTATGAAGACAGCAGTTCTAATGGATTTAATTTATTTCTTATTAACACAATTTGCAGTGAGCACCAACAGAAGGTGTCATTCAAGTCACCAGTGATACATGTAATCTCAGGTGATAGTAAGTAATAGAAACAATAGAGAAATGTGATGTAGGTAGAGGTGGAATAAATGTCTTCTTGTTTCCAAAAAGTCTTGATTTTATCTCTGTTGCTCAATATTGCCTTAAATATTGGGGTCTGAGATTTTTCCTAGCATTTTTATGGACACAGAGATGTGATGATGATCTGAGGTTCATTTACTGTTTTTTAGGAAATGTCTCCTATTTCTGAAGCATAGGGCATCTAGAACAAATGTTCCTGATCTACTGGTTTTTACTGCTTGGGCATTTTTTATGTTTTTACCATACAAACACCCTTGTAATTTTATTTCCATTCTACTAATAGATGAGATTTCCCCTTTATTTCCTTGTCATCATTTATCAATGATGAAATACTTTCCTTGAAATGGAATGCATAGTGTTACCCAGAGTATTTAGGACCAAAATATAGCACTAATTTTCCTGAAGGTTACTTTCTTTCCTTATTTACTGATCCTTATGAATCATCAGGATTTAAAGCATTTTTAAATATAAATGCAGATTCAGTGAAGTATGTTTTTTGAAGTATCTACACGAAAAACTCATCCAGTTCCAATTAGGCTCTCTACACAGGCTTGTACTTAACAAGCACAATTTCAGATTTGGAATTGCTCTTTAGATTTGGATTTTGCTTGGCAAGCAAACAATTCATAATATCTGGTAAAGTTCTGTGGCAGTGATGCCAAGTACTAAGAGTTTAACTCTGAAGTTAATGCCATTTTTTTACAATAGAAATCACATTCAATATAGCCCAGGATATTCAAACAGGATATGCAGTGCAGCTAGGGAAAAAAGTGTTTCAAATTATGTAGTACATACACCATGTAATACATGGAAATTATATGCATTTTTCCGGTGCTGGATGTAGAAATCAATCCTTTTGTCAAGTGCTTCTATTGTAGACTGCCATGTTGGAGACCTACATTCAAACAAAGCACTCGGAGGGTTGGGCACTTAGCTTCCAGGGAGAGGAGCCTTCTGCCATTCAATAACTCTCCTCGGTCACAGAGGAAAAACGAGCTGCAGTAGATAAGACACTTCAGACAAGCTTCTGAAAACCCTTTTGACAAAGCCTCACATCTGAGGTTAATGACAATAGCTAAGGTGTGGGAGTCATGTAATAAGCGTAAATCTGACTTGGAAAATTAAAAACAAAGAGCCTGAAACAAAGAAAAAAGTAGCACTAGTTTGAAGAGAATGGCATTATAGTCAGAAGGACTAAATAATGAGGAACAATGCAGTGTGATACATGAGAACTTAGATGATTTAAATACTAAAAGATGAAAGCTAGTTCAAAGCAGCTAAATAGAGAGCACTGACAGGTTCCTAGGGGAAAAAAGGATATCAAACAATTGGGTGTGTCATTAAATATAGGAAATCAAAAGGTAAAAAGAGTCTAAAAGATAATTCTGTGTGCAGCATTAAATATGAACGATAAGTAATAAGACGAGAAAAGAAAAATCTATGTCTAACATTAAAAACAAAGGAACATTACCAACTATGCCTAAGTAGGGCAAAAAGGAGTCAGGTACAATTTATTAATATAAACAAGATCTAGAAGAAACAGACTAACTAAGAATTGAACAAAGGAGAAGGAATCCACTTTCAGTTAAAAAATCTAGAAAGTTATTCAATCCTAGGAAACAGGAATGTTAAATACTTCTTGCTGTACAGCAAAAGCTCTTCTAGTCTGTAGCTTTTGCTCCCTGTGTCCTCAGCTCAGCTGAACTATCACCACTGTGAGCTCAAAAGTCATGTCCAGGGCTTGCCTAGCCCATGTACATATTTACAGGAGACATTTGAGGCCCAGATTATAATTCTGTAAGAAAAGTCAAAGCAAGAGAGACTGGATTTGCTAAAATACTTGAGGCACCAAAAAGTTACAGATTAGAAGCACCCCAAAAATCTCATAATGAGGTCTCACAAATACTTGTGAAACTCTGGACCCTAACTGATGCCAGCAGAAATCTTGGTACTATTAATTCTTATGGATGAAGTCCATTAATAGTAAATCCCAACAGAGTTAAATCCCGCTGCTCCTGCTACTCCTAATTATGTTATAACAACATTAAGAAATTGACATTTCGTTTTTTTTTCATTTGTCAACATGCAGAGTCTCTTTCATTAAAAGAATGATCCTATCATAGCTGGGCATTCTTCTAAGTTTTTGAGCCCATGTTAGTTTGTCCATAATAAATATTTCCTGGTATATAATTTGTTACCAAAACAATTCACTCAGGAGTTAATTTTTGTCATAAATGGTGGGTAATTAAGAAAAACAAGGCAATTGTTAGGTTTTCTAAATTAAAATGTTGGATATTTTTCTCTGTTTTTTCACTTTTCTGTTTCTAAATTTAAAAATTTAAACATTCAAGAGTGGAGAAATTATGGATGGAATAACTGGTAACAGTAACTGCATGAAATACTACTGAAAGGGCAGTGTAGCTGAGAAACTGATTTGTTCCATTTTGTGGCAGCAGGAGGATTCACTGCAGATTTAGCATGGCACTTTAGTTCAGTGCAGCAAGGTCTGTGAGACTGCTGGCCCATCTTTTAGCATGGTTGGTCCAGATTACTGTGCCAAGTTAAGATGCTCTATGCCTAAACTGATCATTCAGCCTGGCTTGGCTACACATCCATGTGAGACACACTGCTAATTGCTGGATTATATCTTGCCCCAGTCAAGAGTGTGGGAACATTATAAATTCTAACTGAAAAGAATATATGAATTGTTTACAGCAGGCTGGGCAATAGGCTTTTCTCCAGAATGAAAAAAAAAAAAAAAAAAAAAAGAAAAAAAAAAATTAAAAAAAAAAAAAAAAAGTTGAACAATTTCTTTAAAATTGAAAAACAAACAAAATTCACTCTACCTCCCCTCTACTCTCTCTCTTCCTGGAATAGCCTTTGTCTTCTTTAACTGCTAAAACTGAAATTTCTAGTGCTATAAAAATTAAGAATTAGAATTTTCAGGGAGGGTCTAGAGAGATCACTTATGGTTTGGTTTTGGTGTATTTTTACTTACATTTTTATTAATTATTACTTTTACTTTTTATTTATGTTTATCTGAAAAGCCTGTAAATCAATAAAAGTAAATCTGCTATACAAAAAATGTTTAATTACCTCTACAAAGGTCAGTTCTAACCAGGTCAAAGCTTTCAAATTAAAGAAAGTCTTTTATGAGGATGAGAGAAACAGGCAAAATATCTTGCAGAAACACAAGAGAAAGATGAAGAATCTCAAGTTGTTAAAGTGTCTAGGAGTACTGCTGCTGATCACACCTCCATCTTCCAATGTAAATGAAGGAGAAAGGTAGTTGGTCACTAATATCATCTTGGATTAGCTTGGATCAACTAATTTACTATAGCCCCTTGACAATGGAGGGGCAGCTTACTGTGGAAAGGAGGGATAAGCTCTAAGATACACTAAAAGTAAGGCCTATTTTAAAAAAAAAGATCATTTTAGCTACATTATGTAGTGAATGGGGAGCAGAAGATGGCAAAGAATAAAAAGCAAGAGTTTAAAAGGTCAGATTTTCTAGGAAAATTGAGAGAGACAGATATCTGACATCTTTACATTTTATGCCATTTCAGTTCTTTTACAGACCTGTAATCTATTAAAAGTTCAGTAGAAGGAGTCCAATAAACATATTGCATAATCAGCAACAGCACAATGGACAATTTAGGCTTGAGAATGAGGGCTTTGTGGGATAAAAACAAAAGAGATGGTGTGATAAGAGAATGAAAGAAGAGATAACACTTTTTTAAATCAGATATGGAGCATAGCCAGACTTTTATCTCTGGGCTATCTGTACCTATGAATGTGTAGCACAGACCAGAATGCTTCAAAGTCAGGACATCTTTAGTTATCACCAGAACAGATGCTGGAACCTATGCCTGTATCTCTGTTAGTAAACTGAACTGTGCAATGCTGTCTGTTTGTTAGCATGGTGCCTGGCATAGATTTTTGTCTTAGCCAATTAGCATATTCTCTTGAATACATATGCTTTGTTTATATTATCAAAGCATGTTCACAAACCTGTAGTAGCTGCTATGTCACTACAATCAGATTGACCTCCTTATGTGCCACAAGACTAGCTATAGCTATTGTAACTTGCCCATACAGGCCTCACAGAACTGAATTTTCTTGACCTAGTCTTCTTAGTGTCAGGCCTAATTATGTCTTTTACCCCTGGATCCTTCTATTCTTTTTTTAGTCATAAAGGCATAACTGACTCGCAGCATTCATCTGTAATAATTTAGTTTGGCAAAACTCTTTTATGTCCTTTTCCCTTTGGTATTTGTGTCTTAAAAGCACAAAGCTGTTGAGGGCCAAGACCTGCATGTGTTTCATTTCATACTTTATGAGGAAACCTTTGCTTCTTGAAATCTGAGTGAGCTTCCTACAAGAAGATGTTGTAATTTCAGATCTCTATTGAAACCCTAAGTTCTACTTCAAATCCCTTAAAATTACTACTACTTTAGCATTTCAGTATATTTCATCCTTATATTTACATGATAACAATTTCATCATTTCAGTTGTTACCAGGTTTTCTGCTATCTCTTAGCAAAAATTTATTGCTTACCCTCCCACTCTTTTTAATTTTTCTTAGTTTTTATGAAATTATGCCATTGTTCTATATCATAAGAAATACTTATTTCTGAACATACATATTGCCTAATTCTCTAACAATAAACCTTGTATTTTGAGAAATTATATTCTTTTTCTTAATAGGTAAACAGAGCTGGTAATAATGCACAGTCCTGCCCAGTGTCAGCTCTAAAGTTAAATCAATCATTATATTCTCTCTGCATAAACATCAAACCCCTCTCACTTCAAAGGAGGTAATTTTTAATGTGATAAATCTACAGCTTCTGCTGTAATTATCCAGATGTGATTTAACGTTTTAGGAAAATCTGAAGAGCTCTAGACCTAGAATTTTCACAGAGAAGTATGTGTTATTCCTTGTTCATAAGATGGATTCTGTGTCCCACTGTTTGTTTCATATCTAAGTTCACTTTATTAATTTGACAGACATTTTTATACAATCATATAACCTCTTTAGTGTAATGCATGACAACATTTTGAGATCACGAGGGAATGAGAACGAGCAAAAAGATATTCCTAGATTTTTTAATGAATAAGAATTATGTGGAACTGTCAAGATTCCACATGCTTTTCCAAGTATAGGGAAGTGGAGAGCAGTACAGTGGAAAGTGACCTGAGGGTCCTTGTCAGTGGAAAGTTGGATATCAATGAGCCAGCAGTGCCCTGGCAGCCAGGAGGGCTGAGCGTGTCCTGGGGACATCAGGGACAGCATGGCCAGCTGGGCAAGGGAGGGGATTGTCCTGCTGTGCTCTGAGCTGGGGCAGCCTCACCTCCAGTGCTGGGGCAGTTTTGGGCACTGCAACATAAGATATTAATCTATCAGAGAGTGTCCAAAGGAGGGCAACAAAGATGGTGGGAGAGCCTTGAGGGGGAACCATATGAGGACCAGATGATATCACTTGCTCTGTTCACCCCAAAGGAGATTCCATTGCAGTAACAACTTGCCTTGTGTAGGAGGAGGAAGGGTAGGTACTGATCTCTTCTCTATGATTAGTGACAGGAACTGAGAGAATGGCATGAAGCTGTATCAGGGAGGTTTAGTTGGATATCAGGAAAAGGTTCCTCACCCAGAGGGATGTTGGGCACTGGAACAGGCTCTCCAGGGCAGTGGTCACAGCACTGAGCCTGTCAGAATTCAATAAGTGTTTGGACAATACTGTCAGGCACAGGGTGTGACTCTTGGGGTGTCCTGCACAGGACCAGGAATTGGACTCAATGATCCTAATGGGTCCCTTCTAACTCAGTTTATTCTGTGAGTCTATGCTAAACAGTTCAATTGCATACTTGAACAAGTGCGTCTCTTACATTTTAAATTAATTCTGCTTATGAGGCATGTTTTCTGAGAATTTTTTCATTGGTCACTTCCTTTCCTCCTCAACTCAAATATGGAAAGATCTTCATCACAAAATCACAGAATGTCTGAAGTGGGAAGGCACCTCTGGAAATCACATAGTCCAGCTCCCAGATTAAGGCATGGTTAGGGTGGGTTGATCAGATCTGGATCCAGCTGCGTTTAAAGTATTTCAAAGAATGAACAGTTCAGCCTTTCTGGGTAACTTGGGCCAGTGTCTGAGCCTCTCACAGTAGATGTGTTTTCCTGATGTTTAAGTTGCCTGTATCTTAGCTTGTGGTCACTTCCTCTTGCTCTTTTTTTGGCTACTACTGAGAAAAGTCTAGCTCGTATCTACACCATGCAAACATATACACACATTGATATTGCTCCCCCAGGGCATTCTCTTCTGGCAGAGCAGTCACAGCTCTCTCAACCTCTCCTTATATAACAGACACTCCCTTTCCTTGATCACATTTATGACCCTTTGCTGGATTAGATCCAGAATGTCCATTTCTCTCTTACAAAGACAGAATTTCAAAAGTGTCTCAGCATCGCTTATTAGAGGAGAAGGGTGACACCCCTTGAGCAGCTGGTAGCCCTCCTCCCTATGTGGCCCAGGACACTGCTGGCCTTCAGTGCTGCAAGGACACTAAGGTAAAGGTTTCTAAAGATATCTCGTGTCTGAATAACCTGTCATACAGACAGGAGAGAGAGGCTGATATCTTTTAAATATTCTTAGCTATAAATGATTACCTATAGGTGACTAACCAATTTCAATGACAGTTTGGCACTTAGATATTTCAGTGAACATGAACCAGCACATATTTGTTTATTATGAGGCAGAAAGTTACAGCAAAGAAGAAAAATCGGTCAGATCTCTAAAAATCCCTATTTCTAAACTTGTGTGCCAGATATAAGTGACATTAATATAATAGATTTCAAGCTACTGACATTATAATAGGTATCTAAAGCTGACATTAATTCAGATATACTTTTAATCTTGGCAAATATGAAAGCAGATAAATTCCAAACAAAATAAAATACCAAGAAAAACAACACCACTGTTTTTCAAGCAAACCATTTACATTGAGAGCTATGCAGCAGCAGGAGCTCTGACCGAGGAAACAGAAAATATAAAAGCTGTCACTTCCTAAATATTTTTCTTTCATCTTGATTTCACAGTAGAAACTACATATGATTAAAGTAATACCTTTTTTATTAACTTGTAAGAATACCATTTTCAGAAACAGTGCTTGTATGAAGAAATCTGGACTAAAACTAAAGGTAGCACCACAAATATGTGCTGCAGTAAGAAAAATAATTAGCAAATTTTTGTGCTGCTATATCTAAAGGAAAATAAAGTGGCAGAAAAAAATGTATATATGTATGTATTAGAAATCCTTTTGCTATATTAACCATGATGTTAACACAGAAGTGAATTTTATGTTTACTTGTAGAAAAGACCATTGTTAGCATAATTCACAAACTTCAAATGAGTCATTAGAATGGTATGGTTACTCTAAGGAAGCATTCATATGTTACTCAAGACAAAAAAAAATGCTACAGAAATATTCATATGCTATAGTAAGTTTTGAGGACTGATTTATTGGTTTCTAAACTCTCACTGTCTATACAGGCAAGAAATATATATATATATATTTATACAGATATATATATAGTATATGTATGTAAGATAATGTATGTTTAACAATAATTGCAGGATTGCAAGCAATTTATACCATCAAATTTTTTCTCCAAGGATTTGATCCACTGAGTATTTGATCTTCAACTCCCAATAGAGAAGAAGACATTTCTCCCAAAGGAGAACACTATTTTCAGACAGTGAATAACAAGAAGATGCAAGGTCACGTACCATTCTTATGCTTGAAGGAAAACAATTTCCCAAGTTACAAGATTAAGAGCTACATAGCTAATTCAAATATCATATTGACATGACTAACTTCAACTCAAGGAAGCAAATTCAAGATTCAGCAGTTTTTTAAGCCTACATCCTGTCCAGGGGTCTCAGATAACTGGGATGTGCTATTGGAAGTGCTTAAGTATAAAATAAACATCATATCCTGTTGTGATTATGTATTATGTTGTTGTGATTATATATGCAAGATAACAAAGGGAGAAGTGAAACAAATTAGAAGGAAAATGTGAGAAACAATGCTTGGTAGCAGTCAGAAGACCAGATGAGTTTTATAACCTGGAGAGTAGTAAAAGAAGGACATACAGATCCCATTTATATTATTTTCTACCTCTTTCATCTCTCCCTGCCTCCTGAAGGAAGTACTACCCACCCTACCCCTTCAGTCTCTGGAAATGGGTGGCAGTGCTGCAGTTCATGGGAGATGGCAGGCCAATGTTTCCAGCCCCCTCTGCTCCTTGATCTTTCCAAATTCAGTCAGCAAGAGTACACCAGTTTTTCTGTAACTTTGTTTAAGGATATGAGAGCTAATTAGATGAAAGAAGCACTAGGAATACTCAGGTGACAAGAAGATTTCCAATACCTGCAGTGGCAAAGCTCAGCTGGAACTACTCAGGTTCATTTTCAAGTTGAATGTATTAGTCTTGCATGTCAACGATGAGCAGCTGCCTCCCTCTGAGAGACTGTACTTTAAGAGACTGCTAAAAATCTTAAAGCTGAATCCACTCCTAAGCTATTAATTAGTTTGGTCCAAAATATTAGTCTGTCTTAATTAAGCCAATTCCATATGGACCAAAATACATTTGCTAACTGAATTTAAGCCTAAATGGAAGCATTTCTATCTAGGAGTATGATATTAATGAGACTCATTTAACGAAGGTGGTGATTTTCTCAAAAGATAAACAATAGTGGAAAGATATCCAATACCTAGGAACAGATTCCTGTATTTTTCTAATTTTTTTTTTAATTATGTAGTTTTAGCCAAGAAAAAGTTTTTAATTTTTTTTTACTAGTATGAGCCACTAACATCTATTGTGCTATGATAGAAAATTGGGATTTATTAATACTATGCTCACTCAATCTTTCTCTCAAAATTATCCCCTTATGAAGCAAAGTTGTAGATAGGTAGGATAGGAGCTAGAGCTCCTGGTATATTACTACCACTAAAAAGTGATTGGCACTTTAACAAAAATCAGTACAAAATAACAATTTTCTCTCCAGCAAAAGTGGGGCAGTGAAATGCCACAGAATTTGCAGGGTGCTGAGTCTCCATCTTTCTGTGTATTTTCTGATTAATAATAGAAAGTTCATGGGTACCTTCACAGTGCCCATCCAGGGCAGGAGCATAGCCAAAATCTATTTCATTTGGGTGCAAATCTTCTGTATAGGATTTACAGTTCTTCTGACAGCCTGAGGAGGCTGCATTAACTCACAGCCTGAACTGATTCTCAGTCTGCACATTTTCACTACCTGAGAGAGCACAATTGCATTTATGACATACCAAGCTCTTGTTTCCTTAAGCAAAGCTGTTCATTTGAGGAAGAGGGAGAAGGAATTTTCATTTTGAAAGGAATATCCTATGTTTATTAAATCATTGAAAAGTCACTGTTGTTAAACTGAAAAATTAATCAAATAACCCTTGAGATAATATTGAGATGCAATACATTGGTGCTATATACCCAATTATTTTGATAAACTTACTGTTTTACTAAGATACTTCTCCTTTTTTGTGTTTTGTTTAATTGAAAAAAAAACAAAAAAACACATTTATAGTGCCAGCATGGGTTCTAATTTAAGATGATCTTACGCGCACAAATTGTAAGCAAACAACAACAAAAAAAGTCTTTTTAAACCAAAACCTATGGACTTATGTGCAGAAATATATTCAAAATGAAACTGGGAAACCACTGGGAAGTGGGTTTAACACACCCTCTCTCTTCAGTCCTTGTAGATTTTAGGAAGAATATGAGTTACACTTTGGGACTGCTTGACCCAAACAATTTCCATCATTGTTCATCCTGGAGAAAATATTCTGATCCATTGCATTAGCTGTTAAAATTGCTCACCTACATTTCAGATGACTGTGCACAACAGTACTGAAATAGCACAATTTTGTGTGAAGATACTGGTCATGTCAAATCTCTAAAGGATTTTTTTTTTTAAATAGCTGTATGACTTATTTATGTTTTAAACTGCAGAATATTTCTCATTCCCTAAACCAAAAGGGAAAGAAAGAATAATAATATTTAAAGGTATTCTCATTCTGTCATTCACCAAATTTTGCAATCAAAACTCTTTATCTTTGGGGGAAAAAAGATTTTTTGATTCACATTAAAGGAGAAAAATCACTAGCTCTGCTAATAGTTTTTTGAAAGAATTACTGAAAGGAAAATGCTATGCACCTGAAATTTCCAGCCAAAATGAATGGAATGGAGAGAGAAATCAAAGATTGGTATGAAAGGGGAAAGAAAATAAATTAACATATGACTAAATACATTAATCTGAAAACAGTCATCTTTCATGTTATAAACTGTCTTACTATTAAAAAGGAAGAGAATTTAAAAATTACATAAATAAGCAACAGTCACAAAGGAAATATTACCGTATATTATGGTGATAAAATATCCTCCATTTTTCCTGCTTCCTTGACACAGTTTTGTCTTTTTCATGATAGATGAAGAAAAAGGCAGACAAACAGAATTTTTTTCACTGTCTTGCTGCTGACACTCAAGTTGCTGAATGTTTTTCAGAAGAAAATAATTTTTTTCCAGAGGACATGCCTATAGAAAGATGTAAAGACAAAAGCAAGGAAGTTTGTTAGAAGGGGATTCCTCTCTGTTTCAGAAAATACTGGTTCATGTTCTGTGTGTTCTGGCATCTAATTGTAAATGTCTACGAAGTAGTTAGTATAGGACCCATGGAATGGATTTTCTCTTTAAAATCATGGGTTCATAGTTTTTGTCTCTAAGCTCTGTGCTGTGTTCAGGTTCAGTGATATAGTTGTTATATTGTTTGTTTCCACTGGGCAATGTCCAGAGCAGGCTTTTTCTTCTTTTTCTTTTTTATAATTATTTTCCTCTCCCTCTGCTTGTTTAAGCCTTAAGTTATGCCATTTATTTTTAGATTTTAAGTTACTGATTCCAGGACTGTTATCTCTATATGAAGCTAGCACAGCAGGACACCAACTAAGTTTCCAGATACAATAAGTAAAAATTTAAGAAAAAACCCATTTTGGAATAAAAATACATGTATACACCCTGCACCTAGTCAATCCTCTTTCCCAGTGTCTTAGGGTTATTTTTGAAAATAGGAATTGACCACTTCTTAAAATAAAATGCTTTTGAATTGAAGATTACAATGAAGTATACCATTGACTATCTTTAAGAAACATTTGCAATAAATAACATCCAACATAGTTACATATTTATCTTTTCACTCTATTTCCATAACAACAAACTATTTCTTGCTAGAGGGTGAAGAAAAGCACTGGAAAGCCATCACCTACATTCATGATAAGAAGCTCAGGGGCACAATTTTGTTCTTGCCTCCTACTACTCTGAAAAAATCCAGTGTGATACATAAGCACAGGATTTTGGTGGCTGGCAACTTAATGATAAGGATTTAGCAACAGGTCTTTGACACTGGCCAAAAAACAAATTATATCACTAATTAATTCACTAGTGCAGGAGTACCTTTGGATTTGTGAACAGCTAATATCTCTCTTACATCTATATTAATAAATATGATCATTTTGACGTAATTTTTTCCTTTTTTATTTTTTTTCTTAAATTTCATGCTTTATTTACATAGACTTCTCTACAAGTGTGCAGCCTTCACAAGGGCTGCATACTTGATGGCTGGGTTACAGCTCTTAATTGAGACTGATGCATCAGAGTGCACACCTTTATACTTGACTTGATAAATGTTTGCAAACTTCAGATAAGAATATTCACTGCATATATTTAAGACAATAGTTTTTACTTGTACAGAGTGAAGCATATTTTCTAATGAAAATTCATGAGATGAAATGTCACCTTCAGAAAGCTTGTGAAAAACGATCCTTAGTGTGAATCTTTCTGTCAGAATTCAAGTTTACATTGTTCCACTGGTGCACCCAGCCCATTTCCAGTGACAAGGAATGTACAATGATATGTGTACCTTTCCTGAACCTGTTACGTGCTGCATCTCTGCACTGACTTTTTTGCTGCTGGGAATAAGGGCTTGGAGCATAGAAAACAGTGAAGTGGCTGGATACTGTACTTGTTATTTTAAAGATATATATTTGTAGTTTCTGCATGATATCTGAGTTCATTATTTTAAGTGCTGCTTCTAAGAAATCTGAAATCCTTCAGGTGCTCTTTGTGGCAATGTTTAGACATTATTTTTTATTTTATTTTAGAGCACACCAACTCTCAAAATGAAGATTAGGTTTTTATTCTAGTGGCAGCTGTATTGATGCACTTGGTTTCATATATTAATGGCAGAAAAACCTGGTGGCATTGCAGGAGAACATACAAAAGCACAACAGACACATCACCTTGCTCAGTCTGATTGGGAATTCCAGATGCTGTGGAGTTTGCTAGACCTTTTGTTTCTGATGGCCTTTGCATTACATTGCTTATGTCAGATCATGAAAAGACATGAATGCTGGAATTTTAAATGTTCACTTTTGTTTTTTCACTTCTTTCATGAAGATAAAGTACTTATTTTCAACATACAGACAACAACATTTAAGACCTGTATTTGTTTTTTATTTGTCTCATATTAAAAGTATTGATTACCTTATTATTATACCTTATAATAATAAAAAGTATTATTACCTTATAAAGGCATTTCTTTTCAGAGCAAAATGGCATTTTTTACCGAAGAATAAAGCTTATCCTGTTATTCCAACTTTCTTGGAACTGCTGTTTGCAGTTTACATTTGCCTGCAACATTTCAGTCAAACAGCTAGCACTGCTCTTACTTCAAAGGCATGAGTTGAGCAGTTGCCATTACATTAAGGCTTTATAATTTCACAAGACTTTATATTTCACAAGGCTTTATCTACAATAGTCACATAATTTATTGTCTTATTATTAGGTCAAATTCAGTTATATTTATTCAAGTTTTCTGACTAAAATAATGGACTAAAGGGTTTGTCATGTGTCCAGCTGTTATTGCTAAAGCAGTTTTCTTGTGATATCATAGGGAGACCATTATGGATGGGATGTTACCATTGATTGTTTCCATATTCTATTTTAATTTCTGAAGACAGATGCATACACACACACAAATGCATGCACACACACAAGACAAATAAACTCAAACAGTCTTGACTAATAAACTGTTCCAATAAAGATGAATCTCCTAGCTGTGACTCAAAGAGTGTTTTAATTTGAACATGTCTAATTTTAATACATACAGTAGGAAATTGAAAATGGAACAGTATGTTTCAAATACTAGAGTGTTTATTGCTGCTTGTGATGGAAGGATGCAAAGATCCCATGCTTCCTCCTGACTGTACTGCACACAGCCAGGTCATGGAAAAAAATAACTTGTTATAAAACAGAAAAACTATGAGGGAATAGAGATAATATGATAGCAGTAACAAAACCAAGCAATGACATATGCAATGGCATAACAGGGTCATTATGAGTGACTGCTATTCTTGCTGAATCTAGGTATATAAATCAACAATCATTTAGGGTAAAACATGAATGCAGACAAAAGGGAGACAGATCCCCTAGAGACTGTAGATTTTCCTGTTCAAACTGGTGGAATTTGGCAGTTTCATCAGCTCTTCTCTTTAATATAGGATTGCTTCAAGTGGTGAGACCAAGTCCACTGGCTGCATTTCAGCTGCACACCAGGTGATTAGACAGGGTGGGAAAAAGTCTGTGGGACAGAGGAGTCTGAGAAGGAAATACAGATGCATTGAAAGATATATGAACTGATTCCTCTGTGTTTCTTCCCATCTTCAGTGAAGAATACATGGCAAGTTTTGGGAATCCTTGCCCTATCCACTGCTTTCTCAGTGCCCCTTTCTTGAAGTCAAAGAAAGTCCATAATAGGACTCTGGGCCAGAAAAGGGAAGTAGTAATGTTCTAACAATAAATGTTTTGTAGATTTTTGGTTTGGGTTTTTTTATGATAGACAGCTATTTTTTAAATTTTTACAATATTGCTTTATTTTGCAGATGAACACAGTAGAAACAAAACTGATTTTTTTCAATATTATACACACACAAACCACACTCATGCACTCACATGAGCATTTATAATGGTACATGTGAATATATCTAATGCCATAGAAAAGGAAATTAAGATGTGATTTCCCAAAACAAATACTTAATTTTGCAACATCTGACAATTATTCTAAGAAATATTCTCAGTCCATATTTTTTCTGCAGAATTCTTCAGCAAATGCTATGATTTACCATACCAAGCACTCAAAAAAAGGCAGGAAATAAATTCTTTGGTGCTGATTGTATTGTATGCTATGCTAAGTCTTACTCCATTTGCCAGGTTCCTCCCTCCCTCAATAAAATAACGTGGTTTTATTCAGTAAAACTCCTGATTTCTGCATTCCTATAACAGTTAACTCCAGTATCCTTTAGAGCATACAGCAGGAAGATTTCTCAACAGAAAAGTCTGTCTTTAGCGTATTCCGTATGTGTGGATTTCAGCATATTTGTATTCATACAGACTCATGTGATGGATTCTTTTATTTTATTTGAAACCTTTTCCTTAAAGCAAGCATTTGTATTTTTAACTTTAGGTAAGGTTCTAAACATTAGCATTTGTGTGCGTTTCATTCAGCCTACCTCATCATTTTCTTGTTTCATGCCCAGGGCTTAGCAGTTGGAGTTTAAAAACAGCCAGCTTTAATGTCTTTGACTGACATGTAGATTCTGCTTACTTTAAAGCTTTTTTTTTGCTAACTTTGCCTTTTTTAAAATTCTTTCCTGTCCATAATCACAAAGCTACATAAGCTCTTTTGTGGCTTAATAAATATTGTCAGTTTTTTAAAGCTCAGTGTGGTGTGTATTCTTCTTCAAAGATAGTTATTAAGCATATAAAAAGAACCTTGTTAAATTTGTAGATTTATTTTTTTTATTATTCCTACTTCTTATATTTAAATGAGAAAATATAATCCATTAAAGAGGTTGAACTGTCAAAAGCACTGCCATATCTATAATTAAGTATAACCTTCCTGGGTTTAAATAACATTATCAACAAAAGCCTCTAAATTTGAAATTAAATGCTCTACCTTCCTCCCATTAACATTATTGTTTTGCTTGGAAACTCAGAGATGTGAATGCAAAGGAGGTATTTAGCTCACAGCTATGACATATCTCCCATTTTTAAAAGTAAACAATAACGAGAGGCATTCCTTTTTGCAATATATATGCCTTAGATTACACACTTAATGACAAGAATATATCTTAGTTCTGCAGAATTATTACTGAGAATAGGAGTTAAAGGACCCAGCAACACATCTATGCACTCAACTTTGCTTCTCATTTTGTGATCAACTAAACAATTCTGAAAGATACAATGGAAGCAGTATTCCATAGTCATAGTTCTTAAAAAGAAACTTATCATTACAGCTGGAGAGATTTGCCTCACTCCCAAAAGTTTGTTCTTTTTTTAAGAAAAACGTTTCTCATAGCACTTTAAAAGTTTCTGTAAAATAGAAGACACACATAACAGAATTATTTATTGCATAGATTTTGCCATTTTTCATTTGGCATGTCTGGCACAGCTCATTCATTATTTGCCATGTATCTGAGTTTTAGATTAATATGAACATGATTTTAATGAATCTGTTAAAATTTTTCCTGCCATGACCCTTACCACCTCACTGCATGACAGAATGTGTGTGAATAGCTGCCTGCTGAGACATACACACTGCAAGGCAAACAAAATACAAAAGCCAGCACCTGTGAGCTTCATAACTCATCCTTCCTACACTGCAGATAGCTGATAATGGATCTTCATGGGTAACCTGAAACTATTTGATTTGAGGACTTCATACATCCTTTCTTCTCTTTCCTACACAATCCATTTGCTTAGTAGATGCTTAAGATTCTTTTTTCTATTTCTAAACTATTTCACATAGAGTAAAAATCACTAATATTGACTTGTATTATGACTGATAAGGGATCATTTAATTGGAAAATTTGTGACAAAATATTTCAAACAAGAAAATTATGGAGAACAAAAATCAAATGAGTTGCAAAGTATTTCAACTGAAGCTGGAAAATAAAATTATTACAGAACACTCACTGTCTGTCAAGATTTTCCTCAAAGCCCATCCTGCCCGCACTGAGTATTTAAATTAGGTTGTTCAAGTCAGAGAAACTGATGCAAGACCTGCCAACATAGTAAATTTCCCCTTCCAATTCTAATTTCCCTTACAGCATGAGGAGTTCCATCTCCTTTCTGATTTACCCACCATCTTAAAGAAAGATTGGAAACAAACCTTCAGAAATTTAACTTTCATTTTATTTTAAGTCCAGTTAAAATGTATTAGCACATTTTATGGATAGCACCATGAAATGGCATGCACTAATGCATGGATGCACTAAACAGACTAGACATCCTATGAAATTCACTGTGTTGTGTTGTGTTGTGTTGTGTTGTGTTGTGTTGTGCTGTGCTTTTCTTTTAAAGTAGCTGTAGGTCTTATAATGGTGGATATTGAGAACATATTGTTTATTTGTTAGAATACAGTAGAATAAAGTGCTATGTTAGCCAGTTTCCATAAGCTTTTATACTATCATTACAGTTAATGTATTACTTTCATGTCAAATTGTAGCAAATTTTGAATTAAAATAACAATGTTCAGGAGTAGGAAAAAAGAAATAATTTAATTTAAAGTCAATCTTAAATTATAAATTTACCAAACATCTACTAAAACACTAAATATTAAATGCTTAATTCTAAACACCAAAACATCATCTTCTCACCATACTTCTCACAACTGAAAGAGCCCAGTTGCTTGTCTCAAGGCCACAGAAGGATCTTGTCATAAGAAAAGCCACCAGAGCATGTATTAGAGATAAGCACAGAGGGGAGGTATTTGCAACAGAAAAGTGCTAATTCCAGGCCTGGCAGGGGCAATTTGGTTAGCACATCCTCCTTAATGCATCCAGACATAAATTCCCACTGTGACAAACCATGGGAAAGGAAGCTGTTGTCCATCCATATATCATCCCAAGTTATGGGAACCACCCCATGGATTCTGGAAGCTGGGCTGTATAAAGGTGGTACCCACAGAAGAGTGGCTCTGGCAGTCCCACCACTGAGAAATCCAGGGTGTAGAAGGACCAAGGGACACAGCTGGATCCACAGCTGATCTTCTGCTTGGTCTCTCACTCTCCCTAGCCCCCTTTTCTATTTCTTTCTACTGGTCTGCCTCATACTCATTATTAAATAAAATCCGTATTCTTGACTGTGGCATATGATCTGTCTGCACTTAGTTTGGGCAGAGGCATCTCTCACTAATTGGACTGTAATACAACTGAAAATAAAATACATTTTAAAATTCAGGAAAAACCTTCAAACTCACACTTCAAAGCACACCTTCATACTACAAACTGAAAAAGTACAGGAAGAGCTTTTTCCCTTACTACACTGATTCATCACTCCTAAGGCCACTGCTACTGTGTTTTTTTATCTAGACAGAGAATTTAAACTGCTTCTACAGCTCTTAATAATCTGTTTAACTGGCTTTTTGGCAGCAACATTAAACACAGGCACAATGCTGCTCTCTCCATCCTGCAAAAGTGAATAGGATGGTTCATCTTTATGCACATACATAATAATACTCACTCTAGACTGTTCATGAACATCAAGATAAAATCATGGACAATTTTTTGTAAATTTGTTTTTTTAAAGCATTAAAAAAAAAAAACTTTCCTCTGTGAAGTCCAATGCTCTGATTTAGGAAAAAAAATAGACGTATGTTACTGTGTCCATAACATTTAACAGTTGGGTGAGTGCACATGTACATGTGTGTTTCAGATGAAGGTCAGCCTGCCAAAGCACCTTGCTCTCAAGGACCTTCTGAAGCCCATCCAGCAGTCAGGCTTATCTAGTACATCTAACTTGACTCTGAAGTTTTGATAATGATCTCTAAAGCTCTGAATAATTAGTCTTGATCGTTTGAGATAATGTTCCTTTTTCTTTCAAGGTTACAATTAAAATATATCGGGACTCTTTTGCTCGTGTCTTTAAGTGACTTTTCCAGAACTGATAACATGCTAGCTAAAAAAATGAACTTATTCCTTACTACAAGTTTTGAAACTCTACTGATAAGGAGCTTGCAAGCATTTTGAAAAGTCAAGATAAGCTGGAAAACAGAAATAAAAATATAGATGTCACAATCTTCAAAAAAGGTTATGAAAACAGCTTCTGTCAGTTACTAGTCAGTAGCAGAATGGCTGCATTACTAATCCCACAGCATGACCTACAGCATGCAGCAGGAAAATCACAGCACATCAAAATGAATAAGACCAAATATAATAAGAAGCTCTGATTTCATACAGTGAAATTTTTATGGATAAGTCAAACATATTGTACTGAAGTTTTTTTTTAATGTAGTGGATTCCTAAGAATTGGACACTTATGTTTCAAAAAAGAAAAATATGCTCAGATTGGTCTTTGATGGATAAAGATTTTTTAAAAATTGATGAATGGTGGATGAAGTTATGAACAAAAAACCTGATACAACTTTGAGTAAGGGAGAAGGCTGCACCTTTTTCTCATTTCCCAGTGTCTGTACTTCAGCCTGTTCTCATTTCTTTGGAAAAAAACAAAGAAAAATACTTCACTTATTACATTGCATTGATAATGTAATCTTAGCAAAATTAGATCTTTTTCCTTCCACTAAATGCAAGGGATAACTACTACTTCTTATGCAATGAAGCTGAAATCAAATAAATAATGTCTGTTATTGCTCTCCCCAAAAATAAAACAGCTTTAATATCTGGTGTTAGAGTTCCTGCTGTGTTTCTCTGAGGCTTTTTCATACCAGAAACTGAACAAAACTCTATTATAGAATCAAAGTAAATAACATCCCAGATATTACTTTTGTCCCCCCAAAACAAGAAGTTATTGTAGCAGAAAATAATACAATTTATTTTAAATAACAGAAGATAAAAGTGAAGGGGAATAAAGTTCACTGACCTTTTTCCAAAATATTCATCATCCTTCTGATTTATGGTAAAGATCAATGGTAAACCTCATGTGGTTTAGTTACATCCTCTGAAATTGTTTGAATCTGTAGGAACTAAATAAAAAAATACCAAGCTCAGAACTGTGAAATGTTCACTTTGTCTACAGATCATTTCCATATTTAATCAGACTGCAAGGATGATTTTTAAAATGTCATGGATTTTTCAGACAGACAAGTTTCTTCACATGAGAATGTCTTCCCTTTTAGAGAGAAAAATCTGTTGTTTTCCTTCGTTCAGCTTATCTCCTATAACTTGATTTATTATTCAGCATTAGCTGCCAAAGCAGTACAAGGGCTTTGTTTGGAAGGAAGCTGAGTATGCACATGAAAAGCTTCCTGTTCCCATTGTTGTGCCCAAAAAAGTCCTGAAAAGTTCCAGTTTCCTCTCTGTGCATTGCCTCTTGAGGCACCAAAAACACACACATGGATGGAAAGAAAAGCCCTTGGACCTACTGAGAACATAGAAATTAAACACATTTAAAAAACAACCAAACTTCCACTGACAGGATGAGCCTTACAGGTTATTCTAAGAGTGAATGTTTAACTTCTGAGGAAGTGTTTCTCTTTCCCTCTTTTTCCAATAAGTAAAGGAAACTCTCCCAGTAAGTTAATGGAAAATGTCTGGAAGCCAACTGTAATGGTGGATTTCTCAAATTTTGATTTCCAGAAAGTGAGGAAGGGGGTAAATCACTATTACATTCCTGAGTCCCTGTAAATTAATTACAATTTTTAAAAAAAATTAATCTTTGTTTAAATCATACCTTAAGTAATTTCAATCTGAGCATTAGTCCCTTTAAGAATTAACTATTTATATTTATATGCTAGTTCATATCCTTTAAGGTTTGTTAGCAAACTTAATGGTTTACAACAGTATGTAACAGAAAGAGAGAAAATGAGTGTAACAAGTCATACAACATGAACAGAAGTGTGATGTTTTTGCTCTCATTAATAATGGGCAACTGTTGATAGCTTAAGCAATGATTTAATTGGTGACATGAAGCATTTGAAACATAAGTGTTAATGCTAATGAACATCGAAACAAAACTGTCTAGGAAATTTCATGTTTAGATTCATATTTGCCCTTTTGTTCAAGTGTCTTCATACTGAAATTATCCAAGGGTTTCAGCTTTCAAGTTCTTCATTTTCTCTCCAGCTTTAAAAACATCCAAAATTTTGATGTATCTGGAACCTGCAAAGGTTTTTATATTTTTTCCCCATAAGAAAAGTTGTCTGCATTAAAACATTTAATGGAATTTATC
Source organism: Muscicapa striata striata (assembly GCA_030060385.1). NCBI lineage: Eukaryota > Metazoa > Chordata > Aves > Passeriformes > Muscicapidae > Muscicapa > Muscicapa striata. Next base: position 2,573,788 of record JAREIS010000099.1, on the reverse strand, counting down.
AACTGCTCTAGCCTATAAAACCCAAGAGTGTGTTCTTTTATTAGAGAATCATAAATGTTGATACCATTCACCTACAGAATAATATGAAAGCAGTAAACTGCAGCTATTCCTTCCCCTTTCAGCGATTTGCAGGAGACCATAATAAACAGAAAATCAGCATTAGCAAGTTTTAATACCCTGTTTTATTTTTTTATTCAAATCAAATTTATCTCAATAGAGAAATTTTTTATTTACCTTTTTTTTCCCAGCCACTTTGAGTAAAGAAATATTTTCAGTAGTAGACCTCTCATGATTTCTCCAGAATTAGTTTAAGAAATGTGAAGCTGGATAAAAGTGAGGGTTTCTCTCATTCACTGTATTTTTAATATGCAATTCTTCTCAAACTGTCTGAAGAATGATCTATCAAGTTGAATAGCTGATGCACTTTGAAAATTTAACTCCAAAAGATAGATGACATTTTTTTCATTAGTTTGAAATTTATATGCTACAGTATCTGTCACAATAATAATAGAATCTGACAGTGCAGATCATATGGGTATTCTGCACAGCAGAGGTAATGTGTTCTTTGGAAGATAAAATGACAATTTGTTCAAATCATAGATTTTTAAATTTTAGACAAACAAGGTAGCTCTCACTCTATGTAACTCATTCTTTTGAAATAATTTCTTTGCTAACAATATTGTGGCAGGATCCAGACCATTTTGTCTCTGTGGGAATTTAACAGACTGTGGATGTCCAAGAATATGATCAGGAAAGCCTGCTCCCCAGTGCTGTTTACCTCAGGGGCACAGAAGCCTCTCTAGGTGCTGCTCTGAGCAACTTCTAGTTCCCATGATCTCTAAACTTTGGCTTTAGCCTATGCCCAAAATCAGCCTCTGTCAGAAAAGGGAGGCCCCTGGCTCCTTCATCCCTACCCAGGGGGTCCAGCATGATATGAATTCTAAATACCTTCACCTCTTTCAGAGAGAAAGGGTGTTACTCAATGCACAGCTCAGCATTCATAACTAATTTTATTCTTAAAAAGCCTCAACATATTGATGGAAGAAGATGAAGGTGGTTTTCCTTTAAACAATAATTAAAATGAAGGTCAGGCTGCCAGGAACTGTAAGATCTATTATCTCTGCCTGAAGGACCTTAACTCCTTAACTCTGAACGACTGTAACTCCTATTTCCACTTGCTACCTCACCAAATTGTTGTTGTTGTTGTTGTTGTTGTTGCCATGAGCACAAAAATCCCTGAGACAGCACTAAAAACAAAAAAAGGTTATTTCTCTATTATCTGGAATTTAAGACATTTGGTTATTATACTCTGACAGGCTGAATTAGCTCAACTGCTATACCTTAATGCAACATTTTCTCTCTGCAACCTGAGCTGAAATCTATGTGCAACATTTGCATTCATTTACAAAAGCTGTCTAGTTTGGACACGCCTAAATTATTTCATAATTTCATTTTCTGTACTTCCAAAATTATGTGTGTTCTCCATCCAACTATGTATTTAAAAATAGGACAAAACAATAAAATAAATTTGTGTTCTTAAAACTGCTAAAGGAGAGAAGAATAAAGGTTTTTTGGAATAAACTCAAATCTCTGTTCTTGTTATTTTCTTTTGTAGGACTTAGGCTGTTTGTGTCAGTATGCACTATGAGCAGTGACACAAATGTTTAAGGACACACCCTCAGGTAAAAAATCATTTTCCTAGCATGAACAAAATTAATCAGAGATCAGTCTAGCACTAACCAATAGCATTTACAACACAATTTAATTGTTTTTAAAAAGAGACACTAAACCAGGAATGTTTGGAAAGGAAATACAACCAGCTGAATCATGCTTGCATTAGCAGAAACTCCCAAGATCATCTCTTTATATTCAGAGCAGCCACCATCTCTTTCTTTTTGTGCAAGATCTAAGTGGATGTTTGTGACAAATCTTATTTCTATTTCAACCTTCATATTGAAAGGTCACTGTAACAAACTATTTTCATTTCAAAATCTATGCCTCCTATCCAAGCTTTTAGAGTAAGGAACTAAAATTCAAGCACAATAGGATGCCTGAATATCAGAATGGTAATTTCTTTTCACTTCTAACATATTTCTTTATTCCAACTTATTTGTATGAAATACAAACCTTCACCCATGTTGCCTCTTCAGTTTTGGAGTTATCAGAATTACAGATACTGTAATTCTGTACTGTACAGATACTTTATTAATTCACTGTTGCATAGATAATGTTTTGAACTCTTTTAAAAAATAATTCCATTTAAAAAAAAAAATTTAAAATAAGAAGAAAATTGCATCTAGGGCCTTTATCAGGCAATATCTTTGGAAGTTTTCAAGCAAGTTGCCTATTAAAGGAAGGATATTATAAGGTTTATAAGGAAAAAGCTTTTCCCTTACATTGGCAGTTTATCAGCCAGCAATTACTGCAGAATACCTGTCAGGATTTCCACACTCTTATCAAAAATCTCCATGTCTGCAAAGTAATATTATTCTAATAATGTTAAAATAAAATCTCATTTGGTTGTACTTCTTCCTGCTGCACCTCTCACATCTACCCCCTGCTAGATATCTTGCATTTGGTAAGAACCAGGTGTGACAGAAAGGTTTTCTCTGAAGGCCTGCACCATTTCATCCACAAATGAAATGGTACCATGACAACTCTTAATGCAAATATATAAAGGCAACTTCTGATTCAAGAGTGGTTGAAATTAAAGAAACCTTGTATTTCAACAGAGGATTTCTCTGGTTACCTGGGAGTTTTGAAAAACTGTACTATGATGCATCGTAGTCTCTGGTTGTTATTAATTTTATCTGGACTTGTGCTATTTCAAATTTCCAAAAAGGACAATTGCTCTACCTAAATCAAACTATCTTCCCCAGCTAGCCAGTATTCCCTGACATTTGATTAAATTTATTTTTGATAAATTTGTAGTCATGAGCCAAATGGTTGATATCACTCTTTTTAAAAAAAAATGCATGATTGTTACACAATAATTTTAACTTCACAGCAGGGTATTTTATGGACACAAAATACACCCCTGCTGTGCTCTAAAATTCACAGGGTGAGAGTCTTAGCTCCTCTAAGCCCAGATGTACTTTTGAAAATGATGGATCTGTACTATCTTAAATTACTTACAGATCTATCCCAATACAACAAAGACAGAGAAATCTTCAAGGAAGCTGTACTTGCCAACTCTGTTTGAAAGACTTTTCCAAATATTTATAAAAACCTCTTTTCTTTGCTTTCCAGCTAAGACTGGCACGTGACTTTAATCAATTGGACTTCAGTAAACTTCACACCTCTGTTCTGTAGTGGTCTGTTAAGCTGTTAAGGCTTGTGAAGCTTTGTAGGTTTTCAGATAGGCTGTTTTTGCTGACAGCAGCTGTTTCAAATGTGCAGTAGCTCCATATAAAGGAATAACTCAGGCTTGAGGGAATTAAGTAGACAAGTAGATTTTAATAATGCTGTGCACAGTCTTAAAGTGAATTGAATTGTTTAAATATGAACACAGCTTTAATATTTAGCAAAGGGTTCAAATATTCCCATGGCTAATGTTATACAACACCCTGCAGGAGGTTTGGTGATCTAAATTGCCCTCTAAATCCCTAAATCACTTAAATGGGAAGAATTGTCCATGTTTAGACAATCTAAACAAGTAGATAATAGTTTGGAGGATGTCTGAGCCCAACCTCACTATATGCAGAAGAAAGGGGAATGGGTGATACCCTGCACTTTTCTGGGCTTAAAACTAAATGAGGCTGAGATTCACAGCCCAATACTGCTCCATTATTTACAAATCATATTGGCTGCCTAACAGCAGAAAGAATCCTTTTCTTTTTTTAATTAATTTTTAGTTTTTTCATTTATTTCATTGTACTTTTAGGTGTTCCTCCAGGATATAAATATTGTCTATTCTAGTCCACCATCAGTTTCAGAGGGCTCTCAAAACATCATCCCAAAAACTCAGGAAAAATGTTCTGTCCACAAAATCAAGGCCTATTTGAACAGCAGCAACTCACATGACAGAGAGATCTTTCTCAATCTGTATAGCTGAGACTGTACCACCAGGCAGAAAAGGGATATAAGAATATCTAAAGCAGAAAGGCTACATGAGGATATATAAGCCAAGCAGTCAGCAGATGTGCAAGAGAAAATTCGATATTGCCAGACATTAAGCTCAAACATTGTTCTCAGACAGGAAAGGGGAACAATGTTCTATTGCTCTTTTGGGGATGGCTTCTTTATCCTTCTGCATTAAGAATCAGTAAATAAAATGCACAAGTGATCCAGAACTCAGGATTCTTTGCCCCCCAGGAAAATCAAACACTCAGAGTAGAAGGCTTCTAATATTACTACTCCATTTTATGTCCCAAAGATAGGTCTCTGGAGCTTTTTGCATTAGCAAACTGATCAGGACTTGGACACAAGCTTTTGGGCTGGTTTTACTTACTGTATGGACAAATGTATGTATGGACAAATAGCAATATTCCAAAAAATGCTCTGGGAACAGCATGGACTGAGGACTGTTCTTAGCAGAGGGAATTTTCCAAGTGTGCATGATGGCAACCCTGTTTTGGAGAGTGATTTGGACAGCATTTATTGAAATTATTATAACCTGAGTATTTAAGTTTTAAGAAAGGAAAGGAGTTTGTGTCATCACTTTCTATGTCTAAATGCATAAAGCAAGGTTGTGGAGGTAGTGGTAATGCACATAGTCATCCAATATTCACATAAATAATCTTTCAACTACATGAATGTCTCAAAAGTACCTAGCATTTTGTCCCAAAAGTACATTTATAAGCCTATAATTAATAAAACTTACTCTGTGGGAATGAGACTTTTATACACCATATTATAAAGTGTCTGTGGTTTGAAATTTTTCATGAATTATGACCTTAGTCTCAAAATATTTTATAACAGTATGTCTGATAAGTTTTCCTAGTATGCACATTTTTATGTTATACAGATAATAAGTTGAGCTTGAATTTTTCTGCTTCTGTTTTGAAAATACAAGTAATCATACAGGTCATGATCTCTGGTTTTAATTAGGTGACCATACTGAAAACATTTTATAAAAAGATGTAGATAAATAAAAAAAGGTCAAAACAGCAACTCATTTTCCAGAGGAGAAATGTCCTCTGTGTAATTTTTGCTAGCAAGGCACTAAGGTTGCAATAACTATTACCAAAAGGAGTTACAACAGAACTAGAAGAACTAGAAGAAAGATCTTACAAATGTGATGTACAGTTCTAAGGAGAAAAATCTAAATTGCTTGTAATTTGGATATCTGGAAATGTTTCTATATGATTTATCTTTTTGTTGCAGCTGGAATTAACTGTGAAGGTAACTTGCTGAAGAAGCAGTTTAGTAACCTAGTTTATTCCCATTAGACAACATTGCCTTATAATGAGTAATGGGAAAACAAGTCTCATTTTTTATGCATGATGTATCCATTTACACAGCCTTTACAGACCCAAAAATATATATCTGCATCTATGAATACTGTACAGCCAATTCTGTTTTAGTTTTTATTAAACTTATCTCCTATGTTTAAAGTAAGTGTTATTGGTAGTTTTTATAGTAAATACTTGAAATATGGCCTAAATTTACTAAACCTCGTATTAAAATATCCTCTTTAAAAATTGAATTTCATGCTTTCTTTGTTGGACAATTCTTAACTAAACACTTCATCATGCAAAATATTGCAAAATTTTCTGTTAAGCTATCAAGTGAAAAAAGAAACAGCAGAAAGCTCAGAATTAACTGTCCCTTGGAACAACTTGTCATTTGCAATGGTTCAAAAGTTTGAGGACTTTCTAAACTAGAAACTATGCCTCTGCCTTGTTTACTGGCTACCTGTGTACTATCCTTCCTGGATCTCTCTAATCTTTTTTTCTAATGTAATTTCCTTTTGGCATTCACAATATCCCAGCATAATGAGTTCTACAATTTCAACACTAGAGATAAAAATTGTACAGAAATGTCCAGAACTTGTTAAATTTTTTTTTTTTTTTTTTTTTAAATTTGGAAGTACAAGAACTGTCCAGAAGGACTACAGAAGGCTTGGTGCACATGTTCACTTTCCATGATAAAAGACAGGATGCTCAGACAAGACCTGGGAAAGGAAAGCAGAACAGAGAGACCAGCAAAAAATATTTAAACATAGAGGGTGATTTGGAAAAAGAGAAAATCTTGTAGGATGATTCAAAAGCTCTACTTGCATTGAAAGAGTCTTGTTGAACCAGTCTGCCAAGCAGGCTGTCTAAATGTCCTTGTCATAATTCCAGCCTGGAGGCTGGAATATCACCCACAGGGCATATGTTTGCACCTCTTACCTCCCCCCAGGCTCTTACACAAGTGAGTTATGTAAAGATTTAAGGGAAAGACTGTTTATGCTCCTTTTCATACCATTCTTCTCACAAGTGAGAATATTTTGTTACACAAGATAGAGTTACAGAGCTGGGTGATAGCAGGATGAGGAATGTAACAGTGAAATATGGGCACTTGAGAATGGTTCAGCTGAGATCCAGTAAATGCAGGCAATGAATAGAGTAGATGTCAGAAGGCTGCCAAAAACGGCAGAATCTTAGAGAGGAAAGGTCTGTCTCACACAATCTGCCTAGGGGACATGTCAAGCAGTAAAAGAATTGTGAAGGAAGGGGCAGTGTGATAAGTTCACGTGGCATCTTCTGTTCTAAAATAGAATGGTGTTCCCTGAGAGATAAATGCATTATTCAGAAGCCATTTCAGGTCTTGGCCAAGGCTGGACCTGAGGATGCATCTTGAAGTCTGCACACAGAAGAAACCATTTCATTGTTAGTTGCTTACATTTGCAGAATGCATTAATGGCAGTTAGGGAGATTTTTCAGCATTATTAATTTCAGTGACATTTTTTGAAAAGGAGATGTGGGAGCTATCATTTACTTGAGCCTTTTTAGTGAGGGTATGGGAAGGTGCCAAAGCAAAAGGGAGAAAAACCCTTTTGCTTCCCTGCATGTAGAGAAGGGAAAACTGAAAGTGGAGACTGAATCAGAAAATACCAATGCATTATGCTACCTCTTCATTTGGTTTTCAGGCCAAAAATAAACTGAGATGCAGGCCCTGAGATGCAATTGAAATAGAAAAGCATTGTATCTTACAGTGGCAAACTTAATTGTAGACAATAGGATATATAAAGTGAAGATGTAAAGCAGATGCTGAACGATGTTCAGTGGGGAGGTCAAATTTTTGCACATATTAGGGTTGTTGGTATTTAATACACATGTTAAGGAAATAGCTGAGTGGTAGAGTTTGTATATATAAGAGTTTGTATTATAAGGAAAAATATTTTCCGCACTGTGTAAAATCCACGATGTTGAAAGTTTAGTTCAGTCTTCTGAACTGCACAGATCTTGTTTCTTCTAGATATTTTGCACCTTATCTCAAGTTTTCTTCAGCTTGTTTACTGAATTTTCAGTCTGCTTGCTCAGGAGATTCTTAAGCCAGAGCAAGCAGACTAAAAATTCTGTAAATAAACTGAAGAAAATGCAAGATAAGGGGTAGTGTGTTCAAAAAGGAAGAAGAGCTGCAAATACCCTGGCAAGGAATTAACTCTTCACAATATCTACACACATGTACAATGTGCTATGTGCGTGTGTGTTTTCATCATGTGCATTAAGCAGATTTTATACACAGTGGCAGGTGTGGCTTGTCCTACATACCAGGCATAGCAGTGCATCAGCCACTCACTGTTTCCCATTTAATTAAATAGGAAAGACGTACGTAAACTGCTGACAAAGACACAATATCACAGACATGCTTAGTGGCTTGTCACTGTATTTAATTAGTTTAAAAATAATACAGCTAGCTGAGAAGAGAGAGCAAAATCTGTGCAATTTTGAACCCATTAATTCTCATATATGTACAAACATAATAACGTCTTCATAAAATCAGACTAAGAAAATACAGATAGAGTTGTAGAGAAATACATTTTAAATGTTCTATTACTGTTCTTTTAGAAGGTTCATTCACTGAAACTGGCTTTTGTGAGGTTTTAAGGAATAAAAAGCTCCCTCATGCACTGTTTTCAATTCTCTCTTCATCTGTAAAAACAAGCCAAGGAGTGGTTTAATTTACTGTTGATCACTGGGGAGAAAAAAAGGGAATGCAAAATTTAAATGACATTCACATACAAAGTTAATAGCTTTTATCGCTCTCAGAAGGCAAGAGTAGAGGAAGTATTACTCCATATAATATACGACCTGGTTTCAGCTTTATTGTCTTTAACAGTTAAAGAACTGCTGCAAATGTTCATGGACTTAAAACATAGTCTTAAGTCTTACCAAAGCCATAGCAGTGGGTCTTACAGTGTGCTGGATTTTATTATTATCACGGAGTTATTTTGTGCTTTGCATTCATAGATTTCAAATTCCTGAACTGAATGGCTTACCAACAAAACAGCCAGCAAGGAAATGTGCAGAAAGGTTAGGAGTGAGGCTGGGAGTTAAGAGTCAGGCACTGAAACTCCCAGAAAAGGTGGAGGGACTGATCTCCAGAGTCCTAGTCTAGTGCATCTACTTACACATTGTCTCCTTCAAGGGAAAAAGGAAAAGAAAAGCTGAAAAAACAGACAAATGTGGCATGAAATAAAACCTTCACATTTCTATCAGAACCTGACTGATAACACAAAAAGGAGGAGGTTTTTTGCATTTCAATTTCTGTCAAGGTAAAACCCGGGCAATTACTTGTCAGAGTTCATGAATAGTGCAAGAAGTTGCATAGGTGAAAGACCCATGCTGGAGTATAGTTTATCTCCATAATTACAGCACTCTTTTCTGCAAGTGAAGAGGACTTTAAATCCTTCTGATGAATTGGCCAGGACTTTGGCTTTGGTCAGCTCTAGAAAGAAGAGAAGGAAAATGCTACTCAGAAAATCTAGTTGTTATCTATTACTTATAATGGGTCTCAGTAAGAAAAGGTATTTAATTTTTGATCTAACAAAGAAATAAAGTCTAGCAGAGTTATTTCACTCAGTTAATAATTTTTTTTGCTTTTTAAATTTCTTATTTGGAGTAACCCCAGGAGATAAAACAATAACAGCTACGACAATCATTAATATTTTTTAAATACTTGTGTAGAGCTTCTTATATTCATATATTTTACTTAGAAAGTGAACTATCTAGTATGTGCCAGCATAAATTCTATGTAGGTATTAATAGTTGCTCCTGCATATGTTACTATGTTTTTACTTCTGTTGTGTGTTCCAGAAGGTAGGTTTTGCCTTTAGATTGAACGTTTCACTCAGTTTCACTGAGCTGTAAATATAAGTCTGCAGCCAAACTAACTTGATTTCAAGGAAGTTTTTCCCTCATCATCATCTCAGGATGGAAGATGCAATTGATACGATGGGACCATTGCAGATACCCAGTAATGCTGTTACAAACTGGCTAGGTCAGCAGGATGCTTTCAGCATTTGTCTGGCACAGCAAACATGGGAAAGATCCCTTTCTGTCAGACCAAATCAGCTGTATAATGCAAAGAACAGCAGTAGAAACACACAAAGCACCAGCAGAGTTAATGCTACTATCAATATGTATTTCAGTTTTCTCATCAAACTACACACAGTTCCCTCCATGTAGAAAAAAATCTTTCCTGTTTTCATTTATTACTGTAGGTAATAAAAATAATTTTCCCACTGATGCCTTCCTCTAGTAAAAAAATTATTTCTTAGGGAAGGATGAGTGGTAGGACATCCTCATTAATACCAGCTGAATCAATTAAAATTCAGTGAATATCAGATGTAGTAATGACAAAGTGTGAATAGCAAATAGAGTTGATTGTTACTTACACCAAATAGGGCTTATTTATATATGTTTCTATAAAACAGCCTCATCATAGTATGACCCAAAAGAATGAATTTATGCCTTCCAGCCCATCAGCACCATCTACTGTGACTTGACATAACAACAGTCTTTGCCACAATAAGCACGAGTTTCAGTTTTGTTCTGTTTTTTCTTTACGTTTGTCTTTCTTGGGATTTTTTTTTCCTGTTTATTGCTCCAGAACAGCTTATCACAAAGAGGTTTTTCAGAAATTTGACATTTCTGAAAAATTTTCTGAAAAAGTGACTATTTCTTCTTCAGAAAAAATCCTCCTGCAGCTTTCAACTGGTTGAATAACTGTAGAGTTTTGAAAATGAGTAAGGTGAAAACATGTGTTAAGTTTTCCTTGCTTTTAACTGCCAGAATGGAGGGAAATAAGGGAAATAATAAATTTTTACAAATTTTAAATTCAGCATAAACTATGTCCCTAGAATCCATTCCTGAAATGAAACTATAGTCTTCTCATGCCTGGTCAGTATTGAATGGGACAGGTCTGGCAGAATTTCATGAGGCTATCAAGTAGATGCCAGGCTTCCAACACAATCCTCCCACACAATTCATTCATAATTTTGCTCCTAAGGCAGAAAGTTCTCTTTATAGCCTAAATATCATCAGGAAAGAGGTTGAAACTATTTGAGAAAGGCTAGAGATTTGCTGTCTGTCATCATATCTAATTTTAGGAATGTAACTTTCTCTTTTGTCTCCTTTCTTTCTTCCTTTAATTCAAAGACAGATGAATCTGCAAATCTCTCTGCAGATTTGTGTTAGACTAATGGACTCACTGCCTTAAAAAATCTTTAGTTAAATCTCATCAGTTTATTCAGATTCATTCTGGCACGATACCAATGGCTGCAGTGAGTGTTCTGACTCCAGAATAATGCTTGGGCAAATGAAAAGAAACAAGCTTTCTGAGAGGTTTCAATAGGGCTTGTCCCACTCCTGGTTACATAGTGCATAGCATTTATGAACTCATGGTAAGAAAGAGAAACACTGTGATGGAACAAAACAAAAATTAGTTGTGAGGAAAAAAGGATTATACATTTTCTCATAGAAACTGATGCCAATCCTATATTTCCCCCTTTAGTTGTCTCCAGAATGAGTGCCCTAGCACAAGTGACACTGGTCCCTCAGACAACCTAGTCAATCAGCTTATGTTTGCCATTTATGAAAGATATGCTTACACATGCTTGCCTTCATGGGTGTAATAAATTTTATATGCCTTATTTTTCAGACAGTAAATCATTTAAAACTGATTTGCCATACCTGGTATACAAGACATAGATTTAAAAAAAGATGTTAAGTAATGAGGTATAGAAAGAAATGAGGTCCTCAGCGTGCTGCATATAACAGAGCAGCAACCTTCCAGAAAGAAGAGAATGAAAAACCCCTCAATTGTAAATTCACCATGTTCCTTCCTTTTCCCTCTCATTCAGGCATAAGGTGATTTCTAAAACTCTTTCCATACTTTCTTTTAGTGATTTGAAATGACAAATTCCTAGCATTACATGACTCTTTGTGTGCCATTCTGGGTTACAGAATGTCTACTTCTTTTTCAGGCAGGCAGGGAAATCTAGGAGAACTCAGTCACACAATTTCATCCTTCAAATATATAAGCAAAACAAACTAATATTTTATATGACCTCTTCATTCTTAAAAGCCATATATTTACTTTTGTTGCAATCACAAAGTATTGGTGCAGGAACATTTTCTTTTCAGTATGTCCTTCACATTCTCCCCTGCAGTCTCTTGATACTTAATATATTCTTTTCTTTTAGCTTCCAACTCCTCTTTTACCTGTCCATCAACTCTCCATTCCATAGATCCAAGCATGCTTTTCAGTCTTTTTTTCTTTTTTTTACTAGACAAAAGGAGTTTGTGTTTTTGATTCTTTTCACTGCAGTAAGAGGAGATGGAACTTTAATGGCTTTAATAAAACTTTTCTCCTGTACTTCAATGTTAAGTTACTCTTTCCACATACTGTATTTTGCTGTGCAAAAATTATTTTCTACTAAAGTTTCCCTACTTCAGTAACTGATTACATTTTTAATATTCACTAATTCATTCCTATTGAATATTTTCAGTGTAGCACAGACATTAAATTACCATTATGAGGCAGGAGTTTAAATGAGCTAGTCATAATCCTGAGATTAAGGACATTCACACAAAAAAAACTCAGAGCACAATACTGCAACACTTACTCAAGCACTGACTGTTTTACATAGCTAAAAATGGCAAACATAAATGTATTAATATTACACTTATACTGTATCTTTTAAAACACTGAATTTATGGTATATATTATGAACAAAAGCTCAGATCATTGTCATTTTGAAATCAGTGGACTTACTACAATCCATTTAATTCAATGGATTATGTCTAATTTTAATCACTTTAGGATAATATTTTAAGCAAGACTACAGTTTGTGAGGTGGGCAGAATCTGGAGCAGGTAATGCTTTTAAAAGCATTAGCCTTTTAAAAACTGACAGAGGGTTGGATTTCCATTCAGGCAGCCTCCGATGAGTTTAAAGAATAACTTCCAAAAATGTTATCATGTGATCTCATGAAGGAAGAATCCTTCAGTATTTGAAAGAATCACTCAGTCAGCACTGGCTGAGCAATAAAATAAAAAAAGATTTGTCAGCATTCGTTCATGGATTAAAATACCTCAGATATAATTGACAAAGGCATTTGAGGTGACAGCTGATATGTAAAAGCTCCAGACAAGAATGTTCAAAGATATAATTCAGCTTATGTGCAAGAAATTACTAAGCAGACCAAGGACTCTTCAATCTGAAAAAAGAGGTTAATTATGGTACAGATTGAAGAGAATATAGAGTATGGTATATAGAATCTGACTTCCATGAGCTCAATGAATAAGTCATTCCCCTGCTTTTACAATAAAAGAACTATGAATAATCAAAGATTCAACAATAATAACAAAAATAAAAATTAAAACTAAAACTAATAATTCACACAGCAGGTAGCCTGGGAGATTTGGTGTCAAAGGTTCTTATTTGTGCTGGCAGTCTATATGAGATCCAGGGGGAAAAAATCAAAGAAAAAGAATCCACTGAGAAATAATAAATATTTCAAAGTCTCCTGTGTTGCAAAGTGGAAACTGAAAGATAGAAGGAAGACACTGTTTTCCAGGAATCCTCTTACAGACATTCTTGGAAAGGGTAAGGATTAAAGACAACTGTGAGAAATGAGAGACCTGAAATTGTGCTGAAAATCTGAATGTTCACAGAACTCAATATAATAATGCAAGGTCTTGCAATAATCTTGGGTGTGAGGCATTCCTGATGTTTCTATGTTCAAAATCTGAGTCCTTTATTTCTCCCTGATGTTACATGGGTTGTTTTTTCTCTTACCACAAGCTTTTATCTGCTGTCAAGAGATCCTTTAGGTGCGGCCAAGTTCATTTAAGCTTTCACTGCAGGTAGAATTGATCCCCATGAATTACTCAAAGCCAAATACATACCCTTATGCCCCAACCAGATTCTACATTAATGGTTACCTTTCTTGTAATACATGCTTTAGTTTAAATTATTAAAGTGATTTAGTATTAATGAAAAGTGATAACTTTTTAGTAATTGATCATGGACATACAACCTTGGGCCACTTAATACCTTATTACTGGTTTTCATAAGTCAGTATTGCTGAACCTCATGCTAAGATTTCAGGTGTCTTTTTTTTTTTTTTTTTTTTTTTTTTTAATCTATTGAAAGAGAATGTCTTCTTGTAGGATAAGACTTTACACATAAGCCTGTTTTGATGTTCCTGCAGCTATTTAAAATGAACTATATTGAAATATGCCTTACTTTTCCCAGATTCATTATTCTGGGCTTGTGACTACAAACTTTCAGAGATTTCCCTAAGTGAAAGTAAAGGCATATCCCAAGATCTTTCTAGTTGTACTACAGGGCACTCACTCCAGAAAGCAAAATGAACAAAAAGCCTAACAATTTTTCTGCCATATCCCTGGGAAGGTTGTTCCAGTGAACGGCTGCTCTCACTACAAAAAAAACAAATTCTTTCTTATGTCAAGAGGAAACATCTCCAGTGCAAATAGTATCTGTTGCCCCTTGTCATCCCCACGTGGCTCTTCCAAAGAGAGAGCCTCCCTCCTCTTTGTAGCCACCATTTAAGAGCTGGGATACTGTGAAATGAGTCCCCCTTGAGCCTTTTGTTCTCCAGTCAGAAAAGGTCTAACTCTTTCAGCCTTTCCTCACATGGCAGATTTCCAGATCTTGGAACATCTTCATGGCCCTTCTTAGGATCATCTTGTTGTCTCCTGGTCTTTCTTGGATTGTGGGGACCAGCACTGTACACATTGCTGCAGATATAGCCCAACAAGCACTGAGTGGAATGACTATGTCTATACCTCTGCTAGCAATGCTCCTGGGTCTGATTTGCCTTTGTGACTGCAACAGCACTCTGCTGACTTCTGCTCATCTCATTGCCCTCTAGGACCCCAGCAAGGACCTCCTTTCAGCAATGCTGCTCCCAGCCACACAGAGCTGAGCCAGCACTGGGCTATTTGTCCAGTACATGGTGCAGGACCATGCTCTTGTCTTTAGTAAACTTAATGCTGCTATTTCTAGTCCACTCTACCAGCCTGTCCAAGTCTCTAAGATGGCTCTCTTCAGACACATCATCATGGATTGACACTGGCTGGATGCCAGGGACCCACAAAAGCTGCTCACTCACTCCCTGCTGCAGACAGACAGAGGAGACAAAATTAAATGAAGGGTTCATGGGTAGAAATAAGGACTGAGAGAGTTCACTCATCAAATACCAAGGGCAAAACAGGCTTAACATAGAGATCTGAAGTGAATTTATTACTAAGATAATCAGAGCAAACGTTTTTACCCACACCCCACCCTTTCCAGGTCTATCTCCTACCCCACTTGGAGGCAAGGGATGGGAGTTATGGTCATTTCATCACCTGTGGTTTGTCCCACTTCTCAGGGAGAGAAGTCACTCCCTGCTGCACTCTGGAGTCCCTCCCATGGGAGACAGCTCTCCATGAACTTCTGCAGTGTGGGCCCACTCTCATGAGCAGCAGCTGCCTGTGAACTGCTGCAATGTGAATCCCTCCCACAGGCAAGAGTCCCCTTCAAACTACTGCAGCATGTGTCAGGAAGTGCAGGAGAAACTGGAATTCTGGACAACCAATCAATATGATTGAAATAAATGGGCCAGGAGACCTGCTCCTTTTGTAAGGCCTTTTATCTTCACAGGCACAGCTGGGTCTTCTGTCCTCATGAGTCCCTAGGAAGACTAAAGTGGCTTGTTGTTAAGGGGGGGTCATGGTGGTCGAGTGCCGTTGCAGTTATGACGACAGGACAGAGCAGCTCCAGATGGTGAATTTGCCTTCTCTCTTCTTTTCCTTGATTGGGGAACACTATTTTCAGTTTCAGCTGTTATTCGGGCTCATTATCTTAGGGGTTTTACCTCTTAAAGGAGTCCCAGCATTCTTTGCATCCCTCTTCATTTGCATACATTTCACTGATGTCACTCCTCCTTCTCTGTCACAGGCGCCATTTCAGGAGCACAGCAACAGAACAACCCGATGGAAAGGGGAAAGGGACATAGGGTACGGCAATTGGGGGTGAAACAGGGTAAGGCCAAGAATTTTAACATTTATAATTAACATTACAAACAACTAGGAACATTTATAGAAATATACAACTTTAACTGTTTTCTTAGGAACAGGATTTATCCATCACAATGATTATGCAGAAGCTGATTTATTGTTTACTTTTAAGCCCTAATTATACATTGTAAGACTACTGTCCACGTGATCAGGCATTTCTTGATTGGTGCCTCTATGATGTTCACCCACCTTGCACGAGCCCTTCAGGTACGATGATTGGTGGTTGTCCAGGACTTCACTGCCCACCTTTATCTTGGGTATTCTAATCTCAGTATTCTGTTTTTCAAATCCTTCTCTCCCAGTTTAGCACAATTTATGTTTCAGCGGCCTTGAAGGATCTCAACAAGTTGCAGAAAAACACCGAAAAATGGCTCATCCCATGCACCTGTTATAAACACTGGTTTAAACTATGAAATATACAGAAAACAGCTAAGTATGCGAAGGAACAGCAAAATATGCAGAAAAGCAACTAGGCAGCAAAATATGGAGAAAAATAGCTAAATATAATTTGGCTGGTACATATGATACAGACCATGGTCTGGAATAGTTCAGACATGTCACTGTGGCCCAAACTTGCTCAGTATTACTACAAGAAGAGTTCCCCAGGGTGCAGTTCTTCAAGGACAGGCTGTTCCAGTCTGGCAGCACTACTTCTCTCTCCATGGGTCTCCCATAGGACCACAGCCTCCTCCAGGCATCCATCCACTCCAGCGTGGGCACCTTCCCCACGGGCTGTGGGTGGATCTCTGCATCCCCCTGGATCCCCATTGGCTGTGGGTGGATCTCTGCATCCCCCTGGATCCCCATTGGCTGTGGGTGGATCTCTGCATCCCCATGGATCCCCATGGACTGTGGGTGGATCTCTGCATCCCCATGGATCCCCATGGCTGGGGTGGATCTCTGCATCCCCCTGGATCCCCATGGGCTGTGGGTGGATCTCTGCATCCCCCATGGATCCCCATGGGCTGTGGGTGCATCTCTGTATCCCCATGGATCCCGACGGGGCAGGGGCACAGCTGCTTTACCACAGGCTGAAGAGGAATCTTGGCTCTGGTGCCTGGAGCACATCCTCCCCCTCCTTCTCCACTGACCCTGGTGTTTGCAGAGCTGTTTCTCTCACATGTTCTCACTCCAGTCTTCTCTGGCTGAAATTAAAACTGCGTAACAACTTTTTGCTCGGTTTCTTCTGATACCAAAACCAGGCCATGGAAAACCAATTCTCACATCCACCTTCCCACCAGTGTGCTGTTATCAGCAAACTTGTTGAGGTTGCTTCCAATCCCATCATCCAAATAATTTATGAAGATTCTGAACAGCATGGGGCCCTGGGGGACCCACTAGTGCCAGGATGCCAGCCTGAGTAAAACCCATTCTGTTTTTTACCACTCAGTGCAGCCTGACAGTCAATTTCCTACCCACCTTGCAGATTACCTATCCAGTATCATCTCAGTTTTACCACAAGATGGTTGTGGGAAACAATGGCAGATGCTTTGCTGAAGTCCAGGTTAAAAACATCCACAGTTCTCATGCTAAGAGATTTTTTTTTTTCCATTTGTCCTTGGTAAATCCATCCTGGTTTTTCCCAATCATCTGCTTCATTCTTTTTTTTAACAGTTTCCAGGAGGACCCACTATTACTTTTCCAGGGACTAAGATAAGACTAATGGGCCTGTATATTCCTCAGTACTCTTGTAAGTGGGTATGATTTTGCCTTCTTCCACTCATCAGTAATATCCCCTGGATTGAGCTGGAACTAGATTTTTAAGGTCCTTTCCAAACCATTCTGCAATTGTTGTAGTACAGACCATTTCATAGAAACACAAAGTTACAGCTGTTTTTACAATGTAAAGAACACATATCACTAAATTAAACAGTAGGAAGGCATTTGATCCATCAGTCTTTATCTGATGAGCTCATTGCACATTAGACTGCAGATTTTTGCAAGCAATAGGCAGTGAGGGATTAGTTAAGAGCTTCAAAGAATACCTGAAAAATTACAAATTCCAGAAACTTTCAAACCTAACAACCTTCACGCCAGGAAAGTAATCAAAGTATATATGCCCCCTGTAAGCCTGATCTACTGACACTCAGCTGGTCTATAGTTGCATTTTACCACAAAATGTCAAGGTTTTAAAAGCTGTAATTAAGTGGATCATTACAAGCATTGTGTAATCAGAAGAAACATGGGGTCTTGTGGGCATGCCAAAATTCCAGTGGAAGCTGACTTAGCTGTATTTCTGCAAAATTATTATTTACATATTTGCAGTCTATAACTACTTACAGTTAAATATAGCAGTAAATACCTTCAGAAGTTACACAGGGTGGCAATTCTACTGGGTTCATGGCCAGTCAGTAACGACAAAAAGTGACTTCAGTAACCATCTGAGCAAATATTTTAGTTTACTTTCATTCTCTGGGCTCTAAGAATTCACTCCTCTGTCTTTTAGAAAATGAAATGAAGAGCTGCAGTGAGTAATGTACTTGTGGATTTCAAGTTTTAACAGTTGAAAAGGCTAAAACAATATGATGTGCACATTGGAGCACATCTAATATAATATCACATATTACATATTGTCTTTTTGCATTTTACATTATATTCTACCATCATTCTACTCAAGCAATGATGGAGAACATTTCTTGTATCATAAAAGAGAAAGCTATTTAAAAAATAAAACAAAAGTCATAAAATCTATTTCAGATACACTTTCACCATGAAATAATTTAGTTTTTTCCTAAGGAATTACAAGACAACATTTGATAAATCTTACTATGTTTCAAGAAGGAGAACTTTATTCCCTCTCATCTTTTACAAAGTATTTCTGTGCCACAATGATTTAGGAATATCTTCAAAGAAAAATAGAAAGACTTACAAAATCTGAGGCTTATGGAAAAGTGCAATTTCTAATGAATATTTGGGGAAAATTCCTCATATTAAAAGTAAAGTTGGAAGTGACATTTTCTTTGGAAATACGAAAGGTCTGTATGCTTCTGCCTGGGAAAGAAACAAACACCTAGAACCAGTCAAGCAACTTTAATTCTTAATTGCATTGTAGAATTTTTTCATGTTGTTCTGCTTAGGCTTAATAGAACTCATTTAGCTGTAGTTTCAGCTTTCATTCTCTTAATAAATTTAGTTAGTACCCATTAATTATGGCTATCATGGAAGAAATACAGCCATTAACAATGACAAAATCCCAATACATGTATATGGGCAATCTTGGGATGTGACACTAATTGTTATGAAGGCTTTAACACAATCCTCTCTTGAACCCATGAAAATTGTTAGCTCAAAATATTGTTACTGGAAAAAGACTTTATAGCTACTTTCACCAAGTGAGCACTAGCAGATCAAATGATTTCAAAACAGGTTAACGAGTTACAATAATTACTGAACAACTATTATCTCACAAACTGGAAGAAACTTTCCCCAGGGTAATTTCCTTCTTACACTGTGATCTTTGAAATTGGAGCTGGGCTTGAAAAAAATTGGGTAAAACTAATGCAACTGATACAAGTATCAAAGTTTAGTTCATTAGATCTAGATTTAAGTGAGAAATACAGAACAGTTTACAATGGCCTACATATTTATTTTTCATTACATAAATGCAAAATAGCTGCAAGCATGCCTAACCTAAGATGGTGACAGGCAGTATTTGATAGTGAAAATGAAGATGAAAGGGCAAAAATAAACCCTGTGGCAGACAGTGTATTTTTATTCAGATGTATTGGCATAAGAAACAGACGTTAAAAGAGGTTAATTCAATATTTATATCAACCTCCAGGAGCAGTAAAACAGTAAAACTGATAGTCACTAAAAGGAGAAGTGCTTCAAAACCAGCTAAAGCACTACAAAGTTTTACTTTAGTCATCACAGCACCTAGTGGTCAGATATATAGCACCAAAATGTCAGACTAGGCTTCCTAGAGTAGATGTGACATGTGAGAAGGAGAAAAGTAACAACTAGCCACAGTCAACATATATCCTCTGAAAAGCCATGATATTCAAATCAGTAAAAGAGAACACCAAGCAAGATGCAAGAAATTGTGCAGATTAATAAGCACTTATCTTTGCAATTGCTCCCTACACCTGTTCAGGGAAACAAATTCCTTAGGATGGTGCTCATTTTGTATTGTAGCAAATAGAAATCCCTCCATATCCATTGACAGGAGGTAGGTCTCAAGTTCAGGTAGAGCAATCATGGAATCATAGAACTGTTTATGTTGGAAAAGACCTTTTAAATCATCAAGTCCACTCATTGTCCCAGCACTGACAAGTCTGCCACTGAATCATGTCCATAAGTTCCATACCTATACATCCTTTAGCTACCACCAGGCATGGTGATTCCATCAGTTCCCTGGGCAGCCTGGTCCACTGCTTGACAACTCTTTTCATAAATAAATTTTTCTTAGTATCTATTCTAAACCACCTCTGGCACAACCTGAGGCCACTTGCTCTTGTCCAATTTCTTGTTACTTGGGAGGAGAGACTGAGACCCAGCTCACTACAACCTCCTTTCGGGTAGTTGTAGAGAGCAATGAGTTCTTCCCTCAGCCTCCTTTTCTCCAGACAAGGCAATAGATAAAACAACATAAGCTAAAAGAACATAAAGCCATGTGGAGGTGGTAGAAGGTTAGTGCTCAGTGATTTAGGCATCAGAAATGAGACTCTTCCTGTCATATTTCAGGTAAGCACTGTGGCTCTCAGTCTTACTGAATGACCAGTGAGTGAAAGCCTCTCAGGCTGAGGCAGTGATTAGGAAGCTAGATTCTACTTCTTAGATTAGCAACCTAATTTAAAAAATACTGTGCAAAATACAGGTAGTTTTGTACCAACATTTCTATTTACACTTCTGTGGATGAACTGAAATTTTTAAATATCATTACACTATTATTCCTCACTTCATTGTCTCAACCATCCCCAAGATTGTGTCATTCTTAATTTACAAGCAGTGGGAAAGCATTTCTAGGCTTTCAAGCTACCAGTGAAATAGCTGGTGAATACAAGTTTCTCAGGAAATTATGAATACTAGTCTGCTTATATAATGCTACAAGAGCCTGATTCAGGCTCCATTAAAATTAATGGAAAGCTGTCCACAGATTTCAGAAGTGCAATGAATCACCAGGAAGTGCTGTCCTGCCTAATAAGTATTTTGATCTTCACAGTCAACACCCATTTATGTAGGTTTTTAGATGTCATTGATACTAGTGCATATATACTAATTTCAGCTTGTCTAGTTAATTCTGAATGGAAAGAAAAATACAGTTAAATTGCACATTCAACTTAAAATAAAAATGTTTCATTATATTATTTAAATCCAATTAGCTTCATTTACTTCAGCATAGTAACTTTCAACTTACACTAAAGGATTCTTTAAAAATACTTTTTCAAAGGGGATACCAGCTATCATGGAAGGTACCAGTTATCAAGCCTTAGTTTTGGATAAATAATTCATGAAGATACGGTTTCATGGAAACAATCTGAAATGCTTCATTAACCAGAAGAATTTGTACCTCACATAACACTCTCTAGTTCATACCTTATGACCATATGGGCCAGTTTAAGTCTCAATGAAAGAAACCAAAGGTACTAAAGAAAATCATAGATTTAGTGAAATTCAAACAAAAATTGCACTTTAAATAAATGCCTTGAGTGAATTATATTTTATTGTGTGTTAAAATGACAGATGTTCAAGAATTTTATCATTAATAAAGAAAATCTTCTTTCCATCTTATCTTTTTCCATCTGACCTCATTGATGGATCTGTGGTACTAAGCTAGATCTGTGGACCAGTTCATGATGAGATACTCAGACTGCAGTTGCATTGACCCTTTCTTGGTGGTGAAGCTGATTTGAGAAGCCTGTGATACAGCACCATCATCCCACTCATCAGTTACAGTCTGCCACCAGTTCAATTGTCCAAGTATTCCTGCTCATTACCACAGTGAATACATATTAATATTACAGTATTTATATCTTATAGTTACATTTCTATATGTTATTTACTTAACTCTTGTGTAAGAATGTAAGTTTGTCTGTATAGTTTAAAAAAATATTGTATATCAATAAAAAGCCATGATCTCGGTTTAAGACAAAAACAGGAAGGGGAGGAGAGAGATGTGAGGAGGAATGAACAGCCAAAACAGGGAAGGTCTCCTGCTATCTGTCAGAAAGACAAGGTATGTGAAACTTGTATACCTCTATATTACCTAGCTGTTGATAGATATAATTTAACAACTAACTGAGATACAGGAAGAGATTTAGGGCCCAGCCCCTAGAAAGAATATACTATAGCAGGAACAGTCACTCTCTGTCCCTTTTTAATCTTTGCCCAGTGTTGAATTTTTCTCCTTTCCACGATGATTTTTTATATAAATTCTATTCCTGTTTAGCTACTTCCCATACTTGTCCCTTATATTTAACAACCCATTTTTAGGGATTTCGAGCCATTATACCTAGAGTGTGTTAGCACTGCAGTACCCAAATAGCAGAAAAATATTTGAACTCTTCATTAACAACCTGTAGTACCTTTACAGGACTTATCATCCTACCATGCCCAAACTGTGCTAAAGAGCCAAGTTAACTCATTGGCAATACCATTTAAGTCAAAGAAATAAAGTTGTTTTTTTGATCTAATGGTTAGAGTAGCATATATTTGCAAACCACTCAGTCAATCCTGATATAATTTCTCTGGAATAACAACAATATGATAACCTAATATTCTTCATGGATACCTCTTTATGGAGACACCCTACAGCGAGATCAGAAGACATTCCCTAGTTTCAGAGTGAAAGAATGGCTGTTGCCTTATGGAAGAGAGAATATTTCTAATGGATAAATCAAGAACATTGTGACAGAAATTATCTTCTTGTTGTGTGCAGCTGTTCCATGTAAGTCTCCAGATGAATAAAACTTGGGTGTTATTTTTGTAGACTCAGTATGATCTGTAAGGTGACAGGAAGCAATATGTGTATGTTTAATATGCAACAACAGATGAAATCCCTGTGAGCTTTCAGAAAACGTTATTGGGGCTAATGTGTTATTGTTAATGATCCTATGGCTTACCATATGTCCAGACAGTAAAGTTAGCTAATATGTTTTTGGTTTATCAACTTCAAATCCTTCATAAAACAAGTTATATAATGGTATTAACACTAAAGAATGAAACTAAAGAGGATACACTTGGTTTTGTTCCAAGGTATCAGTATTCAGACTGCAGTACATTCATCAGCATTTATAAAATTTACTTCCTGACAGTAGCTGTTTCTGTAAATTCTGACCTCGATTACATATATGACCTACATGAATATGCTAGAAGGTAACATTGGAGATTGCTCATTTCCTATAGTAACAAGACATGGGATTAATAAATTGTCAAATACTCTGTAATATATTCAATTAAATTTTCAAGTAGCAAGGAAAATTAAAAAAAAAAAAAAAAACATGCTGAATGCAAGAAAATGTAGAAGACAAACACATAAAGTATCATGAATAATGATGAATATGCCCAGTAGCCACTTCATAGTAATTTCTGAGCAGTGGCAAATGTCACACAAATTTTGTTTTAGAAATAATAACTTCAGAGAAAAAGTCTAGAGACAAAATTTGACTCATTCTCATAAGTACAAAGACAGAAGAGCACCAGTTGTTGGTCAGCACCTTACAGCTGAGACCGTTACTAAACTGAAGAGTTATTCTTCTGCTTAATTCTACTGTAGCAATGAATGGTTTCATTTAGCCCTTTCATAGCTTTGCTGGAAGAAAATATTCACATTTTCAGGCATCTTTATTACAGAAGGGAATAATTTTAAAGCTGAGCAAGGAAGTCTGCTTAGATAAAATCTGCACAGCTCCATTCAGAGCAAACAGCTGGAAGCTTAGGCTTCAGTATTGCACTGACATAAAGTCAAGAAGCCTCCCTTCAGTCAGACATTGCTCTGACCAGGGGGACATCTCACAGTAGTTGCACAGCTGTTGGTGCCTGCTTTCCAGCTGAGATTATGGCTCAAGGTGTGAGTGTCTTTTTCTTCTGTTCCCTACCACAGCAAAGTTAAATTCCATAGCTAGGACAAGCAACAGTCTGCACAAAGAGGTTGTTACTGTCTTTCAGTTCAAATAAATCAAATAGGAATGAATTTTCATGTTAGCAAGGGTGTTATGTATGAGTTTGGGATGAGAAGGCACTTCCTAACTATCAAGACCTACAAAATATTGTTCATGAGAAGGTAGACTGATAATGAATACAAGGCTTGTTTGCCAAACTCCATCTTATTTTCTCAGAATTCTTCTCTCTAGTGTTTTAAACAGCAATTTTTATAGAAGGGGGGAAAATAGTGTAATAAGAATGAGGCAGCACTCATTTCTGTAGCATCCATGCATATAAGGGTAATAAGTTCATCTACAGTTCACGACTTGTCAGCCAAGAAGGAAAACAAGATGTTTTTACACATTACTCAGCAAGTGACCCTACCTGTTTCAAATACTATGACAAAAACTTTTTGTTTCATATGGAGCTTTACTTACATATTTTGGAAACTCTCAAATGTTTAGAGATACTACTATACAATTGTTTTAATTACAATTTGTTATAAAAGCACCCCCATTCATAAATTTGATCACAGTGTTAATATAGCTTTAAAACTCAGTAATAATTGTCTCTTTGCACAGGCCCTTTATTGGGCCATCTGCTTTGTCCAATAACATTAATTACAGCCTGAGAAACTCATGTCTTCTAAATTTATGCAAAATGCCATTATGGCTAATACAGAATCTTCAAGAGATGCAGAAAAATATACATAGATCAAGGAGTCAAAAAACCTCTTTAATGAACTAAAGCACCACGAGAAATCTGTTGCTCCACACCTGTCAATAAGCAGTTATGCATTCCTGTGCATTCAGATAACTAAACTAGAAAGATCATTCCTCATTTTGCAATTAGATATAGATATTATTTCTTTTCTTTCCATATGATTACTTTTTATTCTCAGGACTGGAGTCTATATTTGTTCATTTCATGCACTGTGGCATGTCCTAGTGTCAGTGACACTATTTTTAGTTCCCACACACATTAAATTATATATTTTGTTCTGACTCAGAGGTGGTTTATGGCCGTATCTTCTTTTTGCACTCCTTATCAGACAATATGGATGATACAGATATGTCAATTTATTTGAATTTATGCCCAACACTCTTCTACAGCTTCTTGTTTAATACCATAAGTTTAATACAAGTGGGCAAAGTAGTGCCATGCTTAATCCAAATGTGTATGTCATCTCAGCAGCTTTTCTCCTGCTGTCCATGCAAACTTCTTCTTACTCACTTCAACACTTTATTACTAATTTCTTCCATCAATGACAGCAAATGATTCTATTTATAATTCAGCTATTAAAAAAAAAAAAAAAAAAGAGTGAGCACAACTAGAGGACTGAGCATTCAGGTTTAATATAATTACATTGCCAATCTGGTACTCCTTCAGATTGCAAAATCTTCAGAATGAAAGGTAGGGTGTAGAAAACATATTTTTCTTCCTCTTGATACTGCTCTGGTATAGTCTAATTTTTGATACCTAGAGATAAATTATCTTTTTTATATAGGTCTCTAGTGATAGCTTACAATATGGTTGATACTTTTCACTCACAGTGAACGTAATTTTTATTTCTTATTTCTTCTCAGGTTTTGCAGAATGCTGATGTGTACATTTACTTACAAATACCATCTTGAGACTGACAAAGTTCTCTTAAAGTAACTTTAAAATAAATATTTCTATGATTATATTCCTTTTAAAATCATCATAATTATCAGCCATGTTGAATATCAGATTTTAATTCTGCATTGGATTTGGCAATGTATTTGTAGTGTTGTGTTATTTTTAAACTTAATGCTTATATTGTATATTTGTGTATATTTTATAAACTCACATATTTTTGAAAAAAGTTTAGGATTTGCTGATCAAATGTATTAATGACCTGGAAATCTATAATGTATCTTCTCCATTTTCTTGATAGAGACTGCAAGACCATGTATATGGACATGTATTTTTTTCAGTGGATTTCATTGATATGTCTACCACAATCTCATGCCATAATGAATAGACTAGGTTTCCTCCTCTTTTTGTACAATGTCCAACAAAAAATTTTGCAATAAAATCAGAAGTTTGATCTTTTTTTGCATTTAAATGGAAGTGCAGCTCCTGGTTCTACACTTTACTAAACTCATATCAAAAAGAAACAAACAAAACCACAAAAAAGCTGAAAAAGGAGTTATAGCAAAGCTTTGTTCAAGAACAGAAAAAAAAATTGTTTTTGTAATTTATCTTTTATTTCCACAAAAAGAAATATTTTATTGTTTTCTAAACTTTGATATTTCCACATTTAGGTATTCTGGAATTTTACATGGCAAAAATCTTTTTTCATTAGTATAAGAAAAAAAGTACACTTTTAACTATCTGAATTTTCACCTGAGGAAAAGTATTATTTTATACTGAGTTCTAGGAAATATCATATATTTAAAGAAAAGCATTTCAGTGATTTCTCTTCCTATATTTTTATGAAGTTCTTTGAGAAATAAAATCAAAAGGTATAAGATGCCATATTTTGTAACGGCAATGCTGTATCTTACAGGAATATTTATGATCCTTTTAAGGGAACATGGGTATTAAATGTAACAAAATATTATTTGATAAATTAATTGTCTGTTTCTCATGTTGCATTTATTCAGCTACTTTTACAGCTTTGCCTGAGAGAATGCTTTTAAAATCTTATTGTTTTGTTTACACTAAATATATTGACTATGATCTGTGCTGAGCCCTTGATGGTGCTAAATATTTAATGCTTTTCCTTAGAGCAATTATTAGGTTCTCATTAATCAATGTTTTTAAATATGTCTTCATTATAACACATAAGAACTTTGCAACATGAGCTGCTTGTTGCCTGACTGTCTTTCAAACTTGCATCTCAATTAGCTCATGCTGACAGCATGCTCTGTTCCCTTCAATTGCTATAGAAATTAGAAATACTCAGAAGCTCAGAAAAGATACCTAGAAAACTGTAAAATAGAGCCCAGATTCCTACTGCTCATGAGATGCCCATGTATAAATCACTCAGTATATCCTCTTCATAAGTATTAAATTTATTTGGCTGTATCTTCTGGTGATAAAAGATGGGACAGAAAATCTAACAGAGAGAAGGTGTTATGAAAGAGGAAATTTGCTTCTCAAGGAGCTTCACATGGTAGCATACATGTGCATTAACATGCATCAATATGGTGCAACCCTAGTTTTCCACTCTGATTCCTATCCTGTTTCAATTTAGATTTAGGAGCTATATTGATCTAAAAATAGAAAATAGAAAATGTAATTCCTTCTTACTCTGAAAATAAATGCTTTCCCCCCTTTTTTGTCTTCCTAATTTAAATACACATAGATACTTTTTAAGCCTCCAGAATTTCCTGGAATTTCCTGAAAGACACACACTAAAAATATTTCAGGGGAAAATATAAGGGGGTTTATTATTACATAAAAACATTAATTTCTCTGCACCTCTTTTCCTTTTTTTTCTAAAATCATATCATGTCCCTTCTAATTCCCTTTCTGAATTTTTACTCATTCAGGGTTTTTTCCCCTCAACCAGAACTGTGTCTTGAAATTTTTCAACAGAATTGCAGCTCAGGAAATAATTTTTGCTTCCATTTAACACACAGAAAACAAAAATAAGAAAATGTGCTTACCTGAAGCCACCAGGGAGTGGTTCCAGGACATCAAAAGACATCTCTTAATTTGAAGTCTAACCTTCTAACTAAAAGATGATTTCTCAATTGGTTCGTGATTTAGCAAGTTAAGGGAATACATTCAAAGCACAATAGATGATTCCAGTATTAAATGAGCTCTAAGTGTGTCTGTATTTTATCTTGGGAAGGCTGCATACCTTCAAACCCCACCATCCATACAGTTTGTTTACAAGCCCTTCTTGGGTTTCCCATTTCCTTTAGTAGATCTCCCACTCAGTGGACTGGATCTACAAAAGGATGCTTGTTGCTGTTCAGGCAGATATTCACTTCATAGAGTCATGAATGCTTCAAAGACCCACAGATTTAAATTTTCTTCTGACAAAGACTTTTGAGTGCCTTTATTTATTCCTTATCATCATGTTTAGAGCAGTTAGAGTTCTCATGGACATAGCTCATGTACTGTAAATGTAAATGATCATCATTATTTTCAGATGTAGCCGTTAGAAATATATTAGATTTTTGGCTTGTGTTTACTGTACCTTTACCACCAGAAAACTCTTCATATGGTTATTTACAAGAAATTTTCAGGCTGGTCACCTTATTTGAAAGTTAAATCTATTAAGTTTATAACTTTAAAATCAATTTTTAAATATTTAAATTATTCTTGAATTTCTTTTTGCCCCTTTTCCCCACATGTAGCTATCAGTTTTGTATCCCAACACTGGGACAATATGTTGTTATTGGTCTCAGAAATCTTGTGCTTATAATAATATTATTCTCCTAAATTTATTGACTACTCTTTTTATTATTTCTGTTTAGTCTTTAGATAAAAGAAAAGGTGTCGTCACAAAAAATGATAAAACTATATTCTTTCTGGTATTTTTTGAAGGCTTAAAATTAGAGGGTTATCTATATTTGAAGAAAGAGACTCTTACAAACAGCATAAATTGTTATACTTTTGCAGTAGTCTAATACAAGGCAAATTTCTCTATAATATTCTAAGAAACTATCAGCATTTAGATAGTTGGCACTCTGAATTACTTCACATCACATAGGCTGTTTCTAAGAATGATGTTATATAAATGACCAAAATTTGCTATATCAGTTTGAAATAGAGTACACTTGCTGGCACAGGAAAAAAAAATCACACCTATATCCAAATATCTTTTAGAGATTTATTCTCAAATTTGCCTTCAAATATAATTATTAAGTAGTCCCAATATCTCCAAATGGGCAATTCATACAAGAGGATCTGCAGTCTAGCTGAGAAGCTGTCAGTGAGTTCTTCAATGCATTACTGCAATGTGTTGAGACTTTCTTGTCTTTGCTGTAGCTGCAGTTTTGCAGCCACACTCAACATAAATTGATGAGTTTCATATAAGATATTGTAAGAATACCCATTGTGATGTTTGGACTGCTGGCCAAGCAATTCCTTCCAGTTCAGCATCACTGATGTAATGTTCTTTCTCTTATGAATTTCTATTTTTCTGAGTTTTGAAGGAAACTTGCCTGGAAAATGCAATGTGGGGCTGCTCTAACAAGTCTGAAAACACTGGGTGTTTTGATTTGATCAGAGGTGTTCATGCTGATACAAAAGAAGTTAGCATGGTCTCCTCAGCACAATGCCCCATCAGCTTTTTTTGTGTAGGCAGAAAAACTATGGGGAAAAGAAAACTGAGTTTCCAAGATATTAGATGCTTCTTTCACTCACCAGACAAAATAAGCTTTGAACAAAAGCACCCCTGTATAAAATGCTCACTTGCCTAACAACAAATACACAAACAAAAATATAATAGAAAGGTTTAATCAACAGTTTGTATTCTCCTTATAAATGCATATGATTGCTATGTGATTATCTTCACATTCAGATGGCTTAAAATTATAATTAAAGTTGAAAAAAGAAAATAATATAGCAGAATAAAATCCTGCAAACCTGCAGGCAAACTTGCCAGTTTTAAGTATCCCTGATGAAAGAATAGTATACAATACAAAATGATAAAGGGAGGACACGAGAAACACCCTGAAAAGTTGCATTTCATTCTGCTAGGCACTGAGTGCAGACATAACCTCTAATCAAACACTTTGGAGAAGTGCCAGCAACAGTATGAGAGAAAGCAAAAAATTCATCCACAGAAGACCGTGCAGCTGAAATCACCACTAAATGTATCCTGATAGTTCTAAGGGAAAGTAGTTTCATGCTACATACCTCCCTAATTCTTGGTCCAGTTTAAAGATAAAGGGTAGTTTATGTCACACAGAAATGTCTGAGTGGTTGATACCAAGGGCTCACTGACCCAGCAGTAGAGTTTGATGGTGGCCAGAGTGGAGGCACACGGAAGCATAAGAACAGGGCAAGCACAGAAGCCATTTTGTCCAAACATCCTTTCAGTATCCAGCTAAGGTGCTTTTGTCTACTCCTTTTGACCCTGGGTTAACAGCTAACAAGTGAAATACCTAGGTGTTATCCATTGCTCTTCAGGGCAGTAAGGGCAATGGCTTTCTACCACACTGAGAACACATTTTATCCCTTACACAGAATTTCGAAGGCATAAAAGGAGAAACAATGGTTCAAATAGTAATAAAAACGAAGAGTAGTCAAGAGGCCATTCAGAGACCAAGCAGGACAACAAAGGTGTCAGAAACAGGTGTGGATAAGAGAACTAGTAACGCAGCTGGATAAAGCCCAGCAGCTCCTGTGAAAAGAAATGCTCTCACTAAGGCAAGGCATTGAAAGGATTCAGTGCACAACATGCCCCTTGTGACCTGAGTGAACCATGTGCTGGAGGAGAAGAAAAGCATGTTCTCTCCAATACTCGCCCGAGAAGGATCAACACATCAGCTTCTGCTCTGTTGGAGTCTTTGAAGAATCCTGACAAATACTGAATGCTTTGCCCATTCCCAAACTGTGATACACGATTATACAGTAGTGTTCTAATGGTTTTCTAATTTCACATGCAGTGTTTGCTTTGTCAGTAAGATTAATTAAAAAAAAAATAAATGCAAAACGGTCAGATGTATGGGAGGGAAAATGATATGGCCATTGTCATGAGGGGTTGGCAAGGAAGCAAAACATATTTTTTATTCATTTATTTAACACATAGTAAGAAAGCCTGACACTATTCATTTGAATCTGTGATGATTTCAAAGGCAGAACTCATACCTCTAGACTCTGAAATTCTTGATTTTTAAAAAAATCTTTATATTATTATTTCCAGAATAGCTTCTGAATAGAGTATTTTTCTTTAAAGGAGAAAAAACTAAAAAAAAATCTTGACCTAACAAGGCCAAATAGCAGACTATGAAAAGTTTTCCTCTTGTTTCAATGAGCTTCAGACTCCTTTGTTGGATAAGCACTTTACCATCCAAATATTTTAATATATAATATTAAATAAGTATTATATATACCGATGGCATTTCTAAAATGAAAGCACATCCAAGGTCAAAGAGAGTGAAAGTGAATAGCAGCACATTGCCTAAATACATAGGAAATAAAATTTATTTCTAGAAAACTGAAATATCTTCAAAATTTTATTCCTTCTCTCTCTTTTATTCTCTCCTCAGCAAGGAAATGGAAATGGACAATAATGTCTTCATTCTCAATATTTCTCAGAATGACAGTACAAAACTACAAAGAGAGTGAGCTTATTGAAAACAGAAGTGTCAACTTCAGAAAAGGAATCAATCAAATCAATAATGTGTGAATCTGAACCTCCAGGAATCTTGAGAGATTAGACCTGATAATTACATCTCAAGCTATCCCTTTTATAGGCTTTCAAATGTTATTTTAAAATAGTGAGACATTTCTTCATCATAGCAGTGTTAGACAGCAGCAATCCTTTTTCTCAAGTAGGTGAAAGGAAAAAAAAATGTAAAATTACTGATTTTGTATTGATGGAAAACTACAGATTTACACAGAGACTTACAAACTAAACACCAGCCCACTCCCAGAGGCAGAATGCACAGAGTTTTCTGACATATTTCTCTGCTTTAAACAACTACAATGCTTAGAATTTTGGAAGGTTAGACATAGTCAATATTTATTACACATTTCAGATTTAAAATACAAAAAAAAAAAAAAAAAAAAAAAAAGCTTTAATTTACCAATGCCAAGAAAACAAATTAACTCTGTTTCTACCATCATAATATCTGCAGTAAACATTTGGACTGAACTTACCACCCTCATCACCTACACAAAAGACAGATTTAAAGTAAAAGAACCAGTAAACACATATTTTTTCCAATCTGCCTTTAAGGTACACCCAAAACCATTTTTAATAGTTATTTTTCTTTTGAGAAACCAAAGAATTTGCTATTTTTGTTGCCTAAGATTTGGTCTCATAATCTCAGTTTATTGGATAAAAGGAAAAAATGAATTCACAAGCAGAACAAAGTTCTTTGTTGCAAAACTGCCTCATAATAGTGGAAAATACAGTGTTACAACAGCCCCTTCTCCTTACTTTTCACACATTCAGCTACAGCTGATCTCATGGCTCCTTTGCTGTCAAATAAATTGCAGGAAAACCTTACAAGCATGGTAATGAATCCAAAGGTGAGCATTGTGTGATCCTGAGTGATACTTGCCAGTTCTGCAACAGCAGGGAATGGATGTCTGGATGAAAACAGGCTGAGAGTTGGAAAGCCAAGACTTCTCCTTTCACTGAATTCCCTGAAATGAAAGCAGAGAGATGAAAGCTGAAATGTCCTCATTCTTCCACAGAACTTTCCATGTAATTCTGACCTATGTCTGATCACACATGAAACAGTGAAAGAAAAATAAATTCTGGAATTTCTATTAGTAACTCTAGTTTATTTAAAATTCCATACTAGGAAACTATTATTTTAATTACAGTTTTGGACAAGAAAATCTAGAAAGTTTGCAGGCAAGACATTTTCAAACACACTATTCCCATCTGTTTCCAGTAAGCAAACCAGTAGGGGAAAAATAGAAACATAGCAGAATCTTCATTAAGATTTCTACTTTAAATAAAAATATGTTTTTATTTCTTACAATTTTAGTATATTTTGAAATATTGTGTAATAATAGTGTCTTAAGTTATTCAATTTGATTTTTGTCACCCAAGTTGCTATGTTATTTCCTAAGTGTTTTTTTTAAATTTTGCTATTCTTAACTGCTTATTACTTAGATTGCCATTCAAGGAAGACTTCAAGTGGCATGTAATTATAATATAGTATAAAAATACCTACATAATCACATGTTTAAAGAAACATATGAAAAATGAAAATAGCAGGTATATGGAAAGAGAATATTGTCTGAAGTTTCTGTGTTCCAGTGTATCTCTATATACCTTGGAAATCAATGTATGGAGAACTGAATTTGGCATCTAAGCCCACATTTGGATTTTTGTGTTCAGAGAAAGATAGTTCAATGATTAAGGGCATTACTTTTGGTAAACATTACAAACATAATAGGCTGCTCTAAGCATTACATCTAAAAGTTCCCAAGTGTGTCTGAGAATGAACTGGGCTATTTGGAACATTTTAACAAAGTGAAGCCTCAGGAATAAAGGAGATATATTTATTATGTATCAAAAATAGTGGCTATTCCTTCAGTTTTGTGCATTTTAATTGAGAATGCCCATTAAAAATAAGGATCAACAATCAGATATGTCATTGCAACAGGACAAGAATGTCAAAGATAGCAGGATCAGTTGCAGCATCCCCTATTGTGCTGCAAAGTAGACAACATCCATATCGAGGCATTGGAAGTGGGATCTTTTCCTCTTAAAAAAGAAATGTGAAAAAATAAAGTGCTCTGACACTTATTAAAGATACATGGAAAGCGGTTTTGGTAGGTGCTGCTTCCCCTTAGTTTGAAAGTTAATCAGAACACCTTAAAAACACATAAATATTTTTTTTAAACTCATATTTCTTGTTTTATCCTCGATAAGCATGTAGGTCTTCACATATGGCTTATTTATGGAAACTGTTTCACAGGAGGAATTGTCACTTGCTTCTGTTTAAATTGGGGTCTGGAAGGCTATGTGTAACAGCATTCCTGATAATTGGTTCTATTATGAAGCACTGTCATGGCAAATTTTCTGAACACAAAACAGACTGCATAACACTACCTCCCAGGAAAAAAGCCCACAACGCCATCCTGCCTCAGCAACACAAATTTATATTCTAATTACATAGAGTAAAAAGCAATTATACCTCAAATAATGCAGGTGCCAAACCTGAAATTTGGAGTATGTATTTTAAACAATACAGAGTTGCCAGAGTTTAAAACAAAGAAATGAAACACTATGGTTTCAATTCTTCTCTAAAAGAAGAATTCTTCTGTCTTTTCAAAGGGTACTACACTGCTATATTTTTCTTTTTTAACTCACTTTCTAGCAGACCTTTGCTACTTCATTAAAACATTTTTCAACACGTCATATATATCTGTGGTGTAGCAAATCCTAGTTTATTCATGCTGAGTGGCTAACCTTTCTCAAAGCAATTTAGCAACATTTCTTCTTTCTTCCTTTTATAAAATCTCATCTGAATGGCTCTGAAGCAGAACTGGGCAAGAATTGACCTAAACATAAACCTTTTAAAGATTAGAAAAGGAAAACTTGGGGATTATTTATTTGTCTTGGTTCTGGTACATCAGCTTTGCTTTGATTCTAATTTTCATGCTTTATTCTCTCACCCTGGTTCAGCTAGCACTTAAATTTTTTTTCATTGTAAAATTGTGCTCATACTATTTCAAGTGAGAATGAAACCAAGTTTTCTAAAGGCTATCCTACAACATGATCTTAGAATATAACCATCTTAATTTATAATTGCCTTCACACATAGTGAGATACTCCTCCAAACCATCAACTCAAGTATCAATACCTTTATCTCGGATATAAAACTTCTTTTCAAGGAATGTATGATGGTTTGGATGGAATGAAAATCAGCTAAAAAAATTCTGAAAGAAATTAAGCAAAAAGCAATTCAAACATTAGTTACAAAAAGCAGTATTTCAATTTGCATAATTTTTTTTAACAAGTTACATACTTCTTGTCCAACATTTAATCACTACATTTCCTTATTACAGACAACATTTCATCATATTTGGTCAAAATTCTTAAGGTCTCAGGAGAATCCTTACAAAATTACATGCCAAATATCCTTGATCATATATTGGTCATCCTTCATATAAATAATTAAAAGTCCTCAGATTGGTCTTTTAAGAGTAGTCTATAGCCACAAATATGTATACAGAATTACTATAAGGTTTTTCAGTGTAAAATTCCCATTTTTCACTTTTATCTTGGAGTTGAAACTGTGGTGATTTAAATTGTAGATCAGGGAGGAACAAAAGGAGTTCACAAGAATACCTGGGCAAGGTACTGGTTGGGCAGAACAGTCTTTTCCACTCTGGGATTTCCAATAATACTTCATACCAAGCAGCTCTAAGATAAGTTTAACGATAGAGTTTCCTTATTTTCTCAGCCAAAAAGGAAGAGATTTTCTGCCTGGCAGCCAGGGCATGTATTGGATTAAAACAGAGGATGACAAAGGCTCATTTGACCACTGCATCACCCACAGTGAAATTGAAAATTAAATGCTTAGAAAAAATAAAAGAAAAAAAAATCAGAAAATTTAAGCTTTGAAATGTGAAGGCAGTTCAGATAACATACAATTTAGACCAAATGGAACTGACACATTATATAACCCAGTACAGGAATAAAGAACTACACTCTCTACTCCATTAAAGTAATGATGCAATCAAATATAGGATATACGTATTTTCAAATCCACTTTCTTTGTAAAATGAGAAGTGCTATTAAATGATCATAATTTTTGTTTTACTCTGTCATTTGAGGAAAATCATTTATGTTTGCAAGTTTCTATTTCTTAGGGATTCTTTTCATGACCTAAAAGTATAGTACACAAAGCTCTCAAAAACAGTTTAAACCAGTATTTAATTCATTTTTTGCAGTAGCAAAAGATCCCAAATCAGTCAAGGTGAAATTATTTTAACTTCCCTTAACTGGAGGATTCTACCTCTTTGCTGGTAAACACAGTGTGGTTTTAATCCTATCCACTGTTCTCTAGACACCATATTTTTACTTATATCATAGTATTGTCAAGCACAAGTGTAACAGGCTGGCTAGGCTCCTTCCCCATATTTTCCAGGTTGTTTAAAAGCCTCCAGCTAGCTCCTCTGGTTTTTTTCTTAGCCATTGCCATTTCCAAAAGAGTATATAGATTTTAGGCATGCTAAATCCTCTGCATTTCTTCACATTGCCTTTCCCACTCATCTACAGTGTCTCTCCCTTGACCTAGAGATTTAACTACTCTTTCCACTTTAGAGTCCCAAACACTTCCCTCAAAGGATCCCTCACAAAAACACACACCCCTCAAGCCTACTCGGAGGCCTAAATTAATTATGCTAATCAGACTACCTGGCTAACCCAATTAAGTTTAATTAGCTGATGCCTTTCTTCCTAAACCACCTTGCCTTGGGGACATATTACATCTGCTTTTAAGCTAGCTGCAGAAGTCAATCTCCTCTTGCAAACTTGCCCCCTAGCAACAGATGTTCAGCAGGGAGAGACTCAAGGCAATAAGCCCCTCAAAAGCCTTAGCAAAGCTTCTTATTTCTTGAATACTTAAAACTGGACCATACTCACACTGGAATTTGGGCTGTGAACAAAAGGAACTTATTTAGAAAATCTAGCTTCCATATGAAGCCAATACTGCCAGTAAAAATAATCCTTTTTTGGTTTTTCCATGTCATTGGAGAGACATGGCAGATCTCTGGTCATAGTCAAGAACTCTTCTGTCTTTAGATAGCAGAGCCATGGACCATCTACCACCCATCTGATAGTGAAGCTGGGCATTATTTCACCAGTGTCTCCCTTTGATGTCACTGCAGGAAACTACATCTGCTTATATTTACTAACTTGCATGCAGTGATGCAGAAAAACTCCTCTCAGGCAGATCCTGGTTAAGGTCTGTCCTGCATGAAGTGAAACTACCTTCCCCCACTGCTTTGTGAACTGAATTAAAAAATTTTGAGCTTCTGATTCATAAAAAAACTAATTCTTTCCAAAAAATGTCCCTCAGAGAAAAGTCTAAAAAAAAATAT
The DNA here is from genome assembly GCA_030060385.1 of Muscicapa striata striata. Lineage (NCBI taxonomy): Eukaryota > Metazoa > Chordata > Aves > Passeriformes > Muscicapidae > Muscicapa > Muscicapa striata. The sequence continues at coordinate 2,537,459 of JAREIS010000099.1, read as the reverse complement.
ATATATAAAAAAGTATAAAAAAACAAAGTGAAGAATGTCTACCAGACTGAAAAATGTAGGCTTCTAGAGTTCTCCAGATAGCCAATAAAACTTAAAATTCCTTTCTTACCATCTGAAAGCTGTTCTCTATATTATTTCTAGTGATAAACTAGACAAACATTTATTTCAAATCACGGGAAATTTAAAAGGAGGCTAGCAGACATCCTCCTTGAAGTGTTTTTATTCTCATGCATATGGAATTGTGAAGTAAAAGGAGGAAGAGAAATAAAATGGTGGTACATGATAATCAAATTATTTTTCACCTAAATTGAAATCAGTATAGAAGAGGGAATCAAAATTACAAAATATGTTCAAATTTTGAAGCCTTTTTAAATTTTAATTTTAAAAGTTAATATTATTTTATGCTGGCTGTCAAACTTTTTCTATTGTAAATAAAGTTCAATTGGTTCAATAGAAACTTTCACTATAGCTCAAAGCCTTTTGTCCAACTATGTGAACTGTTCCCATTTTTACTCAACAAATATGGAAAAATGCATTATTTTGACAATGATTATAAAAACTTAATATTGAGTTTGATTTATCTTCAGATTTAAAGTAATTATTTTACTGAACAAACTGTTCTTCTAAAGTGCTAAATGAAACATTATTTTGAATAAATAGACTGTAGTTAAAATAAATACTGAAGCAGACAGTATCATCTGATAAATGATGACCTAGTAAATTTAATAAGTGATATAGAAAATTGGGAACATCATTGATTAAATATTTTATCCCATTCAAAACCCTGTATTCTAAAGAAAATTTTGATAACCAGAAGGAATTCCTTTAATTATTCTAAGGAATATAATGCTCTGCAAAGAGCAATAATATAACTCACCTTCCTATTAAGGCATAACTTTACCTCACATTTCTGTCTGCTTAGTTTTCCACTATACAAAGTAATGAGAGGCATATATAGACTTATTCTAAATATTTCTAAATTTCGATGAGCTTCAGATTTTTATCTGTGTTTTTGTTTATGCAGTTTTTTATGAAGGGTGTTTTGTTTTGGGGTTTTTTTGTAATATGCCAATTTTGTACAAATTCAATGTACAACACATCAATATTTTAGAAAATATTTCCACTGATTTCAGTAAGACTTTCAACTTAGTGAGGATTGCAAGATTACCTCCTCGATTGAACATTCCAACAACATGAATATGCTTTGGAAGTATGGCCTCTATATAAGCACAATTCTTAACAGGCATAAAATCCAGAATAATTTGTAGAAATTCTGTACTTTGCAGAATGCAAACTATTCATATTTCTCCAATTAAATACATTAGCAGTATGGTCTTACACAGAAATAAGAGTCTCTGACTGAAATAAGAAAGACCCTTATCAAGCTAAATGTTACATTTCCAATTATAACACTTGGGAAACAGTGATAGTGAAAAAATGCTGGCTGTTACATACCAGAAGAAACAAGCCAAAACTCACTTTCTTGGAGGTCTTCTTTTTCCCCTTATCTCAGCTCTACACCGTGGCACCTTCTGACCTATAATGTTGAACATGTTCAAGCTATTCAGCTGTTAGAATAAACTCCAGCAGCAAGTATGAAATGAATTTCCTATTGAAAACGTTGATAAAATGTTGGTAGGTAGAAGTAGTGGCACATGATGTGGAGAAAATTACTTTGAAAATACCCAATCTAATGTTCATATTTAGAATTTAACAAGTAGTTGCCTGAAGTTTCCCATGTATTCAGGAAACTGCATATCTTGCAAATTGTAGTAGGATATGGATTCCTCAAGCCAAATAAGTCCTGCAGTGCATATGAAGTACAGACAGCATGTTTCCAAAACTGTTCATTTGGAATACAACCATTACTATAACCAAATTCTGCTGTGAATTAGCTTCCTTAGCTCCACAGAGGTCAGGTTTGTAGCTTGTATTTAGTTTTTAAAAACTACTGTAGTACTGAAAAACAAAAGATTGAACTGAAAAATAAAAGATTGAAATGCTGACATTAACACAAAAAATAAATTCACAAAACATGTAGCCCACTCAATGATTTGTTGCTTCTTTAAGATTTAGATTGCTTAGCTCAGTACTGTATCTACTTGAGAAAAGCAATCAAATGTATGATTCCAGTACAGAGAATTTACATCCCCTATACTCAGTATAACAGACATGTCCAAGTGATAGGAGAGTTTCCTATGTCATGCATATTTATTGTTCCAAGGAGTCTGGATGTATCTCTAAAAATTCTTCCTGAAACTGGCATTAATGTGAGTTTCTTTCAAAGCTTTAGACAAGTATCCTGAAGACACTAATATAGCTTTCTAGATAATCTCAAATCCTCTCTTTCTAAAGTTTTTATATGTGCTCCAAAATGAAAGGACACTGTGAATGATGTAGCAAATCAAGGAATTATTACAGTATGATAGGGACTCAAAAGAGCAGATGGTACATATTTCTCTTGAAGGCAGAGGACATTAATGGAGAGGAATAAAACAAAACAAAGGAAGTTCAGAGGAGACATTCCTCTTCAAGTCTTACTTTTCACCTCATAGTTCCTTTTGATCCCTCATGGATGCAGCTGTTTTTTGTGATCTCATGTCACAGTCAAACAACAGTGACTTAGAGAATGCAATTTAGAAGGATGGCATGCTGTAGCAACAGATGAGTCAGGAGAGCTGCAAATGAGAAGTATTGGCCTCTCTTCACTCAGTGAAGATTTGTAGGAAGAAAGAGTAGCCCTCAGGACCTTGAAACATCTGCAGGCATAATTTTGGAGAGAGACAAAACTTTCCTATTGACAAGTTTCCCTGAACTGGATTTCTTTTCTGACATCTTAACCTTGCAAGCAAGGGTCTGAAATAATTTTTCAAACTCACTGAAGACAAAAATCTGCTGTGATGCTCCAGTTTCAAAATTTGACATGCTACTGTGTTTGTCTGTCTTTAGTCATCACTGCTAGTCCGTAGTGGGATTTTCAGTGTTAGTCTTTACCTGCTCTGATCTTTAATCATCTGCTAGACAGGAAGAATAGTAATTAATCTTGGTGAATATTTCTATTCCTCTGCTCTCACAACTCAGTAAGTTCTTTAACAATCTCTAGAACTTAAAAAGAAATCCTGTGTTGGTTTCAGAATCTTAACATCAAAAATTAATATTTTGTGGTGTTTTTAATAACAGGGAATATGGTAGGATGTCTTGAGTAGTTAGATGTTAGATAAAGCACAAACTAACAAAATATATCTCAAAATACATCAAAATTGATGGGAAAACTGCTCTGCCATGTGAATTGAGAAACAGAGCTCTCCAATCTCTGTTTTTTACGATATTCCACTGAAAAATGGGTCATAGTGTAATTTTTATTTTTTTCCCTTTGAGCAATATTTGTGCTTGAAGCCTTGAATTACATGCATTCACTTGGTTTAAATACTTCTAACAAATGACACCACCCTCTTCCTTCAACATACAGTTCTTAAAAGCCCACTGCAAATGGCATCCACAATTTCACTCGATTGGGATTTTTTTTAATAAATGATTGAAACACCTTTTATTCTCATGATCAATGCAAATTTAAAGCCAAGCATATTTGAGGATTAGTTGGTTTAATAATTATGACAGTTATACAAAACAACAAGACAAAGCTGTGGAGCTTTATATGTGGAATTGTATGATTATTTTATGTTGTTCTTGCATTGGCAAGTAATTCAGTGTGATAGGAACACTAGTTCCCAGAATAGTGTGATCAGGAGAGCAAAAAATTGGAACGGAGGCCCTTAAATCTACATTATACATTTCATTGCTTCACCTGCTTGCCCTTTTCCAATCAGAGGCTCTAACTCTGAGACAGGCTTAGCCTAGGAACATATTGTCTGAGATCTGGGGTGCTCGCCCAAGGTTTTCAGGTTGCCATGCCACAGCTCATAATCAGATACAATTCTGGGAGCCTTAGCTATATTCAAGATAACACTAGCACTGAGGAGATTCCTAACAATACTTCCCACAGAGGGAAACAGCTCTTTTCAGAAGGAAGTTCACCTGTGTGAAACACCTGCCAGAGAAGTACAGGCTGGAATCTACATCTCGCTGTATAAACCATGGAAGTTCAATCAACTAGCTTAGCTATCTAATGTCCTGAACATCAAATTTAGAAAGCATACAACCAAAGGCTCCTACTCATCACTGTATCATTTTTTGTTTTAATTAGTGTTAAACTAGTTGCAAAATAATAATGACAATGTTCATACAAATTGGCAAACAATACTTATTTTTAAAAATCATTTTCTTTACAGAAAAATTTTAAAAATATGGAGTGATTAATCACAAATAAAAAGGAGGAGAGGGAAGGACAGCAAATCAAAGAGAAAGAGGAAAACAAAACACTGGGTGAAAGTGAAAAAGAAACTGTGTTAACCCAAAATGTTTCATTCTAACTCACATACAACCTATTTTCATAAATTCATACAAATTTTTAGCTTTTTCATTTTTCATTTTAGTTTGGGAAATTAAACATTATTAAATTCAAGTTTTACATTTTACATTTTCATTATGTTTCCTCTGTCTTTTAAATTTTTGTTACAAACAATTCTTGGTTTTGCTTGACTAAATTTTCAGAAAATTTAATTCCTGCAAAATTTACTTTTATTATGTATTGGAAAACTTTGTCCCACTTCTTTCAAAACACCAATTGTAAATTGTATACACACATACAGAGAGAATTTTTCTAGTAGTTATTGAGGCTATCTTCAGTCCTTTATACTCGAAGTAGTGTTGGAGGAGTGTTCATGCTCATTCTAACATTTAAAAAATTGTACTTTGGTGAAAATGGTATACTGTACACATTTGAGACCTGTTATTTTCAATAACAATGTGATAGAAGTACTCATTACAGACCAGAAATAACTTACTCCAACAGTTTGCCATGGCAGAGTTCATGCTGAGTGTTGAGATGCTGACAACAAAGAAAGCAAATACAACTGTGTCGTTTCCAGGAGATGGCATTCATCAAAATAGTATATTTTCAAGACTCAGTATTGTTTCTGCTCAATCTGCAAGTTCAAGGTAGCATCTTAACACAAAACAGAGTCAAACAAATACCTCCCTTAGCTGGGTGCACTGTTCATTTCCCAGCTCTGCAATAAATCTAATTTATTTTAGGAACACTTCAACTTTCACATCATACTTAGGTTTCAGATGTCATCCACAGGTTAGTGGAAATGTGCAAAGGTACCTGAACTTGAGTTAAAGAGCTTTTCTAAAGAAACATGGTTTTGTCAGCCAGATAAATGTTGTCTCTCACCTTTTTTTCCAGATTACAGCACAGTGTTTTGGTAATAAGTATTGGTCAGATATTTGAAGAGCATAAATCAGAAGATGCCTTCCAAGTCCTAGCTAGTTTCATTCCCAGCTAAGGGAGTGATTTACATTATCTTGAGACTTTTACAGTCTGTGCATTTTATTCCTCCTTTCTGAAGAAACTGCCAAAGTAACACTTCTTATATTTTTAATACTGCAATGAATTCATAAAATGGAAAATTCTAGTGCATTTGGCAGAAATAACCTGAAAGGTTTTGGAATAACTAGAAAATTCTGAAAAAATCTAGAAATTTCATTTTTTTAATGAAATGGGGATTTTCAAGTCTATGTAAATTCTAATGTTTTAAACAACACCTACAAAAGCTGAGCTACCTAAAACATTTAACTGCTTGAAAAGCAGTGACTTGTGCATACATCCATACTAGTACGGCACTCATGTTGTGGGGCTGGATCAGCTTAAGCAGAGCTACTCAAGGACTGATAGTTGTATTAACACCTTTAGTCTACTATGAATGCTAGAATACATACACAAATAGTGGGCATGACAATGAAGGAATATTTTGGAAAAAAAAAGCTTTGCATATTTTTGAGAAAAATGTCTCATAACTTTTTCAATGACTTAAAAGCTCAATGGTCTTTTCACAAGGCTCATCTAACCCAGCATATTCTGATTTGGAGATGTAGTCCATGCAATGGGGACAATTGCCCCTACTGACTACTGTCTATGTGCTACCAGTGGCTACAGCCATGCCTATCTTAGAAACAAGACTGTCACCTGAACTGATGGCATGTTTTGTGTGAGGGACAGTCTAGTACTAATATACCTTCTATGGTTTTTAACCTGACTTGTTACTGGTGTTATTTCACACAGAACACGCATGTTTGGTGCATATATTGGTTCAGATCAGAAAAAAAAACATGTGTCTTTTATCTCCAATCTGCTATATGGAAAATATTTATGTAAATTCATCTTGTAAAATTATATTCCCTCATTACTATTTATATCTTTACAATTAATTTTATTTCATGAACTTTAATGGCAAAGGTCCTAGAAGATTTTCCTCAAGGAATTTTTACAGGAATTTTCATTATTTCCTTTTGTTTCACAGAAATATTAATCTTGATGTATTGAAGAACCATATTTGCATTCACTGAAGCTGTTTGTTAATGGATTTTTCTCTTTCCAACTGAAGGACATTAAGCATTTAGCAAGCATTCACATTAAGCCTGAAGGTGGGGGATTTATGGGGATCTAGGCTAAGCACACATCTAGTTTTTCTCCAAAAGCAATGTAGTGAGAAAGGCATCTCTAAAAGCCAGTACAACCTGCTTGTCTTAACTACTTTAGCATAGAAGTGTCCTTGTAGAGGCATTTCTCTATGATCATTTAAAGGAACTCAGGTGAACAACTTAAAGTAGACCTCTAAGTTTTAGCCAGGTAGTGATGGGTAAGATGAAAAGGCCAAATTCTGTGACCTTTTATTTTGTATTACTAAATCTTATTACAATTCTATTACCCTGGTCCTCAAGGTGTCTTAACTCTACACAATATTCAAGTGCTGCTTTGTATTTATAGTTCCTCTCACCTTTATGCCATCTGCAAATTTCATTAAGACATTTTTGCTTTTTGTGCCACAGTCATAAATGAATATATTAAATGACATCAATTCTCAGCCAAGCTTTGAGAAACTCCACTGGTAACCTACTTTCAGCCCTACACTTTGCTTCCCAGAATAGGTATAGCATATTCTTCCATTTTCTTTAGCCAAAGTCTTATACAGTGTGAAAAACCCGCATAACTTTGAATTTTTCTAGGCTAGAAATACCAAAAATGTATAAACATTCAAAATTAAACATTGGAACACATGATTCCTTAAAATTAGTAAAACGACAGTTAAATGATCTGTTCAAGACTCTAGCTGTTGGAACCTTGGTCGGTGAGAATTTTAGAATTTCTGTGCTGACAGACACTGACCCCCAGGAGAATACTGCATTTGACCTGAGGCAGGCAGAGAGAGAGAGAGCTCCATTTTTAGTTTGTTAGCTTGAAGTGCTGTAGAACTCATGGTTTGTGAGACTGTAATATGGATAAGAACTAATAAACATCTGAGTCCGAACAAGAAATACTATTTTGCTCATTTAATCCTGACTCTGGCAAAAAGAAGATAAGCCACCACACATATCATCACAATGTAGAGCTGAAATAGTTTTACTGAATATTTAGTATGTATAAGTCAGACAGATACCTACAATCATTGTAAGGCTCTCTACAGTCACTCCAAAGGCCTGGGGGAAGAGTCTGTGGCTTGGCTTTCATTGACTATGCAGGGAGCATAATGATTTGACCTGATGCCTTTTTTGGGTTTTTTTGACAGCTAAATTTAGCAGGTTATTGTGGAGAATGACCATAAAAGTCCCATCTGAAATATCTTTAAAACTTTATATTCCTACAATACAAAGAATATGACTAAGTGAATAGATCACTGTACTCAGTATTACTTCAGTCTCTAAGTAGTGATACATTACACCTGCTGGTTTTACATCCACCATTTAGTGAAAATGAGTTACGATTTGCATCATTAACTGTGATTACAGCTTCAAAAATAGACCTATAATAGTCATATTCCCCATTTTCTGCTAGAAGAGAATTCAAAGCTAGGTGCTACAAAATAGATTATTTTACATTTTTCTTAGAATACTACTACTTTACAGAATTGAATGGGGTATTTCAGGTTGTTGATCTATATTTAGGCCAGCTGTGTTAGGAATACAAAATAGACAAAGAGCTCCAGAGCACCTGTGCAATAAAAATACACTATGCAAAGTCAGGTACTAGTCAAGAGGAATGTATAAGAGTACCAAAATGAAGGTCTCTTCGGCAACCTCACAAAAGGGGTAAAAAAACTTCTTTGGGATAATTCATCACTTTCCCATTGTCACTGTTTAACCTCAGTTGGCAACAAAGTACCATGCAGACACTTGCTTGCATTCCACCCTTCCACCCCTCCATGGGATAGAAAGGAAAATTTTTAAAACTGTAAAACCCATGCTTTGGGACAACAAGAGTTTAATAGACAAAATAATAATAATAATAAAAATAATAGTAATAATAATAAAAATAATAGTAATAATAATAATGGCATTGGTAATGATGATAATTAATGTAGTTATGAAAAGAAAGACAATAAAAAGAGACTGAGAAATAAACCAAGGAAGGGCAAGTGATACACATATAGTTGCTCACAAGCCACTCTCTGATGCCCTGCCTGTCCCTAAGCAGATCTGTGGCTCTCAGCTCTCAGCAGGTTCTATACTGGGCATGACATTCTATGGTATGGAATATCCCTTTGGGCAGTTTGGTAACGTAGCCATGCTACCTTACATTTCGTGCACTTGCTCACCAGCAGAACATGAGACACAACAAGTCCTTGATTTAGAGCAAGTTACTCAGCAACAGTTAAAACATCAGTGTGTTATCAACATTACTTTCCTAGTAAATCCAAATCACAGATCACTGTACTAGCTACTGTGAAGAAAATTAACTCTGCTCCAGCTGAAACCAGGACACCCATGACTAGTGAGATGCTGTCTAGAGAAAGAAAAAAATATACATAAGGTTCAAATGTCTGAATGGGTTCTTAGCTGAGGATACATAGCTGAGTTATTGGCATCTTTTTTAGGATATACAGAAAGGAGAACAAACCTTCCCTATTTTTCACCACTGCTCACTCTTTACAGCACACACCAGGAAACAGGATGTCTGGCATTTTCTGAATGCAGATCCAGTTTCACACAGGAATCATTTTGGGATCAAGTTGCTCCTTAGCACTGTTCTTCTCAAGCATCACTCACTTGTTGAAGATAAGCCATGGTAGAAGAAGGAATGAGAAACATCTTCATTGATCCTAAATAGTCATGGGCAATGTGTCTGCCCCATAGTTTTAAGGGTGGTGGATACTAATACATCTGTACTAATTCTCTTCTGATATCACTGTATTTGTAGACTTTTATCTATTAACTCCTACCCTAGAGGCCCAAACATTCTGAGACTCTGCCAGCCTCCTTCCCACCCTTCCATTCAAGGCTTACGGTATTCTGGAACTATTTTGCAGGAGTATTTTGGAGTAGGCAGGAAAAAAGCTCCCTTTTGCCTTCACTGCCATCTCAGTCAGCAGCTTTCCTTGTCATTTACAGCAAAATATCAAAGTTAAAAACAGTTATATACATGCAGCTCTACTAGACAGACAGTGGACTTCATGAAGGACTGGTTGAGGGAGACAAGTTGGTTGGTCTAGGACATTCATGCATGTGAATTTCAGAGTGGGTGATAAAAAATCAGTCCTAGAGCTTCCAGCAGCACATACTACTGAAATTTTCCCTGTGAAATGAAATCAATCAAAACTTGCCTTTAAGAAATGAGTGAGGCAAGATCAATTGTAAAGTGAGGAAACGCATCACTGAATGGAAAGATAATTTAGCTATTCTACACAGTTTCCCAGAACTCCTTTGCCCTTTTTGGAAAATATTTAATGACAGGAAATGTGCTGATAACATGACTTTTCTTCCTCTTCACAGTAACACTATGCAAAATCTAAACTTTATAATCCATTACTAAGTCTCCATTTTCAGAGTATTTTCTCAATGATATTTGATTACTTTGGATTCTGGGAATTCTTTGGATTTTTCTAATAGCTAGCAACCCAAGGAATAGTCTTTTAAGCATAGAAATTTACAAATTTCTTTTAAAAACCTGAAACATAACCCTTAAAACCAAAACAAAGCATTTCTTATTTTTTCACAGTTATTTTTCCCATGAAGGGAAATGGAAGCAGTTCTTAAATTCACTCTCATTCAAAATGAAAACTTTCTTGAAATACCAAAATTTCTTCTAGAGGGGATATTCAGAGTGTCAGTCAGCTCTGCCTAAAAGTACCTTTCTGAATTCATTCAACCACAGAAGCATTTCTGTGATTCTTTTCAAGGGTTCTGAAAAGTTGTATTGTATTTTCACTTTAAAATGCACATTAAAGCATTACATGTGCTCCAATGTGCATTCTCAGCAACAAAAATGCTTTTAACCCTCAACTTTTAAAAGCAGCTGCAGGGATTTGCTCCCCAGAGAAGACAGTCTTAAAAAGGCCAATGGAATTTCTAGGTTCCTGTGGGACCATGCCAGGCTTGTTTGGATTGTCTCTGGGGTTTTTCCATACAGTTCAGCTGAGGAAAGTGCAATTTGTTTCTTACATTGCTGATCATTCTTTTTTAACCAATTCAGCAAGTACAAATAGCAAAAAAAAAGGCAGAATAGCCAGCCAACATAGGAAACATCTAAAGTGCACAAACTTCTATTCTACAATTATATCTCCAATAATTACACTGAATTTCCCCTGCATGTATAAGGAAGTAAGGATTATAAATTTTTTTCTTTCCCTCAGAAATTAAGTATTCACCATTACTCACTAGACTTAAGTTTCTCCATTCATCTCTCACGGGAAACAGACAGCAGGAATTGTGGGTTAGCTGAAGTTATTGGTCACCCATGTCACCAATGTACCCCAATCAATACCCAACTTTCAGTTATGTTCTGTGCAACCATGAGAAGAGATTTTAAAAATTTGTAGGAAAGTACTTAAATTTTTTTTTCCGTCCTCCCCAAAGATTTGGAATGCTATATTAATTGCTTTAGCACATAATCAAAGTTGGTATTAACACCACTTTAGTTTTCATCCGTGAAATACAACACAAACTGCTCAACAGGAAGTTCTTGTGATTATTTATTTGGAGTGATGGAGAGAAGCCTCAACTAAAATTATAATCCTATTTAAAGACATTGAGAATATACATTACCAAACAGTCCTTGATACAATTATTTCTCATTTAAATTAAATAAAATAGAAAAGAGCTGATAATTAAAGTGGTTATATGAGTCACTAAGTCAGACTTCAAAGGCAGGAATATAGAACATAGATTGTCAGGTCTTGGTTCAGCACCCAGATGGTTTTTGTGGAATACTCTTTTCTTTTTTTTTTTTTTTTTTAAACATTTTCTTCACTGATCTAAAAAAGGCAGTTATAAAACTCTCATAAGAAAGCATTTTCACACTAAATTCTAACAAACAGCTCCAGCATAGTTAGAGGGCAACAATAACTACAGTTTAGTTTCAGTTTTAGATAAGATTGGAAAGAAAGCCAGAAGACATTCTTTAATTTATTCTTATCTCAAATACATTCTATTCACTAATGTGCCACAGCTTTTACCTCCAGCTCCCAGCACAGTCTCTGCATATCCTAATATGAAAATGCAGGTATAAGTTTAACTGTATTCCTATCACAAAAAGGTGAAATATTCTTTTATTTTAAAAGATAAAAAAAGATATAAAAAAATTTTATATTAGTAAAAATATAATATTGCATGGTTTTAAAATATTTTGCCTTCTTACTGAAGGCAGAGGTTTCAACTACATCTATTTTCATTTAAAACAAGAGTTAAAATTCTGAGTTGAGCAATAGCAATGCATTGGAATGATAATAATTGTAACTAGAATCAAAATTGCACAGAGCCAATTCCCATCATAATTGAAAAATATACTCTTATCTTAATAATAAAAGTAAAATGTAAATGTCTAAATCAATGACGCAGTGATATGTCTTACTTCAGCTTTGCAAAAGCTACTGTAGTCATTCTGGAATGCACTATTTCATAATCAGTCAATAAAGGATGCATCACAACATTCAGTATCCTTTCCTCTCCCCCAGTTATCTCTACATACATTATCTCTAACAGATTTTTGAATATTCCAATCTCCTCAAGCTGCATGATTTAGTTCTATGGCACAGTCACTATGTCAGACATACTAAATACAATTTTTTATGTTCATGCCTACTACCTTAGACACAAAATGAGAAAGAATGCCTTACAATGTGAAATAGATCAGCTTCAGATGTGATTTCTATTAAAAAAAAAAAAAGAAAAATCACTTAATAACTTTCCCTTATGAAACATGGTATAAATTAGGGAAAACATGAAAGAACACAATAACTGAAGAAAGGTCCATAGGACCAAAAATGTTTTTCATTATATATTTACAATTCCATAACAAACTGAAATAGTACATACAAACTAAATGTAGCATTTATAATAATAGCATATATAATAATAGTAATATATAACCATTACATTATGCTGCTGTCATCATATGAAGATAAGCACTGCTAGTTCTTAGGACTGAGTTGAAGCCAAATACTTATTTTTAAATTCTGTTGTGGGAGAAGATGAGGATAATGAACTGACAATAAAAAGATGCTGTGATGTTAGAAAGGTTAGGAAACAGGCTTAGGAAACACACCAAGAAATTTTGCACAAATTGAGATTTAGTTAACTTTTGCTAGAAAATACTAAACTGCTTTGCAAGGTAAAAAAGTCATGTAAACAAAAGATCAAGACAGTCTAATCTCATCATTGGGAATATACCCACCTTTTTGTGTAGAGCCTGGGGAATTATAAAATTGAACAGTAGAAATGTGTTCTTTTTTTCTTAAGAAGATAACAGCATATGAAGTTATTGATAGAAACCAAAACTGGAATCTGAGTACCTTAAAAGTGGATGTCATCAGATGGCATAGAACTTGTGTGTGTTCTAAATACAGCTGCAGATCGAAAAATGCAGTAATGAGAAGGATAGCTTGGAGCTTATTACAACTTGATTATCCATGGCTGTGGACAAAGAGCAATGGAGTCACCAATTAAGCACATCCACAAGTGGAAAGGTATATAACCTCTTATATTATCTCAAGAAGCCATAAACCCCTTGATCAAAATACCAAAACGTTACACTGCCTCCTCAGAGTGAAGACTTAAACTGTGATAAGGAGACATGATGGTTTTACTTTTGAGAACAAATAACAAAAGATGAGGGTTTTGAAGCAATTTATATTCTTCTTACAGCTCAACAGGGTTTTAATATGTCACTAAAATATACATAAAGGGTTTCTTATTGTCACTTTGTCAGCTCAGAGGGAAGTAGGAAGAAAACTTTGTACTTGGAAGAAAACATGAGGGCACTCTAAGGGGAGTTAGATCAGCTAGTGGAATAGGAGGTCTTAATAAATTTAATTTATAAAACCACAGCAAATGCAACTGTTGTTATGATTTCATAAACACCAAATTAAAAATAGTTCTTCTACCCCAAAAGAAATTCCAGTGCTTGGAATATCTAGACTATAGAATAGAGAGAAGTAATTTTCTAAGTATTATTTATGTTTCACCTTTTGGAGAAGTGTAAGGAGGCACCAACTAGAGTTGAGAAGGTGCAAAAGAAGGGGAAATACTATATGGAATGATCAAAGAGGATATAATGAAACCATCTGAAATCAGTTTAAGAAAGCAAAAAAAAAAAAAAAAAAGGAATATTTAAAGACTTTGTTGTCAGTGAGTTCTAACAAGCAATAGAACAAAGAGAAAACAATAAAAGCCATAAATGTTGCCACTTGTGGCATTTAGAATGGGAAAAATATTAGCACAGGAAATGCTTACTAGGGAAAACATGATTTACTGAAGACAGGAAGAACCTAGGAAGCTGGAAAGCTGGATTCTAAACTGAATGTGAGTTGCTGTTATCTTGCAAGTGTGCAGACAAAATGCTTTAGTTATTCTTGCTCTGTTGGCTTATAGTGGGAACTTTATAAGGTTTAGACTACAAGTTCTCTTTTAACATATGCTTACAGCACGCCTGACCACAACATAGCTTCAACCTCCTCTCAAGCTGTGTCTCTTTAGCATGGAAATAATGAATATTCTTTTCAATCATTTTGCAGAGCAGAAACTTGATACAGTGAGATTTGGGGATTTTTAGGCTTTATATCTTTTAGCATGAAAAGTCAAATAAAATGCTATAAGCAGTGGTGGAATAAATCAGTTTATTATAATTAGTGGCATAATTAGTTTATTAGTATTCTTTATTGTAAAAATAGGCTGGATAAAACAAAGTTGATTAGATTAGCTCATAGGAGTAGCTACAGAATATATGCTTGTCCAGGCAGGGAATATGATGTTTGACACTTCAGGGATTCTGCTCAAAAGAATACCACTGGCAACAGTCCTGGAAAAAAGAGGATTCCAGAAGAATGGTTTGATTTTTGTGGGTCAGCTTTTCCAAGACCAAGAGCACTTAACTCGAAATTGCAGAAAATCAAGCAAAATGGCAGAAGGCCTTCTTGGATTGGTAAGAAGCTTCTGACTGAGCTCAGATATCAAAAGGAAGCACACAAGAGGTAGAAGAAAATTTGAATCACCCAGGAATATAGAGCCATTGACTGCTTGGTCACACAGGGACCACGCAGGGATGTGGTCATAAAAGTCAAAGCCCACCTGGAGCTGAACCTGGAGAGGAATGTGAAGAGTTGAAACAAAAGCTTCTATAGGTACATGAGCAGCAAAGAGAAGAGGAGGGAAAATGTGGGCCCACTTCTCCATGGAGTAGGGGGCCTGGTAAAAAAGGATGCGGAAAAAGCTGAGGCACTCCATGCCTTCTTTGCCTCAGTCATCAATAGGAAGATTTGCCTACAAGAATCCCAGGACCCTGAGGAGAGCAACACGAAAATCTGGAGCAAAGAAAGTACCTTCTGTGGAGAAGCATTGAGGCAGTTGATCAACATCACTGTAAGGCCACTTCAGATTACCTTTGAAGGGACATAACAACAGGGAAAGAGATGGGGGATCCCTGAGGACTTGCAGAAAGAAAACGTCACTCCAATTTTGAAGAACAGAATGGGGGAAGAGTTGGAGAACTTCAAAGTGATCATCTCAAACTCTTGAAAAATGGAAAAACTTAATGTGGAAACTACTTTTAGACATGAAGGACAGAAAGGTGACTAAGGTTTAGTCAACATGGCTTTACCAGGGTCCTGACCACTGAGAAATTACTCATTCAGTCGCCAAGGAGAGAACAGCAGAGTTGTTTATCTTGGCTTGAGTCTTCTATGAAATTCTCATAGGCTAAAATAGCACTTGATAAATGAACAGTGAGTTGAAAACTGTCTGTATTGCTGCATTTGAAGGCTTATCATCAGAGAAGGAAGTCCAGCTGGAGGTCAGCCATTCATGATAAACCCAATGGGTTAGTACTGAGGTAACACTGTTTATCATCTTTATGAATTATATAGATGATAGGATACAGTGGAGCCCCAGCAATTGTGCAAATTTCACAAGACTGGGAAGGGTACCTGATAACATCAGAAAAGTTATGCTGTTGTTCAGAGGAACCTCAGGAAGCTGGAAAAATGGGTTGACAGAGATCTTACGAAATTCAGCAAAGGGAAGTCATCTGGAAGGGCAGAATGCCATGCAGGGACCAGGTGACTGGAGGATGACACTGATGGATAGCAAGCTGAACATGAGTCATCCATATGCCCTTAGAGCAAAGCAGGCAGCAGCTTCCTGCACTGCATTAGGAGAAGTGTTGCCAAGAACTCAAAGGATGTGATCCTTCCCCTCTGTTCAGGACTGGTGAAGCTTTACCTGAAGTGCTGTGTCTAGTGCTGGGCTCCCCAGTATAAGGGAGATGTGGCAATACTGGAGAGGGTCCAGTGAGAGACTACTAAAAGGATTAAGGGACTGGACCAACCAGCCTATGAAGAAAAGCAGCACCAACTGTAACTGCTTAGCTGCAAAACAGAAGGTTCAGGAACCTAATCAGTGTCCACCAATACCAGACAGGAGGAAGTAAAGAAAGAGCCAGGCTCTCATTCATGCTACCCTGGGAATGATCAAGAGTAAATGGCAACAAACTAAACACAGGAAATTCTATTTTATCATAAGAGAACATACTTTTACTCTGAGGCTGATTGAACATCAGAACAGATTGCCTATAAAGGATTTCAGTCCCCATCTCCAGAGATATTAAAAAACTGTCTGGATATGGCCTTGATCAACCAGCCCTGGGAGACTGCTTGGAATAGGTGCATTGCACTAGAAAATATCCAGAGGCCCCTTCCAACCTCACCAATTCTCTGATTCTGCATTTTATACAGCTATTACACTCTGAAGGGTAAGAAGCATAGAAAGACAGTTTTTCAGCTCCAATGCTTCCAATGATGTTAAGTAAATTTACATTTGATGAGGATCTGGCTAAGAGAGCTTTAGAGCATTAGATGGAACAATTCTCATATAAGCAAAACTGGCAAACAGCATAAGAAAATGAGATGGAGTCAAAGAGACTGCTGACATTTAAAGCATGCTTCTCACAGCTAGCATTTGAGTTTAAGGAAGGAAAAGTGAACTAGTGATTACCATTAATGGGAATGGTGGGGAAGCATAAAGGAGTGTTGGAGAAAGTGCATGCATGTGAAAAGATGTGAAGCAGAGATATCCTACACTCCCTAACTTGGCAGAAATGCACAATGTTTTAAAACAGATGGCATAATGTTGCCAATGGAAGAAGCGGGATTGACGGAGGTTGCAGAAAAGAAAATTTAATAAGCACTAACAAAAAGATAAACCATACACCATATAGAACAATCCCCATAGACCCTGTAAAGGGGGAAGCATGACAATACATGGACGGTTACAGTGCTGCCAGAGGGCAGTGAACTAATGAAAATTATGTTGACTTATATGTAAAGCCTTGCTAACCAATCATTAACAAGAAATAAGAACATTACCTTATTTGGTGTCACCACATTAACATAACCATTCCTACAATTCCATTCTCCTCCCCATAATCTCTCCAGATGTTTCCCTTTCTTAGCAAATCGTTTCCCACAGTCTCAGATTGACACTTACTCTTAGATTGATACTTACCTTGTTGTCAACCAGGGTCAATCCACTCTTGGTCCCTGGTCACCCAACTCCCACAGCATAATACATCCAGAGAAACAGTCAGAATGCTGAAAGTAAGAAGCCAAAAGGTAGTGAGGCTTGAATGACAAGAAGGATAGGAGAGTATCAGAGCCATTTCTTCTAATAAGCTGTTGTTGGTTCTAACTTTATTTCTAATTTACTGTCCCTTTAGCATTCATGGAAATAGCCCAATGCTCTGCTTCTTCCATTAAGGATCCTGAGACATCACAGGATGGCAGGAGAATTTCAGGGAATAATGGTAACTCAATATAAATTTAGCTGCTGTATACATTCAAAGGAGACAGCTTCTTCCTTTCTGTATTCTTGCTGGCCTATGGTAGAAGATTGTAAATCCTTCCCTTGAAATCATTCATTTCCAAATTAGTGTTGATAGGAGACACTATGCAGTCAGCAAATCAGGAGATAAAAATCACTTAAAAGTTAAAGTGGTTCACTTACAATTCTCCATCATCTGTGTACTTCAAACAAGTAAATTACTTTATAAATTCTTCTAAAATCCTTCTCTTGAGATTCAATCCTTTTTCATTGTCAAATACATTAAAGTTTATTTCTAACTCTGAAACATGCATATATACAATTAAACACTTTAGAAAGTATCAGAACATAAATTTATTTTAATCCTTTGACTTTGTTTATCTTGATGAGCAGAGAATTTAAAGAGAATATAGAAGCTTGACAAGGTAAGAGGTAACATTAGTGGAGTCAGCAGTTTCCTTCCTTCAGGTTATTGAACCATAAATAAAACATCACAATATTAATTTGGTGTCTCATATTCTTGATTCTATCCTCAGACAGGGAGAATAAGATGACACTGTTGGAATGAACTCAAATTAATTTTTCTTCTTGCTTAAAATGAGGGAGGTCTATCTACTAAAGCATTGTCAACAGAAAAATAAATGCAATCTACCTTAATTTGACTTTCTGCAAAACATTGTTACTTACTACAATGATGTTTGATAGATACTAGTTGATATTTCTCCCAGCATAAGTATCTCACTGAAATTTTCATAAATCTTATTATTTTTTTACTTATTAAAGCAATAAGATAGTTGAAGGCTCTGGGGAAGGTTTGATGTCATCTTTATAGTACAGCTAAAGGGAAAAAATGCAATCTGTGGGGGCTTTCAATATTTTTGTGTACTCAAACTCTAAAATCACAGTAATAATTCTAATACAACTTACAGGAAATAGGAGAAATTTATGAAAATATACTCTTTATCAACAGCTTTAGGCGAATCTCATTTTTCATTAGAATAACAGCTAAAATTTGACCTCTGAGTTCTTTTCAATTTACAGGGGAAAATTTGCTTTCTTTCATGAACTTATACTTTATGAAGAAAGTAGACAAAACATCTGTTACTAATTATTATTTATTTGTATCACAGTAACACTGAAAGGCTCTCACACAAATCATAGCTTCCATTGTACTTTATGCTGGAAAACGCATTCAAGGAGACAGTCTTTGCTTCAAAGACTTTACAGACAAGGCAGACACATTCTTTCCTCTGAAGATAAGAAATGAGGTATTGTATCACAGAACAATCATTTCCTCTACATTATGCAAAAAGTCCTCAATAGAGACAAGAATTAAATGTAAATATTCTACTGATATATTAATTCTTTGATTGTCCCTTCATTTTCAAGTACAAAATACTCCCTGGATAGTAGGCTTAATCATAAAGGCTACCAGGAAACTTTCTGGGCATACAAGTAAATTTTTTGTACCTGTTTAATCTATGATCAAAATAGAAAATCTCCTCCTAAGCTGGAAAGAGATAAAATGCATTTTAGAATTCTGATAATATATGTAAAACCTTATCTAATTCTTAACAATTCACACCGTGCATGTTTGGATTTATGCTTTGTTAGGAATTAATTTTTGCACTATTTCTTCTGTGATGAGCTCTTTTTCATGAAATCTGTGGTATTGATTTCCTAGTAGAGTGGAAATCCTAATATCATTGCAAAATACTGCTACAGCCTTTCCTTTCCTGTATATAAGATGCCTCCAGTATGCATGAAATAATGAATAGATTACAAAAGACTTTTCAAATTGTCTATTGATCCTAGTGCAGTACACAGTAGAAACACAAAATTGATGAAAACTTGAGTGAAACTAAAAGAAAAAAGATCCAGAGCTTGAATCATTTTATAATTCATAAAGTAAAATTAATAACAGCATATTTTCTCCAACATATCCCCAAAATGGCTGAATGTAAATATCTGAGCTGTCATAAATATTAATTTGAGATCCCTTTTTAAAAGCCCTACTGGATTAGCAGGACCTGGGAAACAAATTATGGAAGTCATCAATTATTACATTTATCCAAAATTAAACAAAATATACTCTACACCAAATATCAGTTCGTCAGGGCCATATCCAGACAACTTTTGAATATTGTTAAGGAGAGGATTCCACAACCTGACTGGATGAACCGTTCAAGACTTCTGTCACTCTCACAGTCAAAAAATGTCTTTCATGTTTAAGCAGGATTTTGTGTATTTCTGTTTGTGTCCATTGCCCCTTGTAGCTTTGTGGGACAGAACTGAATAGAGCCTGACTCTGTCTTCTTCACATCCTCCCTACAGATATTCATTTGCAATTACAATCACCCTTCTATAAATGCCAGTCCTATTGTAAGTGCTGAGGATCAGGCAGTATTCAGTACCTCAGCTACTCTGTGTCCTCTGACAGCAGATGCCTTGCCCCACTCAGCAACAGACACACCTTTACCCAAGCCTTTATTTTGCTGATTATGTCACCTAAAGAAGTGTGTTTTTCCCTGTTTCTTCTCATTTTTTCTCATATGTGATGTTTAGTCTGAGAGTATTTCCTCTTCAATTAAACCTATGATTTTTTCAAATACGGCCACAGTATCTTATAGGAAAAAAAAAAAAAAAAACTGGTATACTACTTTTTCAGGATTCATTTAGAGTGTTGTTGTATTTTTAAAAAGTTCTAATTCTGCAATGATATTATAAAGACTTCTCAAAACAAATCTCTTCAAGGCTGCTTGTTTTAATCTCTTCAAGGCTGCTTTCTCTGATTCATTCTGGGGGCCCAGAGATAAAGTCATGTTAACAAGTTTGTTGAACTAAAGATACCATGCTAAACTATATTTCTTCAGCTTTTTTGGCATGGCTGACTTCACTCAAAACTTTATCTCCTTCCTTAAGTTTTTCCAGATAAAGTGAAGACATTTTGAAAGCAGACTGCAGTTAGGCAACAAACAATCGTAGGCACATTAGAATTTTTGACATAAAAATGGATTTGTTTCACACTGTTATTTCAAAAACATACCTCCATTCCTTCTATTCAGTTTTTCTTTTTAGCACTTAAAATGTGAATTTCATTTATTTTGAAGTCTGTTAGAAGAATTTACAGACACAAATATGTTATATATATGATTTGAATTTAATGTTTTAAAAAATTAATGAGTCAGAAGAGGCATGTCAAAAAAGCCCAAACTTTAAACAAAGGTAAGAAGAGAATGGAGTGAAATCTACAAGAGACATGAGTTTCATATGGAAATAATTAGGAAGAAAAAGTAGAAGCATCATAGAAATCTCTAACTTATTGATGTTAATAATAGGTGGGACTTCAGAAGACAGCTGGAGTTATCCTAATGAGTCTGAATTTTTCCTTGAAAATTAATAGAAATACATCCTCCAGGAAAAAGATAAGTAGAAATACAAAGAATTTTCATTAAGACTGCTTTTTCCCCATCAATAAAATAGGTAGTAAAAATTATATTATAGTTAAACCATCTGCCTCATTTTTTTTTCTTCAAATATGAGAACATTGGAGAGTGGATCAGCTGGATGTGTATCTCCTTATAACTCAAATTTAGCCCACTTTATTTTTTTAAAATAAAAGTCTCTCAGGATTTATACAGTTACATTTACCTCAAATTATCCTTCAACTATTATTCACCATTACTTGTGGAGAATAAGGTGATGCAGGTTCCCATGATTCCTCATTACCTTTTCCCTGGACTCTCTGTATTAACCTTGGGCAGACACTGGTATCATCATCCAGCAGAAGCTTGCTATACAGTAACATAGCTCAGCATTTTCTCAGCAGAAGAGGCACTATTTAGCAACCACACACAACTCCTTCCACTATCTGCCATCCTCTATCCTTATCTATATCCTTATCTTCTCTTCCTCACAGAAGGAATTGCAGGGAGTACATCCCTGATTTCACTGTTCAATTATCAATATGTTGCCCAGGAACTTAATTAATCCAGTTTTGAACCTGCTTGATATTATTTATCTCCACAACCACCTGTGGCAACACATGCCACTAACTCACTAATCACTTCATAAGGCAGTACTTTCTTTTACTTCTCTTGAGCTCTCATCCTGCTAGTTTCAGTGAGTTTATTCAGGTACTGGAGGATTTGATGAATAACAACAGCCTTAACTACTATCTTCATGACTTTGCCAATATTTATCATCTGCCCAGGCTTTTCTGCCCAAAATGGAAAGGCTCGGCCAGTTTGCCATGACACTTGTCTGTGTGGTGCAGTCAACATCCCGAGGGAAGAAATGCCACCCAGACAGACCTTGAGAGGTGGGTCCATGCAAATTTCTGCACTTGCATTGGGGCAATCCAGAACAGAAATGCAGGCTGGAAAATGGATTGAGAACAGCCCTGAGAAGAAAGAAAAATCGGGATGTCCCATCCCTGGAAGTGTTAAAGGCCAGGCTGGATGGGACCTGCCTAGTGGAAGGAGTGTGTCTGATCATTTCACGGGGATTGAAACAAAATTATCTTTAAGATCTTCTCCCAATGCAAATCATTCTGTGATTCTGTGACAACTTTAATCTTTTAATACAAGGCAATGTTTCATTCCCATAACTACGAGAAGTTGATTTCTCTGCATTATTTTTGACTACATTATAGCCTTTTTAAGATGCAAGGAAAAGCATTGTATCAAGTGCATCAATGTTTTTCAGAGAAAAAAAATGTTTGTTTTTGGGTTAGTCTCAGTGTGTTTCCTGATGATGCCAAATATTTTGTTTGTTCATGAGAACAAAGTGCACACTGAGTTGATAATTTCAGAAAACAGCCAGAGAGACCAAAATATTCTTCCTGAATTTTAACTTCCACTTTCAAGCTCACCATTTTTAAAGTATGATTTACACTCCATTACCTCCTGTTTACTCACATAAATTATCATCTTGCATTTCTTTACTCAATACTTGAGTTTACTCTTACAATCTTCTCACAGGGTTTCTCTCCATCAATGTCACACTAAACTGCCTGAAAGACCTCAGTAATATCCACAAACTTGAATATTTTATTACACATTCCTGTCTCAAGGTCATCTGAGAAAATATTGGATAAAAATGCACACACCACTGTTCTATGGGGATCCATGCTCTTCTTTCCCAAGAAAAGAGATCTAAAATTAAGCCATGGCCTACCCTTCTTCTTGCCATCCTATTAAGCCATTAGTTTTTCTCCACACTAAGACCAAATAAATTTCTTATATGGCCTTAAAATAGGAGCTTCTCAAGGATTTTAATTTCTAAATCCATATATATTGGGTTTTCTGGCTCTCCTTTACCTACTTGCTTACTCATACTCTTACAGAACTCCATGTTTCCTGGCCCCTAACACAATGAGATTATGCCTGTGCTTCATCATGTTGTTCCACTTTGTAGATCATCATTTCGCAAGGAATAGAAGTCAGACTCACCCTGTAGTTTCAATATTTCCTTTTAAGTCCTTTTTTTTCCTCAGATAAAAGTTATGCTAGCACCCTGGCAGTCTTCTGACAGTGTGCATATTTGTAGTAGGTAGTTTACACAAGTTCACCACAAATTCAGCAGTTTCCTGAGTTCAAACTCATTGCTGAATGCAGTACAGTCCTAGTGACTTACCCACATTTATTTGACCTCATGTCATCATTGGATAAAACATACAAAACTCCTCTCCTTTGGAAAAGCTGTGTGGATTACATCAGCTCTTCTTGCACTTTTTTTTCCTAGTACCTTTCATTTAGGACTTCATCACGGAGACATGAGTTTAGTATCTGTTGTGGAAAGCATTTTTGTTCACAAACATATGCACTGAAGTTCATAAAGTCTCAAACAAGTGGGTTAGTCTAAAGAGATAAGTAGTATTAAGATTTTTTTATTTTTTTTCAGTACAGGAGGAAATGAACCAGGAGTCACACTGACATATTAAAATAACCAAATCTCTGAGTGAAAAGGGAGATTTATTCTCTAGGTATGCTTTAAAAGGAAGCAGCTGCTATCACTGCATGCTCAGTAACCTGTAAGTCTGAAGAAGCTTAGCAGATCATACTCCTCAAAGGAGGAAGGCAGTAGGTGCCTAGTTTCTGGATCCCTGAGTTGGGGCTGAATTGCTGAACTACCAGGATTGAGATACTTCTGACAACTGCAGTAACAGTGATTTAAGCATCTGGACAACTTTAAGGTCAAGAACTGAAGTGCTTACAGATTACAGACCTGTCAAATATAAGAAAGAGCTCTGTGGGAGCTCTGGACCTCACAGGTTTAGACTAAGACTTCAAAATACGCTGCTCTTCCACTTCAAGAACTTAAATTCTTTCTGAGATCCTGCCTTTGGCAACTGTCAAAATTTGCTTTTAGTTTACCCAGCAATTACATTTATTTGATATAACCAAGTAGATGTGAAAAAAATTATAAATCTCTGAATAACTGATGCATTACTATCCTAAAACTCAATAGGAATTATATTTGATGTTTTATATTGCTTAATTATGCTTGCAATACAATACTTAATATAATGTATAGTATTGACCTCTACTGGCTGTAATACCTGATGCTCTGATAAACTACCTGTGACTGCATCACATGCTCTCTGTGTCAAAGACATTCCTACAGTTTAAAATGTTTTTTTCCAATGTTAGCCTCTGCCTAAAGCCACTAGCAATATATATCTACTAGTCAAACAGTAAATTCTTGTGCACTTGTTGCAGAATATCTCAATTTTAATGTTAGAAAATTTGAAAATAAGTAAATATCAAAAATGTTTTTCATGTTTACATAGCCTGAATATTTTGGTTTCCATTTCTCACAAATCTAAAGTAAAAGTTTCTGTCTGCTTCTCCTCTCCCAGTCTTTCAATTATTCCACAATACTTTCAAGTGTTCAAATCTGTTGACTATTCTCCAAACTGTCCTTTGCTAAGAAATCTCCTGGGAGTTGTGGGAGTTTTTTTCAAATTTGTATTCAAATAAATTTGTGAGTCAGGTCTTCTTTTTTTTTTTTTTTTTTTTTTTTTTTTTTTTTTTTTTTTTTTTTTTTGTTAAGGACTTTTTTATGCTTCTTTAAAAGAAAATAAGTAGAAAGTTTACAAATGGTATATTACATATGTATGACCTGTAAATATGTTATATTTTACATGCATACACACTGTTTGTTTCAGGAAAGTATTTCCTTATATATTCCCTTCTACACTCTTATTCAGTTATTGTTCTTCTGTATGTGGTCTGATTTTAAAATCAGAATTGTCCAGGAACATAAATTGCTCATAAATAATTTTGGTTTTTTATCGTAATAACACCCTTATGTAATTAACCCATTTTAACCTGATTAACTTGAGTACTATTGAAGAATAAATGCATAAATGATAATATTGCAATAATAATAGTAACTATATTATTGCAAAAGTTGCTTATTGGCTCCTGCATTATAGCAAGACTTCTGACTTTTGTTAAAGTTGTTACTCACCCACCTCAGAAGAACAAACCAAATGATCAGTTATAGTTTGTTGATTAATTCAAAGTACTGTGGTAACTTGAAATTCTTATGCACATCAGAAGAACCTACCAATTTGTTAATGAACTTAACTTGTCACTGCTGAAATTTGTTAATACAGAACATTTTCTTACAAAAAACACTACCTTGAAAGTGAACATCTATCACTTTAAATCCTTGTCTGCTAAGACAAAAAGTAAAAAATTATTTTTTCTCCTCATTTTTTGAGAACACAAATCTTAATTAAATTAATAGCAGACAAGCTGATATTCTTTGAGTCCTGGGAACCATGACAGTCATCCAGTCTAGCCTCTGATATTCACACACCATAGAAATACTCCATTATAATCCATATAAGCTCATCTCTTCCTTTTTAGCTAGAACATCTCTTTTGTAAGACACTGGATTTACTTAAAGTTTTCAGGCAGTGAAAATCCACAACTTCTTTAGATAAGATTTTGTAAAGATTAATTACTTTTACTTTTAGAAATATGTACTTTCCTTTTCAACCTTGAATTTATCTTGCTTTACCTTGAAATAAAATCCCTGGATCTCATTATACCTTTGCAGTAAAATTAAAGAACTGCATTCTGCAGTATGCATCTTTGTGAATGTGCTTATAGATGGTGTTGAATAGGTCAACTGTATGTCACATGGATCTGGCAATATAGCTTCAAAACATGTACTCTACCCTATATTTTAATATCCAAGAATAATTTTTATGATCATTTAAAATGTTACTAGATCAGCATGACCTCCATATAAAATTCAAATAGAGCACTTCCATGTTCTTTTGGAGGAAAATAACTTAATATTCACTTCAGGGCTTTGTTTGACACTGAATCCTGAAGTACTTGACCCTAAAATATTGACCCAGTTTTTATCTACCTTCTTGTTATATAGTTTTCATTCAATATATACTGACTGCCATATGAAAGGCCTGCATGAACACACAGTTGACAAGACTTTGGCACTAATTGTTATCACACAGAACTGAGAAATGGAGAATTGGATTGACTTTCTATCTCAGTGAGACAGGAACAAATTCATCAAAGATTGTCCGTTATCTCTGTAACTGTCAAAGGGGTACAGATTAGGTCAGGAGAGAGCAAAGACACAGTGCTGTGCTTTCAGCATCTCCACATCTGTCTTCATACGCTGCGAGAAAAACAGCTTTTTGCACAGTTTCTATGAAGAAAAATGACAGCTAAAAAGTAATATTTTATAGCAAGTATTGTTTTAAATACTGAAGACAGAGGAAGATCAGTAAATCAAAACCAGTTTGTGATGTGACCCAGCATCAACACCCTGCATGGTGTGTGGGTTCCCTTCAGACTAGCTTTAACCTGGTCCCTGGATGAAACACAATCATCACATCTATACTGTGAAGATCAAACATTAGCTTCAGCTTGTACTGTTATATAGTGCACAACTAGAGCTCCCAATTTAATATCCTCTGTTGGACATCTGGTTTGTGTGTAACAAAATTTCCTTTGGAACCAAAATAATATGTAACAACTGCAATTGATTGCAGGATTAACTTCAGAACTGGGCTACTGCTTCATGTAAAATGTTGGGAGTACATCCCTGTGTGCTGGTTTTGCATTTTGCAGGGGGGGTCGCCTGAGAAGAGCCTGGGAGGAGGGTTGTTACCTCTCTGGGAGCTTCCTCTGCGGGCTGTGGGGACCATTCGGAGGGCTGGTTTGGTGGTTGACAGCCTGGGTAACCAATTAAATAGTTATTTCGCTTTCATGAATCACATTGGTAAAGTTAATCCGTTCTCTTTTCACTTCCGTCTGTGACACAGGTAACAACCAGCTGGGCCCAGGCCTGGCCCGGCCCGGTCCCAGGCCCCATGCGGCCTGGCCCACCGAGGCCCCCTCCGCCTGTTTTCAGCTGGGGGCCCTGGTGGCTGGCGGGGGAGGCCTTTGCTGAAGCCCTGGTCCCCAACCCACAGTGTGACCACGGCTCGGCCGGGGCTTCTGCCGCCGTTTTGGGAGTAGCCAGGAGGAGGAGCAGCCCCCCGCTGGCTGCACAGCATGGAGAAGTGCATCTGGGCTTTGCAATTTCATCCAGCCTCCTCCCCGCGGCCCTTGCGGCCCGAAAAGCCCTGGCACGTTTTCCCAGCATGGCCTGGACCAGCTCCTTCACCTTTTGGGTGCAATTTTAACCCTTCTAATGCTCGGATAAGACTGCAGATCCCCTCAGCTCCCCTGAATGAGAGGAATAAAGCAAGGAGTCTGCTGAAGTCAGTGAAATGAAAGCTAAGTTTCCAGATGGGAAGAGATTGAAGAGATGCCGCTGATAAGTGGCTGAAAAACCTTTTTTGTGGCCTATGAGGGGACTATGACTACACTAAAATTCCTTTAAACTGTGAAAAACTACTTGAGGGGGGGTTAGAGTGCTTGAGGAAAAAGATCCTTTGTCTCGAGGGAATGGGGGTCTCTGTTCTGGAGACTAGAAATATGGACAGAGACATTTAATAGGAAAAGAGATGAAGAGAATTTTGTCTTTGAACAGCTTGCCCTTAAAAGCAATACCCCCATGTGTGTAGCATAACCCATAACACAGCCCTGGAAAGACTCTGAAGATGGGGGAAGTTGCACAATTTGCAAATTTTCCCCGGGCAGATGCAGATTGTGAAAGTGAAGACACCCCCTATGCCTAAATCAAAAAAGGAACGTTTCTCTCTAGAGTGAGCTGAAATTATTATTTAAGTGGAAAACTGACTGAAGTGTTCTCTGTATGTTGTTGTTGAGAAATGTGGAAGGTGTGGGAGGGGGCAGGAGGGAATGATCTGGAAATCTTATTCTGAATTTCTTTTTTTTTTTCCTGTGTTATTAATAAATTCCTACTATATACCCTTTTAAGTTTTTGGCCTGCCTTGTCTTTGCTCCTAAATCCTATCTCTAAAGGAAATTGAATATATTAAAATTGGCAAACCCAAATCAAACCAAGATATCCTGAAATTACACCTGTTTAGATAACTGGTCAAGGATTAAGTGCCTCTAAAACTTTTCTAAACTATTGTTTAGAGAAACAATAATGAAGAGGAAACTACTTCCATCTTTATTATCCCACTCTGAAATAACTCCATGTGTCCCATTTATATAAAGAAAAAGATCATTTTCGTTAAAATGTGATGCTTATCCTAGCCTCAAAAACTGTCTGCTCAGGCACTGACAGACCACAGAACAGGAAGAATCTGGAAGAATATAGATATGAATACATAGGAATTTCTCAGCCTGATTTCAGCAGCTGTCATTTCAGGTGCCAGATCTGAAATTCAGGACATTTAGACTGGTCTCTTAAACTTGTATGGGATGTTCTAATATCAGACCTGGATACAGCATATCATGAAGCCTTAAAAAAAAAATTATTTGGTAGTGTTTAAGTCATTGCCTTTTGGTTAGCTATTTGCAGTAGCGATATAAAAGTATCATAAATAACTAGTACTGCCAGAAAATTCAGAAGTATACTACTATTTAAAAACATATAAGGTTGCCTTAAAGTTTAGTCACAAGACTCTGATCATGCTCACTGGAAGATCCAAAATTCACCTCAAATAATTTATAATAAGTGCTTGTGAATCACCATTGTCTTTTCCTCATACAAAACAGTCCTTTGGAGCCAAAAGACATAGCTTTAAAACACTGGGCATTTCTGCTTCCTTTTATTCCTTTTATGATATGTCATCAGGCTTTTATTGCCACTCTTCAGAAAAATATCACTAAGTTTAAAGGTCTAAACAGTACTCATTCCTGTTTGTTCTTTCCCATAAATCCTCTAGCTAGATTTATACCAAAAGACATTTGAAAACTTTTCTAGAGGGACAGCATAAAAGACACAACCTATACAATGTTTTTATTCTTTTAGCTGATAATTTTATAATCTTGAATTTTTTAAAATTATGTAGATAACAATGTTCCTAGTTTATCTATTGCACACACCAAGGTGTTCTATGTGTAAAGCTGAGCAGATACACAACAAAAAATATTTACTTTTTCTCAAAGAGCTCATTCCAGTTTACCACAGATGATTTTAAGCAAAAACTATGACTAGAGAGATCTGTAAATTTAAGTAATGCATTCCTATCTTTGAGCTGCAAACTGACTTTCAGCTTCCTACATGGTGAAATAGAGATGCTGAAATTTTTACATAGAAGAGAATGCAACTGGCATTTTCCTGAGCAGAGAATATGCACTACACAGTATAATGTCAGAGCAGATTATATCCCATGAACACTGCCTGTGAATTATAGTGGTATCCATTAGCACCACTGTGGTCACAGGTCTGTCAGCTGTGCCAAGAGAGCTGTTGTTGCTAAGAGGTGTGGGGAGGCAGGGGTGTTGCAGATCAACTACTGACATGTATTGTTGCTGGAAATTTTTGTATATAGTTTCATCTGGCTTTTTCATTCATCTCTCTCCTGTTCTGCTGTTTGAAATAAGCTGTTTTCACATTCAAAGACAATGTGACAAGGATGCAAGTTCACTTGTTAGGTTACGTGGGAAAAAGGTTTCTCTGCCCACACATAGATGTGTGAGGCACAGGGTCAGGCAGGGGAAATTCAGTAGCCTCATCCCCTACTCCTGCTCCCTGCCTCAACCTGGAGAGTTCCAGGGGAGTATCACCCCAGTGAAGCTGGGGACAACACTCCTCAGACTGAGGGAGGTGCAGGACTTGTGATAGGATGAAGAGGAGGAATTTCTTCACATTGCATAAGACTTATAATGAAAAATATAAGGGAGGAGCAAAACAAGGGGAAAGGGAAGAATCAAAGAATTTGCTGGAATAAGCATGGGAAAATAGGTGAATAAGGGGATAAAAGAGGATGTTCACACGTAAATAGTCATATATCTATATTCCAGTTGCTTTGTTTGCCTGCCTGGCCATACCCTGTAACCATCACCACAGTCTGTCCTGTCTTCTTATTTAATCCCATTTCTACTTCTTTACCTTAGTGAGGGACCTGTGTGTGCTTGGGGTGGGAAGGATCTGAGTGCCAGCAGCTAGTCAGACCATGGGTCAAAGGGATTATGTATCTGTGGTGCCAGTAATTGTAGACACCAGACTGCAAACACTGTGAGTGATTGTGTATCACCATGCCATCCCCAGTGAATATCAGACTGAACGAGTCAGGGAACAGGATACATGGCTTATTGCCAGGTAGGGAAGTGGACTCAAGTTTGAGGAGCATCTGAGTCTGCAGTTCTGTGAGGGAGTCAGCTACTAGAGGGACCCAGAGGACCAGGCAGCAACAGACAGAACGAGAGGACACAATCTTAAGCTGCGCCAGGGGAGATACCTGTTGGATATTTGGAAAAAGTTTTTAATGGAAAGAGTGATAAAGTACTGGACTGGAATGGTCTGCCTGGGAAGGTAGTGGAGTCACCATCCCTGGATGTGTTTAAAAAAAAATGTATGTGGCACTTGGTGCCATGGTCTAGTTGAGATGTTAGGGCATGGGTTGAACTTGATGATCTTGAAGGTCTCTTCCAACCTAGTTATTCTGTGAATTCTGAATTCTGTGAAGGCTAATTGCTAGAGACCAAGGGATGCAGAAAGCAACTGAGAGAGGGAGAGAGAGAGAGTTTGTGTGTGTGTGTGTCTGTGTGTGTGTAACAATCTGAGACCAGATGCACAAGCCAGTCACTAGGGAGACTGTGTGTCTAAGACTGGCCACTGAAGGGATCCACAGTGCAGGTGTCTGTGTGTGTCTGCACCTGTGTGCACAGAGGGAGGACCTGGGAACCTGTACCAGCCTTGGAAGTTGTGTGCCCAGATCCCAGAAACTAGAAAGCCTGGGATCCAGAGGAAGCTATTGTGCACAGACCGAGTGTCTGAGCGCCATTGTTGGAGGGACCCACCTCGCAGATGTATATTTATTCCCATTAATGCATCTTCATCCTTATCAGGCATGGGGGATAAGAGGATGATGTCACAGTGCTGAATGTTTCCTTACATTTTGATCTGTGTGGCTGGAAATGTCTAAATATAAAAACATGTTTTGTGAATTCCTGTGCCCACTCGGAATGTATGTTCACCCCTAACAGACCAGGAGATTCAGAACACTAACAATACCCTACTTCAGCAGGTGGACAGAGAATATGGCTAGCAAAAATGCTTTCTGCATACAAACTCCTTTTATAAATAATATAAAAAAAAGTATAAAAGATGAATAAATATCTTGTTACACAAATACTCATTAAATATTACACCAGTTACATATTCAATCCTGTGGTACTTTCAATGTATCATATAGGAAGTGCATATAAATCCAATGCAAAAATTACTTGCTTTCAAGGGAGAAGTCTACCCTTTGAGTTATCCCCATTTAATTTGTACAACAACGACCCTGTAGCTGATATAGTCAACTGAATCAATATTATGCCTATTTGAAGTACAATAAAGACAGATAGATGTATAACATTGAAAAGCTCAAAGGTTTTAAAGCTAGAAAGGGGCCAAATCCTGTTGCTTCCCTAAAGTTCTCTAGAACAGTATGCATGTCAGCAGGCAGGTTTTGGCTTACAGTCAGCATTAATGTTCAAGTCTGATGAAATCAATAAAACTGCTGCCTTAAGATGTAAATGCATGGAAAACAGTAATAAAGACCTCCTCCATACTGAAGATTACTGCCATCACAGCAGAACTATAAGAAGTGATCATGTAAGCACTAAGTAACTTAATGCTAAGTATAACAGATATCTCTACTTAGCTAGAGATAGACTCCTGCAGGGGAAGGAGGAAGGAATTCAAGCTCACTTCTTTTTAACTAAATAATAAAGTGAATATCTTTAAAACTGTATTCAAATTTTCTAAATGCACATCTGAATGTACTTAACACTAAAAACTCCAGAAAAGAGTTGTAGCCTCTAGTTCTTTTATGAACTGAGCACAAAGAGATTAAAACTCTACAAAAACTTGCATTCTTTGCAAGCTTCAGTGGAACTACTGAGAAAGCAGACAACACATCATAGGGTGAGGTGGTATTCCATAACACCTGAATAATATTACATTGCATATGTTAAACCGTCTTGGACATTTCATACTCTGCAGTAAATTTTACTCCCACAGGTAGTTCTATTACAATCATTAGATTTTTTTCACATGAATGCAAGTTCAGTGGATGCGGAAAATTACTTTCTGCCTCAAGTTTTCTTGTTACCATAAGAGTAAATCACACTATGCTAGTTGAATGTAGATTCCTGTCATTTAACAGGACAAAGGTTTAATAAAAAACATTTATTTACTTTTATAGTTCCTTTCCTATCTGCAGAAACTTTAATCAATAGCTACAGATTAATTTTCTCCTCTTCTTGATATAATATCTGTTTAACATGCCTCCAGTTTTAAAGCCTAGAACAGAAATGAGTACATTGATTTTATCACTACCACAAGGTCTCTCGTAAACTTCTTAAAGCCATCCAGCCCAAAGTCATACCTTCCAACTACAGTCACTTAATGGATTCAAAGCTTAATCCCTTCTCTGTGGCCAAAAAAAACAGCCCTCCAGCCTGTTGGCTCCAGTCAGCAAATACTTTTTGCAGTCCTTGTGCAAAAGCCGTGATGTGATGCCGAAGAGGATTCAGGATTTCTGCAAATACAGAGGAGAAAACCTTCAGATCCAAATGCAAGGGAACTGCATTCCACGTTTTGCATCAGATCCTGTTTCTCTGCTGTGCCTAGTGACTAATGCCCAAAACCACTCCGAGGTGAAGAGTCTGTCCCCCACCTGGTATCTCCACAGTTTTATGCCTGTGAGCTCAGCCCTTTGCAAGGAGCCAGCAGACAGAGTGTGGGCTCCTCTGTTTGCAGAGGTTCTGGGTGCACACCACTTGTGCCCTCTGCCCTCTCCAGCTGCTCTCTTCATAGCACAGACCCCAGCCTGCTGCTTTGCACCATGCATTAGAGGAAAAATGCCAATAGTTTCTTGGCACACAGAGGATAACATGCCTAAGTCCAATTTGAAGCTGAGAATTCCAACTTCACACAGACAGCTAAATCTAGGAGAAGGTGAGATTTCAGGATATGTTGTTCTTACACCTAAAACCATTTGCAGAATTTGGACTTAATCCTCATTGAATTCACATTCTATTACAATTCTCCCAAAAACCCTGAGAAAGCTTTTCCTTCACTAATTGAGACCTATTTTAGCTCTAGTAGTTGTAAAAAGACATCTATGGAGCTGAGGGCTTCTTTTATCTAGTTAGAGGTTATATTTAATATTCTGGTCAGTTGTCTTTTGCATATGGATTTGCTTGATAACAGAGCTGCCATATTACAGTAATCCAAAAATTAAGAGTAATCATCCACTTTGTAACATTTTAACCATTTCACTTCCACAAATGAGAGTCTTTTCGCAAAGGATTACCTTCTTTCCTATTAAAGCAATTGATAAAGAATTCTGCACTGCACATAAGGTATGCCAAGCACTACTTATTCTTCCTACAGTCCAAAATACTGCTGCAACTTGCAAAATCATTTATAGCAGATTGTTACAGGTAAAATGGGACATTGCTTTTGTTCTTTCAGTCTTTGCATGCCCTCAGGCTAGTGATTTACTATACATCCACAATTTTCAGAAGCACTGTCTAAATTTGATATAGCTTAGTCCATAGATGTTCAGTTTCAAACAAATCAGTTCATGTTTTCGGAGATAATTACCTGTCTTTCTATTTGCTATTGTTATTTCACACAAAGGATTAACTTTCGTTCCAGAAAGGAAGACAATTTCAGCATTACTGTATCAAAGAAAAGAAAAACAAAAAAAGTAGCATCTGTACTACCTGTTAACATGTCTATAGACATAAAGGATTTCAAAATTAACTTTTTTTTTTCCAGATGAAAGTTTCCTAAAATTAAGTAACAATAAACAGGAAATGTGAATTAGGACAACACAAAGAAAAACTCCATGCAAAAGGTGGTCTTTCCTTCCCAGAATGCTGTGTTTGTGCTATTTTATTACTTATAAGGTTCAAAGATTCCAGTAGTATTAGTTTGTCTGCACTTAATCCCCAAAGCCCAAGCAGTAAGAATTGGGATAAAAATCAATTCTCTAGATAATTATTTTGCCAAAATTACGTAGATTAAAAATTAGTCTATTTTGCTGTCAGTTTTTGGTCATGTTTAAATTTGTCTTAACCTGTGGAACTCTCATTTTGAATTCATTTTGTGCATCAGGCTTACCAAGTCTGGTAAGACAACTCTGGCTGGGGTTTCATTTATTTTAAGTCAACTTATGTCAAGTTATGACAATTTGCAATAATATTGGCTGCTCATCAAATCCAGTTGTTTCACGTGGAGTTGATAGCGTAGAGTGATAAGTAGTGAAATTTTCATAATGTCAATACAAGTGCTACTGCTAGTCTTCTGACAAAAATGCTTAGCCAAAATTTTGGGATTTTTGGGCTGTTCTACTAAGATAATGCAAGTCTATTTTTGTTTTAATCTTATTTATGTGAAGTCACTTTTGTTGAAGAGTGCTGGAAACTGAGATGGATTTGACAACACAATAAGTTAATTGTGTGTGAAGCTCATAGATTATTTTGCTGGATATATAGGACAAGATAAAGGCTTCACTGAGAACAGGGACTCTTCAGGTATGCAGCTACAAGATACAATTTCCTTTAATTTTTGGAATTGTAAGAGTAACCCAGTTTGTACCACATCTGACCACTTTGAGTATGCAGCCCAAAGGACTCAATACCCATTTACATCCAGGTCAGTGAGCATCTAGGGAATTTTGATTTCTATCTTAAAGCTTAGAAAAGGATATCTGACAGTAAAAAGCAGACATCACATCAGGCTCTGTGTGAGTCTCATTGCCATGGTTTCAGCATGCTCTGTACACACCTTGGTCAGGGCTCCTAATTGGCCCTGGATATCATTTGGAGTTCGTGGTAAATAGATGTCTAAGTGTCTCAGACTGAGAAAGCTCTTGGCATACAAAGAGATCAAAACCTGACATGGCCACCTTCTCTATATGATATATTTTACTCTCAGTACAAATTTGCCTCTTTCACAGCCTTGCAATTGGCAAGCTTTGAAACCTATTGCTTGTGTGTTGCACAGAAACTAAAAGGATCCTTTAGTTTGTAATTTGGATGTGAGGACTTGACAAATATGTATCAACTGTTTCCTAGACAAAGAATTTTCTTATGTTTTTTGATATTCTTACCGTTAAATATAAGAGGTGAAGTATATAAATATAAAAATTAGACTGATCAGCTGATTTTATCTCTTTCCATGCTGTTCTGTGTAAAAGTGAATTGCAGTGTTACTATAACAGAGCCTGTGAAGGTGTGTCATGCTAACATAGCCAATATCAGCACTACTACTAATCTTATCAGCAAGGCTTCTCTGGCAACTTCATTTCCTACAGTAATTGTCATAACCCATCTTTTCAGAGAGGGAGTCTGACTCACATATCTACATGCTTATTATGCTGCCATTCTTCAGGATATCACTGTGGCAAAGAATTTGAAAGCCTGAAACAGGACCAGGCAACCCCAGCAGAACCCTGCAAACATTTATGTACAATCTTTATGTGTATATGGCTACACATACAAAAATTAGAAAGGAAGCCTGTAAGTACATCAGGGACATTCCTGCTCCAAAAGGAGCCAGCTGAGAATCCATAGCTACAAGCCAAAATCCCTGCTGATTTTAAATAGACTGGAGAAGGAACAAAAAGTGTACAATGCGCAGACAAGATGATGTCCCTTCCAAATTTCAGTCTCTGCCTTTTGCACTGACTTAAAACAGCTCACTGAAAGCTTTACAGCATGGCATACAGTACTGTAAAGGCACTATTTACCACTGTGTTCCTCCTGTTGGTATGCAATAGCAGTGTTCTGTGCAGCCCTGATACCTGCAGATGTCAAACAGCAGAATGTTATCACCTCTGGTATCCGAGGCAGACAGGAGGGACCATCAGCCTGCCAGAATAACCTGAAGCTAACAATAACAATTTTAACAATGTCCATATTGAAAAGTGACCAATCATAAAAAAGCAATGCAACTTAAACATATAACATGATATATGTCTGTTATTGGAGAAGATTGCAACAAACAGCCCTTAGTACTTGCCTTGTGCACAAGTGTTATAAGCTTGAATATTTTCAGTCACTTATTTCTGGTATTTATATGCTCAAATTTCATTTTAGAGAGGAAAAGATAGATATTTATGTATCAGTGAAGAGAATAGTTGCTAGCCCTTCAAATGTGTGCTGTTTCTTTGCTCAAATTGTAATAAAAATTTTTAAAATGTTATTTTAAAAATTTATAATGGTAATTTTGAAAATAATATTTAAAAGAGCAAGTTTCTTTTTAAAGTGTGAGGATAATATAATTATAAATAATTTTATTATAATGCTAATTGTTTAACTGTTAAACTTTGGTAGTCCATAGTTTCTGTAGAGATACACTTTAAATAAAAAATCTATTTATTAGTTTCACACAAATAAATTCATTAAGTAATGTTATGATAAAACAAGCAGCTAGAATTCATCATGTTTCCTACACAAGAAAATTATACTTTCTTTGAAAATTATTTTTCTTCAATGACATAAAATTTAACATTCCAGTTATCAGCTACAGTTCCACCCGAGAAATGAGCACTACAGACAAGTTATGTAATAATCATTTTAAAATAATGGTTTGCCAACATCTATACAATGCACTCAAAAAGAATTACATGCTTCTTTTTAATTTTTATATGAATAATTAAATTCAGAAATACACATTCTTGTAATATGAGGCTGTTTTATTTATTTTTAATCTATATAATAGTGGAAAGATGATCCTATAACTTATAAATCTCTTAGTAATTTTGGTACAAAGTAGTATCACAAATTCCTGGGTTTTTTCTGAAAAACTGCCTCTGTCCTGCCTGGAGTTTCTATCTGAAAACTCTAACTGTCTTTTCACATACAAACTCATCAAAACGAAAATTTCCAAAACATTTGCCACTGATGATTCTTCAGTTTCCACTTCATTAAGTAGAGTTGTTTTAACCTGGACTCTATAAATGAAATAGCCCAAAATTTGAAGCCTTGGAAAAACTCAATTATTTTTTACTATGAACTGGTCAGAGGTATCTTCATAATATATGCAAATCAGGTGTCATTTCGGAACTATATTTTAAAATAGCCACTCCAGTCATTCAGATCTGCTAAAATGTTCCCACATGGGGCAACTAATAGGTCTTCTGATTCAAGCTGTAAGACATTTTAAAGTTTTCCTAATTTTCTTAAGGCAGTTCTAAAGCTTTCCTGTTTTAACTTTATAACATTTCCACTCAAGCAGGAAAAGAAATCTCAAAGCCACACAAAGATAACAAAAAAAAGGAAGAATCGGTCAGCTAAAATAGGGCTCTCCTTCAAGTATTAATTTGCCAGGAGTCACAAAAGGCTAAGTACAAAGGACACATGACCTTCAGTTTCCCATCTGCAACAAGTATCCAATAAAGATGCTTTCTAAATTTCCTTTAAGGATGTTCCATGCAGTTCAAGACGAGCAACAGTGATAAAATCTGTTGAATAAAATTCAGAAGACTTCTTTGAATTGCAATACTTTCAGTTGCAGAACAGAAACACAGAGGATGCACACACAGTAGATAACGTGAAACCATATTTTCATCTAGCGTACCAACGTGCTGGCGTTGCTGATAACAGGAAACCAAAAGTCTTCATGCCAGTGATGCTGCTTTCGAATCCTCAGTGAATCTCATTCACATGGCTAAGTTATGAGTTTTTGCAGATAGTTTTTACAGGACCATGGGGAGCTCTGAAGCAAAAGGAACAATATAATTCATTTCTAAAAGGCAGAACTGGGAAAGTGGCCTCTTTTATCCTGCAGGTTTTTTCTAATATTAGTAATATACACAGTATTCTGCTACATACAGCAGACAGAAAAAGGCTTTAGAGAAAACAGAGCTCTGTCTCTCCCCATAGAAACAGTAGTGCTAGCATACAGTTAATGGTGATAATAAGGAAACAAAATAAAGTTGTCTAGGCTTTAAAACCATAATCACTTTCTTTTAACTTGTATGGACTCTTTAATGCATTGTGCTATACCAACTAGGAGGCCTTCTTTCTTTTAACTGTGAACATATATGCTAGCACAACTATCCTTTTAGTGAATATGACTTTATATAGAAGCAATTTATAACATATATTAGAAGTAAAATTAAGTCATTTTTAAATACCTTAAATTCTTCTAAACTGGTGAGCAAAATATATTAGCATCACAGTAATGTGTTCCTGGCAATGTAACAAAACAATTATGACAGGTTTCACAGACACTGAAGATCCCTATCTGTGTTTCAATCCTGTGATCTAACTACTAACTTCAAGAGACATCAAACTATCCATAAGCAATTACAGAGGGGCTGAAGTCAGTGAAATTAGATGAATTTTGAAAGAGCAAGGAATGAGAGTCATTCTATTATCCCTTAGTCAGCATCTTCTAACTTTAAAAATTATGCTAATTTCAGCCACTCACCCACTGAAACTTACTTATGAACATTTTCATTACTAACAGATAGCAACTAAAATTAATGACTGCAGGCTACTTTGTTTTCCAAGTAGGAGGTCCAAGATAAGTAGTAACTTTGTGTCATTTTTTACCAATGTTAAATATGAAGGTCAAATAGGGGCATTTCACAAGCCCCTACCCACAACAAATAAATGCATCCAATTTAAGGAGCCACTATCCTGAAGAACATTAAAAATTAATGATTAATGAGATAATGATTAATCAATCAGTGAATGACCTTTAATAAATTTGTTGACATGTGTTTAACCAAAAAGACTAAGCAACAACTCAGTGGTTAAACTAGAACATAAACCACTTTTTAAGTCCTACTTAGCATCCTATTACTTTGAAGTGACGGAATTAATTTATCTGTAACTTATGTGGCACTAAATACTGAGTGAGAGATCGAGGAAGATGTTTTCTGAGAATGAATGGAAAGAGGGTAAAGTACATTTTTCTTTTCTTTAAATTCAAATTTCTTACTTTTAATGTTCTGATTTTATAGTTTCTAACACTCCCTTAGAGCAGCTACTTCTTGTACCCACATACTTTGACTCTCCAGAGCTACAGCTTACACTGCGGTTCCATGAAACAGTCAATCTGATATTAAGTAGAAAGGTACCAAAGATGGGAGTAAAATAAGTCAGTTGTACGAGACAAAGCTTTGAAAAATTCACTTTGTCTGTTCAAAAGGACTCAAAAATTTTGAAAAGCTAACTTTTTTCCATATAGACATTATGCCAGATCACATATCAGCCATTCCACTGCTGCAGAAAGCCTGCATAGAGCTCTATGAGGTGGTCTTTGTGAACAGAAATGCAACTGTGCTATATCTGATCAACTTGAGACCATCAGGGAATTGAGTGCACAAACCCAGTAATACTGAACATAGAGACTTGAATTTAATATCAGACATTGCTTCTCTGGTACAGATTAGAGAAAACCTGAAAGCAGCTGAACTCCCCATACTATCCTTCCTATGGTTTGCATGAAAAGCTAAGGATACATTGTTAGTTCAATTTTCAA
Source organism: Muscicapa striata striata (assembly GCA_030060385.1). Lineage (NCBI taxonomy): Eukaryota > Metazoa > Chordata > Aves > Passeriformes > Muscicapidae > Muscicapa > Muscicapa striata. The sequence continues at coordinate 2,497,964 of JAREIS010000099.1, read as the reverse complement.
ACTGAGTAACTTCTTCCTTAAATAGGTAAAGAAAGCTGGTGGAAGAAAAACCTTAAATTTTCTTTCAGTTCTTTAAAAGTTCCACATTTGCTTCATTTAAAAGCAAGCTGTCTGTGGAGTCTGTGATGAAAGGATAAGTAAATTGAACAGATAGACCCAGCAAGGATCTAAGGAACAGTCATGAGTGGAAGTCCCATAGTAACACAATCAGTGAAAACCTAATCAGCGAAAATTAGAGCACACTGAATCAGCTGCCTCTAAAGCTATCAAGACAAAATTATTGTCCCTGGTGTGAATCCCACTGAGATGAGTCAGCAGCAGAAACTCTCAGAGGTCTTCAGACTAAAACGAGATTATTGCCCCCAAGGGTACAGGATTTATTACAAAATGGAGTGGTGAAGAGGATTTGTGAATTGTGTAAAAAATATTAAGGGATGTGTCGAGTTAATTGTGGGAGTGTTAAACTTTTTTTATGGTATGTTTAATGTTAGGACCAAAGATGGGAAAAGAGGGTAATCAAGGTGAACTGGGAGGAAGAAATATGGGAAAATAGAGAGGAAACATGACAAAACCAGTTTCAAGTGAGCAGGCAGCTAGTGAGCAGTTTTGTGTCTCCTGATCACAGAGAGCAGGACCAGGTTCAGGCTGGCTGTGAGATTAATGGTTATGTCAGGGTTATGTGCATTTATAGGTGTCAGTACAGACACTGCTCTTTGTGGGGGTCTGTGTGGCCACAATCATGTCACATTTGTGTGCACAGATTGGGAATAACTCGTGTCTGGGGACAGGGAGCCACAGTGGCTTCACAACTACGGCTGGGGATTCCTGCAGAAGAATTTGGAAAACTGGAAACAACCATGTTACTGCTATTATTTTTGAGAGAGATATTTCAGACAGTCGCCAAATCATTTTTTGGTCTTAGAAAATTGAGAGCTGTGAATTCAAAGATTCTCCATCCCTGGTGATATTGGAAACTCAACTAGACCTGTCCCTGAGCAACCTGATATGGGTGACTCTTCTTTAAACAGGGTTTTGGACCAGATAGGCTCTAGAGGTCCCTTCCAACCTTCAGCAACCCTGTGATTCTCTGAAAAAAATTCTGCCCCTCTTTTCCAAAGGCCCTAAAAATTATGCAGTAGAAATATAAACAAAAAAAATTAAGTGAAGGCTCTTCGAGAACAAAAGGCACCTTTCAAGAAGCTCTATGGTCTATGTGGCTTTGAGACACAGACTTAAGCTTTCTCCTTCTATATTGTGAACCTTGTGCCTCTGTAGTTGCATTAAATCAATGATCCAAACAAGTCATGTTCTATTGGATTCCTTCCATATCACTGCCAGCTTGTGGTTCAGAGCTGTTTCAGATTCATTTAATCAAAAAGGTGAAAAGATCCTGAAAAAGTATAATATAAACATGTAAAGTACGATCATTATAAGTGGATAGAATTTAATCAAACTGCCTATTTTATCATAGGGTTAGTAGAAGCCAATTTTAAAGAGAAAAACTAAAACCAGAGACAATTATCAAGATACAGTACAATGTGTTTATGGTAAAATGTTGCCTCAGGGGAGAATCTGATATTTTCAAAAATAAAAATAAAATGGTTTTCTATAAAACCTCAACTCTTAAAATATTTATATTCCACTTGAAAAGACTTGTCTAATAAAATACTTCAAGATCAAGAGGAATCACTGAGGCATTTAGTCTGCCTTTGCACGTGTCTCAAACTAAACAATATATCAAATTACTCCTGTACTCACATCAGTAATAAATGGGATTGACTGAATCATACCTTTCGGAAATAAACATACACGACTGATCTGGAAATACCAAGAGGTGGAGAATGCACCATTTCTCTCTATAAGTGATTTCAATTGTTAGCATTGGCATTATTTCTAATCTGAATGTATTTGATTTTAACATTCAGACATTAGTTCTGGCTATGATTTTCTCTGATAGATGAAGGAGCCTTTAACAGCCAGTATTTTCCCTCCATGAAACTAAACAACTATTAATTACTCAAGATGATGGTGTAATATGCAGGAAAAAATACTTAGCAACTTCAAAGAAAATTTAAGAAGCAAGAAGAAACAAATCAAACTCCTCAATATTCATCCTATCACTCTTAATACTTGAATTCTTAGTACTCAGGATCTTTTCAGTACTTTTCTGGGAGGTTTATTTTTTTTTACTATTTTTTAAAATAGTAAAAAATACTATTTTGCATTTTTTTACTATTTGTATCACACTTCCATTGAAATCAAAAGTCTAAATTGTATAGTTCAGGTAGGTCAGAACTGTTAGCCAAATCCCACATATGTTTATTTAGGTATGAACACAGGATTGCTATTTATAAAATGCCAGAATAAAGGACTGCACATTCATCAGAGTTTCCTACTTTGTCAGAAATTTACCAAAAACAGAAGAAAAAATGTTTTTACTTTTCTTAGATAGTTTTCCTAGGAACTTAATTCTGAAGAGCAGTGCATGTAGTTTCAACTTCCAATATTTAGCTTTTAGCATTATTTAATTTCTAGAGAACAATCTTAAATATTTGTTTCCAGAGATGTTGACGTGACTTCTAGTATTATTATATGAGGACATATTATTTGACAGAAAAACTGATTATATGAGATCAACACTGAAGAAAGGAGTGTTTTTGACTTGTAATATCTCTTAAATTGTAATATCACCCTCCAGATCAGACATTTTGCTGTAGATCAACAGTGTCTTTGTAATCCAGGATCCTGTGGGGAAGAGAAATCAAAAACTCTCACAGAAATATATTGTTTTGGTGATCTTTGGATTTTTTTTATTAGAACACTGGGAAACAGAACAAAAACTACCATAGTGTCATAACAAAAGCACACTAGCTATTGCTCTGCTCCATTATACTTCTTGAATAGCCATTTTGTTTCAGGCTTATTCAGAAAATAATTTTCTCCAAGTATTACAGCAGTGAGAGACAGCCTCTAGGTAAGCATACATCACAGATAACCACTAAAGCAGAATTTTAATCATACCCTTGGTTCTTTTAGCTCCTCAAAAAATATCCTTTTGGAGTAATATTTCTAGACTTGCACTAAAGAACAAGTGAAAGAAAAAGTGTCTGCTTGAGCTACAACAGCAGAACAAATTATGATTAAAAACATTGTGTGGCAAGACGGACAATGAATGGAGATCTTTAATTCATTTAACAATTATTGGAATAATTTTGCAATGACAGAAAAATGCATTTAAAGGCAGGAATATATGTAATCATTTTTGTGTCCACCTTTAAATATATTGTTAAACAGAGAGTTTTAAATCTGTAGATGTTCTTCTTTGAAATTTTTTTTTTTTTTTTTAGTTTTCTTATTTAAAACAAATTAGTAGGGATTACAAAACTAGAACAAGCTGAGCTCCCAGTGAGAAAAAGTCATTTTGTATTCAGCAAGTTTTGATTATTACACCCCAGTAAAACCAGAACAAATGGTTTAATAGAAAGGGTATTTTGGATCTTGCAGCCTTAAGTTTCCAGGTTCAGGAATTTACAGTGTGTGTGTTTTAATTGCCTCCACCTGTACAGGATTTCAAAACTTATTTTTGAAGAAATAACCTGCTTCTCATCCCAGAGTTCTCCATGAGATATTAAAAGTGCAAACATACCAAGCCCCACTTCTCAGATACAGCTATGAGCTTAAACCTTACTGAAATTAAAGTAGCTTAAGTTCCTCAATGCTAGCCCCAAAATCAAACAAAAATTAAGAAGTCCAGTTACAATTGAATTTTGCCTTTGACTTTCCTTCTTCTGGCTGGAGGCATGAATACATATTTAATAAGGACCAGTAAATAAAATTAGGTTTCGTTAGGTAATTAGCATGCCTGAAGTACTTACAGGAAATCACAGAAACTTTTCCATGTCCATCATTCATCTTACTGAATTTTGAAAGCAACTAAAAGCCATCCCAGGCTAGAATCAAAGAAAAAATTTATGCCCCTACAACACCTTGCCTCCATTGTTAGGACATTGCTCCTGCTTTTTAAAATTTCTACATCATAAGGGAGGCAAGACATAGTTGCTGGAGGTGAAGCTCCCCAAGCCTCCAAGGAAGCCACAAGGAAACATTCAGGCTAGCCTATTTCCAAACGTCCCTGGACAGCCTCATTTATTAGCTTAGCTGCATCACCGCTCTGTCTTTCTCTTTTTCTGCCACTTCTGGATGGCTTTGAACTGGTGACAATGAATGATCTTGTTATGTGTGTGAATTTGAGCAAAAACCAGGCGGCTCTGCTATTGTTAAAGGTTTCTAAGCTTTACTAAGAAAAGTAGTAACAGTAGGAGGGTTTAGAGCTCACACTAAATTTTACTTAATGATACCAGTTACTGGGGCCCAGCAAGCTCTTATTGACATGTCACTATATGAGTGACATCTAATTAATCATTATATCACTAACCAGAATCAACGACTATAACTTTGAGGAACTTTGTTCAACCTTCCCACTGAATATCTTGCACCAGCTTCAAGTTTAACCTAATGTGAGACTATTTAACCTATAAACCACGTGGCTGTAGGGAAGTACCCTGGGATTTTGTCAACTCGATGTTTTGCTGGAATGCAATTGTATTATAGTAGCAAAATAACTGTATGCTTCACTCTGATTGGAAAAACATCCCTTTCAAACCTTAGACATAGAGCATTTTCCCCTTGTTCCTCTAAAAAGCAACATAAAAGAAAAAGAAAAAACAAATAATTTTTCTTTCACTTAAACTCAAGGAAGTTATTCTGGATTACCCTCTTGGCAATAGAAATTTTATAATCATACTTTGCTTTTAGAAGCTGGGAAAACAAAGCATGTGGAGAGAACTATACTTATCTACCAATACTATATCTTATTTTTCCTCAAATCACTAACTGCTTGAGTCCTGTGATGACAGTGTGGTCACTAATTTATATTTTTTTTTAAGAGGGAAGAAAAGATTAAAAAGTCTCAGATCTCATCCTTGTGTGGTTGGTCAGATTTTGTGCTTAGACTGGGTTTTTAATCACTGCTCCACCACATTCCTATTTACATAACAGACTTTAATTTCCTGGATGAGTTACATTTTCTGTTTCATTGCAAGGGTGGCTATAGCCTCGTATTTTGTGGCAACAAGGCACCAAGATTGTGATGCTGAGCTCTTGTTTCCATACATTCTGTAACCAGATTCCATAACTTTGCTCCAGCATAAATTCTTTAATAAATTTCTCTGTCATATCTTATGTGTCAAAAACTAGTTGCTTGTTTTCACACCCATTGGAGCTACCGATTAAAAGGCTTGCTCTCTTTTTCTCCATTGTACCAAATGTCACTAAGTAGCTAGAGGAAGGCATTTTGCTATTTTAATTACGCATATGAAGGAAAACACAAGAACATGTCTTTGGAGGAAATATGGAAAGACTAAGCTGTATCAAAACATCTCAGAAAGTCTGTGGCACTAGAGATCAAGACAATCACAAAGTAAAATAAAACATGAAATATTCATATTGAAAAGCCATAGATGATAACCCAGGTTCTGTCATTTTCAATTAATTTATCTTCATTAAAGTGAGCATTGAACTCACTTATTACAACTCAGAGAACTGAGCCATATTCCTATGTTTCTGAGCAAAAAAGTCTAAATTTAAAGTGGAATGACAAAAACCCCAAGGCTTTTATAAAATCAAAAGAACCCTAGGCATTTTCAGATGATGGTTTTTAAAGGGAGAAGGGGAAAGGTGCAGAAAGGAACCTCTGAGTCAACCAGTCCAGTGCTGGCATGAGTGGCTAAAACCAGTTTTTGTGCCTAGAGGTGGCCTAAACATCCAAAAAGTCTATCAGATTATAGGTAAAGATAATAAGGTGGTTTCAGTTAGTATTAAATCCCTGGTGCCATAGATACCATCAGGTAACTAGAATCTATCCATCTCTTGTGACAAGGGAAAACAATACCAAAATAAAATGATGAGAAATTACTCCAACTCATATCCAGAAACTTCCAACAGATAAATATTGCAAAGTCTTTTTCTTGTCTTTTTTTTTTTTAACTCTAAAATGATGTTAAAATCAGTATTGATAACACATCTTTTAAATACAAAATTCTTGGCCTATTTCTCTATTTACTCTGCGGACACTCTATGTTTCACAACACAACACAAGAAATTTTAACTTTTAGTATGAAGATTTCTTAAAAATTATTTGATAAATAATAAACCAAATTTCTGATAGATCAATGAGCAATTTAAGCTAAAATTAAGGTTTTAGACACTGAAAATTTGTAGGGTTTTTTCCTTGAGCTTTGTGTTTAGGAACATTGCTTTTAAGCTACAATAGTCATCTTGAAGCATTAGCTTTTCCTGATAGTCTTGTTTTCCCACACTGCAATTTCTATTAACTGTATTTAAAACAATCCAGAAAGACTATGAAGATGACTGGAACATAAGAAACGCAAAGAAAAGGAAGGGGAAAAAGAAGAAGAAAGCAAGCAGTGATTTATTTCTAATACTAAAATTTTCCTTCTGTATAAGTAATCAGCAAACTGAATGTATAGTAAACAAAAATGGGGAAGAAAAAGACAAGCACAAGAGGAGTGAAGAAAGAAGAAATGCCTACCACCTCCTTTATTTCTCACCATTACAAGCTATTACAAACATAATTGACTTTTTATGTTGGCAGCTGCTGCTCTTTCAACAACAATAGGCAAAGAGCATAATATTACTCTGGTTTATCCATGACAATAATTAAACATTCAGCTCTGCATCACCCATGATGATTCACTACTCCTGCCTAGTGTTATAAATATACATTCCTAGTTCATTATGAAGTGTAAAAGTGAAGCATGAAGTTCATGCCATAACAAATCATTTTGAATGCAATTCCACTTCTTCCAAACACTTTAGAGTAGATGAAAATCAGTAAGGCATAAAGGGCTTTCATAAGACCATCTCAATCTCCAGCATAGGCAAATGACTTCAGAAAGCACGTTTATGTAAACAAGTTTCTTTACCTTTCCAAACCAATTCACACAAGCTGGTGAAGATACATGCCCATGGGAGGCAAGGGGATCCACATTTTGTTGTAGGAAGAGATTAAAAGTCCATAGAATGGATCTAAAACACAGCCTACTGATTTAATGAGAAATGGTTTTACTATCTACCAGCAGCATTCTCTTGCATGGGTATGGAAGTTTTCCTGTTCAGGGATAGGTTTAAGAGACAGAATATAGTTTGAATAAGGTTTCACAGTATTGCCAAGAGAACAAAAGGTACACTATAGATTCACATCCAAATATATCATATTTTCAAAGATTATGAACTTACATAAATTGTTCAGTGGGTGGAGCAGTTACATACTGTTGTATATTCAATGTACAAATTGTTATCTTTTCATTGAAAAGAATTTTAAAATGTTTAGTTTACACCAGGAGTGGATTTAGCCAACTATACAAGTACCTAATATAAAGTAATTTTAAGAAATTTTCTACTTGAACATGTGATTGCAAAACTTGTCTGAGCACTTAGTCTAGGAAATATTACCATTCAAATGTTCTTGTGTCACAGCAAGTTATTGTGTCCTCTGTTTCCTTACCACTGAATACAGTGGAGTTCATTTTGAAAAGATAAGGCTAATATCTGATAGCAATATGCTGATAATTCTTTGAGGATTTTTTATGATTCAGAAAACAGTAAAATTTCTTGTCTGAGGAACAAAGGTAATATTGGGAAACCATTTTCAGTCCTGATTTTCAGAAGATCAATGCTTTCAAATTAATTTTAATCACAGAGACTAGGAAGCCTATGAAATATTTATTAGAATATTTCATCATATATGTAGCAGTTCTAGTCTGCGACTGCAACATATGGTTTAGAAATTGAAACAGGTATGGGAGAACAGGTGGTCACAATCATCCAAGGGTATAGCTGGAATTTATCATGAGAAAAAGTAAAGAAAATAAAAATAAAAATTAAGTAGCTCATTTACCTTCTAAGGTAACTTGCAGATTTATCTACAGAAGTCACAGCTCTTCAATGGGGAAAGTGTGAGACCTTGACATTTTGTTACACATTAATGTCCTAGAAAAAATTTATGATAGCTGTCTTCTTTCATACCTTGCCCTGACTAAGGTTTTGTCAAAAGTCAATAATAGTTCTCCATCTCAACTTCCAAAGAAGTTAAACCAATTTGTAAGAAACAAATGATAGAGAGGCATAGTAGTCCAGCTTCATTCAGATGTCAAACAAAATCAACCTAACATCTGGCTCCTTTCTAGACTGATCTTTAAATCCTCTAGATCTAAGTAGATGTTGCTATGCAATAAAATTAGCCTTTGTGCAATACTTAATCTATTTTGAATTTACTCTTAATTTAATTTGCCGTTGTACAAACTCTGCAATATAACTAAAATTCACATGCAAGAAGCAAATACATGACAAGTACAGTTCTCAAATTCCTTGAGTTTTTAAGCCCATCTTAAAAGATCATCAGTCTTGTACATTCCCCTGTATAAGAATATTTCATCATTCAGTATATTTCCAATTTTGAAAATGGAGAATTTCATAGATCTTTAGCAAAAGCATCAAGTCTATGAATTACATTCTTGAATGGTTCAGTAGTTGCCCTTGGGTCACAAAAGATGATCACTATTGAAAATAGAACACTCAAGCTCTTTGACATGGAGGTACAGTAAACAAAATAAGCTAAACTTCAAATATAGCTGGAGTCTGCATTATTTTTCAAAATCATCAGCAGCTGTTGGTTTGACTCTGGGAACACCTGAATTCCCACAATACCAGAAACCTAGGAGTCTGAATTAATTTGTGTTTTCTTAAATGTATTGGGCTTATGCATTTAAGATGTATGAACTCTGCTAAAATTGATCGTTCTATTTTTTAACGTTTACAAACGAAAATAATTTAAAATAAAATTAACTTGTTCAAACCTCTGCTTGAGAGGAAATTCTTTTTGGCATTTGTGTACTGAAAAGCTATTTTCAGGTACATAAGAACTGACATGCCAGATCAAACTAATGGTCCATCTAGATAGTATATTAAGTGTGCTTATCAACTCTCACAGTTTTCCTCTGAAATTCCTGATTCAAAAACTTCCTATTTATTTTTAATCTTGTAGACAACCATCAAACCAGACCATTAATTCCAGGGAGAAATTTACCATATGTACTTGAACATCTTTCCTATGAATCTCAAAAATGCTAGGAGTGTGGTGCCTAAATGGTATATTTAATATGTTTTTACTAAATTGTGCTGTCACATGCAGTCAGAACAAACAATCTTCCAACAGCAGACCAAATTCATCCCTAGCAACATTACACAGAAGCCAACAGGGGTCCACCAAAGATAAAAGTAACCAGCTATGCTTCATTTACTGCTTCTTTCCATTCCTCTGCATTAAAGAACAAAAATAAACACTCACTACTTCTGTTACTCCTAAAGCAAGCCAGATAAAATTACTTTAAAACTAGTAAAACCACTTACTGGGGAGAAGCATTACTACAGCTGGAATCTTACAATTAAAGCTTTTTTCAATAGCAAGCCCTCTTTAAAAAATTATTTACAGGAAATTATCTTATTCTTTGACAGTGCTCCCATATGCAATTAAATTTCATTAAATTTGATGAGATTTAAGCAGTGTTCAAAGTTAGGCATATGTTTAAATACTTCCCTGAATTAATCCTGTAACTCTCAAACTGTGTATACCATATCAGAAAGCAACCTAGCTGTTTCTCTAATATTCTTTTAGGACTTGACAGCATCTTTACAAATAGAGTATTCCTGTAGGAAAAAATAAAATTAAACTATTAGATTAATAGTTTATGTTCTTGTGCAAGTATGTTTTCTGTAGGTTTTTTTAGGATCAATTTTATTGAAAATTAATATTAGAGTAATTTTTAATGTTCCATTAGGGTGGTGAGGAACTGAAACAGGTTTCCCAAAGAAGTTGTGGCTGGCTCTGGAAGTTTTGAAGACCAGGTTGGATGGGGCTTTTAGCAGACTGATCTAGTGGAAGGGGTCCCTGTCTATGGTGGGATGGCTGGAACTAGATAATCTTTAAGGTTCCTTCAACCAAAACCATTCTATGATTCTGTGATTCTATGATTAATTTCTGGTCCATGAAAAATATTTTAAACTTCAGTCTCTTGCAGGACCCTGACTTGTTCCTATGCATGCAATGTACATCAGATCCAAGAAGGCAGATTGGTTGGTCTTTTGTTTAAACTACTTCTTAGAATAAACATATTCAACACATCTGTTGGAAGTACAGCTGCTTAGAATATTAAAAGAAAGGCAGTGATTTAAAACATCCTCAACTATTTTTACATGAACAAATACTTCTGTATTTGTAATAACATGTCAGTAAGTCTATCAACTCATTTCCAAAAAATTTTGTGTTTACTCAAAAAAGCAAAAAAATGCTTAACCTAAAAGAAAAGCTGTAACTGGTATTAAAAAAAATTACATGGAAGGAGGAGTCTGGAGAGTGTATTTGTCATTTATTAATTTTCATCACCAGAAAAGAAAAAAAAAAAAACTTAGCCCAGTTTTTTTTTAATTCCAGGACAACAGGAAGTAATCATATTTGAGGTCTAACTTTTCAGTATTTCAATCACATGTATGTAAAGTCACTGACACTGTGCTCTTCCTGCCTGAGGCTCTAAATGATAACCACTAACAGTGGAACGGGGGAAATGCAAGTACTACAGTTAATGAATGATCTGCTGCCCCCATAAGTACATTTTCAATGTACAAGTGGATAGTTTTGGATGTTATGTTATATAAGCACAATTAATAATTAAATTCACATTACCGAGCTATTTTAAAAATAGGACATTCAAACTGAATGGATAATAATCAAAAACCAGAGCTCAACAGATGTTTATTTTAAATTTAACATGCAGCGTGTATTAAGAAAAAAGTCATCTTTGCCATACATTACCTTCTGAAGGTGCACAGAGATGATTTCAAGTAAGCCCAAAGAATCTAATCATAGTCATGTTCCAACCTGTTTCAGAAGATTATTCCATTTTCTTTTGACATGGTTGTGATGAAATCGATCTATCTATTCCTGTTGTCCTTCATAAAAAAAAGAAACCTAGAGGAGCTCAAATGGGATTGGCCTTGCCTTTAAGTTGGCAAGTTACAGAGAATCTGCAGACATCATTCATTCATTCAGTAGTAGTTTCGAGTACCAAATTTCACTCTTAAGATTTGTAGATTGTATAACTGAGTTTGTGGAGATGAGCCTGGGTAAAATCTGTGGGGTTTAATTCACACCATTTACTTTGCCAGGTACTGTAACTGCATCCTACAGATCTTAAAATTCCAGGATGCTGCTGTTGAGGAAGCTCATTATAGTAAGCCTAACAAGCCAAATAAAGCAAGAGATAACTCCATTTAAAATAAAGCCATCCCAAATCATGAGACCAGAAGACATTCTTTGCTTAGAAACATTCTAAGCCTATATATGTGTGCCTATAGGTACATGTATGTGTGTGTATACATACACAACTCATGAGGTGAGGTCTCTGACAAGTTACATTGCATTCTGCTGATATTGCAAGTTTGCAAAGTGCCTTAGGTTATTTTTAATTGAATTCCTCTGTTTATACATGAACAGTATTAAAGAAATCCCAGAGGAGTGCATTGTTTGATACTGGATGATTTTGTTCAGTGCCACGTCATTTTAATTTATATCGAAGGAGAACTTGTTGGAAGCAGGCTGCAGTTGCTTAAGCTTTAAATGTCTAGTAGGGCCGAGGAGGGGGGTGATGTTTAGTTAATGTAAAAGACACTTTTCTAAGTAGAATTAAAGAGCATAATTTGTGAGCTAGACTATTTAAGTCAAATGAAGTGTCCTTTTCAGCTCACAGCCTATTAAGGGGGAAAAAAAAACCTCTCGAATATCAATTGCATTTCTGTAGAGTACAGCAAGACTCTAAATATATTCTGTAAGTGACTGAAAATTCTTTTCTTCTGACCTGCATCACACCTCCATAGAGTGGAAGTATAGGAAACAAAAAGAAAGGAAATTATTTGGAAGAACACAAAGTAAGCCATGTACTATAGTTAATAAAGAGTTGAACAGATGTTTAACTGAATTTGCTTTTCTGAAGTTGGATAGTTGATTGCAGTTTTGAATGAAAATAACACAATTTACAGTGAAGAAGTGACAAACTTGAAACACCCTGAAAAGAAATTCTTTGGAGTCACTCCAATAGAGTCTTCTCTTTTACTCTTACTTTTCTCTTAATTAGAATCATAAAATAGTGAAAAAGAGTTTAAATATGAACAACAATAATGATAATTATAAAGCCTCATTACAGAAGCATTTTTAGCTAGCCCTAGTATTTCAAAATACTGTAGAAAGAGATATATTTAAATCCACTGTATAGTGTGGCTAGGAATAAAACCTTGTCTTTCAAGTCTTCTTGAATTTGCTGCCTCCTTCCTCTTCCTCTCGTATTTTTTCTCAGGGGATAGAGAAAAGGGAATATGACTGAAATATTTAGTCAAAAGCAAAAAGTAAAATAAATTCAGGACATTACATCTATTTCAATATATCTGTGCAGAGGGGAAAATCAGAGCTCTCATTCTTTTTGCAGGAACTCAGATGGAAATGTGCAGTATGTATTTAGTGAGTTTGATTTGTCCAAGGTGCAGCTCAGTCACTGCACATAGCCTTTTTCTGCTGATCTGTCCATATAATCTCAGGCATAGATAAAAATTTTCCTGAATGGCTTAAACTTGCTTAGATATCCCAGGATATGTGCTCTCAGTTTTCAAATTCTATCTATGTGAGACTTTTCAGTGGGGAAAAGGAGAAAATGGGGATAAACACAGGCGGCTTAAAAAACTCTAACAGTAAATTTATCTAAATATTACTTAAAGCTAACATTTTAGACAACAGTTGCATTCAAACAGGAGAGAAACCACACATATATCTTAATTTTATTAGGTCTAACAGTTCCCAAAACTTACTGAGACACTTCACATAGTCCTTGGGCCCCCTCCACACCAAGCCCCAGCAACTTTATATATTCCACCAACGTATGTCTTCCTTCAGGCTGTTATACTCCCACTTGTACTGCTTTCAGAGAAGGAGAGAGAGAGAGAGAAAAAGGGGGGGGCCTGTATGTTAAAACTTTTCTGCTTGGCTGCTTCAGAGATTATTAGGGCAGCTGCCCTCTTTTATGTCTTTCTGCTAACCTTAAAATGGCTGGATGCTCTTCATCCCCAGGCTTCTGCAAGGAGTTCCCTCCTGAAACACTATAAAATGTGACAGAAAGCTACTTTTCAGTTTTCACAGAATGGGAGGAATCACTGGCTGGAGTGTGTCTCATTATTTCTGATCTCAGAAACCCAGCTGAATGCAACTGTGTCTGTGTGCTCTCACCTACAAGACTTGGGATTCCTTTAACTCATTGGCTTTATAAACAATATAACTTAGGAGAAAAAATTTCCCACTAGTTTCACATTCAAATGCTCTCTGAAGGAAAAATACTTCTGATATTAATTTCTTGATTTAAAAATAAAAAAGTCTTACTTGTAACATTTGTAATTTGGAACACTAAAGTCGGTAGGTTTTTGCTCCCTCTAAAATAAGTTTTTATAAAAAATTAAAAAGACCAGGAGATACAGTGTATGTGTGAGGCAGGTCTTTGGAGATTTCAGTGTCCTGTTGTCTGCTGTGTGAGATTGACCCTAGATGGGTGCCAAATACTGACCAAGGCTGCTCTATCACTGCCCTCCTCAACTGGACAGGGGAGAGAAAATAAAACGTAGATCAAGATAAGGAAACAGAAATAGCTCAGTAATTGCTGTCATTGGTACAACCAGATTTTAAAACACCTTCTCCACATCCATCCCTTCTTCCCAGGCTCAACTTCAGTCCCAAATTGTCTAACCCCTTCTCACAGCAGCACAGGCAGTCGGAGTATGGGGGCTGTGGTCAGTTCATCACATGGGGTCTGTGCTGCTCCTTCCTCCCCATGGGGAGCACTCCTCACACTCTTGTGCTGCTTCAGCCTGGAGTGCCTCCCACAGGAAACAATCCTGCAGTGTGAGTGCTTCCCACAGGCTGCATGAACTTCCTTTCTGCAGGGTGCAGGTTTCTTTCAGGAACAGACTGCCCTGACATGGGACCCTATAGGGTCAAAAGTCCTGATGGTACATCTGCTGCAGAGTGGGCTTCTGTCTCCACGGGGCAACAGGGCAAGCTTCCCACCGGGTCACAGAATCCTTGGGATATCCCATTGCTCCACCATGAAGTTTTCCATGGGCTGCAGGTGGATGTCTGTTCCATTATGATTTTCCATGGGCTGCAGGTGGATCTCTGCTCCATTATGATTTTCCATGGGCTGCAGGTGGATGTCTGCTCCATTATGATTTTCCATGGGCTGCAGGTGGATCTCTGCTCCACTGTGGTCCTCCATGGGCTGCAAGGCTACAGCAGCTTCACTGTGGTCTGCACCACAGGGAATCTCTGCTCTGGTGCCTGGAGCATCTCCTCCCCTCTTTCTTCACTGACCTGGGTGTTTGCAGAGCTGGAGCCCTCACATTCTCACTCCTGCCTTCCCATTGCTGTTGTGCAGGAGTTATTTCTTGTTCTTAATCCCAGAGGCACTACCAACACAGTGATGGGCTCAGTCTTGACCAGCAGCAGGTCAATCCTGGAGCCAGCTGGAATTGGCTCTGTTGGACACAGGGAAAGCCTCTGGCACCTTTTCACAGCAGCCACCCTTGTTGCTTCCCCACTACCAAAACCTTGCCAAGCAAAGCCAGCATATCTGTTAAAATTAGCAGTCTGTTAAGGAAACTTACTAAAAACAATGTTCCCAAGTTTAACAAAAATTCCTTATAAAGGCTATATACTGAAAGTGAAGCATGGAATATTTTAGTGTAGCTAAAATTTTTGAAACTGTGCAGACCTTAATTTGGCATCACACTTGTCAAACAGCTCTGCTACTTGCATAGTGCTGGTATTCATATTCTCTTTCAAAGCTGAAGATATGAAACCTCTTTTTTGATGGCTTTCTAGAAAATTCAGTCTAACAGTTCTGGTAATAAGGAATGCCTGCCAGCAAAATCCCTGTAATGATCATCACCAACACACTTTTAAGAGAGTCAAACTACTTTGGTAATTCTCTCATCAATTTCAGTAAATGTTCACTTTAGAACATAATGTATTTTATAATTATACAGTTAGAAATGTGAGCATATTGATTTGTGTGGAGAATTGAAATGTTGCCCTTCACCAATTTTTAGCTTCATCATTGCTGAAACTGCTTCTGATGTTCTTGTATTTCTTACTTTTTGTACATATATCAATTTTAAACCTTCCAGACATTTTTAATTTTTTTTTTTTTAATGTCAAGGTAAAAAAAAAAAAAACAAACTATACTTGGATTATACTAATCTGAGTTTCAAGGGTAAAAATAATTTTTTTCTTCAATAGGTCATCAAGCTGCAGCTTGATCTTTTTACAGAGAAAGATTTCTCATTGCTATAAAACACTTTCTTCTGTATGGTGTTTGGATACAAGTTGATTGGACTTTCAGTTTCTCCCAACCCCTTACCCCTGGAAAACTGAAATTTTACTGAGGTTGGAGGAATAAACAAAAATCAAAAAGGTTGTAAATGTTGGGGTTTTTTTAATTAGTTTAGCTAGAAATCAGAATTATTCCTCCAAGGGGAGGCTTTTTAAATGATTCCTGACACACTTTATTTTCCTACATGCAGTCTGGAGTCAAAAGTGACTTGGCATCCTGGCACTGTGTATTAAGTTTCCTGGTTTCAACCTGTAGACACTATTTGCATAAACCCAGTGTTTGTGAGCATTTCCACTACTTCTCTTATTCAGACCTGCTTTCAGGAGCATGAAGTTTAAAACCCAAATAAACATGAATGAAAATCTGTTCTGGAGATGGATTAACCATAAGCAACCAGCACAGCCTGCTCAGTGGTGAGATGAGGCTGTTTACCACTTCCTGCCTTGACTCAGACCTCTTATGCAAATGTAAGCAATGTTTTTCCCCCTTGTGTGCAAAATTCACATGTCAAAGTCACATCAACACAATAAACAAATCTATTGTTTTTTAAATGCTAAAAATTTTTTAAATTACTATGATGATGAGAAACACAAAAAATCAGTGTTATCAGAGAAATAATTTTAAATTGCTATTTATAGCCGAATAAATACTAAATAAATTTTTTCTGATGCTCACAATCATTGTCAGCTTTTCCTTTCCTTTTTCTTTTAACCCTTGCTGCCTTACAAGTGCAGAAACCTATCTCCTTTTTTCTGAAACTTGTAGACCATCTCTCCTGTCCTGTTCACTACTTCTCACCGCTTTTCCCCATTCAAAAATTTTCACCTCCCTTGGATCAGTAAAAGAAGGCTCTAGGAAAAAAAATTCTTTATCTCACATCATTCATTTTACAGACCAGCTTCTCAGCTGATTGCTGCTCCCAGTAAAGGGTAATGCAGAAGCACAATCTAAGCTGTCTTTCCTATCACAGACTGTGCTCCATACTCTCATTATTTTTGTTTTTTTCAGCAGCTATCCTTAGTATATGACATTATGCTATCTATCATGTGTCTGGACTTATTTTTGTTACTTCTTGTTTGCTTCCACTAGTTTAGTAAATTATATATTGTGGTATTTTTTGTATAATTATGTTTCAGTAATGACACTGAATCTTATATGCCACAATTATGAAATTTCAGTAAATTCCAGTGAATCGTTTTCATTTTTTAATTTTTATAAAGTCTAATTTAAACTTTTCTTCTGTAAAGATCCTTACAATCTAAGGGATTTTTCTTTTTTGACCATTCTAAACTCTCAAAGTCAGTGGCATACACTGAGAAGTTGCATTATACTAGTATCTAAGGTGACGTGTAGCTACAATTTTGGATAGAATATCCATTACTGATTTTATACTCCTAACAGTAAAATCCAAGAAACATATTTCTTCAGCACTACAACTGCGGAACACTGAGGAAATGACAGATTTTTCACACAATAACTCTCAAACTTTTTCTGTTTCTTGGCCAGAAATCTGTGACATCTTTCCTTTTTGTGCATACATTGATTTCTCATTTGCATTTTTGATTTATTATCATACGTTTGTCAGCCGACCTGCCATCTAAATCTTTCTGCATTGTTTCTAATTATATTACAGTTACAACAAAGAGATATTTTCCTTGGGTCTTTTTTATCTTAAATTCAACTAGAGAATAATAAATTGTCTTCTTATTATAGAAATAAAAAAGGTCTACATTATGTCCATGCATTATTGGGGACAATAAAGAGACAGCAAGAAGCAATAAAGATGTACAGTCCAATTCTACATTCTGGAAAGAAAGGGTCTAATATCATTTATAGTGTCAGAAGTAATGTTTCTGGGAAGGATAGGGAAGGGTTATGATTACCATCTATCATTCCACTGTAACAGTTAGTCCACAGAGTAGCTTTCAGGCCAAATTTTTTTCAAATTGACATTGGAAGCCCATCTCATCATGCCACTTCACACCATACCACACCTTTTTACTAACAGTGGTTGTTTTAAATCTTGAGCACCTAGTAAAGTATTGCTTTATTTATGATACACATCATATTTTGCTTTGCTTGTTAGAAAATATCAGGAAAGTAATTTATAACTACAGATACCTATTTGACCTCACTAGTTAAGGTGTATTACTTAAAGGATACACACATTTTGGCTTGTCAGACTCATTAAATCTGTCAAGCAAAGAGTTCCTCTTGCATCATATCAGAGGAAAAGATATCTTCTTTGACCTGATGAAAGGTGTGGATATTATCCTTTCTTTTGGGGAAAGTCCTAAGGATGAGGCCACAGTCAAATCTATATTCATAAAAGAGATTCCAGACATTTCCAGAAGGCTGAGGCAGCCTTTAAGTAGAAGTTAATTTCAGAGATAATGTGTGTACAAAAATAACCTGGATGGAGAAGAAATAAAAACAACTGATGCTGCAACAAAAAACATGTAATTTGAGGGCAATCTAATCTAATCTAATCTAATCTAATCTAATAATGATATTGATTAGAGTTAGGCAATTTAAAAGCATATGCAGGCACAAAGGAAGAAGAAAAAGGTGATGACAGACAAGAACTTCAAGATCTGAAAGATAAGGAACACCACTTTTCTGGTGGGCTTGCCAGCCCCTAACAGGGAAAGGAAATAGAGTTTAAGAAGTTCAAAGAGAGGAAAAGAAAACCAGAGATGATACAGATACAGCAGCATCCATAAAAGAAAAAGCACCTGAAGTCTTAAGAAATGATAGAAGGATCTAGACTCTGTAGCAATTAGTGAGACTTGACAGGACTTTACTTACTAGCAGTAGGTGCTAAGTGAATATAATGCATCCTATATTCTTTGCTAATGAAATGGTACAAGGAATCACATAGTCCATTTCTGCTTTAGCATCACCCAATAAGAGAAACGAGGAATTTCACTTCATTGTGAGGATTCAGACCTCTGAAATGGACCTACAAGAAACCCAGAGAGGGGCTTTCAAGCCTTTCAGATTTATTATGCCATATAACAGAATTGCACGTAGTTATAGGAGAAGGGGTGATGCCTTTAAACAGAAATTGGGTAGATTTATATAAAATATTAGGAAAAGATTCTTCGCTTTGGGAGTGGTGAGGCAATGGAACCAGTTGCCCAAAGAAGGTGTGGATGCTCCATCCCTCAAGGTATTCAAGGTATTGGATGGGGCTTTGAGCAACCCAGGCTTGTTGAAGATCTCCCTGCCCATGGCAGGTGGGTTGGAATCAGATGGCTTTTAAAGTCACTTTCAAGCCAAACTACCTCATGATTCTATGGTGATTCCCTCTCTCATCTGCTTCAGCTTGCATCTAGAGGGTGGACTGAAAATATGCCTCTAATCAGCAAGGCAAGTTGAACAAAATGTCTTCCTTCAATCAGCTCAGGCTGATTGATAGCTAGTAACACTAGCTATCTTGGTCCCGTTCTGGATTACAAGAGCCTGCCATTCAAAAGGGATTATTCTTTTTCCCATTTACTCCTTGTGGCAAAATTGCAATGAATTTATTTCAGATTTTAAAATTATGGCTCAAAAATATAATGCTACAAAATAATATATTTTAAATTATCTTTATGTAAGTTCTGGTGTCAGGACTTTTCCAGAAATATGCCAAGGACCTGATGTAGTTCTTATTGAACTATTAATTGAAGCTGTATTAAATCCATAATATTCCCCTCTGCAAAATATGTTTATATCTCAAAACCAGATTAAGTTATGAGGAAAAAAAAATTAAAACAAAACCTCATGCATAAAAATAGTGTGTCTCCTGATGCAGGGATAGTATATTGTGCTTTGCATAGATGGTTACTACAAACAGGAGTAGTCCTGCACAAACTGTATGGAAATGAATTTTATTTCAGTACACTGCATTAGAGATCCACAGTCTAACTTTGCCAGTATAATTTTTCATACAATTATGTGTGGGTCCTATCTTGCTAAAGATTCTATCTGTCTTTTACTGCCTCTGGCTGTCATCTGGAAGAAAGTTCTCAATCATAATGTAAAAGACTTTCCAAACCCAGAAGTTAATGGCCGTAACAATAACTGCTATTTATGCATTCTACTCCCCTAAACCTCTGAAGCATCAGCAACATCTGCAAATTCAGAAAGGCATATGCCAAAGCATGTGCTAACAGTAGCTTACTGGCAGCAGCATGATGATGGATTTGGGACCATTTCACCTTAAGAATCAATCTTTTCCAGATTTTTCAAGTGGTTTTATTTGGCTGATTTTACAACAGCTTGCTTCAAAATAAATTTGGTGGTTAGTTACCTATCTTAAAACAAGCATCTAAGTCACAGAACTTTTTGTACTGTCTCCAAAGAAAACCTAAAGGTGATGTAAATAGAGGGACTGGCAGACACTCTCATTCTAGTCTGGTTTTAAATAATTAGGGCAGGGTTGCAGCAAAACTAAACTAGATGTGAAAATATGGATTGCTCTGACTGCTCCATTTTCTGATGTCTCCCTTTCAGCACACTCTTCTGAGAGACAAAACATTCCTATATGATGTGAGATCTTTCAACTAGAATGCATAATTTATCTATGCAATTCCTATTTCAGAATCTATTGTCTGGAAGAAGTCTCTGGTTCAAATATTTTTTTAAATCCTTCTCAAATTATTTGCTGCATTTCAGTTAACCCTCAAAGTACTCTGCCATTCATATTCCACACAGCAAATCAATGACTGCTGCTCATTTGTGATTCCTGCCAAATTGCTATACTCTGCTCAGACTGAATAGCTCAAGACCCTAATATGGTGACAGCTGCTGGGAATGTTATTCTGTAAAATGAATAGCTGGATAGTATTCTATCAACTAACAGCACACAGTCTTATGAGATCTTATTTGAATATAAGTGGTGATAGCACATTTCCTTGTAACCCATATGTGCTTCACAATATGCTGAGTTTGTTCCCATTGCAATAATTATAGCTGCTTGCATTTCTGTAAGTTCATAAGAATTCTATCAGGATCAGGGTCAAACTTCAAAATTAAGCAGTCAAATGAAAGTGCAAGTTCTTTTTCCTTTTTTTTTTTTAAACTGGTTATCATCTAATGTAGCAAATACTTTTGTCCATAATAAATAATGATAATTTAGGAAATTAGAATATGCCTAAACCCAAGTCAGTGAGTTAGAGCACTTTCTAACATAGGCAAAAAAACAATGTGTATGATAACAGCCACAAAATCATGCTTTTCATAAACCAATCAATCTTCAGATTAGAATTCATTGCATTTCTTACCCCCACTATTTTTGCTGGAATTCTCTTCCACACTCCACTGCCTTACAGTGAATATCTCTTAGGCCCTACAGCACCTCTTTTCTTTTTCTTCTTATTTTAAAGTTAAACAGCACCTCTCATTCTCCATTGTGTAAAACATGGACTATTTGCAAGAATATTCACTCACTCCCAGCCTCTGCTCTACAGTCTAAAGAAACCAATTTAGTCTCATGCTGAAAGATGGGTATTTCCTACTGAGTCTGGTATCTTTCTCCCTTTTAGAAAATGTGTGATCAGGCCTCCATCTACAACTGTGCTTGCTCTAGATACCTAGCATGGAACCATTTATAGAACAGCCAAACCAGTGTTTTGTCTTCCAACCCACACTAGTAGCTTAAGCTGACTCCCTTAAGAGAGAGAAATTTGGGTTTTTTCCAATAGTTCATCAATGACATCAGCGGTACATATCAGTGAGGACAGTCTGCATTGTCAAGTCTGGCCATAGGGAAACAGGAATAAGGAAAGAGAAGTGTAACTGTGACAATGTGTGCTAAACTTCATAAAGTAGAGAAAATTTGGGACATTTTGTTGCCTTTCTTAAACTGAGTTGCAAATTGTACTACCGCAGGTGGCCACAGATTGCAAACCAAACCACAAAAATGACCCAGGCAGAAAGAAACCAAAACAAGAGCATCCTCCCCACCCTGACTCCTGTCCTGCATGCTCAGCCCCTGGAGGGTTTGGGCAGTGACACAGGGAGCAGCCAGGGGCTGGAGAGCTAGTTACAAACACATACACTAAGAGACAAAAAAATTGCAGCTAGTTTTTATTAATCCTCAATGTCTTTTGTATTGCTGCAAGTATTTAATGATTGACTTTCAGTAAGATTTTTAACTGTTAGGGGAGGGCTATTGGTGTGGGCTTTTTTTAAACAACACAAGTTTTGAAAAAGGAGCATCAAAGTTGAAAAGCTGAGAGCAGTATCTCTTTAATTTGGTTAATTTGTTAGGGAAAGGGTTAGTGCTTAAGCAGGTACACAGCACCCTGTCAAGCAGCAGGTGAGTACTGGTGACACTGAGCATTAGATACTGTCCTACAAATGTATTTTGTGGCAATAAAGGGAAACTTACTGCAAAAGCATCGTTCAAAGACCTAGAAGTAGAGTACTTGAAATACACTGGCTTTAGGCAAGTCCTTTCATGTACATTTAAATTATCTATGGACTCAAGTAGAGTCTCCAGAGGGGGCTTGCAGGTTTTGCAGTCAATGTTCAAGCCCTGTTTTAACATTGTGAACAAGAACTGGAACAGGCCTGAATGTGGGGTTATCAAGCGTGTGTAATAAACAATGTCATTACTCCCCACAGTGAGCAGATAGGCCTCCTGCTGCATCCTGACTCCCTCTCTCTTCTTGAAAGAGCAATTCAGAGCAGGAGGCTAACCCAGGTGCCAGGAGCCAGCCTCAGGAGATGACTTTTTCTCTCCACTCCTTTCTCTAAACTACTGGTTTAGGCACCTATGACTATTCCAGAGTAAAACTCACCCATGTTCCATAGATGAGTCATTTGAGAATTTTCTCTGTACTCAAGTTCAAATTTGTGTTGAGATTATTAATGAAACTTTTACATTACAGCAGTTGTAAGACTGATCTTGGAGGAATTTCATTAATATTTCCCCTTTAACAAAATCCATTATCATCTCTGCTTTAGCTGATCCCTCATTTCCTTTTAATTCCTGTACAATTCTCTGCCTTCTGTAGTTTAACTACTAATTGCATTGCCTGGGTAACACTGTGGTAGATTTATTTCTCTACAGTTATTCAAAGACAATGGGTTAACCAGACTTACTGAACTTTTGGGGAACTATTGTTTCATTTTAGCTATTTCTATAAGTAGTTTCTAAGAAGTTCTTGCTTTCTGTTGTCCTGAAGTACTTTCAGTTGTTCTTTTCTCCAAGAAACTTCACAAACCTTGAATTTACTGAGCTCAAACCAATAGTTCTGTAGTGACATGACACATTTTTGCCCATTCCCTTCACTGAAATTAAGTGCATTCCTATTTTGATTTCGAGGTTCAGTGTAATGCAATATAGGAACCACAGAAAACCTTATCCACCTTTTTGAGCATATAGGTTGCATTTGCACCAATAACTAGGGTCAACCTTAAAGTTACCCTATGCTCTGTGTCAGTCAGAGTCAAGGACCCAAATTTCTCAGGTTGATGGTCAGAAACACCAGACAAGAAACATCTTGTAGGTATAGTCTGTTCACCTTGGCAACTCAGTTTAAACTTGATAATTCTCTGTATCTATGTCTTTGTTCAGATAACAACATAAAAGTTAACAAACCATGTATGTTACTGTAAGAGAAAATTTTAACTGGAGGAGACCTATATTTTGCCAACAGATTTCAGCATAAGAACACTAAAAAATGAAGTCCCTTGCTGGGAGAGTGTCAGTGTAACAGTGAAGCATGTTGTTACACTCCCCACCTCCCTCATGGTTTAGTGACCCATAAAACCTCAAGTCTTTTACTCTGTCCTTGCTACCATCCGGATTGCCCTGCCCTGCAGTTCTGCCACACTTGCAGAAATGGTGATGTTTACGCTCTTCTCTCACCCTAACCCTGCTCCTTTCATCTCTCAGCTTCACAGGGTGCAAGGCAGTCAGCACTGTCTCCTCCACACATAAAACCCCTGAACTCCAGCCCTTTCTCAAACACCCTTTGCTGCTGCATGAAGTGCAGAGCAGCCTGAAAAGACCTTGCATTATGGAAAATAATATAAATGCATTATAGAAAGGCTGCACTATAAGTGTGGTTAATGCACCTTGGATGAAACAAGCATGAATGATAGGCAGGACATGGATGAAGGAGGAGGCTCAGGTAGCCAAGAAGGGACTATGGCAGTGAAGACAGACCTCCAATGGCCACTTGCTCAGCAACAGGGAGACCTGATACAGTTGTGAAAATTATTCCAGCACATGCTACTTCTTTACAAATACCCCCCAGTGCATTAGGAATATTTTTACAGAAATAAGGACTTTTATATCGTTTGGCTGGGTTGTCAAAGATAAAAAACTAGAGATGTTTAAATATGCCAAAATAATGTAATAAGAAACAGAAGTTGTACATTTGTCAAAAAACCAGCTAACAACATAAACAGCTAGGTAGGGACAAAATAAGATGCAGATGGGAACCTAAACTGGCACATCTTATCTTCTGAGTGCTTGACTTGACAACCTTAATACTACAGGTTGTGAATGAATAATGTCCTTGGCTTGTTTTAAGAACACTACAGCCACAGATAACACACCAGACAAAAGACTCAGCAGCAGGGGGAAAGGTTGGGTTATCACTTCATTTTACATTTTCATAGACTATCTTCTTTTTCTTAAAGCATTTGATTATGTTTGAACACTGAAAAATACCTCAAACATGAATCTACCAACAGCCTCCACTTTTTATTTACCATTTTTTAGGGAGGAATGGGTATAAAGAGGCCTTTTCTGGCTACTTGAAAACAGAATTTACATAGAGATTAATACACTTGAGACATTCCATGGGACACAAATCTGTTTAATTGGTTTCTCTTGACTGTAATCATTCTATCCAAGATTTTTTTTCCCACACTTGAAAAATTAGACAAAGAATCCAGTTTTTAATCATCTTGCTGAACCATGCAGAAGTCCTCTATCAATTTTCTACATTCTTTTCTCATTGGCTGAAAGTGCAGCTTTCTCTTTGAAGTTATAATATGAGCAAAAAAGTAAGTATATCTCTACAAAGCAATGACTGATATGAATGGCTGGCTAGACACTGTGCAAAACTCCATCCTGGTAACACCACCAGCTGATTCAGATGCTGTTGAAAGCTTCTAATCTGCTTAATTTTTGCCTCATTTAGTGCAGCATTTTTGCTTGATGGTGAAATTTTGACAAGGCATTGCTGTGGCATTGTTTCAATTTAGTTTATACACTGATCTAACTATACCACAGGTTTGGCAGCTACTAAAATATACTTCATTCTCCCATATCCCCAGGGATTTTAAAGCCTTCATAACATTCAGATCTTATCAGGCTCTGAATTTCATCTTCCCAGAAAACTGAAACTTTCCTTCCTTTGCAGTTCTTTGCCACTAAACATTCCTTTTCATCATGATTTTCAAGCCTTCATCTTTAGAGCATTGAGGTCAGTGAATTTGTCATCTTTACTTCTACAAAGATACTCCTGTGCACCCAAAAACAGCAACCAAATAGTTCTCAGAGGACACAACACACTAAACCCCTGCTAGAGCATTTCTTTGCCAGATTGTTATTTTATGAAACTTCTTGCATGACATTTATTCAATCAAATTACAGTTGACTTCTCTCTTATCCCATCCCCATAAAGAGTAAGATATTAAAGTTATGCAATGAAGTGAAAAATAAGAGATGATATACAAGGATCACACATTTTAAAAATGAGTTGTTAATCTGTCGATAAAATCAAACATTTGTGGGTATTCCTGTCTGTGGAAAAGATAAATATTTTGTTGTAAATATAAAGAAGCCAGTTGAAAATTTTGCTTGTCACTGCAAAGGAACAATGTATGATGTATTAACCTTTCAGCCCATAAGCATTTGTCTATGTATTAGCTCTAACTGGCAACAGAAAACATCATACTTTGTCAAGGAAAGAAATCATTTTTGCTGAACGCAGTGCATGATAAGCCCAGTCAAAGGGAAATTAAGTTATAACCAATTCTTTCTTAGCAGGATTTTTATTAAAGTTAATTAAAAAAAAAACTTTATAAGTGAAATATTCATGAGAGAATGATAGTCTAACTAGAAAGTATTCATTTGAGATGCATTTTTGCACATTCAGTGATGTTTGTACAGCTGCTTAAACCTGTAATTGACATCAGGTCTTCTTGCTGAGTTTCTGAGAGAATCCAGCTCAGGTAAGAAAGGTTTTTTTTTCCCAGTCTTTCAAAACTGCAGAAAAGTGTATTCAAGAGGGATGTTTGAAGTAGCATGTGGGAGCTGAAGCCTGTTAACAAATAATGAAACGAAGGTTTAAATCCCACAAATCTCACTCAGTTTCTTTTAATGTTTATAAAGTGTTTACTGAAATAATAGTGTTTCTGTTTAGCAATGAATGCAACAGTGAGATATTTCTTCTTTAGGGGAAAATCTAAAAGGTAATGCTTTTTTCCTAATAAGATTTGTAGTTAGTTATGGCATAGCATTGCTGATGTTGAAGGTTTAAAGCTGAGTAACAATGAGATTTTATTAATGTTTAGTGACAGTCTGCCTAGTAGAAAGACTGGAATTGATTGATAGTCATGCTTTTTTACACCACTTATTCAGTGACTCCATTATCTCTGTGAGCACAGAATAAGGCTGTCTGTTAGGCACACAAAAGAAGCCCAAGTTTTTTCCAGCACCAAAAGGGATCCTACAGTAATTTCATTCTGTACACTCAGTCCTAATTTCTCACATCAGAGGGTTTTTAGGCATAGAAGTAATCGGGTTTGTTGTGTTTTTTTAAAGTCAGATTAATTCCCTAATTCCCAATTCACCTAACACGAACAAAGACTTGTGCTGACACAGCACAAAGGAGGGAGGTGCTGCAGGAGGGAAGGAAGAAAAATAAAAGTCAACAGGCACTGAGACATAGCACTTTGTACCGTGAAACTACTGCTCAAATCAGGAGCAGCTTAATTTCTCTAGAGTAGAGAATGAGCAGCAGCTGTAATTACTGCTGTAAGTACAAACACTCCCTCACTCCCCTGCCTTGGAGAGGCTGAGCTGCTGCTGGCCATTTAAGACAATTCACAGTTCCCTTGCCAGAGTAAACAGTTATATCCAATAACACCTCTCACTTCTTCTCCCTTTTTAAGAGTTTGTTTTTAACACACATCATTCCAGTGCTCTGGTTTCCATCAGGGCCTTGCAAAGGCAGTGACAGAACTAAATGGATTGCAAACTGTAGAGCGGGCATAGAAAAGCCTCTAGTTAAAAAATGACCCACAGGCTGGTGTAGGCACAGGCACTAATGGAGGATGGTGCCTGCTGGAGCAAGTGTCTCAAACCAACATTCCCAGCTTTTTTTCACTTGTGGTCAGAAAATCTTTCCTATTTTTATTTAAATATTTCTGTTTTCATAATTAAGCAGATTTGAGCAGTTCTCACCCACTGGGCTTTACTTGACTTGTAAGATTTTTAAGAGGATTTTTCAAGGACAGACCTGGTTCCACTCCAAGAGAAGGAAAATCTGCTGGGCAAACAGAAATGTATCCCAAGGGCAAACACCTTCTCCAATATGTTTGGTCATATGTCTCCTGCAACCTAGTTCAGAGCACTCATGTTCTCATTTCTTCCTAGCTTACTTAATTTTTCTATCCAAGCCTCAACAACACTGATTAAAACATAGGTAAAATATTATCCTAAACTTAGTAAGATAACATGAATTTTACTTACTGCACTTCTAAAGCCTGTGCCAAAAAAAACCTAATTACTCTTGACCAAGTGGAAATTTCCACTCATGTCATAGTTTGCTAAAGCATATGATCATTTTTGGTTTGGGCAAACACTTTTCATGCTCTAGGACTAGAATGAGGCATATTTTCTCCATTTGTATTTGAAAGGCTAATTCATTAGCACATTACGCCTACATCAAAACATTCATCCTCAGAGGTGCTAAAAACTCATCTGTCAGTTTTCTAGAACTTTTAGTTCTATATTATCTTTACCCATATTACAAGAAAATTTTCTTTCATGCCAAAAAATATATCTGTGTTTAGCTGAATTTTCAGAAACCAAGATATCCTTCTCTCTGCATCTTAACTATGTCTTAATTCCTAAATGGATGGGTTTGGATGACCCTTCAGCTTGTAATTCCACTGATGCCAATGCAGTTACAGTGCCTTGGCACGGATGTGCAAATCTCTTTTCATACACTGGTCAGCACATAAAGGACATAAGGGTAATTATTTCAAAAGAGGAAATGCAGACATGGTTGGAGTGGGACACGGAGGCAACTGCTCATCCACTGCTGATACTTCAGGCTCTGCAAATAATTCTGCTTTCTCTCCAGAAAGCAGTTACATGCTCAGCTCTCAGTTACAACGTTCTTTCCGCTGCTCTTTATCCTCAGATTCCAAAGGGAACATAAATATTCCTGAGAATATTTCTATTCTCATTTAACCAATTAAATTCTTTAGTAGATGTGCCATACAGAGACCTACATATACTCACTTAACAGTAAATCAGTAGCAGTATTAAAGCATTTTTCCATAAGAATAGCAAGATCACACACAGGCTCCTAACGAAGAGGATTTTCTAAATACTTTTTTCTAACCTTGGTTTGCTTTATCACCACTGTAAACTGCAGCAGGCCTTACAAGCCTGAAGGACAGGTGAGCAAGCAGAAAGCAGATGAAAGGCACTTTTTGAACAAGTCACTTGTGGCAGCATGGCAGAGGTTGACCTAGGAGGTTAGTCAGAGGCAGAGAAGATAAGAGCTGCTGTGGCTATCCTAGACAGGCTGTAGGACAGGCTTGTGCAGCTGCTGTGCAGGCAGCAGGGAGGAAGCAGAAAAGACCAGGAATACTCCCAACACCCTCAAAAATGGCAACTACAGGAAGAAAAAAGGAAATGGACTAGAGGAAAAGAAAGCTGCAGTTGCATTCAAAGTTGTGTGGAAGTTTGAGAATAAGAGGTTTTATTTTATATAGTAAAAGAGAGACAGCCATTGGGATTTGAAAAGAGGAATTATTTCTCAGCGCCAATAGAAAGAAATATTACTCTGGTAGCTTCATTTTGTAAGAATAGAAGGGGTAAGGGATTGGGAGCCTATTTGTGATAATAGATTCAGAGCTTACATCTAACACAATTAAGTCTAATAAACAATACCAAAAATATTTCTTCCCCAATTCAGCATAATTGTAATATATTTAGCTACTGAAAGTATTTATTGAACCTGCCTCTTCCCCTCACTTGCCCTTATATTCACAGAAGACAAAAATCTTTTCTTTCCAATTCTTTCTTAAGTGGGAAAAAGTATTTGCTATTGAAGATGCTACCACCAGTATTGCTTTTCTTTAATCATGGAGAGACATTCAGTTGAACCCTTAACAATTGATTTTCACAGTGTTTACATAAAAGAGGATGTGAAGGCAATTCATTTCTGTGTGTCGTAAAGACAGAGGGTTTTATTCTGCAAAATGCAGCACATTTCCATATTTATCATTGTGAGCATAGAATTGCTTAAAGGCAGCACATCTTTAATTAATTTTTACTGCAGTGTGAAAAGAATCCTAAATCATTAATCATCTTCCTTTCACTATATACTGAAAGAAAATTTTCCTGTCTTGTTCTGTACACACATGTGCACACACACAGAGGAAATCTTGTTGAACCTGACTTCCAACACACAAGCTACAAGTTGAGCCCCTTTCAACCTCTTGATCTAAGCAGATGTACCCAACAGAGAATAGTCCTCTGGGAATGCTGGGTTAGTTAGAGCTGCCAGTGCCCAGCCAGTAGCTTCTCCCAGAGCCTTAACCAGTTTCAACAGGAACAGATGCTGGATTGAATTTAAAATATAATGTTTATTTTTCCCACTGATTCTAGCTCTGATTGACCTTCCCTAACTGGCTGACAATTTTTTCCCCAGCCCAACCATCCTCCTGTCTTCTATTACTTTGCATTACAAGAGGAGAAGAAATAGCTTTCTTTTGGAGATGGCAGTTGTATTTCTTCCACATATGTATTTTTCCCCTATACAAATGTCAGCATATAAGATGTTACACTTAGTCTCCAGTAGGGTAGCTTATATAAATGCACCTTATCAATCTGCTGCCTAAACAAAGCCTGGCAAATCAATTTATACATGCCAAACATTTTATTAATATTAACTAACCAGTCATTACTGGCCCCATCCAAAGGATGAAATAATGAAGAAGGAGAGAGAAGAAATTATATCTCTCAAATACTTCTATGTCTCAAGATTCTAAAGACTTTCTCAGGCAACTGGTGAACTTTACAGGGTTTGACAAGTAACTGTTTGCTGGTTAAATTAAAATTTAACCCACACAAGGAATTCAGGATCACAGATGGACAGAACTGGATGCATACACTGTCATTTCATAGTGCCAAAATGTACCATGTATCATTTTTTGATCCTTAAAAGAACACCAGCCTTCTTATTTATCTGAAGGACAATCCTTATATTTTTATTTTTTTTCTTTCTTTTTTTTTTTTTTAAGGTTCCCAGGGTACCAAGCATGTACTTAAATTGTACTCTTCTTGACAAGCATGAGATATTAACTATCTTTACCATATACACCTCAGCATGATCAGAATCAGAAAGTAGGCATCTTTTAACCCAGGTCTTATGTAGGGAAGGAATTTTATGTCAAGCTCTTGTGCTGATTTTCACAGAATAGCAGAATAAACTGAATTGGAAGAGACCCTCAAGGATCATTGACTCCCAGCCTCCACAGCCATCCCTGAGTCACACCATGTGCCCAAGAGTATTTTATACCTAGGGTGAGCAATTTTTACCCATTGCAGACTTACAGGCAATCCAGCTGAGGAGGGTAGCCACTTGTCCACAGTTCCTACAAGACAATATGGAGAGATTCAGTTTCACATCAAAGCCAGCTGAATACATTGCTCTGATGTTTTTTTGATGAGAAAACATATCTCCTTAATGCTAACATATAAATAGTGTTAATTTCTATGTTGCAACTCAGTGCTTAGATATATTTAAACATTTCCTAATTGCAATTTTTAATTATTCAGCATTTTCCCTACTTTTCAACCAAATTCAGTCTATAAATTAGTGCCAATAGATTTTAATATCACATTGGGTAAGAATTTCTATTTTCAGGTAGCATTAGCATTCTAGCTTTAAAATGATCTTCTGTACCACAAAGGGAGATTTTGAAAACCATCTTTTGAGTAAGTTCACAATACTCTCTAACACACACACATTATACTCACATTTAACATTTCAGGGCCAAATATCAGAGGAATTATTTCAGTGATGATACACAGATTGAGACTCCACAACTTTCAGCTGGCATACTGACCCTTGTAGATTTTTTCTTTCTCAACACTTAGTATTTGTTGTTTGTCATATCAGCATATTCAGGCAGATAGTTTCTGAAAGTTATTGCTAGGATGAAATGCTACTCTTCTTGCTTTCTTAAGAAACACTTCGATGGATTGCAATGATGAGATGAAAAAGATAAAATTCTCCCTAAGGGGGTGGTGTTTATCATATAGCATTTCATATAGAGTGAACATATATATGTCATTTAGTACTACATATACAACAAAACATTAGTTTCAATCTATATGTAACTTTCCACAAAGACTACTATTTACAAGGTGATATACTTGTGAAGGCAGCTCTTGAAAAGAGAATTTATGTGATCTTTGTTTGTGAAATGGATTAGAAATATATTTAAGCAGATGATTCTTTCTCCATATATTATGACTCTATGACAGCTTTCTTCAAACAAACATGCTTCTGGTTTTGTTTGAACATGGAAAATATAAATTTTTACTTTTTTTCTTTCTCCATGATAGTAGTATTCTTGTACATGTATATTTTAATATATGAATATAGAATTGTTTATTCAAAGTACATTTTTATCTATTTAGACTATTTATAGTTCCATTAGATTACTGTAAAATTTCTGTTTTATAACAAAAAACTCTATCCCTGAATGTGGATAGAGTTAGACAAAAGTCATCTCCATTTAGTAGTTAGAGGCAGATCATTGTTTAGCTGCATTTAATTGAGATCAAAATAAGAATAACTACATCAATATGGAACCTCAGATCAGCTCAGCTCTATATCATTTAACATAATCCTTTATGTCCAAACTCCATACCTTAAAGCCTGTACATCACTTAATTAAGTAAAGCATACAAGGTCCTGAAGATAAAAGTTCCAGGAGCTGTCTGAAATTACATCTTTGAAGTGTAATAGAACAAATAAGAGATCATAAACAGGAAAAAAAATCCCCTTAAATAGTGTCACAGAATGGGTCAGCTCAGCAGGAAGTATCATTTGTCTGCGAGACAATTTAAACCCTGCTTGCATTGCCTGTGTTCAAGCATTGATGATTTAAAAGATTTCTCTGTGTCTTAGATTTCCATAGCACTTCTTACAAAACTGCCTCAAAACGAAAGAAAAGTATTTTAAAAATGCTAAATATATTTTCATGTTAGAGGTTTAAGAATAACCCATTTAGGTCTGTTGTAGCAAGTGCAGCAACTGGCACAGCAATAGCCTGGGTGTTATTCTCAGCTCTGATATTTTGCCAGTTTTTTTGACTTTTACCCAAGAAAAGTTTAAATCATTTTAATGAATTCCTGAAATCCCTAATGTGGCATGTAGTAGCACTGCCTGTTAGTTAGTAACATGCAGATTTTGAAATAAATTGGATTTAAAACATGTACAAGTAATAAAAAAATAGTTTAATTATTTCTCTGCTCTTGCTTTGGTGTGGGGTTTTTTTTCAGAAAATCTTTTTTGTCTTTCATAAAAGAAATACTCAAAGTTTTTACATTATTTATTATCTAAATATACTAGCATGTAGCATAAAAGATGAGAATAACATTCCCTTTTCCAACAAGAAAACAGAATACACATAAACCATGAGACAGGTTCAATCCAATAGAGTAACAAGAATAACAGAACAGTCAAACGACTCTTTTTGTGCATTTTGTAAATTTTAAACAGTTTGTAGATAAAGATACACTTGATGAAGCATAATCAAAAATGACTGAAATCTATTATTTTAAGTATTACAGTACATGTAGTTTACTTTTTAATCAGGAGTATTATTTTCCCTCAGCATGAAACAAACTTAAGGGACTGAAATATAATAACACCTATTTCAGGCTGGAGTCAGGGGCAGTGGGGGTGAAGAAAAATAATCCCACTAAGGAAAGAATAACTGAAATTAGAAACAAGAAAATATATCTTTCTCAACTTCTCCTATGGAAAAGGTAGTAAAGGACAGAAGAGAGAAATTTCAGTTATAGAGTTCTTTCAGAAGATTGACACTACAGGAACTAATCCAGGTAAAGTAGGATTCTTTTTAGAAGCTCTCTTCAAATCTAAAAATCAAATCACAAAGGACTTAATTATTTGAGTATGACAGAGGACATGTATTTTTAATCTTGGAGATTTTAATGGGCTAGTCAGTCTGTCTTAGCCCTAGCAAAGTCTCTAAATTTATGGCAGTCATTTTACATACCAGAAATTCATCCTCTCAATATCAGGTTATTGTCCTTACCTTAGGTTTTTATCCATTTTTGATGGAAGGGAAATTAAACTTGTGATATTCCAGACATTGAAAGGGAAGAATGCATGTTTATACTCCCAAATCATGTCATGTTCAGTCAATCAGGGCTTAAAATCTCCATGGTCTACCAATAATAAAGAACAGGCAGATATTTATGGAGAGGCTCCAAGAAGAGTCTCTGATTGTCAGCCACCAGACCCAGCATTCTGAAGGGGCATTAAATCTTTTCCAGTAACAATAGGAGTGTTGTAGGTGCAGTGTCATGGGAAGGGAGCAAATAGAATACCACAAAATTTATAGAATAATCTCTCTTCCTTATCTCCTCTGCCTCTTTTTCTGATTTAAATGGGAGCTATCATGACATGACAAATTTATGAAGGAATATAAGGGAGATACAGGAAAAAGGACTGCTGACCTCATTTCATGGATGACTTGTTTCACAGAAGGATCATCTCTCATTGTCTTAACTTAGGGCACATTAGGTGATTTTGAAATAATCAGACAAGAACAAGATAAGGCTGTTTCTGCAAATATGTTGCAGGAAATAACAAAAGGTACCTGAGCTAACAACAGCAATTTTGGAGGTGTAGGAAGGAGCTGCCTGAGGTTTAAAAGCCAACAGTTCTATTAAATACAAAAACAAGTGCTGCAAAGAAAATGATTTTCAAAGTTATTAATTATTTTTATGCTTCATCAGGAAAGAAAAACATGACCCACAAAATTTATTTCTTGCTAAAGCTAGCAACATCTGCGATTACTGAATAGAATGATACAAAACAATTGATTTTGCAGAATCTGTTCAGACTATGAAGCAACCTCAGCCTCAGCCTAAAAACAGATATAAGGAGGCAGCCATCAGGTCAGCAAGTTTTAACCTGATGACCCTTTGCCCCTGCTTCCCATATCTTGCTCTGAAAACAGAAGAGCTGCCCTTTTAAGAAGGAATACATCTCTTTAATACCACAAGTTGCTTCAGTGTTTCCAGTCTAACACCAGTGGGAATAAAGTTTCAGAGGGTCTGTGAATAAAGGGGACGTTCAAGGCTTTGAGGGTAAATGAGAATGAAACAAAAGTGAATTTCTTCTTGTTGTCTTTTTTTTCCTCTTTGTGGAGGGATTGGAGGAATTGAATGATAGAAGTCATATTTATGGTCAGTCTTTTATAATCGGGATTGGCATTACTGAATATTTGAAATTATTTCATAAATATTTATTCTGAAAGCATGTTTACATTTCATTGGTATTATGGCCTTGTTCAAAGTCTGAAGAGCTGCACTGGAGGAAGTTAAAGGAATTGTTTAGTGCTTATTATTTACGTACAAATTTTGCTAGATTAGGACCTTGAAGACAAAACTGTTTCTCTAAATATTTTTCTTTCTTAACTTCTCACAACTTAATACCTCTCATATTCCTGCTCATGCAGTCAAAAGTATTTTTGCCATAGGAATATTGTGCTGAAGAGGTAGAATTAGAATTCTAAATAGGAGGTACTTTAATTATTGATTCATGTTCACCACCAATCTGTTCAGCATCTCTAAAAATTTGTTCTCTCTTTCCTTTTTTTTTTAAACCAGAAGCAGGTCATTACAATGTAACTTAAAACACTGCAACAGGATTGTCTTCAAAAAGCCAGCACCCCAGTCCAGTGACTTTTCTGACAAGTTTTTTTCAGTTCTTAACTGAATTACACAAGAGTGAGAAGTACAAAGTGGGGTGCCCACATTTTCTATAAAGCACATTTTTTTCTGATGTCAGATTCAGAGGAATTAGTAGCAGAGATAACATTTCATAACTATGCCATCATATCCATAAGAATGAAAACCTAATACTTAAACCATTCTATTTGATATTCAGCACTAATTACTTGCCAAAATGCCAATATCAGTTAATGAATTGTGCAAAATGCCAGCTCACTAAACCTAACTGATCTTTAAGATCTAATTCAGCTATGCCCAATTTCAAGTTGAGTGCTGTCACTAGAAGGCTACAAAACATATGCTGCTACACATGTGCTCTCTTACTATTTACTTCTTCCTATTCCTTGATCGTGGCATCCTTCTGACTCCTGAGATGTCCATTTCTTTTTCATCCATTGATTGTATCATTCTTTTACCAGAATATCAATACACAAAATTTAAATCTTACAGAATTTTAATTATACCTCATCCATATTAAGAAACTATTTCCTAAGGGAATAATTGCACTTCTGCTACACACTCACTTTACTTAACTGCAAGTTGTTCATGCCATTGCAGAAATCTCTGAGTCAAGTTGCAAAGAAAGAAGTTTCTCAAGTCCATAATAATCCTCTGGACAAAGTCTTGCCTGGGAATATAAAATTACACCTCCAGATCGTTGAACACTTTTTTTTAAAATTTCTTTCTAATGATACACTTTTTTTTCATGCTGAATCTTTTTACTTGCTAATTGGTTGGAGTAAATTATACATTATATGATATCTTAATATTTATTTTATGCACAGAAGCTGATATTTTTTCTTGAAATATCACCCCCTGCATAACAAGATGTTTAAATGTGTTTAAAGCTAAGCACAAACTTAGTCCCTTTAGAGTGAACAAAACTGGTCCCTAGTTAAGATCATGCATCTGTTTAAGTACAGTGAGGCATGAAGATAATGTATTTGAAGGAAATTATTTCCATCATTCATTTAGATATCCTAAAACAAATGGACATAAAAGAATTTTTTTTAAAATCATTGTTTTTTTAAAGATAACTCTGGACATCTGTGATAGCTGTACCTTTAACTCCATTATGATGCCTCATGAATCCAAATCTTTTTTATTAATGCTCCATACTTCATTTTGCAAGCCATGCTTAACACAATGAACAAGAA
This sequence comes from Muscicapa striata striata, assembly GCA_030060385.1. NCBI lineage: Eukaryota > Metazoa > Chordata > Aves > Passeriformes > Muscicapidae > Muscicapa > Muscicapa striata. The sequence goes on along the minus strand of JAREIS010000099.1, from coordinate 2,461,995 downwards.
GGTCTGTAAAAGCCTGACTACTGGAAGCAGTTCAGGTGAATTCTGCAGAGGGGCTTAACATGTGCAGTTCACCAGCTTAACATGTGCAGTTCACCAGGCAGTGCAGATGTAACCGAGCCAAATGATGGAAAGGGGCTCTGAGCCCTGATAGCCACATCTGCTCCTCCTGGTTCTGTCAGCAGCACACAGGGCAGGAGCAGCACCATCCTCACCTCACTGGGGTGCTGTGAAAGACAGAACCATGCTCTTTGTTAACACACAGCTAAACAACTGCCCCACCTCAGCACACATTGTCACTGCAGCACTGCTGCCGTCAGCCCCGTGCCAGGCTGGACACAGCTGGGCTTTGGGCAGAGGGGAGGGTTAGATCCCACTGTGCATTTGCTGTGCTGAGCAGCATTAAAGGAAGAGGAAAGGTTTTGGTCAGGTTGAGGAGAACATGGCCTTTTCTCCTTGATAATCAAAACCTAAGGCATATGTCCTCAAAGAACACCATTGTGTAATGAATAACTTCCTATCTTTTTTTCTGGTCAGATCTAAGTATCCCAAGGTATGCAGACCTTGAGAGGCTGCTGAATCCAAATTCCTCAACTTACTTATGTGGAGTAAGTGCATGGAATGAAGAGACGTGCAGACAATACAGCTTTCATTATTACCTCCCACTCCTCTCACAGCAAGAATCAGTGATGATGGACCTGTGTCCACTAAACTCTGTATGTTGGTGAAACATTAAATCTATGGGCTACCCTTTATTCACAATTTAATAGAATTCCACATGATTTCTTGGAGGAATGTTACATAAATACATTTAAGTATTAATATGTTGCCTTTACAGAGGGAAACTCCCATAGACATTACCCTTGGTGAGTCTAGAAAGCATTCTGTGATCACTGACTCAAAACCATGAAAAACAATTCTGCAAACCACAACAGGTACAAAGAACAATCTTGAAGGAGATGGGTATTTTTTTAACGAACAGTGGGCAACATCACTATTTCTAGTTGTATGATAAATAACAGCTTTTGCGTAAAATTTAAAATCATGCAGAGTAAGAAAGTATTTTCCACCTATTAGCCAACACCTTTAAATCTAATTTTAAACAAGCTGCATAAAATTATGGTGACAAGTACTTTATCAATGTGTTTTTAGTTTCTATAACACTGAGCTTGCTGTCTATAAACAACTTTAAATGTTCACTTTTGATTTAAACAGTGCTAACATTTCTGCATTTACTGCAATAATATTGTGTGAGCCATAACACCATAAAGTAAGCTGTAAAAGCAATTTGCTCTCTATATGATATTGATTTTTAAATAAATTAGTGAAGTTTGTGTTCATTCCATGCAGAAAGTGAAAACAAAAGTAGAATTAATAAAAATACACTTACATCTTTTTCAATCTTATCTGAAACAGAACACTGGTAATATGAAAAGTTTTGTGGATACATCCTTAAAGCCCACAGAATAGTTTCACACCTTCACTGAAGTGCTTCAGGAAGGAATATATGACATTCTTAGCAAAAATTAATGCTTCTAAACATAAATTAACATGAAAATTTCTGGACAAGTTAGAGCTCAAAGTTGAAAAATAAATACTTTGCTGGTATGCAAAGCTTCATCAGGAAATAGGATACTTTTTTCCAGTATTATATTTCCAGACCAGTTTCACTGGACCTTCTAGAAATCATACACATCTTTATTTTTTCCTGATGTGATTATGGGCCCAGAGTGCCAAGCATATTGAGTCAAACACAATTTGTTTCCTGATTCTCCAAATCACAGTCAACAGGGAAAGAATATCAGAGAAAATGGAGTTCTGTTCTTTTTCTGAGCCTGACTCCTGTGTCTGATACTAAGGACAGGCAGAGAATTTTTATGGTGCTGACTTCTCATCTATCACTGATGGAGAAGTAGCTGTAGAATGGATTAAGCAGTTCATTCTGAGTGACATAAGGAACAGAAATTCCTTCCAAGAAATTCTTTTTAAAGAAAAAAGAAGAAGTTTTAAAATTAGGGCTAACTGAGAAACAGAATCCTTAGTTTGGCAAAGTAATAAAAGGAAAATTAAAAAAATAAAAATAAAAAAACCAAACAAACAAGCAAACAAAAAAAACCCCACATATGCATGAAGAGAGAAGAACAATGCCAGCATGTAAACACAAAGTGTGCCCAATCCTTGGACAATATATACAGTGTTGGCCCTACTGTAGCAAAAAGCATAAGTAGGAAAGGCCATGGATGTCCAGGGGTTTGAGAAGAGAATTAACAAATTTCTTCTCCTCCAAATAAGAGGAGAATAAACAAATTTTCAGCTTGGAAAGGGATAATGTATCATGTTTTGCAAAATTTTTTTGTAAGAAATAGTTACAGCACTATATATTACCCTGATTATTGAACCATAAATAGCATAAAGATAGTGAATAGGAAATTACAAGGACAGTTTATAGATGTTAATGATAACAATTAGCAAAAACAATTAACAATACATAATAATTATATATATACATACTATATATATATATATATATATATATATATATACAATACACCATAGCAATTGCAGGAAATTATTAAAATTATTATTACTACAATATTATTCAATTGTGCGATAGTGACACTTAATCCAATGAGAGCTGAAAGTGAATTCCAGAAAGAGCAGGAAAAATTCACAGGAGACAAGGCCATCAATGGCTAGTCCACATTGTGCTTTTTATCCCAATATTGCCTTAAAAAATTCTCTCTATTTGGTTGACATAAAGTGGGAGAGAAAACCTGGGAGAGCTTTTGTCTCCCTTGGATTTTTAAATTTTTTTGCTGTATATCCAGTATTTGTCATCATTAGAGACAGCGTGTTGGTCTAGGTGGATATTCAGTTTGACAGGAGAGCAGTATTTGTTCTCTAGGACAAGTAATCAGCCCTGTATCATTAAATTTGTAGATGCATACGAAAAAAGAAGAGCAACCTGAGAAATTTATGAAAATCTTAGATTGACATTTAATCTTAGATGTTGGGATTACAACCTTTTCAAAATTTTTTGTGCAGATTCAAGGGATTTATACACAGCAGTAATCATAAAATCACAGAATGGTTTGGGTTGGAAGCAACCCTAAAGATCATCTAGTCCTAATCCTCTTTATCATGGGAAGGGACACCTTCCACAAGACCAGGTTGCTCAGAGCTCCATCCAGCATGGGCTCAAACATCCACAGGGATGGAGCATCCATAACTTCTTGGGGAAACCTGTTCCACTGCCAAGTAGTGCAAGGGATTTATACACAGACAATGGTAAAAAGATTCAACCACTTATAGTAGATAAAAGGTATTTTCAATTCCTTCTGAAACTAGGTTATTTCCTTTATAATATTTTTAAATTGTTATTTTGTTTTGTATTGTTTTTGTTTGTTTGTTTGTTTGGGGTTTTTTTGTAATAGGAAGAAAGAAGTCTATATCAGAGTATCTATTATCCAGCAGGTTCTTGGATTTCATTTATAATAATAGAAGAAAACCCATTTAATCAAGTGTCAGTCTTCAGGGGTTTAATTCTATGATCTTATTGATCAGGATAACACATAAAGTAGTTTTGTTCCTCAGAAGCCAAGGTGTGATGTCTCCAGTGTAGGTGGAATCAGGCTTTCACCTCTGATATCAAGGAAATGGATAATTCTCTTCTTTGGAGAGACAATCTTTTAATACATAACGTTTATATGATAAGTAAGTTGACTTAAGTGTTCTGCTATGTATGAAATATCTCAGATGTAATCAGTTTGAAGTTTTATTTTCACATCATATTTACTGCTGAAGTCTTTTGTTAGAGCCCTTGACAGTTCCTGTTAATATTGTAGAACTCTAATTACAGACTCACTCCTTTTAGGAATTTAGGTACAGAAATGTAAAATTATATTAACACAAGCAATCAAAAGTATATTTTCATTTATTATATAATATTACTCTCTTTTATGAGAAATTTGGGCAAGGAACCTACTCTAAACAATCATCCTCTTCAACTGATTTTATTTACATATATTGGCGGGATCATTTTGCAGTGATTTTCTTATATTGTCTCTGCTCCTCTTTCTTACCCTCCCAGCTCTGTTGTGATCCTCCCCACAGAAAACACCTGCACTTCCTTGACTCCTGAAGCTCTAGTTCCTTTACCTAACTCTTCCTACCATGAAGTTATTGAAAGTCTGGGCTAATAGCTTCCTGCTGCCAGCTGCACAGCAGGTGCTGGTATTCAGTGCTCCTGCAGGCAGAGCTCTCTTTGCATGTTACCCAAACAGCAGCAGATTTCCAGAAGCATCTTCTCTGCTGCATGGGAATCTTGTACAAAATTATATTGCAGTGCCCCAAACTGCCCCCAGCACTGGAGGTGAGGCTGCCCCAGCTCAGAGCACAGCAGGACAATCCCCTCCCTTGCTCAGCTGGAGATTCTGTTCCTGATGCCCCCCACGACAGGGCTGGCCCTCCTGGCTGCCAGAAGAAACACCCTGGCAGGAGAATTACCTTGTGGTCTGAGAGTAAAAAGACCAGACAACAAATTCATCCTATGTTACCTGATTGTATTGATGCATGTACATTAATAGACTTCTCACCAAAAAAAAAAGTCTTGGTATCTGAGAAGAATGAGCTGCTCCCCTTAGATTCCTGCTGAAGATGCTCAGCAGGTTCCTAGGATTCTAGGCAGCTTTGGGGACCTCAGAAGCAGAATGGCCTGACATTTTGCAGTCCTGAGAGCTGTGTTAAAATTCTAGACAGAATTTTGACAGAAAGGATTTTGACAGAATCCTATTGACAGAAAAGGATTTCAAATCTGTCTTATCTTTGGACCATTGTTACCTTGTTAAAATAATGTGGTATAGTTTCAAAGAACTCTAATTGCAAATTATTTTTACGCTGTTGATTAACCAACTGCATGTTCTTTTATAAGCACCAAGGTCAGTCATTTCCACAAACAATCTCCTTCCCAGACCATCTTTCTCAAAATCATTGCAAACAGGGAAATTTCATAATGTCACAACCTCTCTATTTTCTATGTAGTATTTAATGCAGATTACTCTAATCAGGCTTCTAACCTTCATTGAATTACTCAAAAGTGGTTAAGTATTTTTGATAAAGGTACATATAGTTATTATAGTACCTTTATTTTTTCCTAAGTCTACATTACATCAACAAAAATTATCCTTTAAATACCATATCTAAACCCAAAACAACACTCTCTCAGAATTTAATTCTGGAAAAATGCAAAATCTCATTATTTTGGTCTACTTGATGTGCTCATTCAGATCTGTGTTTCCCTAATTCAATTGGACTCATTCATAAAAACTCAGAAGAATTACACAATGACAAATCAGATTCAGAATAGTTTAAAGAAGGCTTCATCTATTCTTATTTGAATTGTACTTTTGAAATTTGGTTGAGGTAGATCCCAGAAAAAGAATCTCAGTGGCACACCTTGAGAATGCTACAAAATTAATCATGGTGAAAATAATGCAAAAATGCAAGGTTATACATTTAGGAATTTACATTACTTACATGACATGAATTTATGCTATGCATGAAAATCTCTGAGATGGAAATGAAAGGGGTGAGACAAATTTGACATGACTAATTTTAAGTTTTACCATGTGCTCACATGGAACCGCAAAGCCATTTTAGAAAGGTGGAATGTGAAGTATTTGTGGTAAGTATTCATGACATTTACACAAAATAATTGCAAAATTTTCTTTTAATTACTCCGTCACAATTCTATTCATTCATTGTCAAGAGCAATCACTCTCTATCTGGAGCAAATAGACGGGGAAGCCACCAGAATGGTCATAAGTTTGGACAGTGTTTTGCTGAGAAGACTAAAGGAACACTTGGCTTCCTGGCTGTCTTGGAAGAGACCCAAGAGGAGATATGTTTGCTCTATGTAAACACATCACAAAGTTTAATATTTGAGACAGAAGGGCTGTATAAACTAACAGGTAAAGTCCCAAAAAGGTAAAAAGTAATGGCCAAGGAATACACTCAGAACAAGTATTATTGAAGGTGGTTACCTGTCAGATGAGATCATTTCTGGAACACTTTTCAAATAACAGTAGAGAAACAGAAGCAAAAAAAAAAAAAATCTCATTCAGTAGAATTAACCAAGTTGTCTATGGGCCTTGGTTGTTTGCAAGACTATTGTACATGTACAATATGTCTCAACAAATGTCTGTACTATGTACAGACTATTAGACCCAGTAGACATAGAGGATTCATGCATGTGGCATTTGTGACAACATTCCGTGAGCTGGGAGGCAGCAGGGAGTGTCCCTCCTGAGATATTGGCCATACATTCCCGGGAGAGCTCCACATGGCAAGGCTCTGCATGGCAGTGGGCGAGCAGGGCACAAGAATGTTCTTTGTGTCTGTATTTTGCAGGCTGTTGCACCCTGCTCAGACCCCCTCTGCAGCTGTGGAGTCATACAGGTCACCCAGGAAAAGCAAGCCTTGGCTCTCTGGGTTTGTATGGCCTGATGACACTCTCAGTTGGATGGCTCAGTCTTAGGTGGACCTGCGAGGAGCAGGGAGCTGGATCAATGATCCTTAGGGGTCCTTTCCAAACAAAGACATTCTCTGATTCTAATGTGAATGATTGGTACACAAAGCAAGACTCTCCCATGTTTTTCTTCTGCTCAGCACTTCTAATAAAGCCATAGGCAGACATATTGCAGTCCAGAAACATTTCTTAGTGAATATATAAATACCTGCAGACTAGACAGAGTTACGCAGCAATTTTAGGTATCTAGCTTTAAATGTATTTTTTTAAAAGTGTTACTATGCAGGGCAAAAAAAGGACCTTTGCACATTAATGAGTCTGTCTTTTAGATGAAGCATATTCAAGCTAACTAAACCTGATTCTAAAAGGCAGAGTGCTGGAATTTAAGCTAATTTAAATAACATTTGCTTCAATGACTCTAAGGCACCACATATTTTATACAGAAAGGTTTTCAGTATGATAAATGCAGTTTTGCACACATTTTTCTGACCTATGCAGATTATTGCCTTGTATGTTAACAAGATACAGCAGTATAATGTGCTATCATATTTTCAAGTTAAACAATCAGTATTTTGGTATTTCTCTTTTAAAAATTAATTCTGTGAAGATGTTTCAATTAGAGAGAAGGGTTAACTGGCTTATGTTCACTGAAATGTTTAACAAAAAAGCAATATGACCTTATTGCAAAATGAAAACATCTTTTTGGGAACCTCATTCTGGTGCCTTAAGGATTGTCATTATGTTGAACATTCAGTGGCAAATGTGTCTCACTGGAAGTGAGTGAGAAAGAAAGACTATAAAGTCAATATACTGTCAAGCCAAATATCTTCCCAAAGCAAGATGGGCTGCCAATTACTCCTGAAGAAGTCTCAAAGGGAATTAAATTATATTCTTCACTGCCTAAAAGTCCCTAAACACAGGTTAGAGCAGTTTTTTTGAGATGCTGTGCTTTCAACTCTATGAAGCAAGCACATCTAAAAGAGCACCTTGCTATGCTTGCAGCTGCCTTATTCTCATCAAGTTCACACAGTGAGCACTGACCAGTGACCGAGGTGGAAAAGTTCACAATAAACTATTGAGTAGCTTTATACAACATGCATTAAAATCAAGAAAGAACTTTCCATTCACTTCTATAAACACTGATTTGAATCTCATAGGCATAGGAATAAGGAAAAAGGAGATAGGATCTTACAGGATATTGAGGGTTTGGTGTTGTGAGGTGGGGGCTTTTGTCCCTCAGTAGAAGATTACAACATCTCTTTATAAGGCCATTATAGTGGAGACAAAAAAAAAAAAAAATACAATAAAAATTTCAAACATGTAAAAGACTAATTTAATTCCCAGTCAAGCCTGAAGAAATTAAGGTCTCCCTTAAACACTCACCTTTTCCCATTTATTTGTAAGGATGCAAGAATAGCTCCATGAATGCAAGTACATAGGGATGGAACCCTAGACCTTCAAGCTAAAGAGCCAATTTTGTTATTCATTTTGTTGCTTCAAAACAGGATAAACTGTACCTGTATTGTTTCTTTGACATGAAGTTATTCTACCAAGTAGTGGCTGTCACAAGACCTTGGCCCTAAGCAGCTGGGGATCCTTTTCAATTTACCAAACCACACTGGCCTGAGCACTAACCAATAAACTCCAGGATAACTAAATACCTTGTCTGACCTTCCTTTAGTTGTCATTTCTTTCCCCATTAACAAACACTGAGTGTCCTTGTGAAACAAAACAAACAAACAAACAAAACAAAACAACAACAACAACAAAAATAAGAACTTGCAAACTTAATCAGAGAAAGGAATGGAAGATATCTTTGTTTTGGGAAAACAGAAGAAATCTCTTCACATGAAACAAAGTAACTTTGACCATTGATCTACACTCCAGTGTAAATACCCAGCAGCCAATTTCCATTTTCAGCATCACTGCCACATGCCCAAGTACTATCATTAGTCATGCAGACTCAGAGTGTTGAAATACTGGCAGTACATTAAGAAAATAATTCTTAATTCAACTTAGTGTCTTAATCTCCAGGCAGCAGCAATGTTGGGCAAAATTCACCCTCTCTTCCATTCTGTCCTTGGCTGCAAGAGGGTAAGTCAAATGAAAAGATCATTTTACTAACTCTACTGATAGTACTTTCACTTGGTGCACTGCCCAAACTTTGTGCTGTTTCTCTTCTTTCTGGAAGATCTTGAAGACCATGGCAGGCTGTAGTCACTGGGGACAGGACAAGACTCTTAAAAGGCTGGGCAGAGGTACAGAGGAAGCACATGAAGCAGAACAAGCTTTCTCTATTCCTTGCTCTGAGAGGGATACTCTTGTCCATTTAAATGGTATCTGTTTACTTCAGAAGCTAATTACAAGATCAATAGAGCAGCCTGATGGCATATTCAGCCCTATTTTGCCAAGTTCGTGCTTTCTGGAATTAAAGCTGTACTATTTAAGTAAGGTTAAAATAGACAACTGTTGAGATATTAACCATGTTAAAGGTGATCACACATTGATCAGGACCAAATGCTTAGAAACTTGCTGAACAGCTTATGGTTTTCAGACATCCCTTTCATATAAGTCTGAGTTTTCAAATAAAAAATCTCTTTCCTGTTTCATTTCACTCAAATTTTACAAAAGAAGAGTTTTGCAGTGTGAAGAATTCTATCACTAGGAATTATTAAATAGAAACATCACGAACTTCTGTACAATACAAAGATGTTACAACATAAAGCAAAACAATTAAGACACAGATAAGGATCAGTGAAGCCAAATGAGACAAGTTCTTTAAGGCAATTTCTTCAGAACAATGCTTCTATAAAATACTTCTCAAATTTTACAAGCTAAAGATACCTTGTAGATTAAATTGTTCAATATTTTTCATTAAAATTCATTTTTCCTTGTGTATTCTTAGTTGTAGAATAGATGAGTTGGTGATCTTATTGCTAAGTGCAATTAAAGCTGCTCAGACAACTACAGTTCTTACATTTCTTATGTATTGGTTGTGTAACTCTTCAGTAATTAATTTCTTGTAACACAGATCTTTTGGACATAGAACACAAACAGCACAAGGTCTCCCCTTCTGAGCCACTCATAGTCTAATGCAGTCATAGATGTGTTACACAGGAAGAAATTCTGGTGTGTAGGAACTGCTTATCACTTGTAAAAAGATCAAGGATGGATACCTTTCTGAAACCAAGTACAAGCACTATGCAAAATATCTTTTTTTGACCTAAGTGTTAACCCAAGGGTTAACAGGTAGGAGATGAACCTGATAATAATCAAATCTTTCTTAGGTGTCATTCTGCTTGTTAACATAACATTCTAATGTTTGCTGTCACTGTGTTCTCAAATGCTTTTCTCTCCACTTCTGTGAGACAGACACATCCACTCTTACCAAGCAACATCACAATGGTATGTCCATTTAAGAAATGCTCTGAAACTTCATACTGGGAATTCCTACCTTTTAAGTGAGGCTTTCTATTGTTTCACCTTTCAATTTTCATAGATACTTTAGCTATATACATGAATATTTATTAGCAATGACTATCAGATTGACTAGATTTCACACAATTCATAAACACACAAGTCTCTCTCCACACAAGAAAAGATAGTTCATTTCAATCACACAATGCACTTGAAAACATTGCAAAGACAGCGGCTGGATTTTATTGCCCTTAGGCAAATTTGCTGGCATTTAATTACATACTCTCATTGGGTGAATCTTAAAAAGGCTGAGCATACAGCTAGCAGCCCTGGAGCAGAGACAGACATTTTTTAAAATCTTTCCAATATTAAGTATTTTGAAGGAATTATTCCTTATGTAATGCAGACAGACAGAAGGTACTCTCTAAATCTGCAGAGGCCTCCCAGAACCTTAGAACTTTGCAGCTCCCATGCTATCATGCTCTCAGCAGATTCTCCTTCCCTACTAAAACCCTGTACCTGATTAAGGCAGACAGTATCTGAGCACAGTGGGTACAGCTGGTTTTTCCTGAATTGAGTTTTCCCCTTCCAAAAGTACCACTAAAATAAACAATATATTTTCAACCACACACAAAAAACATAAGTTGTATTGATTCTATCTTGACTATTTCACGTGAAACATACTGCTGTAGGTCTACAGACACTGGGAGAGAATGCAATTAATTGTTTCACCTCACTTGTGCGTAATTGTGCAATACAAATCATTTAGGTACCAACAAAAAAGCTTTTGTTTCTCGTTGTATGTGATTTCCTGACTGTTGCACAGCATAACTGAACCAACCAGAGACACAAAGTGGAGGACACAGCATGTGATTTTTGTGCTGTTATTCCCAGCTGTCTATTTGCAGTTTTCATTTGCACTGATGCTTACTACTAAAGCAGACACTTATGCTTGAAGCAGCATTTTTATGGGCTCCATCTATGTACCCTCTGAACCAGAAATCATGCAGAGTTTTTATGCAGAAGATAATTCTTAGCCTATAGCTAGGAATGGTCACACTAACATGCACACTCCTAAACATATACTGTTTGTCAATGGCAAATGAAAGAAATATTAAATGAACTGATTTGTGCTGGTTTGGCCACAATGATTAATTTCTTGCTTGATGGAGCACTGTGATTATAGGGCCAAATGCATGTTGATCTTTTATCTTTTTCAGTTTCCTTCAGGCCACTTCAGCTTTATTTACCAGGTTTATTAACAACCATGGGGTTTCTTCTCAAAGCATTGTTTAAATGACCACATGACTAGCGAATTACAGCAGGTGCTGTGAGAAGAACAAGTTAAGCATCAGCAGACTTCAGGAGTTACCCAGCAACTTAAAGACTAGTAAAACAGAATTAATCAAAACATATATGTGAATTTCTTTTTATGCTACCTGTGCAGGATGCTAAAATTATTAGGTTTAATTAATACCACCTTAACATTTCCTGCAGAGGCATCTTTGTGTACAAGGGGCTCAGTAGGCAAGCATATTTAAGAGCTTGTTGTCCTCAGTCACAATCACAATTTTCTTCTAGTGTTCCATAGCATACAGCTTATCCAGGCCCTGTGGTTCTGGAAAGATCACTTTGGAGTTCTGCAGTAAAATTGGATCAGTAACTGATTTGGGACAAAATAATTCAGCGTTTTTCCTATTCCAATAAAAAGGCTAATCCTAAAGCATTCAGTTGTGTGATTTTGAAGCAGTGCAGGGTAGGAATCAGACAGTGTTTAACTGTGCTCCTGAAACCCCTGTATCCAAGATCTACAACTTAATCATCCCCTCTGTAAAGCAGCCTTGAGAAATCAAAGAAAACCACCCCTCTAACAGCCAAGAAGCAAAATTTCAAATTGGAACAACTTCAATAAATGGATAAATACAAATCTTTCTTTTTTTTCCTGATAAAAATACTTTTTTCAGAGTAGAAATCTTTCCAGTGTTGCTTTATAAACTATTATCCTCTGCCAATACTTACATGGTGGTTTTGTGTTGTTGGGTTTTATTTTTTCTGGTTTTCTTATAGGACATAAATTGAATGTAACAAATGAGATCACATTTAACTCCACCTATATATGCCTGTACTTTCCCTGTCCTTCATAATATTTGAACCCTACTGTCTGTATTCAGCTGTATATGATTGAAGATAATTATGTTCCTTCAAGTATTGTGAAAATCAGCAGTTAGAGGGAAGGGTAGGGCATAAATTGCTGTCCTGCTGAGAGAAAGACAAACAGATTTCAGCCCGTGTACACTCCATTTGGCAGCAGCTTTCTAGCAAGTCAGCAAGTGCACCCTTGCTGGCTGATGAGCACACAGATAGTTCCAGTCTAGGTATAACATTGCTGTCTCTTGCTGGTAAGGGATGTCATGGATGACATGAAAGAGAACTCAGCTGGAAAAGGTGAGAGACAAAAAATACAAATTAGAAGGAGAAAAAAAAAAAAAGACTCATTAGTTCTGTTTTTCACGGTGTAGCCAATAATCTGGGACCATATGAATTACATCATGCAAGTATATCTCATATAAGCATATATTTTCTAGAAGATTAATTATTTGGCAGGGTGCAAGTTATGTGGCAGAAATGTTAGCATTAGGAAGACTTAAACTTTTCAGCCATGGCAAAGTTACATTGTAGAATATGATTAAGTCAGATGCTTTGTCCTGTTTCTCCTGCTTTTTTGCCTTTTTTCCTGACTTGGAAAGTTCTGCTCTTTGCTCGGCTGCTGCTGCATTTTTATTCTCTCAGACATTCAGTAGGTCACAAGGGTATCATTCTGACTGAGATGTGGTCAGAGAGAATAAGAAAAATCGATTTTGGAAAACCTCTGTTAGAACTCTTTCATGAACATTTTGTTATATCCATTGTGAACTTTTAAAAGACTGAACCTGTGAATTTGCTATTGCCATGTCTTTGTATGATTTTTGTAGCCTTATAAGCTGAGAAAGAGCAGCACAGCATAGAAAACACCCCAGTCTTCATGTGCACTGGGACAGATTCCCTTTTGTATTAGAGTGTAATTTAATATTCTGTGCACAGGCATGCAGAATTTCTTGCTGGGCACTGAATTATGCAGAGAACTGTAGATCTGCAAACAGGAAGCTAAGCTTAGAAAAGATAATGTATTAAAAGCACCAGTGAAAAGCTGTTCTGCTTTCTATGTTTTTTAACTCCCCCTAAAAGTCCTCTGTCCTTTACTAAATCTACAGGAAGATATTTGGCACTGATGTGTTGAAAGGTAAAGCTTTTTCAAAGACTTGAAAACTATTGGTCCTATCTTTCTGCCAAGCTTTTATATGGTTCCCTTCACCATAACACCTTGGAATTTCCACTGATCTGATCTCTGAAAAATCAATGCAGAAGATGAATTAAGCATAGCTGAGTGTTTGTGTGAGACTGAAAAACCTTTTGATTCACAATCTTGACAGTGTTTTTTAGTTTTTTTCAACAGTAGCGGGGGGGAGGGGGGGAAGTGAGGACCTGTGATTAGATAAACTCCTTTTAATTTTTTCTTTCTGTCTTAGCCAGATGGAAGCACATGGACAATTGGTTTACAGAGATCTTTATCCTCTCTCCTTCATTAGCACCACAGGGAAGTTTCTATAGTGGCTAATGCACTTACTGACATGGTTTCAACAATTTAATCACCCAGAAGCCTCTCTGTAAGGTCAATGTTCTCTACATTTGTTCCAACTCATTTACTGAGTGGAAAGGTGAACTTTTTCATTCCAGGTATGTCATTATGGAAATCATGTTAATGAATCAAGACACTGGAGGGCATATGTATCTCTGTTAGCACAAGATTAATGGAGACTTCATCAAGCAGGATTCAGTGTTAGATTCTTCTAGTAAATCCAGGTCTGAAGTCTAATTGTCCATTAATAGTCTGGATTTATACTGGCATAGCAGCTTCCATCTCAGAGAAACTCAAAACATTTTGCAAACATCAATATAGCACACCCAAAGAACAATTCTTCTATTACTGAAACACAATAACCTGAGGGCACAGAGAAGTTGTAGCACACAGCACTGCATAGTAAACTGGGATGGATGTCAGCACACACATATACTACAAATCCTGCTCCTGAAAGAAAAAGCTTTTGTTCAATGAATAACAAGCAAATTTTTTTCTGTTTATAGATCATATGCATATGCTATTTACTCTATATTTGGGTTTAAGCTAACTGGTATAGAATCTCAATTATTTATGATCATAGAGTGAACTGAACAACAAAGTTCTCATGTTGTCAAAGAGCAAATATTCACTTAATATTCCCTAAAATTCCCTAAAAAAGAGTAAAAAATAGTCATCTAGAATTAGTGGGAAGGAGCATTACTAATTATTCCCCTAGTACATATGAGAATACTGCTTGTTGTTCATTCATGATTCAAATGCCTAAAAAGGAGAAAGAGAATTTCAGCTGCACTGAATACAGAATTATTTTATAGCTGAAGAGGATGAATAATTTCTTTACTTTCAAGGTAGCTTCAAGTCATAATGTGATTTGGGGCTCTATATCCAGCTCTGTTTTAGAGAACAAATTAAATATATCTGCAATTATACATTCTGAAAAGACATGTTTCTCTAGTATAACATAATCTTTCTTTCTAATTGTAGAATTCAACACAGTGCTATTTGGAATAAACCTTGATTCTTCGCATTGCTTTACCACTATATCATAGAAATTAATAAAATTGGACTCACACCTGTTGAGAAAAAAAAACATACTGTTGACCTTCTAATTTTAAATCTTTTTTCATCAATAGACATAAAATCATTTAAAATCATTTAAATTTAAAAGCTTTCTATATTCAGAAATTCAGCTACTTTTTCCTTTTTTTTTTTTAATTTAAAAGCTTTGATCACAGAAAATATTTATTTTTCCTATTTTCTGTAACTTCAAATAATGAAAAATAATCAGAGAGATCAATATAAAAATGTAGGCAAGATTCAAAGGGCAGCTCAGATTTCACATTCTCTCTTGATGTGTTTATTTATGACTGTAACACTGTCTTTGGAGAGAGACCAAATATTTAGATATTTTCATGTAGTACAACATTATACCAGATATTGAAAGTAATAAGCAGCCTCTTCTAATAATAACTGTTGTATCAATGTTTAAATATCTAACTATTATAATAGAGGTTAACAATAAAGTGACTCAATTTCTCTGCTCCTGACAGAAACCTGAATATATGATAACTCTCAGAAATGGAAAAGAAAAGATAAGGTTTATACTTTATTCTGCCATATAAACCTACCTCTGTCCTCTGGGATCAGTGACAAACACTTGGATTATGCTCTATACCTATTCCAAGACTATCCTAAAAATGCCAGGAGGACTGTTTGCTATTTTAGGATATACAGTATTTTCCACAGAACTGTCTTCTCTTATTCCTTTTACCAGAATTCAACCTGCTTTTCTCTGTAGTAACAGTGATGTACTGACTGGTGAAGAATATATATTTTTGCCAAAACTCAGGATGAACCAGTGTCTCTGCATTTTAGCAATCATAATCCATTGTTCCTGTGCTGAGTTATTGGAATCATGCACATACAGAAGCATAATAATATATTCTTGCCAGAAGGACACAAGTAATCCAGTTGGCTGCACATATAGCAGTAAAATGAAAAGAAAGAATTTTAGGGTGAATGTCAATAAAAGGTTAAATCTGATTAGTCTGACAGATTTGTACAGAAGAAGTGAGTTTGCTTGAAGTACATCAAGCTCATATCCAATGCTTTGTCTTTGTGTACATAATGCAGGAAAAACACAGTGGGGATGGGCTCCTCCCTCTTGCATATAACACAGGATCCTAGACCTGATACCCAACAACCAGATTTCACTAGACACAATGGATTTACATAAGCATTCTTAAGCACTTATTTTCTCTCCAGTCTGAATCTTTTCAGGTGTTGGGCAGCCCACACAGAGGGTTTTCAGAGCTGGAGGTACTGGAGCCAGAGGTAGAACCACCTCTCTGGGTTTGAACCTAAACTTGATCATAGTTTAGAACATGGTTATGGAAATCAATATAGACCAAAGCCTCATTTCCACTGAAACTCTACAGTAACATCTCAAGTACCCATGTTCTGGGAACTGTGTTAATTGACTTTGTTTTCCTTGATACAATTAACTTGTTTTCATTGCTGATTGGGCAGTTTCCCCACTCACAACTGTAATCTCCTGAGAACCATCTCTGTGGCTATAAAGGATTTGTGCTTCTTGGATGAGAAAAGTGGTGCAAAAACTATTCAGAATTTTCTTCCTACATCTTGTTCAGTCTCCTGCCTTTCAGAGTGATATGCATAACTAGGGAAAAGTCCAAGAACAGTCAGCATACATTAATTATAATTCTCAAAAATACCATTCCCAACCTTCAAGCTTGTGGCTCATAATGTGGAGGTGTTCTCCACACATTTAGTAAGCCCCACTCTGGATCCTTATACAATTTTCCCAGTCTCTCTTACTCCCAAATAAACATTTAGTAGCTACAATACAGCACAGCAAAGATTATTATAGTTTAATGAGCTTATTTTTACAAAAAGGGAAGTTGCACCTGTCAGTTAAGACAGCCTCTTGCTCCCAACTCTGCATCATATCTTTCAGTAATCCAGATCTTGAATTCTCTGAAGTTGTGATAGGAGACAATGGTGAAGGGTGCAAGAATAGAGATAGGATGTCTTCTGCATCTGTCAGCACCTAGAGGTTAAACCCAAAAAACTGATTTTATATTTAAATGCAAAGAAGGAGAATGAATTAGTGAGAACTGCATCACCTTTAATCTGTTTCTTGATCATTTTTAGGAGGAGGGAAGGTAATAGTAGAAAAATATCTGCCTGCACTGCTTTAGAACTCACCTCTTATGTTTAAATATAAAGTGAGTCACAAATTATCATTTTCTATTCTGCTCTATGCTTTGCATTTGTGAAAATAATGATTATTCATGTATATTGGTCGTCTGTACACATTTTCTTCACTGCAAGATAAAGTAACTCTCAGTTGTGCATTGGGGTGATAATTGAATTAGATTGTGTGTGATTTGCTAGATGTGACAGAGGTAACCTTCAAATCACTCTCTTTTATGATAGATACAGCAAACCTCCACACATGCTGCATTTGCTAGGGGTTATAAAAGAGTACCCTTCCCACCTTGCCAATAGGGAGCTCACAGACCAAGGTATTATTAATGCCCCCCTCACTGCCTAGTGTTACAGATTATCAAAAAGTGCAGAGGTGCATGGCTTATTGAATGAAACAAAGCCCTCCAATGATGGGAAGAGACAGGGAATTTTATAGACTGTGTCTGCAAATGCAAACTGAAGAAGAGGAGCCTGGGTTAGACAAAGACTGCTGTATCCATGCTACGAGTAAGGCAGTAATCTACAGATGGGTACCTTCTTGGAGTCAGGTGTTTAATAAGCTTGAAAAGCACTGCATAAGAAAAAAACCTCTGACTGACATCCAGGGGACTTACATCTGCTTTTGTACAGACAGAGATGTGATACTGCAAAAGAGTCAATACAAAAATGCTTGGATTTGCATGAGGTGCTCAGATTCAGCTATAATGTACAAGCAAGAACTCTGGGCATCATAGCCAAAAGAAAATCTAATTTGTGGGCTAGCATTAGAGTTCTATATATGAGACAGCAATTGGGGCAAGGAGGAGGAAGGAAGAGAAAAGAGGAGGCAGGAGTGACACCTTATTATCCAGGATAACTTCAATTCATTTTGCACAGGGAATAAGAAATATATCATACAATGGACTGAGAAATTTTACAGGGGACCTTTCAGGGGCTTTGTGGCAGAATAAAGCCACAAACTCTGAGTGTTGGGTCTTTTTTTTATTTCTCTTTACAGTAAATCAGTATAGTTCTTGCTAAGAAATGTACAGGTTTACTGCAACAGTATTTGTTATATAGCAATTACTCCATGGATTTACAGCATATGATTGAGTGCAACAGCACGAAAGGAGTCAGATTGAGCCCATATTAAACACACTGAATGCATGAGGGGGTTTTCTTTGTTTTTTTCTCTTATAAAGGAAATGTTCCTAATGTCAACAATTTATCAGTTTGCAGCTCTCACCTGCTTGCTTTTCTCTTTGGTTTTAATTCAAAACAGCTGTGTGAAAACTTATGTATGGAGTTATATACTGAAGAGAATCAATTGCTTCAAAAAAATCATCAAGATTTTTTTCTCCTGAACCTAAGTCCTACTGCTTTTTTAATACATATTTAACAAAATTAAACTCAATCAGTGGGTGAATCTCAGACTCATAGAGAAATCTTAAAATAATCATGGGAGTTATTAAGTAAATATTTTATAACAGATACCAGATATATATTTATACATTTTAAGCTTAGTTATTTTATGATATTATACATATTTCCATGTTTTATATAAAGTAGCAACTGTTATGAATCAAATGGAGTAAGATTGCCACATCTTCAGACTACTTATTTTCCTCTTGACAGTGGTAACAAAAAGCTTTTCATGGGAATTTTGAAGAAAAATATGGTCAGGAATTTGCTTCAGTAGCCTTCAGGAATCTCTGTACACTTCAATATACACGCTAACAACCTCTTGGAGCATCATATTTCAAAAAATGTAAGATTCTGTACTTTTTTTCAGTTTCCATAAGTAGATAGTGTTGATATGAGAAGGGAGATACAAACATAAACTCAGATATCAAATTATTCTCTCATACAGAAAAAAAGGAAGCAGCAGATCTCTCTCCATCCCTCCTGAGTACCAAGAAATATGTGAAGTTTCCAGTCACTCTCTTTTTAATAAACCTGTTTTAAATGGATTTCCACTTGCCATCAACATTTCTCTGTTTCTATCTTTAATTCCTTCTTTTTAGAACCGCTCATTCTTTTCCTGCATCATACTCTTTCCTCTGAACAGGTTCTACCCCAATAGTCTCATTAATTTTGAATAGTCTCTGTTAGCTTGCACCTTGTCAGTTGTGCTTACCAGCATCTCAGTCTGCCATTACTTCAGCTTGCTGCCATGATGCAGGATGGCGTAGAAGCTTTTTCTGGTCTCCACCATTATCCTCTGACTCTGGTCTCTCAGCTGGAATTCATTATGCTTCAATATACAAATGCTCGTCCCTAAGCTACTCATACTTAAAGGGAGATCTGGCTACGCTTCAGATGTGGCATAACTTTGAAGAAGGGCAAAGCTCCTTTCCAAAATCCATGCTGTTACCTAAGACAAAGCAGGAAACTGAGAGAGTGATTTAATATCTTAACACAAACCTGAGCAGCACAAAGACACACGTGCTCATTATGGAAAAAATATTTCCCTCAGTAGATTTGCTTAAAGCAAGCTCTTTGGCATTGAGACTGTTTCTTCTTCTCTCTTTATGAAGGGATTGTGCAATGGGGAGCCAGGCTTCATGGGCACCATGGGACATCACCAGGAGATAGAAAATCAGCATCTGAAGGAAAGAGCTACTCTCATGTCAGCTGTGTGAGAATCATTGCCCCCAAATTTAGTTTCAGTCATCAAATCAGTCTCCTGCTCCTACTTGTTGATATGTATTGGACTGAAAGGAGAGCATTTTTGTTTCCAAATGAGGTTAGATTAAGAAAAGCAGGTGTATGAGACACTGTAGAGTCCACTTTTCCACACTTTGGCTGTTCATCTCATTTTCAATTCTGATAATTAACTGAGCTAACCTTCAGCCAGTACTCTTTTTTTTCCATTTCATTGTTATATCTGGCACACAACTCATTGTTTCTGTGCCAGTCACAAAAGAATTGCTTTGCTTCTTCTCTGCCCTGTGCCTTGCTCATTTCAATGATATAGGCTTTTGTACATATCCATTGTGCCAGACTTCCCCAGCTGCTGGCGGACACCTCTCTCTGCAGATCCCTCTGTTTTGTTGCTCTGCCTCCAGAGCTATGGATAGGAGGCTGAGTTCTTTCCAAAGCAACTCAATGAGCTTAGTTTAAGTGAAGAAAAAAAAAAAAAAAAACAATTGGCAGCCAGGGCAACAGAGGCTTTAAATATTATGGTGTTAGAAAGCACCAGGAGTTATAGACAGGAAGAAAATGGAAGAGAGAAAAATACTGGAAGGGAGAAAGCAAAACATAAAAAACAATAAAGTGGTCAAGTGACAACTTCAGCAAGCTAGAAACAGTCTATTGCATTAGTCACTGGAAATCTGTTTTGCATGTGGGCAGGAAATACTGCCCAGTGAATGACAAGACAGCTGTTTCCATTGATCTGGTTTCATTGTCCTCTCTTTATTCCTTCAGTCTTCTCTCTCATTTGTTGTTTCCTTCTAGTTCTTTGAATTACTTCTTTGCACTGTAGATTTTTCAGTTGGATTTTGAAGCAGCAATGGAGAAATAATTAGAAGAGAGAGTAAAGAACATGTTTCTCTAGATCTGATGTAACATTTCGTTGCCCTCTCCCAATAAGCTTTTTTTCAATAGCACACAATTATATGTGTGTGACCCTGGCAACTTCTGGTCACTTCTGTCCATAAGTGCCATTAACAGTTCTCACAATCTTATCATCAGTTTTGTCATATTTAATGCTTTTCTTGAAGCCCCATCTCTCATATTCATATCATTATGTGACAATCTCAAGTTATATCCTTTGAAAAATAAATGAAGAGTGGGATTCATCTCACCTAATTTAATCTGAGTAGAATGTAGACACCTACATCTCAGCCAACTCCCTAGGCTGACTTCATAATCAATGAAAAGAATTAGGAATTTTAAAACTTGGTTCCTCTGATCTATTTTAGAAGTTTATTTTAGGATGAGATATTCTGCAACCAAGAAGTGCCTAATTCTCCCCACTGACAGGGGAAGCTCAGGATGAATAGCTGATCTGTAGATGATGATATTTGGTCAGATAAAATCTTTTTTACCTGTGGAACTTCTGGGAAAAAAAAATCAGAATGCAATGTCTAATAGAGATAACTTTCTAATTACTATAACATTAATATGCAAATAAGAATAACCACAAATATTGTATTTAAAACCCCATATACTTCAAGAATTTCAGGTTTTCATTTCTTTAGTCTATTTGATGAGCAGGCTGATTTTCATCTTTTTGCTATATTTGAGTACCTGAAACTGATAATAAATACTGCTTTAAAAATACCATTTCCCCATCTCTTCAAATATTTCTTTGTCTCTCACTTCACCTACCTTGCAGTTCTCTCACTTTCCATGGCTTTTTTTCATATTCTGGTATTCACTGTATTGACTTCTGCAAGGGTATGTGGAAGGCAAGAACATACAAGGATATCTGACCAATGGCCTTTTCAGTGTAAAAGGAGATAAGTGAAGGGAGAAGGGTTAACAAGACAAACAAGGTAGACAAAGGATAGATAATAAAGACAATGGTAAAGACCAAAAGTCTCCAGGTAATAATTGCTGGACCATGAAGAAGCTCCAGGCACAAGTTTGGAGAGGATCAGCCTCAAGACATTTCTGTGTCTGTGTGAATGCTGCAAGGTCTAAGGTGCCACTTGTGAGGTAACAAGAGAGGGAATTTGGACAAGGGTGTGGGGACAGCCTAGCCTGACCTGTGATGTCATCCCCAGAGCCAGTGGGGTCCCTGTGCCACCCCCTGGAGTGAGTGGGGGCCTTGGCCCTAGCCACTGGAGTGGGAATGGTGTGTGCCCCCAGCAGCAGCCACCAGCAGGTGAGGCAGGCACGAGTGAGGAGCGGGAGGGACTCGGCCCTGGCAGCCGGCATGAGAGCACGGACCGCAGCCTGTGTGCCTGCTGCCAGCTGCTGGGCAGGGCACGGCTCTGTGTCTGCCCCAAATCATCTCTGGGGCATGGGGGGTCACTGGCAAACCCCACACAGGCCCAGCCCGTGAGTGAGGGACCTGGGAAGGGCAGGAGGGCACAGGGTCTGGGCAGGGAGGGCAGCTGGACAAGCACCAGGACCACACCAGTGCTTGGGGGACAGCTGAATGTGCAAGTGCTTGTGAGCCCAGACTGGTGCATGTGTGCTAATGTGACCTTTAGAAAACTCCAGAAAATAGCTGAGATTTTTATAACTGGTGAGAAAAAAAAAAAAAAAAAAATCCCCCTCCTATACTTTTCTTTTAGCCAGAGTTTGAGGTTTTCTTCTCTTTTTTATGCACTATATCTGGCTGCATTTGACACACCTTGTAATACTTATCCCAAGTAGAGCTGTGTGCAACTTGGCAGTTTCACTTCCCAGGGGCTCATGCAATTACAGTCTGTCAAACATATATCACTTAGCTAAGCAACAACTAAGGAGAGCAATGATAACCTACAAATTTTTCATGGAAAAGCACTGCAGAAGGAGAAGCACTATTCCAAGAGACAAAAAGAGATTATAGCTTCATAAAGAATAATGAGATAAAATTAAGAAGGGTGTTTGTTTTGATTATTCACCTTGTTACTCCTCTAAGAGAAATATTAGAAACTCTGTCTCTTGGAAAAATGCATTGGAAACAGGACAAAGGTGAAAATAAAGAACAAGCCACAGGATAAAAAGACAATAAGTTTGAGTGAGAGCTGATGCTTTTTCAGGCTTTTTAAAATGGGGTTGTTTTGGGGGTTTTTTTGACAGAAAGGATTGTGAAACTATGTTCTTTGTTGTCTTTGGGTATTCACTCACTGTTTGTCAGATTTTCAACAGATTAAACACTCCTGTATTTTCTTCTGAGTTGGTATTTGTAGTACAGTTTCATTCTATTTTCTGACTTCTGAGGAAACAAAACATATACTTGTTTTTCTTTTCCTTTTCTATTTTTTTTTTTTTTTTTTTTTGGTAATATTCTGGGTCTATGCTAAACAGATCACTGTTCAACAGTTTCATGGTGAACAAAAGAGTAAGAAATTACTGTATTTTCATCTCAAAATGAAAATAATAAATAGTCTGCAAAGGGCAAAGGTTGACTGTTTCTTGCAGAATCTAATTTGCTAAGCATTGCAAATTAGACCAAGAAAACTGATTATGTGTGAGATTTTTACTTCATTCTGTACTCTGCTATTCCATAAATGGTTGCAGGATAAACCTAGTCAATTAAGATAAGGTACTGTATATTGTTCAGAAAATATATTATGCCTTTTTGAAAGTAAGTTTCTGGTTTTTCATCTCTTTTTGAAGTTTTCTTTCTTATGGAAAAAGCCTCTGCTTTCTGTGTTCTTGTTTGAGCTCACAGTACATTTTATGATCTGAAATAAAAAGTCTACATAAAAAACATTGCAACATTTAAAATATTATACATTAGTTTACTGACCCCTATCATCAACAGTAAGATATCTGCCATATTTCTAGTGATAGTGTTAAATCTGTGATATATTATTTGATATCTTATTATACAAAAACATACTATATATAATTCTATATTATACTACCTTTATAATTTTATAATAACTACATAACAATTCAATGTCAGAAGAAAACAAGACCATGCTTAGAAAAGAGCATTGTCCTAGAAGGACCAAGCATCTTTCATTTGATTTTCAGATGCTCAGTCTTGAAGGTGAAATCTGGAGTCCCAGCCCAGTTATCATAATGTCTTAGAAACTAAAATGCTTGGGAGCAGCATCCATTCAGAAATCCACTATGTTAAAAAAAACTTAAACACTGAAATGAGGAAAAAAAGGTTGCATGTAAAATACTATTTTGTCTGCAGTCATAAACACCTATAAACATCTGTGTCAGTGGTTACATATACCTGGTATGTCTATCTGAAAGTAGTTTACTGGGTTTAGAATTTACACTAGAACCCAATGTCTTTTCTGTGAAGTCTCAAGTAAGTTTTAACCCTGGCTAAGAATAATCCATAATGTTATCAATGTTTTTCATTAAACAGAAAAGAACATATAAGGGAAGTTACTCCCTTTCCTTTCCTTTCCTTTCCTTTCCTTTCCTTTCCTTTCCTTTCCTTTCCTTTCCTTTCCTTTCCTTTCCTTTCCTTTCCTTTCCTTTCCTTTCCTTTCCTTTCCTTTCCTTTCCTTTCTTCTCTCTTTTTTTTTTCCTTTTCCTCTCCCCTTCCCTCTTGTCTCTCTTGTTTTTTAAGAATGCAAACCCTGAATGAGGCTTTGGGTTCTGGTTCCTCCTTCCACATCTGCCCATGTATTCTGCATTGTAAAGACACTGAGAAAATATAAAATAAAATAAAAATGTAGAAGCCAAATGTATGTTTTCTGCCTTACATCTGAGAACTGACAGTGTTAGGCCACCAGCACCTTGAACCCTGCATCCCCTTCTGCAGGACAGCTTCAATAAAGATTCCATGCTGTAATCTACAAGCATGCTTCAGCTTGAAGATCTATTGTTTCAGTGATAGACTGTCAATGATTGCAGATATAATACACACCAAGCTGAATTAGGGCTAATATTCTGAGTGGTAAAACTGATACAATAACAAGAAAGATTATTTTCTCCTTGCTGGTACAACCTTCCATTTCTGGGAAAAAACAGAAGGCAAAGGTTGCTCTCCTGATTAGGCATCCCAGAAGCAATATATTCTCTGTTACTAGGGGTTAAATTGAAAATTTACAGCAGGAAACCCCAAGCTCTCAGTCACAAAAGAGACATGGAATTATCCTCCAGGGAATAAACCCTTCCTCAACAAAAAAAAAAAAAAAAAAAAAAAAAAAAAAAATCCTGCATCTATCAATTGGCTCAGAAAACTGATGAGCATTCCCTACTCCTGGTAGATATGACTTGAAGATAGAAGATGTACATTTATTAATTACCTTGAGTTACAGAGCATCATGTGAACAGTGGTTTTCAGCTTATCATTCCCACAAAAGGATGGCTTTGCCTATTAAATGGTGGTGTCAGAGAGGCTGGGGAGGATGCTTAGAAGATAAAGTACTCTGCTTAGGTGACTTCAGACTCAGTTCTTAACATGGAATCCACTGCCATTTCACAAAATCAATCTTTCTCAACTGCTGGAGCAACACTAGAAAAATATTTAAAGCACAGTTATATTGATGTTACTGGATATCATCTACCCAGCTAAAGAGTGTTGAAATATAGATTATAAATTTTAGAGTCAAAAAAGTCCCATTGCCACCATAGAATTTTTTAACTAAGCAGAATCCAGCTCACCCTCTCAGATATGGACATGAAATAAGCCTTCATCCTGGGCAAGCCAGGGCAAAATGGAAGGTCTGTGATAAGGA
This sequence comes from Muscicapa striata striata, assembly GCA_030060385.1. Classification (NCBI taxonomy): domain Eukaryota; kingdom Metazoa; phylum Chordata; class Aves; order Passeriformes; family Muscicapidae; genus Muscicapa; species Muscicapa striata. The sequence continues at coordinate 2,436,857 of JAREIS010000099.1, read as the reverse complement.
CTATGCAGACAGAAACTGAAGCCCTATGCACATGGTGTGCTCTGCTTCCTTTTTCCAAAGGCTCCAACACAATCAAATGCCTGAGGCACAATGGTGTGTGCAGGCCCACCACAGGCAAAGTCAGGGCACAGGAATAAATAAATGCTATGGCATCACTGCCAGAAAAAACACTTGGTTCAGTGGTTTGGCTTACCAATTAGTGTAGGCAACCCATAGCTTCTAATAAGTAATTTAAGCCACCTGCATATAAAAATGACTTAATAGAAACATGTGGAATCTGAATAATTTTTAAGCAGGTGAAGTAAGCTATTTTCCATGTTGCACAAACATAATAAGGTCATTTAAGAAACAATTATAAGGCAACACAGGGTGAATAAAATATAAAACTAGAATGACTGATGGCCAGTATAACCTATCTTAGCTTCCATAATTGCCTATGTGTTCTACAAAGTTAAGTAAAGGGACACATGCAATTTAGTTGCTACTGTATGATTAACTATTACCATGGAAATAGGATGATTCCAGAGCAGACATTTAGCTCAAGGAATATAGAATTAAGCGATGTTTTCTTCACATTGCTGGTAGGGGTTTTTTTAAATTGTACAACCTTTTTTAAATTTATAACTTGAGAAATGTTCTCGCTCACTGTTAAATGTCCATCAGCCTTCCAGAATTCATCACTGAGTACCCACACAGTGGCTGTCACTCAGACAGTTGTCTACCAGATAATTCAACCTACCCTGCTATCTTCTCCAAGGGAGTGAAATAGCCACATAACAGGAGCTTAAATGGTGGTTTTATCCAGAAGATTATTCTGTTTGTGAAGCAGCTGATTTTGAAAGGTTAAAAGTCCTTTACATGCTTTACATCCATCAACAAAACAGTGCACTGATAAAAGTGAAGTTAAAGTAGTCTCCCTAATTATAATCAAATTGTACACGATATATTGCATAAAGCCTCCAAAGTCTGCTAACTTATCCATACTTTTCTGGCTCTTAGGTACTTATGACTACACAGGTTTGCTTCTTATAAAAAGTAGATTATTCCTTATCAGCTGTTTGGAAAAAAAATCTTGATTTTACAGTCTATCAAAGCTTGACATGAGAAAGACAAAAAAGTTTTGTATATCACTGTTGACAGAAATATTTCTCCTATTTTAAGCTAGTTAATATAACTTTTAATTAGGGCTTTTACTTAGAGGATTATGGACATTTCTCTAGTCAGTAACAAATTTCAGATTTCATGCAATCAAACCACAAACCTTTGTGCTGTGGAAAAGAACACTGCACATAACATAAATGGATTCTTAAATATAAGTATTATGACCTTGAGATTTAAATACATGTACCCAAATAAAAATCATGACTCCATGCAAAAATCCAACAACAAAATTGGGATGTAGCTGTCTTTTGATACATTAAACCTGGATGACTTATTGTAAATTAATCAAAAATGTAGAACTCAGCAAGAGAATGCTTATTAAAATCCCCTTACATAGGTATTTCTCATTAGCTTTGAAAAGCTGCTATAGCAAACACTTCTCTAAGCTTAGCACCTTCCTGCAAAAAAACTGAACATGTTTTTTCTATTCTACTGAATGGACTGTAGTAAGTAGCAATTCTAACCAAAGCCTTAATTAATTATATAACTAACTATACAGTCCTTTTCAACACTGCCTTACAATCACAGAATCACACAACACACTGAGTTGGAACGGACCCATCAGGGTCATCAAGTCCAAATCCTGGCCCTGTGTAGGACACCCCAAGAGTCACATTATGTGCCTGTGAGAGTTGTCCAAACAATTAATACCATTGACCTTTACAATATCCTTGTAAGTAACTAAATTTTTTCCCACTGAAGAAATGAAGCAATGGGAAATAAATATTTTATCAACAATCCCACTAAAAATCAAAGGCAAGATATCCGTGCAAAGCACCTGTGTCCCAGTCAAGATAAAAATACTAATCCAAAATATTTGGCATAGTACAAAAAAAAGGTTGACAGCTCACAAGTTTCCAGATTCTGGTTTAAGGCACTATTGCAGTTAATTCTAGAGTCGTAATAACCCAATATCCTTTTTTCTGACAGACACTGCCTGCAGGCACAGGAAACAAGGTTCTTCTGCTGATGGAAAATGAGATATTTTAGCCAGTTTGGAAGTTTGGGGTCATGGTCTGAAGGCCAGGCAAGAAGGACTCATGAAGTAATCAATTTTATGTCTTTATGTCCTAAAGAATTCTTGAAAGACAAATTAGAATCAAAATAGATAGTATTGATTTGGGTGAACTTTACTTGAGAATTTTGAAATCTAGCAGACACAGCTCTAGAAATCTCTTCTCAAATATCCTTATCTCACAGCCACAATGAGTCTGCCAGTCTGTCAAGCAACTGTGCCCCACAGCAGCCTCAGGATAATTCACCTGCCACTGCTTGAGCTTAGTTTCCACACCTGAAGTTGTCTATTCTTCTAGAAAGGAAATTTGTCTCTTAATATTAAAACTGTCTTTCTTCAAAGACTTTACATGAAATAAGAATGGAATTTTCCCTTTGTGTTCAGTTTACTATTTAAGTTTTTAAAAAACTAAAGTTTTATTCTCCTGAATAACTGAAGTCATCTGCTGCCTCTCATCTAAACTGCTCTTTGGGGCAGGAATTGCCTAAGAATTATCTTCAAAACCACACACTCCACCTAAATGGAAAGCAAACCTATAAGCACAGCCTGCTCATGCCTTCCAAATTATGGAAGTGTGCCAGGTAAGTCTGTATGCTGCTAGGCACACTGCTTGCACTCAAGTCTGCATTTCAGATTTGTGGATGGCAGTCAAGCAGGATGCAGAGCACATTGCATTTAAAACCTCTTCAGGGGCAACTAGTCTCATCCCACGTAAAGCTAAACCACTATGGAAATATAAAATGATAGAGAGGTGATGAAACATTTTTAGGTTAAAAGTCTATTCATTCCCACATCATATCCTTGTGTTTCACACAAACTTTATAATGATGGCTGAGATGTGCTGTTCAAGGGAAAGAATACTAAATATAAGAATAGTAAATCAGATTTTTTTTTAATAAATGGTACTAACTAAATATTTAGCAGCCAAACACGTTGGTCAAAGCTACATCCCTCTTGTATTTTGTAAGACAATGTGGATTAAAACATTTTCAAACAGAATAACAGTTTTTTGAGATTCTTTAAGTATATAAAGAAGGACTTTGACTCCACTGTTGCAGTCCTTAAGCAGCGGGAGGAAAAAACTTTTGTTACATTAGCTGCTTATTGTGAACACACTCAACATTTTCCTACCTCTTAGGAAGTGTTTTCTAGCTCAGGAGTAAAAGTCCTTCAGAAGTAAAATGTCTTTATTCACTAATTTTCTTGTAATGCCTAGTACATTAGGACTGAGACCTGTGGCTTTAACTACTGAAAATATAATGTAGATGAGAAACATCTGCAAACTATTTCTGACTCTAAAGAATGCAGTCTATGGTGTGCAAGTATCCAGAATTTCATTACACAGCCTTAAGAATTATTTCTTTGCATGATGCAAAGTGTTCTGAGGGATCTTATCTCTTATTGAGCATTGACAGTAACCGCCTTGGAGTATTTCTGTCTTCAGCATACTGATGTGTAGGCAGTGCAACTGTCTGGAAAGTGTAAGCTCATCTTTGGGTAATAAGACTCTGTTAGGAAGTAAAACTCAACATATAGGACTAGGATTGTTCACTGAAGCAAACAAATCAAGTAATAATCTGGAGATTGGTAATCTCAAGATTCCTTGCATGTTCTGTAGTGTGTAAATCACCTCTCACTCTCTTTCTGACAGAAAAGCCAAAGGGTTCATCTTCAAGAAGTCTCTTTCCACTGCCTTAGTTACCAATTCTAGCACCAGAATGAGAAGGTAATTAATGACTTTACTTTCACCTTGGGACTCTCTCAGTCCCAAAGGCAAAAGTAAGATGAAATAAAACATGTTTTGGAAAAAAAGAAAAATCTATTCAAAAAATCAGTATGGAACTAATCCTGACTAAAGAAAAACTCCCGTTAAGTTAGGGCCTGATAGTAGACAGGGCCATTTGAGTTCTGAGCAAAAGCACATACCAGCATATTTATTTTGCTCTCTCTGGGAAGAGAAGAGAAATGGTTATACTCAGTAACTAACTTCCACTAATGCACAGGTGCCCATCATCACTGTATGATCACTAGTCTGTCTGACAATTAGCCAATACACTGATTTTTATCACTTGCACAACAGGGTCATATTTTCTTTTCCTGCAGAAGCTCTCTTTAAATAGCACCTTTTAGAGACAGCTGAAGTTCATCAGTTGATGATAGGAACTAGACAGTGCCATCTGCCTCAGCAGCAGTTCAGGTAATAGCAAAGAAAAGCTAATTGCCAAACATGAAATGTGCAGGAGTAGATTTTTTTTAAAAAAAATAACTTCCCATTAAAATTGGATCTATATGGCACTCTGTGATATTCTGAGGAAGCACTCTGAGTCAGCTCTAAAAAAGCTTTGTAACCAGTGTAAGTATCCTGTGTTGAATATTATGTTATCACAGTTTTGTTGCTTTTGGTAACTAAGATCTTTGGCTGACACCCACAGCACTCAAATGCAAGCTGCATACCAGCATAATAGCTGTACTTAAGAGGTATGCACATTTTTCCTCCTTTCCTGGGCTAACAAAGGTTATCTCCAGGATACTGTTAAGGGAGAAGGATTACTGGAGTCACTAAAGGGGTGTTGCATATCCAGGTCTCTTGTATCCCAGCTTGCATGGAAGGTGCTCAAACCAGAGCAGCTGCATGGAGGAGCTCAGCAGCAGACACTAGTGGTGACTGCTGACTCAGGGGCCAGAAAGGCTGAGATGGGTAACTCAGAGGTGGGCACACAGCAGGAAGATCTCCTGATGGAAGGAAGCTTCAGATGGCCTCACAGGGACAAAACATTCCACTCCCTCCAAGGGCAAGGCTAACAGCCAGGACTGCATTTCCCCTTCTAAGATCATTTTGCAAGTACACAGAAGGAAGAGGTAGGAACACACTTAAACTGCAATGATGACAGTAATATTGCTTCTGTTTTTCATTTAGTTTAAAAGGAATAAACGTATCTGCAGTCAGGGCAGTATCTGAAGTCTACCTCATCCCAGATGGATTTTCTCCATTCTGGGCAACAGATTCAAGCTCTTCTCTCCCAGTGATTCCTATAACAGAGATACCAATTTATTTTCACACAGTAGCCTGGGTTCAACAGGAAAAGTTTCCTTGGCACCAGAACTTAGTTCCTTAGGCAGTTTGCAGCAAAACATGGGAAGTACAGGGTTTGTCTTCCAACAGGGAAGTGAGTGATCCATGGACCTTCCCAAGTGATCATCTACTCCATCACACAAGCCAGTATATCAGGGAGAGAGCAGCAAAGGGGCTAAAAAACAAGCTCTTGGCACTCTGGAAAACTGTGCTACAAAGCAGCTGGAGCCTCTGGATCTGCAGCCATCCTGCCAACCTTGCAGCTGTGGCCACCATGCCCCTGCAGAGTGCTCCAAATGCACAAATGTTCCTGCCCTTACAAGAATTTTAGCTCTCAGTGCATAGCATCACAGAAAAAATAGGAGCCTGGATGTCTGCTGTAGGTCTGTGAATACTATCCAGGCAGCTGACTGCCCGACTCTGAGGAAGAGGACAGGTAAAAACAGAAATTTCCATGAGAAGATTACCTCTAAGCAAAGGCAGGTTGCTGGAACTACTGCCTGTATAGTATCAGTACTATAGTAAAAATTTAGCATATACCTCTGTACAATATCTTTCAACCAAGCTCCAGTAGGTATTTATACTACCAAGTAAAACTATGTCATATTTTAAAGATTCTTTTGCTGGCATGTACACAAAATTTCTTGGACTCTTGCACTGATTAGAGTGTAATTTCTATATTGGGGATCATTAGAAAAATTAAAACAATGTCTCCTGTAAAATTAAACACAAGCTGCATGGGGAATCTGTACAGCCCTATTCTCACTTAAGAATTTGGCAATAACACCCAGCCCTCTGGGCCAGTATCTGTGTAATCTAGATGTATTATTATTTCTGAAGTGTCTGTGACAGTGGTATCAATGCACTGAAGTTTGCCAAGAATCTGAACTCCCAAAACAATGTCTTTGAAAAACTATGCAAAAAATTGCCTTTTCTACTACTTTCTAAACTGTAGCATAAACTTATAAAGGTCACATTCTGAAAGTTTGCATGAAACAGACTGCACACACTTCATCTTATTACTGCCTGTCCAGACATATTCAAACTAATAAACAATATGAGAATTTTTTAAGAAGAATCATGTCTTGCTCTGCTTCTGAGTCACCAGGAATGAGAACATCCAGTTTTATGCCCACTAGTTTTAAGTTTAGCATCAGGAAAAATCTTTGGTCCATCACAAAACTCAAAGTAAATATCTGTCCTTTTCCACAATACAGCATGCCTGTCTTTTTATTGAACTTCTTAATCTCTTGAAAATTCTCCTTTCTTTTTTTTTTTTTTTTCAGACTATCTGCAGACTGTCTTTGACAGGATTACAGGAACCATGTCTAAATTATGCTTTTCTATGAAGCAGTCTTGGACAGCCACAGCCTCTCTGATCCAAATTCCCATGAGCCAGAATTGTTGGATTTGGCAAGTCTGCAGTTACACATGGCCTCCAGCTGTTCTGTGATAGGTTAGGAAATAAACTGGCCTTCATCCAGCTCAAGGGATTCATGTCAAAAGCTGTATAACAAGAATTATATGTGTGCAAATGTAAACATTCAGATTTTATTCCCTTATTTCCAGCAGTCCACAGATAATTAGTGTATTACTAATAAAACAGAGAAAATGGCCTTTTCTTCTTGAAAAAGAAAAGGATATATTTAATTCAAGCTGAGAACTATATGAAGTCTTCAGCATTAAACACAACCTCCTGACAAGCATATATAAAAATTATAGCTATTTCACTAGCTATAGTTTAAGCAACATATGCATAGTTCTCATACAGAAACAGTGGTTCAGAAAAGACTGAATGTTCATTAACAAAGATATAAGCACCTATATTTTTGTTCCAAATAGTAGAAGTAGATTAATGGCATCCCTCAATTTTGTTACAAGAAATTTAGGTGAGTTCAGTTACACTTTAGTGACAGGATGTATGGTCAATCATAAAAAATTTAAAAAAGCCTTTTAAACCTTTTAAAATTAAATAGAAGTTTGTAATCAGCAGAGAAATTAAAAGCTATCCATTATCCACCAATCTTTACCACCAAAAGGCACTATAAATGGAACACAGTAAAAGGCCATGAACAGTGAGTGTCCTCTGGATTGGGTTTCTGAAGCAGAAAAGCAGAGCTGAAGCAGCAGTTGAGTTAGACAGAAATCATCTGAACAGGACTCACAAGACTAAATGCAGACCAATCTGACATTTAAACAGGATCTATGGCATCAGTTCTGAAGTGAAATAATAATGTGGAGTGATGAGTATCAGAGAGATGACTAATCAGACTAAAAAGTCTAAAAAGCAAGTTAGTAATTGCACTAGCACTTTTTGCTGGCAAGTCACCAAAAGAATCTAAGCAGGTCTTGCCATTGTTTTGCTAGAATCATGACTGGAATTTCTTAGCTCTTCAGTAGGTACCAAGAGAATGATGTACAATGAAGGATTTGCACTTCACAAAACTTTTGACAAATAACAATATTCTGAGGCTACTAGCTGCTTTGAGTATAACTGCCTATATTTCAGTAAGATTAAATTTTTATTAAAAGAGTTTTTCCTCCTTTTCTTCTCTTACTGTGAAAATTTGTATACTCTACTGCTGTGAAAGTTTTTTCTACTTGAGAAAAAATAAAAAAGATTAAGAAAAAATGACCTAAATGATGACAATAATTTACATTCCCAGTAAAAAAAAAAGTTGCATTTTGAAAAGTATTTGTATCGTAACTGTCTCTACATAGACCAGTTGAGATTATGCTAATCTTTATATTGGCTGGTGGTGAGATATAAACCTGATCCTAAGAGTTTGCAGAATAAGTGATGGGTATCAGGGACTACCTGGGTCTGTAAGTGGAAACTACTATGTTCTTACTAGAGATATCACTACTGCTGCTAACTTAATGTAGAGAGTATTACAGGGGACTCAGATTATATGGTAATGGAACAGTCTTAAAATGGATTCCAGGATCCTAAGATACATAGGATGAGATAATTAAGATATATAGAGAATACAAAACAAAAAAACTAAACAGAGGAGGTACATCTACCCTCCTGGGAGATAGGCACCACAAGCACTCTATTCTCACTCTCACACATATTTGGCTGCCCTGGGTCATGTGCCACTGCCCATTGCCTGCAAATCAGGGGAGCCAGGAGATCAGGATGCTGCAAAGTGTCACAGTACACACCCACAGCTCAGTTCCAAAATAACCTAAGGGACTTGCACAACATCAGAAAAAAAAAAAAATTAGAGATCATTATGGAGGAGAAACAAGGATTCCTAGCTCCTGGGCAAAGGACAGTATAGATTTATAGTGTGAAAGCTGACTGAGAAAATGAATGTGGAAGAAAAGGATCCCCTACAACCATCAGTGTGTTACCAAATGCCCGAGCAGGCTCTGGCTGTACTTCACAAGGAATCTTATGCTATTCCCCACCTGCCCCAGTAGATTTACCTTCTCATCAATAATAAAGAATTTGCTTTCCCCAAAAGCCCTGGCAGACTAGAAGTAAAACATCTTTGTGTGTACTCAAAGATAAAGCAAGCACTTGTAGCTTTCGCTGATTAGCAATTACAAGATTAGCCCTGGGAGGAAAAATTCTGTAAGATTTATAACTGGAAAGCATTTTTATAGGCCTTTGTGGACCATCTGGTAGAATTTAACAGAAAACTCTGCTTACCTCATAGAATTCTTTGCTGGCATTTTCCATTATATCTAGGGCTTTTTCTGTGAGGAATCTCTCCATACATTTTGCTGACACTAAGATTCCCTGGATGACAGAATGAGCTCTGCATTCATTATAATGGACAACTTCTCTCCAGTCTTTCATCCTACCATTGTAAATGAAATGACACTTAAAAAGGACATTTTGGGCTGTTTCCTGGAAGGACATTATGCAATTCTGTTCCTTCCTTAACCTATAGGGCAATATCACCACACATCCAATATGGGCACCACGCATGATATATGCCCTATAGCTCCTCTGCTGTCCTCTTTACCATTCTTAAGAAAATAAAAAAAAAGAGCTAATGCATGGTTCTGCCATTACTTGTGTCCATAAAGTAGCAGACTATTGCAAGATAGCCTATATTTGTAGTATTTGAAACTCTGTTTTTCCTCTCATTCAGACTAAAGGCTTTCTTCTCCCTGCATGTGACCAGTCTCTCACAGGAGACCTAGTTTGGCACAGCAGCATCATGAAAAAGGCATCAGGGTAGATTCTCCATGATGTAAATTAGAGTGTTCCAGTCCAATCACATCCCCACCAAGGTCCTCAAATGAAACCTCCTACTGAGATACAAGCTACTGGGTTTCCATCTGTGTGTCTCTTGCTGTCAGTGGCTATTGTTTAAGTAAACACTGGTTTGTATTACTCTTTTTTTTTTTAATTCAATACATGTTGAGGCCTGTTTAAAAGGAAACAAAAATTGCTGTATTAAAAGACTAGTATTTTGAGCATCTTGTGATGTAAATTGCTAATTTAAAACCCAAAATATTGTTAAAGTGTCTTTATTTAATAGCAGACGATTGCAAGCTGTAATTTGCAAGCTGTAGTTGCAGATGGCAATGTTTTTCTCTCTTTTCAGCAGTACAGTAAAGTATTTACTGCAGTGATCTGCAGACAATGACATACCAACTGCAAAAGAAATGCTCAGGGGTAATACAAACTATCAGGATTCCCACGAGGTCCAGCATGCAAGGTACCTGCAACTAAAGCATGAAATTCAAATACCAATTAAAATATTAAAATCTCTTATGTGGTCTCAAACAACAACTCTTTGCAATAGACAATTTTAGTACATTCAATTGCCAAGTATGCTTCTTACACAAAACAACAACTCTTGTTTTCTCTCCTGATCTTTAATCCCTTTAGATTGAACACACTTATTTTCCAATTCAGACCTGGAGGCCCAAGTCAGGATTTGAAACTGACAGCCACCATCTGGACCACATGAGCAGAAATGGTTATATGTGATCTGGCACATGTCTAGCATACTGTTCCACTTTTTGTACATCAGGACATGCCAAAATACCACTAATGTACTAAACAAAAGCCTTGCCTTTTATTTCATTTTGTTAAACAACCCATAGATGTTTATTTTTCAGAAAAAAATTATTTAACATCATCTATTTAATAGCATTGTATGAAACATTTAAATACTGCATTCTGTACTGCCATCTAGGGGATTTAAAACCTGGAATACAGTGCTCATCGGATGAAAAAACAATAAACACTAAAAAATCAGCTATGACTGCCAAGGCAATTTCTTATGTATATCTAGTGGTTTGGATTACTTTTTCCTGCTACAATAGGAATATTTGAATAAGGTCCATGTACAGTGTCACATCTATAGAATCCATAAATAGGAGAAGACATATTATTCTATACTTCTGCTTTATGGACAAATAATTTACAAAAGCAATCTTAAAAATATATCCAAAATAAAATCAATGTCTTGCTCTGAAATGGGATTTAGAGAAAATTTCTAGCCTTAGTTCAATTACCAGGAAATATATGGGAGGGTTTTTTGCACTACAGATACTTATAAAAATATCAGACATGTTATTGTATAAAATTACAGGAAACTGAAATAAAACAGGGGAGCTACTGGAATTTTCTTCATTCAGATTATTATTTTTCTAAAGTTTTCTGAGCCAGATGGCATTACATAGTAATTTCCAGTGCATCACTGAAGGAATTGTTAGAAATTAATTTTCTATCATATTGATAGCTAGAATGATCTATAAGCTCTTCAAACATATTTGCTTTTTTCTCCTTACAGAAACCAACTATAACAAGTTCACACACTATATATGAGTGATCACTCAAAAGGGAAATGCAGAGCGAAAATCAGACTATGTAAACCAGACAAGTACAAGCCTACCTTCACTCAGACAACAGACATGGTCCATGGTTCATACCAACACATACAAAGAGATCTCTCTGAATCATCACCAGTCAATAGCTGCCAAAACATCATTGAAATAGGTGAATAATTTACACAGGCAGAGAAGCTACCTACGCATTTACATGATCATGCATTTTCTCCTAGTCCCAGTAACAGATCAATTTCCAGCCATCAGGATGAGAGATGGGACCATTTATTTTATTTTTTAATTTCCAAACCTCACATTTTGACCTGGAAAACATGTACATTGAACATTTGCAATTATGTGCTGAGAACTATTAGTTCATAAGGGCAAGATTTGAAAAGCACCTAATGAGTGTTTTTAAAACATACAGTGTGGCTTTTGACAGACCTTTTATTTGGAGCTATCCTAGGCATTATTTGATCCTGACAGAAGCTTCCATATCCAGCTGGCTGCCCCCAGTTCCCTGCTTGTCTCACTGCAAACTGCCACTAAGATGGATAAGATCCTTTATACCTCCAGTCACACACTCTACATCATAAAGTAATGTATTTCTGCCTTCTCACCCACCCACCCCATGCTCCTTTATCTTCTTCCCCATCTTTTTTATCACATTGCACCAACCCAGTGCTACAGTCCATGCCTGCCAAGACCTCTACCCTGTGCTCCCACTTGGAAGGACAAAGTACAACAGTGGCCCAGGTACCTGAGAGGGCATAAAGGAGCAGGCAGCAGATACAGGCTGTTATTACATATCTTCTGATCAATAGTAATTGTCGTTTATTAGGCTCTTGCCCAATGCAGACCAACAGGTATATCACAACTTAATGAAGGGAGAGACAGAAGCTCTGAATGTTTATTCCTATGGGACGTCATGCTACTATCTGTAATTAGCCCACAACACTTTAAAAGGGATTCATAAGGGATGATGCAGTATCTGAAAATATGACTCTATTAAGTAATGTTAGATTTACCTTCCTCAGCAGCTCCAGTCCAGGACTCTTGCACAGCTGCTGGAGCCCAGCCCAGTGTCTGGGGACCCCTGGTCTCTGCCCAGCCTAAGGGACATGGTTGCTGCTTTCCTGACTGCAGCTTCTACTAGTAGTAAAGCTGTACATATGTCCCAGAGACACACATGGACACAGAGGGCACTGACACATCTGGTCACAAGCTGTCACAGACAAGGTGCTGTCTTCAACAGCACCTTCACAGAACTCATAAAACACAAACCAGCCAGCCAAATATCCTCCTTCTCTTCAGCTGGTAGAGACAGGAGGTCACTAGTGCAGGCAGACACATGACAACCTCTAGATCCACAAACATACAAATATTCTCCATTCCCTCACAGCACCCAGGTCCCTACTTGCCAGCTACTCCAGCTTGATGCTCATTAGCAAACACACAGGCTCACACATTCATCCCTCATGCACTTGACATTTTCCAGTCTCCCTGGTTGTACCAGCACAGACCTTCTGCCCACCTAACACACCAGCCCAGACTCAAGGCCCCCTCCTCACCATCTGGACCACCTCTACATCTGCTAACAAAGCCCTCACCCCTCACACACACCTGGTTGGAAAAGATGGAGCAGTAGCTGACACCTGGCATACAGGCTGCAATCCCCCACTTCAATGCCAGTGCTGAATCCCTCACTTTCCTCTCTCACACCACTGCTTCCTTCTCCCAGCAGCTGGGAACACACAGTGTTCCTGTCCAAGTGGCTGCAAGTTAAAGCCCCACGCTCATTCCAGCCTCCCTGGCTCCAGTGGCTGCCAGCACAGGCACCTCACCCTGACTCCAGCAGCCAGCACAGAACCCACTGACACACATACAGGTCTCACCAGTGACTGACACTCAGACCTTGCAGCACACACACAGACACAGAGTGAGCTAAGAAAAGATTTAATAAGACATAAGAATATAGGACATACTGCAGAGATCAGGCACAGGGCTTGGTCAGGCAATGTACTGACCAGCACCAGTTTACAAGCAACCAATCTCCTTCCCCTGCACGTTCCCCACAGGTTTGTACTTATCTACTCATCCTTGGCAACCTCCTGGTCCAGAGTCCCTCTGGTTGACAATTTTATCTGCTACAAAGTCCAGGTTGATCTTTCTGGAAGTGGCATCTGTGGTTCCTTGATAGCCACAATTAGTGTGAGTGGTGAGGTCTGTGTTTTGTCACTGTCTCCATGTTTACTTTATCAGGTCTGTGTCTTGGTTTGGTTTTTGGCTTCCTCCTTTTTCCTTTGGATTCCCAACAAACAAGGTCCCTGATCAGATCTCTACATTACCTCCCTGGAACAAACATTCTGACACTCTCACAGGTCCCCATCAATTAGTGTGATTGATCAGCTTTGGTTCCTATCACTGCCTCCCCTATCATTTGTTCGTCAGCTTTGTGTCCTTCTATGTTCATGTTTGTAGCTTCCTCCTTTTCCAATTATCCCTTGGCAATGGAAAGGTCCTTGACCAGATACCCTTAAAGCATCAGACACTCTCCTGCACACAGCCTTGCACACACCCTTCCATCCTGTGAAAAGGCATACCAGAGATTCTGCCTTCTCCAGGCTGGCTGATACGGCTGACCCACTTGCCTATTTTTCCCCACTTTCTTTGTGGATGAAATTATTGCTTCCTTTATACCAGTGGTGACCATAAATGGAATAGTGCTAATAGAAAAAGTATCTTTTTTTTTTTTTTTTCCATGAGAACAGAACTACAGAGAATATAGCACAAAAACGGAAAAACAGTCAATATATTCGATATTTTCCAGGCTAAAGGACTTAACTGGCTTGAAAAATTTGAATGAAATAAAGTTTGAAGCACTGTTGATATAGAAAAGGATGCAAAATACAGGCTTTACAGCAGCAATTATTTTTGAGGATAACAATCTGTTCACATAAAACACCATCTATATTTAAAATAAGAAGTCACAGGAGATCAGGGGAATTACAAAGCAATGAGACTTACTGTGGTTTCAGAGAAAGTAATTAAGAGCCTAATTAAGGACAAAACCATATAAAAACAAAAGTAAAGCTTGATGGGGGAAAAAACAGCAAAGCTTCCACAAGAGGAAAGCACTTTTTCCAGCCCTGATATATTTCCTTGAGGCAATGAACACTCAAACAAGATTTTGTGGGCCAAACTCAGAGAGGAACTTGAAAAAGGCAACTAATCCATGGAAAGGACAAATTTTACTTCACAGTAGTATAAGGTAATGTACCCAAGCAGTAAGCTGACAGCCTGGAAAATTAGATCTTACTTCACCATAACCAGACTGTGCACCCAGTATCTGATAACCATAATAATAAAGTAGAAGCTTAAGGCACTTCTAATTGACTTGCAATACTTTGCATGACAAAACTGACATCTAAGGTATCCACAGCAATATGTAACTGCTATAACATGCCTACATGGACAGTCCTGAATTATACATTTTTTTATTTTCTCTAAATGGAATATATAGGGGCAGCAGGAAGTGTATCTGGTCTACTGTCTCAGTAAATAAACATCAGTTTGGAAATAAAACCTCAGTCTCCAGATTACAAGTAAGAACTGTATTTTTACTTTTCTTTACAGCTCTCTACTAATAGTAAAATATGAGGAGTGAGGCTGGAAACTCACTGGAGCTTCCAGTGTGTTCCTACAGAAGACTGTAAGAGACCTCATGGGGTCAATCTAGATAGACTGAACAGGGAATGCTTTTGAAAGATGCCAGGGAATAAAAGCAGAACATGATTTTGATGGACAATCAAGGGACCAGAATTGTGCAGGCAATTTAGACACATCCACTGAATTCTCAACTCCAGAGTACAGGAGGTTCAAAGCAAAAACTATGCCCAAGAATATATTACAGTTTGATAACATACATGTAAAATATCCATTCTGAGTTTGTACATTTGTTTTTTCAATTAACATTTTCCAACAAGGACTTTCAGTGAATAAGTTTTCTGAAAGCTTAAGCTGTTTTTACTTCAGGGGCAATCAAAATGTCAAGAAGTCACAGACAACACAGGACATCCCTGATGGAGGGGAAATCCTGGAGGCTTACCAAGGGTAGACTATTGCACCATGCTGCTAGGGCTAATGGTGAAAAGAAAACACATATAGAACTCAAAATGGGGTTCTCTTCTATCTTTCTGGACAAGAGGAAAGACTCAGAGATTAATAGATATATGTGGCAGAAGAACAACTGGATGCCAGTAAGGCAGCCAGTAAGGCTTTGTTTTCTTTCTTCCTAGTGCACTAGGAGACAGACATGGTGACCTGCCAAGGAGAGCTTTGAACTAGGGGTCCACATCCAGAGGTAAGCTAAAAAACAGTATGTATAGAGAAAGTCTGCATAGGAAAGGGCTGCAATTGCACAGTCCTGCTTCATGTGCTCCTATAAAAACGCTCCCAGCTTCAACAGGAAAAAAACCAGCCAGAGTTATCTTGGTAGAGATGCAACACAAGCACAACAATAACCCAATGTGCAGGCAAAAATAACAGAAGCTACAGCTTGGAAGGTCCAGGCTGGACTTTTAAAATACTCTTCACTGGGAGAAGAGTGCAGCACTCAGTAGTCACTAGATTCACTGCTGGCTTGGGCTAGCTGCACATTGGACTAGAGGACTTCTAGGCATTCTTTCTAAACAATTCTTCTGGGATTCGGTGACATATTTAATGTGCTCCATCTGCTAATTTGAGTTTAGTCTATAGGACAGGACTTGTGCTCTTCTGAAGACAAACACCCCAAAACTAAATAATGTGAATGTCAGATTCTCAGAATCATTTTGCTCTACAAATCTGCTCCTACTGTGTTGCACTACTTACTAAAATAGACATAGCCAAAGAAGGCAATTTTAATACCTGTAGGAATTAAAGGCTACTGATACAAACCCAGTATGATTTTCAAGAATTTCAATACCCATTTATATTTCTTCTAATACAAAGCTGAATGCTTCTGAAAAATCCCCTTTGGCATCTATCTGAATCTTCAGGCACCTTTTAAAATTTAGACCTAGATTTTCTAAGCTCCTTTGGAAAATCCCAGCCTTTATCCTTTTAGGAATGAAAAGAATGAACTGCACAATTTGAAGTTAAGGAAAAGTAATAGCTCACGCACGTAGTATCAGCAAATTAACTACAAATATGTGCTTAACATTCTCAAGAAAAAAGCTCTGCAAAAGATAGGACACATCAGAAAGCTTATAAAGCAAGATAACCATTATTTTCAATATAATTCTTCTAACCTGATTCTGAAGTCCTCATTTTAAATTATTTAATGGTTTTGATCAGGCCATAGTGTTTTTTTCATCATTCGTTTCGCTGACTAACATAAGAAACATAATTATCCGTCAATTTTATGAAGTTTGCATTTCATCACATTTCTAATATTATAGAATTAATCATGCAGGAAATTCAAGTCCAGAGACTAGAATGGATCAAATTAAATAAATTATAAAAGTAAGAGAGAAAATGCCAAACGTATTTTTTAACAAAATGGCAAGCTAGCAAGACTACCTGTTATCATGGTTTAACCCCAGCCTGCAGCAAGGCACCACACAGCCACTCACACCCCTTGAGTGGAATGGGGGGGAGGATCAGAAGACTAAAAGTGACAAAAAACTGTGGATTGAGATAAAGACAGTTTACCTGCTCACACAAGCAAATCAAAACAAGGAATTAATTCACCCCTTCCCACGGGCAAGCAGGTGTTCAGCATCCACACGAAATCAGGAGAAATTACCTCAGGTAATAGTGACTTGGGAAGACAAATGTCATCACTCCAAACATATCCCCTTCTTTCTTCTTCCTCTCAGCAGCATCTGCTGAGCATGATGCCACTGGGTATGGAATACCCCTTGGGTCAGTTTGGATCAGCTGTTCCAGCTGTGTCCCCTCCCAACTCCTTGTGTATTCCTAGTGTCCCCACTGATGGGCTGGAGTGAGAAGCAGAAAAGGCCTTGACCCTGTGCAAGCACTTCTCAGCAATGGCTAAAACAACATTCTGTTATCAACAATGTTTTCAGCAGAAATTCCAAACACAGCCTCACACTAGCTACTATGAATAAAATTAACTCTACCCCAACTAAAAACAAGCACATTTGTAAAAGTTGTTACCAGCTGTGAATGATTTCTTATTTCTACCAAACAGAACTAATAAAACTTTTTATACAATATTCATAAAGCTATGAGCAAAATCACAATAATAACACTAGAGTTCTATCTTTTGTCAAGGATCTATGAAAATCTTCCCAACCACTCAACTGCACTAGCTAAGCAACTCCTCAATGAGGCATTTGTCAAACAGAACTGGTTAAACTGAGGCAACAAGAAAGGGGCTGAAATAGACAATAAGTGTCCTGCTACTCACTGCTGTGCTTTTATTTCAAATAATTATTTTGCTGGCTCATTTAGGAAAAGTTAATCCCCGCTTTATCTACTTACCAATATTCTTTGGGGAGAAAAACCATTGATTTTACATAACTTTGGATCACCCAGTCTCAGACTTTTCTAGGTCAAGAAGGACCATGACAGATTTTGTAGCACACTACACTACTTCATAAACTAACAGCAGAAGCAGAGATCTGACACGTGTAAGGAGCAAGAAGCATTTGTAATTATGCTGTCAGGGTACAAAAAAGCAAGTTCCCTGCTCAACTTACGCTATAGATAACCTTCCTCATGCAATATTCACAGCAGACTTCTCTCACATTATTAGCAATCTCTTAGCATCAGAAATAATGCTGGTGACACTTGTCATCTAATCCTTTCATTACAAGTTAGAGTAGGATCAGCAGTTGATCAGCACTAGGAAGAGCTATATTTCTCTGAAGTTATCTCCATAGAAATGGCTGATTTAATCCTAACCCTCAGTTTATCAGTTCATAACTTTGTCCTTTGCAAAAGGAAGCTACTTGTAGAGAATGATACATGATAGTCTCTATTAATATTTTCATCTTTTGACACATTGCATATCCCCTCTGGAATGAAACAATTAGAAGCACAATAGCAAAATTGCTGCAGCAGCCAAAAATCTCTGAATGCTGAATTCAGAGTCCTGTATTGAGCAGCTAGCTGGGGACTTCTGAGTCTTGGCTTTTCCCCCCATGGAGCAAGTCAGCCACTTGGATAGGTGAAGCAGTGATTATTACAGCAGGTCAAGAGAGTACAGAAACCATCAGTGAATTAAAGATCTGGAAGCATGGAAAGTGATATGTAGAACACCTATTTGCTGAGTTCAGCAGCACTTAAATTAAACATCGCTTACGTGACTTTTCTTTCACAGGAAGCATAGTATTTCAATGTGTCTCTCAGTGCCTGGCAGTCCTGCACATATTTAACTCTTTACACTAGCCTGTGTGCCAGTTCTCTGCAGCATCCCATCTGTGTCTGTTCTTTATAGCACCCCCAGCTTCTCTGTTTCATGCTGCATCATCACAACACCCAGAACTGTCATTGCACTGGTGTGATACAGGGGACAACAGCCCTCAAACATGTCCCCACACATCACAGTCACTGCTGACAGGAAGGAGAAGCAGGAAGAGTGACCCTGTGGTTGGGACCAGCTGCTGGCCAGCTATACTGAGCCTTACTAGGGCTAAGATCTTTGATATACAGCTGCATAGCAATGTCAAGTGACTGGTTACTTCAGAGGTGTTTAGCTTCCCTTTCAGCACTCCCTAGATGTGGTAAATACAGGATCCATGGCAGTTGTCATCTATCACAGTTTGGTCATTAACTCCATTTTGACAGGTCCTGTTCACTTAGGAGTCATTACAAAGAGAAGAGGAAAAACAAACAAAATTGACTAAATCATCCAAGAATCATACAAAAGATAATAACACATTCCAGGGAACACCAGCCAGGTGAGAAAAAAAATTCCCTTGTTCTCTTTTTCAAGCTCTTTTCCCTTCCATCTATTTCCTACTAGTGCAATACTTTCCTTTTGTTGTTGAATTTCGAACTCAGAAGAAGTAACTACATTTCTGAAGTAATTTTCCTTTAATTCTCAATTGTCATCTGTTTCTTCTTTCCCACTTTTTGCCAAGTATTTTTTCCACTCATTTCTCCTAATTTTAGTAATTTGTTTGATTCTTCAATCTCCCTCTCAATATTGTGTCTCCTTTTCACCTTCAAGGAATCAAAAATCTTACCTCATTTGCTCTAAAAATTTAAGACACTAAAGAGAGTGTATAAAACCATAATTGTGTAGATATGCATGTGATCACATGGATCCTTCTATTTAATTTCCCTCGTATCAAATGAGATGCTGTAACTTCATTTCATGCTTTGGCTAAAAAAAAAACAAGATCATCTTACTATAAAAAGAGAAGCAATGTCAAATAAAAAGGAGAAAATGGCACCAAAAAAAATCTACTAAACATGCTGATCTTGTCCTTGATATTTGAAGTTTAGACATACCATTAGAGCTTCAAAATAATAAGCCGAGTGATCATATTTCTACAGTCCAGTCATTTTTCTCTGTCAGGTGTCTGCAAGTTAATAAATCTGTTAGCTGATCCTAGTTACAGATTACCTAACTAATGCTCTGTTTATGATGGATAAAACTCAGGAAGTGTTGTGTATCACTAAGCCATTAATTCAGTCCTTTAGGAAGGCAAGAAAAGAAGATATTCTAAAACAAAATGTATGCTCTATGCCAAGAGTTATTGAGCCACTAATTGTACTTACAAGTTCAATAAAAGAAACTATAACTAACAGCTATCAAGATGCTGAAAAATTTACCAGCAAGTATTATCAAGCTACTATAGCAAAAGCAGCAGACAGGAGGACCCACACATATTTCACAAAACAGTTGAAATGCCCTGTGAGCCACACAAAAATATCTGCACAGGTGTCAAGAGTTCACCAAGACATTCAATTAATCTGTCACTTGCGTGTTAGCTTTTTGATTTGTTGTTTATTTTTTTAATGTTCTAGTTATTTTTAGATACTGATTAATTAGAAATATTTAGTTGTACTGTATTAGCTTCAGAGTGCTGCTAGTAGACACAGATTTATAATATAGCTAAAATGGAGCAAACAGACAAAAACTAGATCCAGAAGGGCTGAGGTCATAGCTGGATGTTAAAGTGAAACTTGAACTCCCTCTCCCACACCATCAGGTTTTCACTCCCATACCTCTTTTCTTCTTCACTGGACTATGGATCTGTAGGGCTATACTTGATGCAGAAGGGGAAGCCTTCAATACACAGATTTTGGTCTGCTTCCAAGGCAGGTCAATGCCCTACTTGGGTTCACTAAGCAGCTACAAAAACAGAAGTACCAACACAACCATGAGAGCTGTGTAGGGATTTCCTAATGGTCATGGAACTGTCTTAGAGCAGGGGCAAAATGCATTTGTATCCCAAGCCTGGAGGGGAAGTACTATCTATTAGGTTGTAACCCAGATTCCTCCAACTGTGGGTTTGTAACTAGATACACCTTTTCTTTGTGTATCTTAGTTTCTTTCTATTTACTAGGATATTGATTTAATTGGTGAGCCCTGTGTAAGTTTAGGTGGAAAAATGTTTGCTAAACCCTAAAGTATGCATCATAAACTAAAATACAGTCTGGTCCTCATACAGGGTTGTTCATGCAGCAAGTGTAGACACAGAGCTGGAAGCAAAGGAGTTGACACAAGAATAGATGGGATTGTGAAGGATATCTTGAAATGTGAAGGAAAGAGAGAGTGACAAAATGGCAGAAAGGAGACCTATCACCTGAATGATGCTTTTCGTTTTTAGACACTGAGACTTTCCTTCAGAAGTCTTTCTCTCTGCTTTGCTATCCTGCTTTTACCTCTTACACACTAATAAACCTCTTGTCTCTCCCTTCATTCTCTCCTCTACAAAATAGGGAAATCACTACAAGCATTGCCATGTCCAAAACTGGCATGGGCAGTCTTTCAGAAAAATATTTAGAAAAATGAGGAAAATAGAGATTTTGTTTCAGAAACTTGCTCCAGTTTGACATTCAATTTTACCTACAGTAAAATTATTATCTGATATGGAACATGTTCTGTACTCCTAAAAGGAGATTTATATATTCTTTATTCTTGAGATTGAAGGAAATAGCACCATGCCTACTACCTGGAGGACATAATATTAATATTCCTAGCCAGCCAAAATCTAGCAAAGAGAACCTAACAATCAGAGTCAGTAAATGTGGCCTTTTTGGCAAATACTTTTATCACATTTCTAATAATTTTAATTACAATTTTTTTCTTTATCAGCCAGGGAAATCCAATTTCACTCTATCTGCAGTGTGTAATTGGTCAACTACTTGACTTTTTTTTGTTTGTTTCTTATGTTCTCTGGTTGATTCAATAAATAGTGAACAGCAGGTATTTTTCTTCATGCATAAATGCTCTTATTCTAGTCCAAATCTGAGAATCCCCAGGTGTTTGCACAATTAAAATCCATTAGCACTAAGTTAGATCAATATCTATGAAAGAGTAATAGGCACATGGTCAAGCCAAACAGCTGATAGCAGGTTATTCAGTAAAAATCATTAATACACTGTTGGAAGCATTTCAGCACTCCTGCCAAGATGTATGTCAGGCAGGATCCAATAACCCAGAAAGCAGACAAGATACGTACCCTGCACCATTGAAACTGGTTGCATTAGCACTATAGTCTAAATTTTCAAAAATAACTCAAAGACACCAATATGAAAGCATGAGTCAAAAGTACTTTAAGACCTGACTAGAGAGATTCCTAGATCAAGTTTCAGTGATGATTTCAGGAAAAAAAAAATGCTTTCTTGTAAGGAAAATAATAATTATCTCTTATGAGTATTCAGCTCATATACAGCGAGTGTTTTTGCTGTTCTACAGGAAGTCCAAAATAGAAATTCTTAACACTTTATTCATGGAACCTTAGTTACTGAGAAAGCATTTAACTGCTGGCCTCATGAGAATATTCAGCACAAAGCTCATCCTTTAAATTTAATAGGCTAGGCACAAATAAACAAAACTTTTTTCTATTTTATGGCAGTATACATGGCTTTTCAGGATGCATTTATTCTCACATTCTGCAATATGCAATTATTTCTTCCCTGGAAACCCCTCACCTAAGTTACACAGCTTGCCTAATATTTTGTCATTGGCCATTTATTCTCATATGGACTATCAGCCTTGTCCTTGGCTGTGTCAATCCAAGCAGTCCTGGCAACAGCTTTACAAGCCAGAAAATCATTAGCAGAACTAAATTCAGCAACCTTATCTAATTGCATCACCTCAGCCAACCTTTCAGTGCCCTCAGGTGAATCTAATATGGTCCAAGGTTTAGAATACCTTCAGTTTCTCTAAGCAGTTCCTAACCTGTTGCTCCTCTATCCTGTTGTCCTCCCCACCCCCAGTTTTTCTGGTACTGAAAATTTTGCTTGTGAAGACAGAGGCAAAAAAAGACATGGAGTAATTCAGCCTTTTCTGAACCATCTGTTTCTCCTACACTCATTGATGGACCCCCATTTTCCCTGAGCATCCCACTGATTCGAGCATATTCTCCTGTTACCCCTTACGTGCCTCAGTACTTTTATCTGCAGCTGTGCTTTAGCCTTTCTGATTTTGCTCCAAATGCTCAAGCAATTCTCTTTGTATTCCTCCTTTGTTGCCTAGTTTTCACTTCTTGTGTTCTTGTGTTTCTTTTCATCCAGAAGCACCCTGCCAGCCAAATGACTCTTCTGCCAAAATTTCTCATCTTCCTGTGCAAATGGAAGAGAGATAATTTTTGAACTCTCAGTAAGTTTTCTTTGAAAAACAACAGTTTTGTTTATGCACTTTCTTTCCCGCATGGCAGCTTCCAGTGGGAATTCTGCCTAACATTTTGAATCTTGGGCAAAGAAATTACCAGAAGAGATTGAAATCTGGTTTCCTGAAGACCAGAGCCCCAACTCTGCTCTGCATCTTTCCAACTTTCCTTCAGACTCTGACCTCAGACACCTATGAACAGCAGGACATGTATGTACCCCATTATACTGTCTGACCCCTCCAGTATTTGCACTGGGAAGCAGCCAATATGCAGTGCAATAGCTTCTTGAATTGACTACATATTGCTTCCCTTCCAGAATATGTCTGGACTGTTAAAATCCCACAAAAAAGATAAGGATGGACAGGCACCAACCTCCAGTTGCTTTTGTCCATCCTCATCTCCTTTTGGTCTGTAGCATACCCCCAGCACAGGATCCCCAGTATCAATCATCACACAGACATTTCCAGTTTCATGGGAGAGGACTCTACCACAGCTTTCCTCCTCTTCTCCTAATTTTCCTAGATAGGCTGTAAACACTCATGGAAGTGTCTACATTGTGCATAGTAGCACCTGATGTTTGTGATTTTGATATTTACAGGCTTATGGAAGTGCATGGATTTCCAGATCTTTCTTGTTAACCAAGCTCTGCATACTAGAGTACACACACTTGAGGAAAGTAACATATTGCCATATTTACAACCTTCCCTCTTACAAATGGCTTTGTTTCCAGTTATGCCTGTTCTCTCAGAAATATATTATAAAATAGAGCTTTCTAAGCCTTTTGGATACTTCTCTATCTAACCCCACAGTTTTGTGCTTTGACTCCACACAGCAACATCTACAGCAATGCACTTCTGATCTTCCTTTTCATCATAAAGTCACGTCAAGAACCATTGGAAACAAGGCAAAACACCAAGGGAGACACACCAGTGATTTAAAAGCAGTTGGAAGGAAGGAAGTAGCACTAAATAAGAGCTCAGGCCATGTGAACATTGAACTACACCACTATAACATAGCTTGTTTTCTGTGCATTTCACCTTGAAGTTGTCTCTAAAATATATCCTAAAAAATAGCACAACCACTCTATTTCCACACCTGGAAAATGCATGGTTTCCCAAAGAAGATTAATGTTTCCTCTTATAAAAATGCAAAAGTGATGAATCTTCCAAACTAAAACCTCAAACAATAAGATGTATATGTATATGTATATGTATATGTATATGTATATGTATATGTATATGTATATGTATATGTATATGTATATGTATATGTATATGCATGTGTATATGTATACATTCCTTCATGATAAGCTATTTATTTTAAAACCTACTAACAAGTTAAACTTAAGCCTATGCCTACGTTCTGTCCCCCTAAAATAAAAAATAAGTCAGAAGAAATAATGATTTTAGTTTTTGTTATAAGAGGAAGAAAGCATTAAAAATAAAGCAACTCTTTTTTTTATATTCCTAATGAGGAAATGGAAATATGTGCAGATGATGCTACAGTTACTCTTGTTCAAAGAGGTATGTCTCAGCTTAATAAGGTCCATTTTATTTGTCAATGAAGAGACTCCTGCAGGATGTGAGAAAAAGAAATTTCCTAATTTGCTCTCCAGAAACTGCTAGCATCACTTTTGGTGCATATTAATGCAGCTCAGTACTGTCAATGAGGTGATTATTTGCCCCCTAGAGACTTCATCTCACAGCTAGTTTTCAGAATCCTTAGGAGTTTTTGTTTCATGTGGTGTAATGTATAAATTCTATTCTACAGTTTATTCCAGCAGCAGTGATAGAGAAACCATCTCCATTTCTGGTTTCAGTCACTAATTTACAAAGGTACAGAAACAAATGTGCAATTTTTCATTTTAAGGGGTTAAATCAAATACTCTTCATTTCTACACCTGTGAAGTCATTCTGCCACTGTAGGATGCTCCTTTGCAGTTTGTACAGGTACTGTGACATTTCTCTTAAGTACCAATCTTAAAAGTAAAGTGATACAGAGTTCAGTAGAACCAGATTCCCTAAATGTAAAGGGCTCTGGTGTGCTTGTGTAAAGAAGTTTCTCTGCCTTGGTACCAAATAAGAGCAGCTGAAGCTAGCTGAGATGCGCCTAAACAAACCTTGATTACATGTAAGTATTTTTTTCCATGTCAGGCTGATTGGAGTTACTGTATTGGATGGAGGCAATAGAGATGCATCTGCATTAGTGCTTTGGATTTAGGAGCATGTTCTGAGAGGATTAAGTACTATACTCTAGCTCCAATCACAGAGAAATCTTGGAGTATGCAATCTGTATATCTTTTGGATGAGTCTGAGAAAAGTACTCCAGCAACTCAACTCACACACTCCAAACACAAATAATTATTCAGCTCACTGAGCAAAACTAATGTTAACTTGAAGTAATCCCTCTGAAATTCTTGCTGCAAAGACACTACTAGAAGTGATCATACCATTGTCAAAACTCACTTTTCTTGAACATATGTCCTATAACAAATGTAACTGAACTACAATGGACTTCATAGCATGTTGGGTCATAAAGAAATATAATTTTGGCCATTATCTTATTGTTTGAAGCCACTGCAAGATATAATATTTTTTAATAGTTAGATGCAGTTTACAGCAATGGAAACACTTAACATTTAATGAAAACACATCTCATATTTTTATATCCACTTCCCATGTAACAATATCAAATTCTTTTTGTAATCTTAACTTCTATAAAATAGCACACTCAGGCCAATAAGCAACAGCAGTATTTCTTTCAGTATTTCATTTAGTGTAAATGCACTGTGACACCTATTGAAAACCAGCAACTTGTTCAGAACTCTCTCTGGGGTGTGTGTGAGAGATCATCCAGTCCTGAACTGAATATGTAGGAACCACACCTTGCCATACTAACAGCTACTTTAAAAGGCAGCCAAATGAGTATGCAATGACAGTCATCCAAGATGTGAGTTCTAGACTCTCCTCTCAGTGGCAAAATAAAGCTCATATGACCCTAGAGCTCTTATAACCCACTACCATTATAACCCTTACTTTGTCCTTTTAGAAAGGAAGCAAAAGGGTTAGGTACTGGTTACGTAAGCAACTTTACTTTTTTATGTGTCATACTTTAAATAAAAACTCAGAATAGGATCTTTAGTACCAGTTACAAAAGTTAGGTGGCTACACAGCACCTACATTCTCTAGATTTTGCTTTCTGTATTTCTCATTTCTTGCCTGTTAGTTTTGTCATTACATCAATTTCACAGATGTTCCTACCAGGAATGGTAGAGTGACCATCTATGTAATACACATTTCAATAGAAGTCAGTGATTCCTGATTTAAATTTAGTAAACTTGATTTATATTCTGGGGATTAAAAGAGAACTTAGCACAGGTACATTTCTGTCTTCTGCCTTATTAATACGAATCAGGCATTTGGAATATTTTTCTTATAAGAGTTCCAAAGAATTTCCTTTACATGATGACAAAGAAGTACAACGACCTGAGAACTTCTGTATAAATTTATGTGATTACCTATGCTTTCATGCCATTTTCAAAGACAGTATTTGTGGCCAAAGGTTGGGCTTTCAGTTGGTTAGAGGTTTCTTCATTATTCAAATTACTAAAATGAGAAGGAAGTGCTTTACCCCAAGCTACTTTCCAGAGGCTTCCTTTTCATACCTAAAATATTGCCTTCTTGTCACCAAAACACTTAATAAGAAGCCTCTGCTTTGTATTCTACAACTGTTCCTCTTAGAGGCATAAGATGATGCACTAGTTATGTAAATTATCTCTGTGTCCCCACATTTTAAAACAGTTTTATCACCACAGCTTTGTGGCATAGCAGTTTCTGCCAGTGCTTTTACATATTCCTGAAAACAGTCCCTTTTAATTTCTGAATAAAAGCTCTGTAATCTCTCTGAGCAAAAGAAATAGTCAAAGCCTGGTGAATGTCACATACACAAATCTATATATATATTTGTATCTATACATATAGAGCCATTAAAACAAATCCCCTATATCTAATTCACAAAAGTTAACTCTGCTAGGTCTCAAACAACAGAACTGATGTTTACAGTTGCTATAGACTGTAGCTAAGTATCTTCTTTATTTATCTTGTTATTTTTCTAGTCTCCCCCATCAGTGTGTGCCATTTTAGGAGTCATTAGATATAAAAAATTCCTCCTGTTCATAATGGCACTTAAATGAAAAGGCGAGCTTGATTCCAGTAGATGCAGTATAAATTTAGAACTACTGCGTGTTTGTCTACATCAGCAAGCACAAAGAACATTAATCCCAGCTCATGAGCACACTGAAATCAACAACAGAGATTTCTAGCTTTTTCTTACATAACTCATCTCTCAAATGGCTAAAAAAACCCTCCCCCATCTACCCCCAAAAGCCTTTTTAAAACTAACCCCTTAGAATAATTATCTTCCCATTGTTGTATTTATCACAGAATACAACACTGATATGTGAGAAGGAAATGAAAATGCTAGATTTCTTCCACAGAAAATGAAAATGGAGCATTTTATCTTTGCCACTTAAAATCCTTGGACATAAGTGCTGCACACATTACCCTGTTCTATGTTAGTCATAGAGAAATTCTACTTAGATTTTTTTATCATGCTCTTCACTTCAGTGCATTAAGTGACCTGATTAACATCTGCTCTCTTGTCAGAGAAGGCAATGTACACAAGTGCTTCATTTAATACAATTTTAAAGTACTTTTAATGTATAAATATAAGCATATTGCTTTCTATGTACTTTAGGGAGGAAAGGACACAGAAATATAAGGTCCACTTAGAGAAAACATTAATTATTCAATACAGCATGCATTTGGATCATTTGAGAGTCACCACAGCTGCACAGTTCTATCATGGCTGTCCAGCTCAGAGGGGATGGATCATTTTGCAATCTGTGCAGGAAAATCATCCCATGGTTACAAACTTAAGTTTCTGAACACATAAGCCTTACACTGTCATGGAGAGTTTTATTGTGTCAGAGCATATTTAGCCTGGAGCTTCAGGTGATTGGGATGGGCTATGCTTAAACTTCAGCATCCAGTAGCATCTCCTAGCTCCAGGTCCTGGAATTCTGGTCACATCCAGGCACACAAGAGACCCAGCTGCTTGCTCCCTATTTCACTATTTGGACAATCAAGAGAACAGAGCTACAGCAGACTTGGGAATACGTTTGTCTATGTGTAAGCTTAAAGTATCTTTTTGTCAATGTTTAATGGGAAGTCTAGACAGAGAGACAAAAACAGAGTAATTTAAGAAAACATGCAGATACAAAGAGCCCTGTAAGCTCACAGGCCTTCCAAAGCCTTCTGTACAAGCTGTCATATTCCATGTGAGACTCAACAAAGGTATGGCAATTGTGGCAATTGAACAAAAAAAATCTGTCAAAGTGAGATAGAGCTCCTAGCTAACCAAAGACAGTATAGAGCAAAACTGATTGTATGAGTAGCTTCACCACTCACAAGTCAAATTTCTCTATATTGCTATGGAAATTAACTTCTCACAAATTATGCAGTATCCTACACTCCTCTTGCCTAGAAGAAATAGTCAACTACCTGCAGATGTAGCATACAAATGCTTTGAAACACAGCTACTTGGAGTTCTGTTGAAACAGTTTATAATTGGGTCTGATTAAAGACTCTGCCTAAATACTATGCTAGTTATGAAGCTGCATAATATATTACAGAGGGCTAAAAAATAAATCAAGTGAAGGTAAAGCCATTTCCCCTCAACCAGCAAACTTCTGGTGTTCCTGTGCAAACATGCTCATTGTTAGACAATGTCAACATATTTGGTTGTGCAGGCTTTTTTGGCTTTGGCTTCTTCTAGTTATCTCATTAGTGAACTGCTCTTTTAATCAATAGGTTGCCAGCTGGAAAGCTAAGAGTTTTATTCACAGCTTTGCATGTTCCAATGTTCTCAGAAACACTGATGAAATTGCATCCTGTTTTCCTTAAAAAAGCATCTCTTTTTGGTTCAATTTAACCTGTGTACCAGAGAAATTGGAATTACTTGATGTCATAAATAGCATTACTGAACCCAGAGTATTTTCTCTATATGCTGAAAAAGCTAAAATAGGTGTACTATGTTCTGCATTTGTTATTCAAGAGATATTGTCCACAAAGCTCCCAAATTAAATCCATGAACATGCAAAAATGTTATTGGAAAAATTTCATTGGAATTATCTGTGATACAAATCTGAATACACAGCTTCTGAATTTGTGACAAGTCTCAATAGAAACAAGGTATGCCTGTGTGTGTACTGTAGGGTAGTTAAATGAACACAAGTGAACAAGTTGTGTTAACACACTGAACACACAGCACAAGTTTTGATACATTCTAAATTCACACACCAGCTTACCTAGCATTATTTTTTTCCACATCCATATTTTCAGCATGAAGATGTTTAGTGTGAGATTTTAATAGGTTATGTATGAGAAAAAACAAAATAAATTCTGTGTTGTATTTCTTAAGAAACAACTTATCAGCTTTCCACACAGCTCAAACATGCTTTTCATGAGCCAAGAGCTCTTCATTCACAGTATTGTATGCTATAGTATCAAATGGCCTTTAAAATGTTTCATACACATTTATCCCACTTCTTTGAAAGGGGACTTGCTTATAATTAATACCAGGGTCTGACCCTATACATTTTTGCATATACTTGTCAAGGTACTTTAGCACTAACAAAAAATAGGGAGCAAAGCGAAAATTCACTTCACTTTTTTCTGAAATGGATGCTCAGTAAAAATTGGTTCTGCCTAAAACATTTTTTATAGTCAGTTAAAATATGTTGACTAACATTTTAATCCCTGTAACTACCATCTCTCTCTAACCAACCCAATTCACAACCCCATACATGAGTCAACTGTACATTGGCTAAAATTCCTTAACATCAGGAATGCCTGCTTGAAGCAATTTTGCTCTCTAATGATGCAAAACTCTATGCTTCTCAGCATCTTGCTTCATAGTAACTCTGTTTTACCAGAGCCAGATGCAACATATTTACTAATACAGAAACATCTGAATCAAAATATTAAATCACACCAAGGTCCATCAAATCTTAATGATCTCTTAAGAGCATTCAACACATTTATTTCACAGGAAAGTGTAAAATCATTCCAGACTGAAAATTATCTACACAAAGTTTCATCTTGGTCTCCTATCATTGGACATAAGATCTGAAATGACACATACCATGGTTTACTAAGTTCTTATAATTAATTGTAAGGACTTTGTATAGCATGATTAAAATTATAAACATGCATAAACATACTCTTTTTAGTTTGGCTAAATGTTTGGTCCTACTGCTTTCTGTTGCACTATAGTTCTCCCATTTAATTACTTTATGCATGGGGGAAAAAATATCAGCTTTCAACCTACCATCTTTATTACATACATCCCTGGACTGTTTTCTCTACAGCAAGTAGATCTCTTTCTCTGCAGGTCCAAGTCCTTGTGGAATAGGTTGCCCTAATGCTGCTCAGGTTTTATGTGATGATATTTATTGCATAATTATGCAAGGAAGGCTACATCTTATCTTACATCTCTATTATTCTAAATATAAGCAAATAAATGTTCTCATTAATGCCTCTTTTGTCTTGTGTTATAAAAGAGGAGGAAAAATTGTTCTTAATCTTTCTACAGTATTCAGTATTTTATTGTATCCTCACTCACTCATCTTCTTTCCAAGGAAAACTCTCCCAGTTTTCTTTCATGAGAGGTGTTCCAGATTCTTTATAATTGTTATTGTCCATCTCTCAATCCCCTTATAGATGGTTAATATCTCTCTGAGATGTGGTGGAAAGCCCTGCACACAGTGCTATAAAAGAACTCCAACTATGGATTCACGAAAGTATTATAATAATCTCTTATTATTCTTCACCCTACTTCACATGTGTCCCAAAATTGTGCTAACTTTCCTGACTGTAACTGTGTACTGAACTGCTTATAATTATTTTTCTCCCTTTCTTCAAGAAATAGTCTTGACTTAGAATGCTGTAAAGTGCACCAATAGGTTTAATTTTAACTTCAGTATGTATTTATTAACACTGAATTTCATTTGCTTTTTTATTGCTCACTTGGCATCTCTAAATTACTGAAATTTTCTACTGTCTTCTTTGGTCAAGCAAATTTTCTTCACCAGGGATTAAAGTGACATGTGGAACAACTAGATCTACTTAGATCAGTCAAACCGGTCAAGGGCTAGACTAAGATGACAGCTTTTGAATAAATCAATTCTCAGTAAGCAAATAAGCAAAACAAAAACACAAAAACCAAACCAGCAGTTGCCAGGAAATGCACATAAATAGGAAATCCTTTCTTGATTACAAACAAGTGACATTTGAAAATACAACAGAATCACTACCCACAGTATTAACTAGGACACGTACATTGTATTGAGCAAACAACAGATAGCCCTATTAGCATTCAAAACTTGGTAGCATAATGGTAGCAGAGAATATTATAAATACATTACTGTGTCACCTTATATTGTGGATAAGTGGGTTTTTTAATAGCTGAATCAGAGCAGCAATAACTTTGAGTCCAGCACTGAATAACATTTTAGTCTTTTTTTTTTTTAAACAAATAAACAAACAAAGATCTGTTAGCCATCTACTTCTTTTCTTATTTGTGTTCTTATAATTCTAAGATCTATAGAGCTATGATACATCTTCTATCTGCTTTAGATAGAGAAAACCTTTCTGACTACATTGTCAGTGCTTCAAATCCTAGTAACCTGTAATCATGACTTTTAGAAAACTTTGTATAAACTAACAGCTTTCATATACACAAAGAGCTTAAATCTCCCATAACAGTTTAAATTTGTATGAAAATAAGTTTATGGAAAAAGAAACTTTAGATATATTGCAGTTTTTAGTATTAATCTTTTCATATGAACTCTAATCTACATAGGTCTGACTATGCCCTGAAATTTTTTAACAAAAAAAAACTGCATCCTCACAATATTGGTCCTACTCATTTGACCCAAGACAACTTGGGTTTTTCCACTTACTTGCCCATATTGATACATGCATTCTTTTTGCATTATTTTCAGTGTAAACCCAGAGGCACCAATGACTAGGAAGAAGAAAAAGCATGAATATCACTATTACCACATCCCACCTCTGGATATGACTACAGTTCTTTATAATAAATTTACATCTCTTTTAATTCTGCCCCCTGTGATGGCATTTGCTTAGCCTAAACTTTTCAGCCAGTTAAAATAGAATGCTTTGTTTGGGTTGGATTTTTTTATTGAGGAAGTTTAATCTCAAAATTTCATTTGGTGTAAAGCTAAATATCACATTTTTCTTATTTTGGAAGAGGGAATAAAATATGTTTGCTTTGTTGAATCATGTTGTTTGCTTTTATCTTTTCTGAAGCTATTTATCAAATGCATTAAGATAATAAATCAATAAGTTTTGTGGGTTTAAAAGCCTTTCTCCTGAAATGTTTTGGCTTGATCTAATTATGGCATCATTTAGTTTCTACTAGAATCACAATGCTCTGACTAATTTCATTTACTCTCAAGCATAACTTTCCTTATTTTTCTCTCCATCATTCCCTCCTGTAATTTTATGACTTTCTTTTCATGCATGCAAGTGAAAATCACATTAAGCTGTTGGGACCACTCAATCAAAAACTCTGGTTTTTTGTGTACACATAGTTTGCAGAAGTTTAAATGCAGTAAGAAACCTTGACACTTAGCTCCTATCCCACTAAAACTAATCAATGGTATGACTCAAACAGATCAGGACTGCATTCACAATTTCTGTACATCCCTAAAACACAGAAGCTAAACCAACTTGAACAAAATAAGTTTAGGAAAAGAGGGGAAATGTTTGCATTACAGAATAATCTTTGCAGCATCTACTTGAAAAGCTCTAATATAAAACAAGTTGTAACACTGACCTAAAAATCTCACCAAAAATATTTTCCATGTGAATTATGTCTTTGGTGAAATTTGTTTTGCTTTTTTGAGGTTTTACAATCTTATGTGTACTTTCTGTCTCTAAGTCACACACAGCACTTTTGCCAAGAAATACCTTGGGAATACCATAGAATGTGGTATTAATACAATAGAATTAGAATAGCTCCCAAAAAAAAAAAAAAAAAAAAAATAAAAAATAAAAAATAAAAAACTAAGAAAAAATCCAAAAGAAATCCACAGGAAGTGATATTGAGAAAGCAAATATTTGCTCCTGCCGGCAGCTGAACCTTTTTTAATTAAGTCTACTTTGTTCTTTCTCATCTACTTTGAAATGCATTATTATATTACATATCATATATTATCTACCTGCAAATGCCTGCTGCAGTACTTTGCCTATGAAAGGCTTTATTGTAATGCTTTCCATTGTAAAAACCATACAGAAGTAAAATATTAACATTCTAAGCCAAAAATATTACACATTATGAACTGAACAAACCTGTTATTTACACCCCAACAACTTGCACGTGTGTCCCAGTTAACAGCAACAGAATTATGCCTGGGATGATTTAGGGATTTAAGTCCAGTGTATATCAATTTAGTGGCTTCAGTTAAACTGGCTACTTTCAAAGTTTCTCATTCACTTTGTGGGGGACAAACTTTTGCAATAATTTTTTGAAGTGGAAGGAAATGGGAGTGGGACAAGGAAGGCAAGGGACAGGAACTGAACGAACATGAAGAGAAATGGGGAAGGAGATGTCCTCCTACTTAGGATTCTGAGTTATGTAAATAGCTAGTCTCCCTTATCTCCCTGCATGATTAATTAGGACATCCTAATACTCATCTAATCTGTACACATCAGAAAAACTCAAAACAAATGAAAAGCAGTTGTTCAAATGTCATTTTGCATACAGATGGAGGGATCATTCAGGAGCTCTGTGAAGGAAGGCCTGGCAGTTCAATCAGTCTTGAACTCACAGTTTTCATTACTAGGTATTCCTCTGAAAGATAGAAGGAAAATCACTACTGACACTGGAGTAGGTTGGCAGTTGTGTATGTGAAAACATGCAATTTCTTCCCACTCAAAAACATGCTCAGTTGAAGCAATTTCTGTATATTAATGCTGAGACTTAAAATGGTGCTAAAATAGTTTAGGACAGCAATGCTGTCACCGCGACAGTGCAGCATTTTCAAGTTCCTTCCCTGAGTGTGAGATAAAGTATTTAGTCTTTCCAATAAGCATAAATGTGAAGGGAAAACTGTAGCCTGAATGATTTTCCTAGTCAGAGATGATTAAGACACAGTGTGAGCTCACAGACATTAGCACTGGCAGAACAGGTGTTCATCTTTGTTTAAAAATACAAAACAACGAGAAGATACAATGTGGCTGCAAGAGATGATCACAGAATTAGGAAATAATAGCAGGAGCTTGTCCACAAGACATAGATTAAGTCCTACATCCAAAAGATGGAATGTTATTCCAAAAAACAATCCTAAACTCTGTCACTTACTAGGTCTCCATGCAACTTTTAAAAAAGCTTTTTCCCAAGAGGCATATGCACTTCCCTATTGCTTGGTAATACTACTCTAGTCTTTTACTTTGAATGAATGGGTTTTTTAATTTTACTGAGATCCTTCACATAGCTCTTGGCACACAGGGCTGAAGGCTTCCACACTCAAATTCACTACAGATGTTTGCCTTCCTGTAATCCCTCCCACAGCATAAATTGCTTTATTCCTCTGCCCATTTTACTTTTTTTCTGTACGGTTTGAATGACTCTTCAACAGCTCCTGTACAGTTTGATAAACCCTGCAACAGGCTCTTTAAAGATTCACAAATTTTAGCAGCTAATTTTAAGTGAGATCTAATCTACCACAGACACCAAGAAGCCACAAACTGCAGAGCAAACATTCAATTGTGGCATCTGGGTGGGATCTTTGTTGATGACTGAAGTGTATTGTTATAGTTTTCTCTAAAAATCAGCTGACAGGTGCTTCAGAAGTCCTCTAGACACTTTCCTGCATGCACACTCAGAGATACACCTGTTTCATTGAGGGAATAGCTACTGTTTATTACTTCAGAATATTTTTCTTATCTTTCTTCTCACTCCCTACCCTTTTCATATTTAAGTATTTATCTTCCTTCTTTTTCTTCTTACCTCACCCCATTGTGTTTTCATTTTTCTTTCCCTCCTTCCTGTGCTAATTTTGCTTGCCTTTGGTGATTTTGCAATGTTACACTTTAGTATCTAGAATATCAGTGGAAGAAAAGATTGTAATTTGCTGATAAACAGATCATTAAGAGATAAAAGAATTAATGATTAGCTAGAAAAAATAGATTAAGTGGGCATCCAATAAAAGCACTACAATTTTCCACTTTTCTGTGCTAAAAAATTCTGCCTAGAATATTTAAGGAAGGTACTTCCTTTGTCTGTCTTTCAAAATTCATTTGGAATACATCAGGGTGCCCTGTCTTTTCAGTTACATGTACTTCATTTAGTATCAGTTTCCCAATTTAATGAAAACTGGGTTAGGGAAGCTCTACACATAGATTCTGCTGTCAGCCTATCATAGGGCATTGCAAATGGAACAGCAATAAACACTGGAATTACAGAAAACACAACCATGTTTCTACATAGGAGGAATCCATCAACAAAAGATAACAACTTCTACTTCTTGCAACACTGCAAGCAAGCAATGTCCAGTGGGTTAACCTTGACTGGCTTCCAGATTCCCACCAAACCACTCTCCATTCCCCCTCCTCAGCAAAAAAAAAAGATGAAATGAGATGGAAATGCTCATGGCTTAATAAGGACAGGAAACTGCTATGCACAAAACAAACTCTAGCTGGAGAACATTGATTAAAATTTACTGCCAATTAAAAATAGACTAGAATGGTGAGAAAAAGACCAGACTAAATATGCCTTGCCCTCACACCCCCTTCTTCCCAGGCTCAATTTCTCTCCTTCATTCCTGGCTCTTCAACTTTCTCCCTTCTCTAAGTGGTACAAGGAGTATGGGATAAGGATTTGGAGTTATGGTCAGTCCACAATAACATTTCATCTCTGCTCCTCCTTCCTCCCCACACTGTTCTCCAGCTGCAACATGGGGTCCTTCCCACAGGATACAACTCTTCCCAACCTGCTTCAAAGTGGCTCCTTCCTATGGACTGAAGCTGTTCATAAACAGCTCCAGCACAGATTCTTTGCCCAGAGTACAGTCCTTCAGGAACAGACTGCTCCAGTCTGGGTTCTCTGCAGGTTTCAGCTTCTTCTACACCTTCTCTGGGCTGCAGCTTCCCTTATGACATAACCATTTCCTCCAGCCTGGGATCCTCCATGGCAGCAGATCTGCTCCACCCATGTGTTCCATGGGCTGCAGGGGAACCTGCATTGCCATGTTCTGCTCCTTGGGCTGCAGGGGAACCTGCATTGCCATGTTCTGCTCCTTGGGCTGCAGGGGAACCTGCATTGCCCTGTTCTGCTCCTTGGGCTGCAGGGGAACCTGCATTGCCATGTTCTGCTCCTTGGGCTGCAGGGGAACCTGCATTGCCCTGTTCTGCTCCTTGGGCTGCAGGGGAACCTGCATTGCCATGTTCTGCTCCTTGGGCTGCAGGGGAACCTGCATTGCCATGTTCTGCTCCTTGGCATGCAGGGGAACCTGCATTGCCATGTTCTGCACCTTGGGCTGCAGGTGAACCTGCATTGCCATGTTCTGCACCTTGGGCTGCAGGGGAACCTGCATTGCCATGTTCTGCTCCTTGGGATGCAGGGGAATCTCTGCTCTGACACCTGTTAACAGCTACTCCCCTTCCTACACTGATCTTGGTGTCTGACAGGTAACTTCAACATTTTTTTCTCATGTCTTAGTCCTCTTTTTCACAGCTGCTGTGCAGCATTTTCTACTTTTTCTAAAGCACATTTTTACAGAGACACCACAAGCATGACTGCTGTGATCAGCTTTGACCAGTGGTGGGTCCATTTCAGAGCAAGCTGAGACTGACTCTGAGCAACACAGGGACAGCCAGGGGCTGTTCTCAGGAGGACACCAACCCTCCTCCCCCTGAGTGCCAAA